>OX276461.1:22229198-22871698 GCA_946251905.1 Cryptocephalus moraei
GTCACCTATTTTAGCTACGGGATATTTAGGGTTAAATGCATCAACATTTTATTATCTTGTTTCTGCAAATTACTTAAAGCCAAGTTGCCTTACAAACATAACATTTTCTTTCTTGCTCTTTACATTACTCTGATGAAGCCATGTCGTTTGTGGGTATTGGATTTAGATCCGAAGTTTCTTCACAATGCACATCTAAGGTAATGGATGGTATAACTTTGCTTGGGCCGGCTGAATATAAATTTATATCATTATTTTCCGTGGATTTTAGTTGGTTTATTTCGGCACATTCTATTTGGTATAATTCGTGGGCTCGGAGCGGACTTGATCATTTTCGGTGGACTTGGTTCTTTTCAGGGATAATAGTTTTTTTAAGTCTTCTCCTGAATTTACATCAAGCAGAGCTTCATGTGGTATAGAAAAACATTTTAGTGCTACCTTCAACTTCGTTCCGAACATGGCTTTATATGGAGTACAGTTTATGCCTGTGGAATGAGCTCTATTTTTCATTAATTGCACAAACCGTAATCCTTCTGACCATTTTTTTCTGTTGTTATCCTCCAACCATGTACTTAGGATGTTCTCGATATCTTTGTTTGCTCTTTATACCGACCCTTAGCTTTGAGAGTGTCTCGGTTTACCATGCACAATTTTCTATCAACGCCCCGCCCAATCTACCCAAATAAGCAAATTGCCCGACGATTGTGTAGCAATATTCATAATGACCAGACACTATGATAAATAATGAAGTTTAGGTTACCGCTTAATCACTTGGCCCGATCTGACTTGTCATTATTCATAATGCCCGGGCATTATAAATAATGCCCTCATTAATCACTTAGTCCATAACATATATATTTACTCGCTTATACACCGCATATGTGTATAGGTATTTACTTGTAACACGCGTTTGGATATACGATGACTTATAGCGTAACAGATTTCACGCTGACGCCAAGTTGAAGATTTTACATCTAAAAACGTTTATTTCTCTTAAGCGCGCGTATAAAAAGTTTCGCTCCAAAAGGTTTCGACCTGAAAACCATCCCAACAGTTCCAAAATTGAACAATGAAATTAGGACCAAAGTCCCATTTGTACTATTATTCGATTTTTCGTTGCAGTTCGTCCAACGGAGATAAGCCTGACAGGCGTCGAGAGGTTCGTCGTCCAAGGTTCCAACGTCAAATTGGAATGTATAGTACAAGGGGCAAGGCCAGCCGCGACGGTCAGATGGGCTAATGGTACCTACGAGATAAACCTGAACGAGATACAAACCTCCAGTACCAGAGAGGTAAGTAACTTTATAAAGACCATTGTAAAGAAACGATGAGGAGAGCCAAATTTCCAAGAGAACCCGATGAAGCTTCCAGTGTATGAGAAATTAGGTTGTTTCTACTCACCCAAAATTTGCTCCCCTTTGTCTATATCACTGAAGAAAATGTCAGCGTATAAATGGACGACTAGAAATGAAATATTTTACATACTTTTCTTCTCACTGGAACAAGCCTAGTAACGTCTCTTATGTTCCAATATATATGTTCCAACAATGTTTTAAGCAATGCACTTCAAGCATTTATTCGCGTGAAAGAAAACGATACATTACATTGGAGAGAACAAATTCAGGGGAACCCTTATACAGAATAGTGATAAACCCACTCTACCTATTTGAAATGCTGATTTCATATATGAAATCGTGAATTTGAATTTCGGATTGGTCCCCTCACAAAAGTAATCCCACTTTTTTTTAAATGGAGATCTGGCAACATTGTCGGAATTAAAGGGAATATATCATTTTCTAAAAAATTATACTGACGAAATAGAAACGACCGAAATCTTTCTGAACGATTCATTTGCAAAAATGACCTAAAATTTGTAAGTCGTGAAATAGTGGAGAATCATTGAATATGTATGCTGAAAAGTAGGAGCGGTTCAAAAACTTCAATCACAAAAAAAGATTACAAAAAATATTTATTAAACAAAAAAGATACAACGAACCAACCAAAAATACATAACTAGTCAACTAGGGAAAAAGTAAATAATTCCTTAATTTAAATTGTCATAAAAGATTAAGCCGTTACAGGGTGCCTGGCAGATCTGAAAGCATTCGTGTTCACGTACACACACAGAATCCCCACATACGTACATAATTCAGATATTTGTGAATTCTGTGAATAAATCTGCTTGGTAAACGCCCTGTATAACAGACAGGGTACTCGTTCTATTAAAGCACTCCTCGCTTCGCTCGTCGTGCTTTAAAACTCTAGTGTAACAATACTCCGTCTTATTAAACTAGTATAATAATATTCTAAGTAACGTTGGTGCGCCGGTTACGAAGGTTTCTGTAATTCTAGGTAACATGTATTGTAGATTTTACAACATTGCGCTGTGGAGTACCTAATGGTGGGGGGGGGGGAGCAGACGACGTTCCACGGACACGTTTTCCCGCAACACCTCAATTTACTACTCAACGCGCCTTGTTTCAGAAACATAAAATTCATCACTAAACGTGTCGGAAATATAAACATAAATATTCCAACCAATCAAGCCAGATTAACGATACGAGATTAACCAATCGTTGATTGATTCTTTAATAATTTATTTGTAAATGACCAGTCCGGATATCACTTTAGAATGTTCAACACAAATTAAACAATATGAAATAGAAACATCACCAAGGAGTTCAGATAGAAAAGAAGTTTAAAATGATTATACTAAAACTCTGTTAAAATTAATTGTTAAATTTTAAGCAAATCCAAAATTTAAAACGTATAACCTGATCTATATTTCATTTTCAATAGAAATATCTACTATTTGCGCTAGGGCCAAATTGTATTTTCAACAATTCCATGAGTTTTCACAAAGAAGAAATAAATAATTTTTAATAACAGTAAATAAGAGCAGTCCATTTATTTATTATTTTTTAGTATTGTTACACCAGTTTTAGGTCGCCTTTGTTGATGGTTTTGTCAAAATTTAATATTAAATTTGAAATTTTCACCTTCTGGTACATTGTAAACAGAGGAGTACATCAAAATAACTTCAAATGTGCAATCAGCATTTATATTTCTTTGTATTTGAATCATCAATCTTAATTACGAAGTATGCGTGATCCAAATTTTGTATTGTATTTTATACATTTATTTAACGAGTTCATAACTCTCGCATCAATTTTACTACCGCGTCGAAGCTTTTAGGATTATGCAGAATACAATTTTAAAAAAGTTACGAGTAAAACTTATAGTGAAATCTTCCATGATTTCACTTAGCCGCATCCGCCCTTAACCCCTTCACGTACTTCATTAAAAAATCCCCCCCTCTATTCCCCCCGTTTTCTTTCCGGGTTAAGCGGAAGACGAATCGCTACGGCTGACGATAAATCCTTGAAAAGGGCTGCAGGGAAAAGGAAGGGAGGCAACCCGTTGAAGGAGGAGTTTTTCGGGATACTAACGAGACAAATTAAGAGATATGGGTTTGGGGGTCGGGATCCGTAAAACAATTCTTAATTATAAAAATTAGTGTTTTAAGTAGGGGCGAAGGGTTAAGACGCACATACAAGGAGGGGTAATTTAAATAGAATGAAAGATTAATTTATAGGGCGGTCTCATTTTTTGTTTCGTAAGAAGCAACTAAGGAATTTAATTAATATATTAATCACTTTGGCGTCGAAAGATAGGACAAGCATTTACAACGTACTATTTACACCTTCAATAGTTATTAAGGTAGAGAAGGGCTCCAATATACAAGTTATGGCCTTTCGCGCCAAGTCTCCCTCACTTAAGTTACTCTATTTGATTGCCCAAATATTATGGCAGGGACATATAAGTTGACCTGACATCGTTAACATCCAGTTGTATTGTGTTTCGATTTTGTGTTTGTATGTCATTTAAACGTAATTAATTATTGAACATTGAACTAGACTAAGGAGTGTTGGGTAGGTAGGTATGGTGGGGGTATTATCCCTTAAAGTTTTTACTGCTCTTGATTCTCCAAAAATCATTCTTAAATTCCATTTGTTATTTCGAGCATATTTTTAAATATGCTTACTTATATTTAAGGATATGCGTATATAGTTATTTATAAGGAAGGACACTATATTTTCACATCTATATTTGCCGCTCCATATTCGTAAATAATCTGACGTACAAAAAGAGAACGTAAATAACACAACCTCTCCAATTTCTACTAAAAGCACTGAAATCACAATTTCTTAACACACTTTCTTCTTTTTCTTTTCCAGTCACCCATCAAGACAGTGAGCCTCCAGCAGGTAAGCACCCCACTGGGGGAGAAAAAGCACCCCCCAATAGAGAGAACTCTAACCTATTAAACTTCCGCCCCATCGAATTATTTAATTTCATCCCGATACTTTCGTGCCGGGGGTTAAATCGCCCATAGGGCCGTATGTCTCCCCCGCGCGTTTTACATCTTATTAACCTCGCTATCTATTACACGGGCCAATAAAATAGGCGCTCCTCTCCCGTAGGCGAGTTCGGGAATAGGGGATTACCGGGTAGGCGATTTGTCTTTGTTTTAAGTTGGACGGCTCGGTAGAGGGATTTAAAAAATATATATAAACGCACCGCTCGGTGATATATATTAAGGGAGATAATTTAATTTATACAAAGGTGAGGGAGAGGTCGGGGAGATTGTCGCCGAGAATTTAATGGGACTTTATTGCTTTACGTAAGAAGCGCAATGGGGAATTGCCTAAAGTGCGCTATATAAAATGAAATGATAACACGTTTTTAATTCAGTTTTGAAAAAACTGACACTAATAAATACCCCTAGGTAACCAGGTACTTGAATTACATTGTTGATATTGATTTTTCCTTGGGGCAATATTTAGAGGAGAATCTTGATAAGCGAACTTTAGGAAATTAAATCACTTTTCTTTTTTTGGGAACACGACTCGTTGCGCTAATAGATAAAATGCCTCATACTTTGACTTATTTTCTAATCCCATACGTACCATTTCTTTTTAAATCCCTTTAGATGGTAACTGAGGTATCTAGTTTTGAAGAAAAGTTGTTATAATATGGTTTTTTCTCATTGTTAAATATCTAATGGGCTTATTCGATGCTCTAACTGAGGATCCTGAGGAAATATGACAAGGTCAATACACACCCTTTAATCAAAAATTGGTGTAGGTATGAGGTACTGTACCCATTAATGCAGTATGCCGTGTTGCTAAAAAGTAATTAGTTTCATATTACTGAGTCCCGTCTACTAGGTGATAGGTTAGCTTAGTGATACATTTGTCAGTACAAAAATGAACTAATGAAAATATCATTTTTACAACGTACTTTCTAGATACTGAAACAAACCTAGTACACTATAGCAAATACCTACATCAGCTCTAAATGGTCGCAATATAAGGGACCATATTATATTTTTTTTTCACTAGTTGTACTAGATTTAGATTAGAAGAAATTTAAATCACAATAGCTAACCTATCCTAATCTTTTTTGAAGAGGTTGAATCTTTATGGATATCACCAAGCTTAATCAAACCTCGGAGCCGCCTTGGGCTTTTTTTAATTAAAGCATTATTACAAATTAATTTGTTAATCTAATCTTTTTTTGAAAAAATTATTTAGAACTTACGTTGTTAAATTTTTAAAATGATTTATTTCCTGTTGAAACTTCACTAAGTAAATTATTAATCTTAATCCTTTGAAAATATTTAAATAGTCGTGTTTCTGATGAGTCAAGAAAAATCGAATCCAATCAGTTTGAATTTTTGGTATTTGTATAAATACAATTGTATTCAAGAAATTTAAATCAAGGTTTTTTCAAGAGTGACTTTTTAAAACCTATTATAAATTTGTAAAATCACATACTACCACTAAATTATTTAACTTATTTGTATTGAAATAATACTTTTTCCTGAATTTAATTTACATACTAAACATACGGACCTATTCTATTGAAATGCAGGGTCCGAAATCAACAAGAGCGAAAGAGAAACTAATAGTAGTTCGTTAGTATGACAGAGAAGGAAGTTTTGCAACGTAGTCGGCCGGCCGGTCCGTAACCCATTCCAAAGAGTCCCGTGGGAGGCTATACAGCGAATGATCCGGTGGAGTGTGGCGATGACTGCGATGTTTCGCGAGCTAGCAACGTCGCAAAAGTTCTTTCTCTGTTTAGCCTACGAGAAATATATGGCCTTTCTTTCGCTCTTATGTTTATACCATACTGCGACTCTGTAGAATATCTACAGATATACAGGTCTGTATATTGTTATATACACAAAAATATTATGTTTACGCCATATTTTACTATTTCGCTACAAGTACTCATAGACCAGGGTCGATAATTTTGAAAACGGTAAAAAGTGAAAAAAAAATTATAGTAGGATGAAACCCATCGGAAAAGGTAGAGAATACAACAAAAATGAAAGGAAAAATAAATTACGGGCGATCTGAGGTCGGGAAGGGGGCTGGGGTGAGTATTTAAGGGTAAAAAACGAGTTGTAGGTAATAGAAAGGTTTACAACTTTTGTATCAACACTTTTTTCACATAACCTTGAAATTGTTGTGAAACATTCAAATAACCAAGTTTTTGGTTTTTTATTTTTAGCTTTTGCAAATTTTTTTATTTTTTCACGAAATTTGGTGAAAACTTCCCTTTTTATGTCCCAAATATACAGTAATTTTTGTGATTTTAAATATTCAGTATTTCACCTTATTTTGACTTTATATCGAAAAAGCACTCTAATTTTCAATCGAAAATTCTCACGTCAAAATATCTGCTTTTTTAAAAAAGTCTGTGTGTTTTTTGTTCGTTGAAATCTATACTTTCTGATGATAAAAAAATAATTATACATTACTATGGAAAATGTTCTCAGAAAATGCAAATAATGAAAAAAACTTGAATCCAAAATTTTTTTTAATCATTATGTATAACTTTGAGCTATTTATTAAAATTTACACTTTAATTACTCGAAAAACGTGAGATGTCATGTTACATTGATAAACAAAAAAATTACAAATCCATGTAAAATCAAGATTGCAAAAAACATGCGAAAATAGTTGTTCTAAATATTAAAAATAAGATTTAAAGGGGATTTCATCTAAAAAATGTCACGTCTAAAAAATCTAAAAAAGGTGGGTCCGGCGGTTCAAAAAAAGGAAGGCATATTATTTGTTCCTTGACTGATTTTCCTTGCCCTCTTGCCCTTAATGTTATCGTGAAAAAAATGGGATTTCTCGTAATTTTCTTACTCCCTTACCTAACTATTTTTATCCTGGACTCGGAATTTTAATCCTGGGCTCAGTTGTCATTTGGCCATGGGGTATACCGGGGCTCAATCGTAGGGTGGGATTAGCGTTACCGTTGGAATTTTAAATATATGGAATTTTCTGACCGCGTGGCTCAGTTGTCGTATGCCCGGCGGTTTTGACCGCGGGACGCACCTCGGCTGCAGCTACCTTTTGAAGGGCTGAAATTTTCCGGTCACTCAGGTATATAAGTAATCTTAAAATAGCAATTAATAGGTATATACGCATATAATTTAAAGAAGATTCTAAAACTTTCTCAAAATATTGTAGATGGTTAATTGGTTAATGTTAATTGGTTGTTAATTATAGTAGTATATTTCGATTAGCAATTTTATTGTTTATCAATGTAACAGGACATCTCACGTTTTTCGAGTAAATAAAGTGTAAATTTTAATAAATAGCTCAAAGTTATACATAATGATTAAAAAAAAATTTTGGATTCGAGTTTTTTTCATTATTTGCATTTTCTGAGAACATTTTCCATAGTAATGTATAATTTTTTTTTACCATCAGAAAGTAGAGATTTCAACGAACAAAAAACACACAGACTTTTTTAAAAAAGCAGATATTTTGACGTGAGAATTTTCGATTGAAAATTAGAGTGCTTTTTCGATATAAAGTCAAAATAAGGTGAAATACTGAATATTTAAAATCAAAAAAATTACTGTATATTTGGGACATAAAAAGGGAAGTTTTCACCAAATTTCGTGAAAAAATAAAAAAAATTGCAAAAGCTATAAATAAAAAACCAAAAACTTGGTGTTGATACAAAGTTGATACAAAGTGTTGATACAAAAGTTGTAGACCTTTCTATTACCTACAACTCTGCCATTTAACTTTTTTTCATAGGGCTTGCAGTTTTGCCGGAAATCGAGCTAAACCGTTTTTTACCCTTAAATACTCACCCCAGCCCCCTTCCCGACCTCAGATCGCCCGTAATTTATTTTTCCTTTCATTTTTGTTATATTCTCTACCTTTTCCAATGGGTTTCATCCTACTATAATTTTTTTTGGTCTTAAAAATTATCGACCCTGGTCTATCACAATAAAAATTACTTTCTTTAAAATGTTTAGAGCTAGGCTGATAAAAGCACATATAGGCTGACTATGTTATTGTATTAGGTTCATTAAGTCTCGAAATTGAATTCCAAATTTCAATTGTTTAACGGCATCTGCTGAAAACCCAAAATAAGAAAACTGATAGAACGCCAATGACACGGTACAAACCTCTATGAAGTTCTATACTTAGCTATGAATAATTGATCCAAATACCTTTTCTTCATTTTTATACACTTTGCATTTCACGCACCTATTTGCTATTGTATCTTTTGTAAATTTTATCTAAAATACTTCATGAATGCAATATAAACAAACAAATGTCACGTTGCAAACATACGAATCGATGTTGCCACTCCTATCGAAAGTCAATGTTATTGGAGAATTACGTACGACGAAAGCATCGAATGCAATACACAATCAAATCGTAAAAGAGAAAGATACAAAGAAGTGGTGTATGAGGCAAAGCTCTATTGTGTGTGTGATTAAGATTTTATTTCCTATCAAAATTACCCAAAAATAACGCTAAAATCTGATTATTATTGTATCAATAGCAACACTGCTTTCGTGTTTCACAACCGACAATACAATGTATGCACCTTACGGTGACTTTACTGCGACCGATCAGCGGTTTCCACATAAAATTCCTGTCGCCGTCCATGAATCTTCCTCGAAACGGTGTGCACAGTGGAAACACGACAGGTCATGGGGAAACAAACATTTGCGTTACCCATTAAAAATACATACGACTTGCTAGTATTACGCGATTCCGTAGCAAACCACACAACCGAAACACAACAGGAGCACGATTGGTTATGGGAAAATACGCCCTTAGTGCTTTATGTACATTGTTTTCCATTAGAAAACCTGATAATTACATTCTAATTGTAACAATTTTCTACTCTTTAGAACGACGGCACCTTTACCACTGTAAGCTCCCTGGAATTCAAGGCGAGCCATTATGAGAACGGCCGTACGATATTCTGCTTTGCCGAGAACGAGGTGATGACCAACAACTCCGAGCCGGAGATCCAGGCGAGCTTGATCCTGGACGTACGATGTAAATCTCTTAAATACTTGTAATGTATGTAATCCAACAACTCTACCCACAACTCTTACAATTTTCCAGATCCTCCCGTCATCACCGTAAAGCCCCCGAACGTAACAGTGAACGAATCGACCGAGGGGAACGACGTGAACGTCTTCCTGCAGTGCATGTACTTCGCAAACCCGCAGGAACTCAAGGACGCCATGTGGTAAGATGAGAATATTTTCAAGTGGCGGAAATAGGGGAAAGTTAAATAACGCACTTGTCCAGTGTTTCATGGACGTGCATGAAATTTGTTTAAGATTTCAAATTAATTTTTAGTTGAAAAATCTGTAGTTCTAGGTATTATAGTCCAGAATCCCTTGACACATTTTTACAATTTCTTACTATCAAACTAATTTTCCGTGAGTAGCTTTATTTTGATGAGACGCTCAACTATTTTTTTTTAAATTCTCGTTTGTGGTAGCTAACAGGGGTAGCAGGGATAAATATGTCATTTTGACGATTCTCAAAAATGTATTACTAACTGTGGGTTTTTTATTGAATCTTAAAAGAGTTGTTAATATTATTGAAAAACATATTTGTCCTACAAAATGTATGGTTTGATCAAAGAGTCCCCCCCCTTCCAACATGTATCGATAACGAGGCCATAAAAAATAATTACTTATTAGATTATTTCTTGTCTTGTCTTGTCTTGTCTTGTTAAGTTAACGTCTCTTTTACGCTGCCAGGGCCAATTTGGACGGGACCTACAGTTTAACGTGGGCTCCGAACCACGGTCCTCGAGCACGGTTGTACCCCCTTAAGGCTTTCACCCCAGTTGATCCACTCCGTGCTCTACCCACTCAGGGTGTGTGTATCCTAGTCCCGCCCTCCTACAGGATATCCGATCCTATCCGGCCTGGTTACCGGCGTGAATAGGAACGGGATTTTGGATACATTTTACACACTTCCCGCAACACACACAACATCCATGGATTACGTGGGATTCGAACCCACGACGACAGTGTCCGCCTGATTCAAGGCCAGCGCCTTAAACCACACGACCACCGCCGCCCCCAGATTATTTTTTTACAGTTGCTTAGTTAGTATTTATATAATTTAACAGCCACATTGTCCTACAAAATGCGTGGTACGTTATCGCGGTCCTACGCTCAAAAATTCTTTATACCACAAGACCATTTTTCTTATTACTAACTGTAGGACAAAAATATTACATAATAGCTAGTGTGTCCTGTGTCCAAATGAAACAATGTCCTACAAGAAAACAGGTATGTATCACTAGTCTGACAAGAATTGTCATTTTCATTTTTGTATTTGTAACATGTAGTGAAATCTTTTTCGAAATTTAAAAACCTTATTTTCTAGTAAACTAAGTACAAACATTTTGTGTTTTTACATATAAAAAAAATTAATCTTCATCAGATTCATCTGATAAATCTTCATCTTCTTCGCTACTAACATCACTCTTATCTTCATCTCCTTCATTTTCCTCATTCGTGATATCTGACTTTGTAATAACATGAGAGAATTAAATAAATTGCCAAATAATCAATCAATAAATAACGATAGTACCTGTTAATAGTTCCTTCGCGAATCCTTCCGAATCTTTGAATAGTCACCACTATCGTTTTTGAACAAGAAAAGGAAAGAACCGTAGTGTGTTATAATCAAAAGGGCAAAAGACGTTTGAACATCCCTTTCAACGCGAGATATTTATTATTTTAATTCGAGCCGACGAGACTTACTATCACTTTAGGACCCATATCTCCCTTAATGAGTCTTTCCGAATTTTTAAATTGCTATCAGTTGCAATCGAAAGGCAACAAGACCTTTGAATAGCCCCCCCCCCCCCCCGAACGCAAAATATTTATGAAAATTGAAATTCAAACCGGCGCGACGTACTATCATTTTAGGGCACATATCTCCCTTAGTGAGTCGTTCCGAATTTTTACATTGTTACCAGTTGTCTGTGTTTCAACGAGAAAACGAAGGAACCGTTGATTTAAAAAATCAAAAGGGAACAAGGCCTAACATTGGTGTGACAAATGAGTAGTTTTATATGGGAACCTTATAGGGCCTTCTTGATGCTTTTCTGAACAGATGGTATAATTTATTTATTGTATATTTATAACCTACAAGCCGTATCCGGCATGCGTTGCAATGCCACGTAAAGTTTAAAAAAAGAAAGATGAATAAAAATTATAGATGACCCGGTGAACCTCGTATCACCTACATATATTTTTGGAAAATATGGTCAAAATGTAATACAAAATTTTTATCTGCATTAAATTACACATAATCAATTTAAGGCTTTCTGAAGTACTATATTTTTTGTCTTTTTTGCGCTAAGTAAATATATAAAGATGATGATTTTACGGCTCGCGAACACGCGACGTATAATTGCCCATGCGCGAAACCGGGAAACTCCAAGTTGATTCCGCAAACTGTCCTTGTATTTGCAATTGTATATTATCTTTTTAAATTTTTAATGAATAATTTATCAAAAAACTACCCTGAAAGTAGGTATGAAATTTTCCTGTACAATATGCGTTGAACCAAACGACGTCATTTAAAAGCAATTATTATATTTTTGGATGTTGACCAATAAATGTTTAGTCATTTCCCACCCCAGAAACTAATGAGCGTAATGGATCTGGTGGTGGGAACCACCAGCGGTGAATCCAGTAGATTGACCGCTGTCTTTTAACGCTTTACAATATTGACAAATGATTGTCATTTCTCCAATCGTTACGGATTGGTCGACACACCCAATAATCTATTTCCGGGTCGTAGTGGAATGCTACTCGTTCCAGGTTTACAGGAACACTGCGTCTGCGGAATCGCTCTGTTTCATTGTGTCTTGAAGTGCGCTCCATGTTTTGGATATTTGTTGCTCGTCGTACGTGTGACCATCTTGGTGTTGATTCTGCCTTGTCCTCTTCAGCTTGTCTAAGTAGTTTTTTATTTGTTTATTATTTTTATCTTTAGTTTGATTCATCGGTAATCCTGTTCGGTCTGTTGTTTCGGTTTCTTCACTTCCGGTTTTGGGTCTTGTATTTGTACCTCATAGACTTGTTTCTTGGGTATTTTATATTCCTCGTGTAACATCAGGTACAGCCGAATTGTCTTGTAGTTTTCCTCCATCCTTTTGAAATAGTGTGATTTTATATAATTGTGCTGATCGCCAAACCCAAATTCATAGAACGTCTCGTTGTTCCATTGGGCTTTCCCCCATAGTGCTTCTAGGTGATCAATCTTTTTTGTAGGTAATCCTTGGTTTTTCTTGCACTTCCGTCTTTCTTGCAATTGTTATGTAGTTATATGATTTCTTGGGCTATTTTTTCTTGTTCTTGAATCAATTCATCTGCTTGGTTTATCCTGTTGTATTTGAAGTTGTGAACTTTGTAACTTAGTTCTCCGGAAAAAGTGGCTGTGACTTACTCAGGACTTTGCTTGTATTCTTGACTTTTTGCCGTTGTGTTGGCGTCGAAGTTCTTGAAGTTTTGAAGTTGTAATCACTGGCGCCTTTTCCTCCGGCTGCAGTGATTGGATGTGTCCGTCGTTTCGAATTTGTAGAATTTATAGACTCGGTGTCCCGTCGATCTAAATGCTGCTGTGTAAGATGTGCCCTAACTCGTTCGATTCTAAGCCTATCTACTTCATAATTATTTACTGTTGAACGCAATTCTGTCATACCAAAACGTTGTTATCGTTATCTGCCTCTCGCTGGTCGTCAGTCGTCAGTGCGATTTGCACGTGAGATAGCTCGTCGCTCATTTGATTGACTTCGACGACCTAAGTCCGTCTTCTCCTTGGCATTTTAAAATCAATAAAGTTCTCGTGCACTGAGAAACTGATGATAGATTGTAATAATCGTCTTGACATTTATTTATTTGACAACCAACTAACACTATACTTTCATTTGTTTGATTATAAATGTCAAATTACAAAACGTACCTTTTTCAGTACCTATTTCCCTTACTTATTATTTATGTTTCTCGACGAAAAACCTTCCCTGAACTTCCACAATTATTTCAAGATCAAAATTAGCAAAATCCGTCCAGCCGTTCTCGAGTTCAAGCCCAGACAAACGAACAGCAATCCATTTTTATATATATAGAGATAAGCGGTTTTGGTATCTTAGAACAGTCCCCATACCAAATAATTAATTCGGGAGTTTCGAATTTATTGTTGCTTAGCATCGATGTAAACTTGGAGAGTCATAAAACAAATTTCTTGGAATTATTTAGGACGCGATCTGACCAATCGAAGCCGACCATTTCTCGTCCCCTACGGCGCATGCACCACTTGCGTTTAAATCTAGCAATACTGTGGTCGACACTAACGTGGAATACATGATACACAGGAAGCAATACACTGCGTGTGCGTACATAATGGAAGGAGAGGACTCTTTGATCAAACCATAAATTTTGTAGGACAAATATTTTTTTCAATAATATTAATAACTTTCTTAAGATTTAATAAAGACACCCACAGTTAATAATAAATTTTTGAGAATCGTCAAATCGACATATTTTACCTCTGCTACCCCTGTTAGCTACCACAATCGAGAATTTTTGTAAAAGAATAGTTGGGCGTCTCATTAAAATGAAGCTACTCACGGAGAATTAGTGTGATAGTAATAAATTGTAAAAATGGGTCCCGGGATCCTGGACTATTAACAGTGAAGTGCACAGAGAAAATAAAACTGGAGAAAATCTCAGTGTAACAAGTTGCTGTATTGCATTATAAAAATCGATCTATATGCCAAACAAGAAAATTTAAAGAGCGCGACATGACATAAAACGACCTGAAATTCCACTTTTAAAAATTTCTCTCGGTGAGTCGAAGCCACTACGAGACTCGTCGATAGCAATTCAAATAATCCTTTCACGAAAGGAACGTAATGCTTTCACCCTTATTAACTATTTTCTGTCCCATCGAATTCCAGGATAAAGGACGGCAAGAACTTGACCATCGACGAGTCCAAGAAATCGAAATACGAGGGCGGGTCCATCGTCAGTCCCCCTTTGAGGATACTCGACGTCAACAGAGAGGACATGGGGGAGTACAGTTGCTCCTTGCGGAACGAGATAGGGGCAGACACTTCGGAGGACAGCATATTCCTCAACGTGCAATGTAAGCGAAAACATAATCGATTTGCATTGCAGTGAACAGACTTTCTGTATTAAACTGCTGTAAAATTTAAGTACATTTTGTCATTTGTTTTAATACTGTCGTCGCTTTGTATTAATACACTACTTTTCCTTGGAGAACATAATTTTGTTTCCGCTTTAATACTTGTCACAGTACCATAAACTAATTCCTTGTTACTTCCCAACCACGTATTTATTATTTTTAATTCAGTATTTAATGAACCTGAATGGTGTATTTATTATACAACCTATTCTTACTGCTCCATTTGTTTCCTTTCCAGACCCGCCAACAGTGGAAGTGATAATGGACCCACCGACTCCATTAAAGGCGGTCGACAAAGGCGATGTAATGTTAATGTGTAACGTAACATCTGGCAATCCTGCCAACTTATTGAAAGTAATAATATACATTTCTGCTTCGCGCCCGTTCCCTAAACGCCACTTCTCTCTTAGGTCAAATGGCTGCTGGACGGAAGGCTAATGAAGGAATTGCCGGAGTGCGACAACAGCAAAGACGACGGCGGGGAATTCTGCGGCCTGGAGCCGAACTTCTTGAACCTGACCAAAGTGATACAGACCTACGCGGGTAACTACAGCTGCGTCGGGCAGAACCTGGCGGGATGGGGCCCGGAGTCGATCCCTCAGGAGCTGATCGTTTACTGTGAGTGGTGTAGGAAAGTTAGGATAAAACAAAACTACTGAACTTGCTTAACACCGCAACTTTAAATTCTTATTGTCTGTTTGGAAGTTTTCTTTCGCAAAAATGCTTTCAAATTGTTCATTACTGCCTAGGAGTAGATCTTTCCTTAACGATGAAACATAATTCGATGGAGGAAAATGAGCTTCACTAACAATAAATTGTTTCTTAGTTTCTATGAAAATATTACAGATTGTCTGCCAGTTCTCTACAGTTTCGCGATCTGAAGGAGAGTGGTGGAATTTCGTATTAGGAAATTTTAGATATATGCGACTGCAATATTTGTTATTACAAAATGGAAAGCGTTAAGTAAATTTCAACTTTGAAAGCTTCTTTGAAGTTGCGCTCGGATGTGAAAATATAGAAATAAAATTATACGGACACGAGCACAATCGTCGATGAAGTAGGTAAATAACGAAATAAGCTAAGGTTAGGTTTTGAAATCGTAAATTATCCACTAGTGAAATCATAAATTCTCCACTAAAGTGGATAATGGCAATGGCCCTTACCGTGTGCGGAAAGTTGCTCGCCGACAATTTCTCGCCGACAATTGCTCGCCCACATTTGTTCGCCGGGAAAATTGCTCGCCACACATTTACTCGCCACTCAGTTGCTCGCCATCCGGTAAATTTATATTCAGGTAATATTAACAACTAGACCAAAGGGCACTTATTTTTCAAAAAAAAATCAATCAATTTTTAATCATTTATTTGTCATCTTTAGAAAATAAACCATTGCTACTTAAATAAATTTAACACAAACACAATTTAACAAACAATTGAACACAAAAATTTAACGATTAGGTACAAATTCACTCATGTTTCGATACATAAACTCTAGATAATTGAAAATTGTATAAACCCAATTAACGAAAATACATATTATTAAAGATAGTTCAAATACATCAAAATAATGTAGAAAATCTGAAACAGATACAAAACATATATGTACAAATATAAATCAAAACGTTCTTGACAATATGAAAATACTTGCTAATAAATCAAAAATTTAAAAGTTGTAGTTGTGGGCGATGCCACGCAAATATTCCACTAATGTTCGATTTGCATAGTCATTTACAATGTTTTCTATCCGTTGTGCGCAGTCACGATATTTCTTAGGTGCAACCTCGGGATTAGCACCACCTATGTATTGTTCAATTTTTCCACAATAGGAACTTTGTTCTGTTTTTAATGCGGTAATAAACTTCCATATTACTGTATGATGTGCACCAATTAATTTCACTAAAAGCTCGATGCCAACCTTCACAAAAGTTATTGGTTTTTGGTAAACCATTTTGAACAGTGTTGTAACAGTTCCAAAGTTCCAAGGGAAATCGAGGATTACGACGACTACGTCGATTGGGCCTACCGATCCAGGTATCCTCAAAATAATCTAATACTGGATGTACAATATCTTCAAAATCAATTTGATCGCATAGGTCTTTAAAACTACGTACTACATTTTCAACAGGAATAAAAGCCAAAGCCGGTATCATTTGCAATTTAAGTGAAAAATCACTATCTTCCTGGTACCGCATTTGTAAACCATTTTGTTGAATACAACGGTAAAAACACTGCGTAAAATGAAAGAAACAAGCTCTAAGAGACGTGTTTGGAAACACAGTTCTAAAACCATTGATCGCCGCTTGCTCAAAATCTGTCATAATTGATTTTGGTGTTAAATTGGGTTCCAAACGTTTCAGCTCGCTAAATAATTTTACATATGTTTCTTCCCTTTTGTTGGCTAATAGCGCAAACACTATTGGGATACTTTTATTATTTATGATTGCATGTATCGTATATAACTGTATAAATAATGACGGCACAGTCTTAAACGTTCCATCTGCGAACCAGTGTTCTGTTCGAGCCAAACAAGTCAAATTTTTTTTGTGGAAAAAATTCATAGCCTATTATTATTGTCACCATTGTCAAACAATAAAAACTGCTCACTGTCAAATGTTTTTTGGTACAGTTCGGGTATTTGAAGTTCCGAAAGTGTTTTAGGTGTTGGTGGTACACACTCCTTCCTATTCCTAACATTTCGTACCGTTCTCTTGATGGATTCGATTCGTGGCATCTGTCCTGCAGCAGCTTGGGGCAAATTGGTGTACAACTCAGCGACGATCCGATGTGTTCCATCTTGGGTATTTTCTGCTCTACATTTTGCTTCACTAATGGCTGCCGCGACTTCACACCTTGCTGCATTACCAGCGTGATTGTGCTGATTCAGACGTAGAACTATTTCATCTTGAATAGTGTGGAGACGAGCACGGCACTTAAGTTGCTTGCACTGATCACACTTCCAAAACACCTTCTGGTCATTTTCTTTATCTTTAATGAACATGTGTCCTTGATCCACCAACTTCCGTTTTCCTTTTTCACTATTCACAAATGTTACCGCCATTATTTTTCCGTTCCTTTCACAAAGATAACTGAACCGGTGTCCGAACTGAACATATACTGACGAGAAAAGACACTAAGTAGGTGTCATCACCTACTTAGTGTCACAGAATCATAAGTTCACGTAGGTATCTGTTAAAATTCCGAAAATTGGTAACCATTATTACTTAACTTTAGGCATTTACTGTTAGCGAGTGACATTTAAACGCTTTTAACGATAAATATTTGAGAATTACGTTGGAGCCTTTAAGGTTGGAGAGTTGGGTTTATAAGGGTTGATGGGACTAACAATTGTGTATTAAATTTCTTTAAATTCATACCATTTTCTGATAATAATGCTTAACTATGACTAACAATAATATTATGAGGAATATTATCTGAAGGCGAGCAATTATGAGGCGAACAATTGGGTGGCGAGCAATTTTCCCCGCGAGCAACTGTCGGTGAGCAATTGTCGGCGAGCAATTGCCGGCGAGCAACTTTCCGGTAATCGGCCCTTACACATAACTCATGTCGTTTCTTATACTGAGCTTTTCTATTGACACGCCTGTCCCGAAATCAACAAGAGTAAAAGAGAAACTTATAGTAGTTCGTTAGTATGACAGAGAAGGATGTTTTGCAACGTTGCCGGCCGAGCAGGCAGTCCTAGTCAACTCGTATCGCGGTCGCGTATCGCTTTACACTGTCGGATGTGTGCGGAGCGGATGACTGATGTTTCGCCAGCTAGCAACATCGCAAAAGTTCGTTCTCTGTTTAGCCAACGAGAAATATGTGGCTTTTCTTTCGCTCTTATGTTTATAGCATCCTGCGACTCTGTAGAAACGGTCTGATGTACGTTGCACTGAACTTAATCTTTTGAAATGTATTGCACTGCTATCATATCTTCCGAATTATGCGCATTTGGTTTGTTTTTGAGTGATTTATTCTATTGTAAATTATTATGTTTGAAACTATATTTTGCCTAACTAGCATTTACGAAATCATTTCGTCCATTTATGATATCTGATGAACACTAATTGACGTATTTGAACCAAATCAGTTTTGTTTCGCAATGAATAGGAACTAAGTTTTTCAGTTTCTCAATTTTGCTTCCTTTTAATCCTTACTATTGATAAGCCTGTGACGAAGTGTTTTGTTGCCTATCACAATTCGTTATCGGCGGCCATATTTTCGGCTTTGCGCTGCACCGATCACTTATGTTGGCATGTAAACAAATATGTGACAAAGCTCTCGTTCATATTTCGACTTAAAGTAAGCATACAAGATATGTATCTGCTTATATGCTATGTATATGCTATGATATCATATGGTTATATAACATGTATATGCTAAAATTTGTAACTTATTCATACTTACCTCTGCAAATAATTTTGCATTCATAAGCCGTGACACAAATAGAAGCAAAGTACTTAGAACCTCATTATGAAGCCCATTTTTATTAATATTGTCTGATGTTAGAAATTCACTTTTTGCTTGTAGTGGATTGATTGCTAAGGCCATTTTACTACTTAGTATGATAGCAGTTCTTTCTATAACAACCGTTGTAAGTTCCCATAAGTATTTTTACTTTCTCATATATGGGGTAACCATATAGTAATAAGAGAAAGTATTGTAATCGTGCTGATTTTCGGAATTTGAAATATTGGCATTTCTGAACGTCTTGAGGTCCCCAGAGTTCGAGAAACATGTTTTGGAAACATATCTGTTTGTGTATGTAAATTTTGTATTTATGGTGGGTGCTCTGAAAACTCACGACCACATAAATTTCATCAGAATCAGTTTATGGGCAAAGGACATTTTACTTTTGTCATTTTTAGGTTTTTTTGGATAATCTAAAAAACCGATCCGTGTTTTTTTTAAACTTTGCATATTTACTTTATTATTCAATCCTTATTGATTGCCGTTATCGTTATATCGACTGTTTTATTTGCGAAGTGCCCTTTATTCTTGTGAATTTTTCGTTTTTCTCAATTTTCTCCAAAACGGTTTTACCAATTCTGACCATATTTTAGATTTGAACTGACCTAACTTATAGCTACAACTTTTATTTGAAACATTTTTTTCTGAAACTTCCCAAAAGGCACTTTAATAATTTTGCCATAAATATTTGGTCCGGCCATCTGAGAAAATGTTAAGATGTTATACTTCGCCATTTTTATTTGTGAGTAGATCTTTATGCTACGAATTTCTCAAAGAAAATTTATCTTCTTATCTCTATCTCTTTAAAAAAAATTGTCTGTCTACTTAACACAAGTTTCATATTTCGTCACTGGTCCAAAAAGAACGGGAACGTATTATAAGGTTTTATTAAGTGTTTATTTAGGACTGAGTTTTAATTTGATTGCATTCAACTGCAACTTCACCTTAAAGAAACATTCACAATGACGAATACAAACATGTGTATCAAACTCTTCTTCAGCGTTTGATACTACTTTCTAAGTACTGTCTTATTAAGTTATTTGAGGAAATTCTTCTTCTTCCAATCCCGAATGCTCATCCGCACATAGGGGTCATTAAGTCCACCTCTTCGTCGCCACAATGTAAGGGTGTTGTCTTCAGCCCGACCAAATATACCTGCTGCATCGGATAATCCACTCCATTCGCTAATATTCCGGAGTCAAAAATACGGTTTTCTTTCGGGTCTTCTACGTCCTTCTATTTTTCCTTGTATAGTCAGTTTTGGGATTGAATAAAGGTCACCTCTAAGTATCATTTCCTCTGCTTTACTTCAGCCATGACCTCTCTTCCGGCTCCTGCTCTTCTCAACAACTCTTCATTGGCTACGTGTTCAGTCCAAGATATTCTTAACAGACGACACAAAGTCCACATTTCAAATGCTTCGATGTAGTTTACTGTTTTTACTATAATTAACCAAGCTTCGGCACAGTACAGCTACATAAGCCAGATGTAACACTTGAGAACCACTAATCGTAACTTCAAGGGCAAATTTATCAGACCGTCTCTAAAGAGTCGCAGAATGGGATAAACATAAGAGCGAAAGAGAGGCCATATATTTCTCGTTGGTTAAACAGAAAACGATCTTTTGCGATGTTGCTAGCTCGCGAAACATCAGATTCATCCGCTCCGCACACTGTACCGCACACATCCGAAAGTGTAAAGCGATACGCGACCGCGATACGCGTTGACTTGGACTGTCTGCTCGGCCGGCAAAGTTGCAAATCATCCTTCTCTGTCATGCTAACGAACTACTGTTAGTTTCTCGTTTACTCTTGTTGATTTCCCACCATGCGTTTCTATATAAAAGCTCCGTATAATAACAGAGTCTCAAGTTTAGCAGAAATTGTTTTGGCCATACCAATCCGCTTTTTGACTTCTTCATCACAATCCCTTTTGTCATTAAGTATGGACGCTGGGTATTTAAATTTGGTATCACTCTCAATGACGTCCCCATCAATTAAGACATTGGGTTCTATAGTTTGTCCACCAATACTCATTACTTTCGTCTTTGGTATGTTAATTTGCAAGCCGTATCGTTGTCCCTGTACCTACATCTATTTTGTTAAGTAAAAAACTGTAGATTCTCGTGTGTATTAGCTATAACCATTGTATAGTCGGTATAGCCGATATTGTTTATGGGTTTTCCGTTTACTGTTATCCCTTTTACTTTCCAATGCTAATTGAAATATTTGTTTAACGTAAATATTAAAAAGAAAAGCCGATAAAATACATTCATTCTCCACGTTATTAAGAAGTCAAACTTTACTATTGTACGATTGAATAGGTTTTAGATTTTTTTTCGTTTTTTTATGTTCAAAACGATATTTCCAGAAATGTAATAAGTTTCAAACAAAAGTAATCTCTTAAAAACATACATTTATATTTTCTTAATCAATTGGTACAATAAACATTTAATTCTTATGATTCAATCTTGAGTTATCATTGAAATCAGTTTGCATTGTAAAGCATATGGCGTTATATTGTATCGCACAACCTTAAACACATTTGTCAAAAGCATCGTGCCTATCTGTTTTAAAATTTCAGCATATATATGTCATCATGCCCCAAACTTTTATCGTTTTTTTAATAACTTCAATGCACAAATTATTTCAGTTTCCAGAATACTCCAGCCGTTAAGGATAAATATATGTGGTTTCATCTCTGTTATCTCTGAAGAGATTTGTGGCATACTTATTCCATATATCTTGTAGTTCATGTTGATATAATATCACTTTTCCCTGATCATTATGAAGTGAAGTTAACGGTGCATATTTAGTCAAACTTGTTTTTTTGTGAAAATTAAAACTTTGATTTAACTTTCAATAACCTAAAGGAAATTAAACTACGGAAACTAGCACCATTACTGGAGGACATATTTCTCTCTCGTATTGAGCAATATTCACAAACTGAAATTTTCGTTTCGCCTCAGACCCGCCCAGTCCTGCTCAGCTTCGTTACTTTCCATCGGAGATCATCAAGGGCGCCTCCGTCACCCTGGAGTGTACCGTCCAAGACCCCGGAAGGCCCACCAACCTGACCTACCTGTGGTACAGGGGCTCGCACCAGATGGCCGAGATAAAATCGTGGAACTTCACCCTCAAGTCTGTCAGGGTCGAGGAGAGGAGCAATTTCACTTGCATCGCCACGAACGAGGGGGGACAAAGCGAACCGGCCACCGTTTACATCGACGTCAACGGTAACATTAAATCGATTAAAATTATTTGTGAGGCTAGTTGATTGTGGCGAATTTTCCAGCTCCTCCGTCATTCATCACGCCGCTTCAGAAGTACCAAGGGGTGCTGTACAACTCGAATAACATCAATCTGACGTGTAGGGTGGAGTGCTCGCCCTTATGCGCAATAATTTGGTTCAAGAACGGCATGAGGCTGAACCCTGATCAGGACCCGCTCTACGACGTCAGGACTAATGTAATGCTGGCTGATCTGCAGAAGAACGATTTCGAGTCCATAGAATCGACACTGGTAAGGAATACACTATCAATTCTGAATGACGAGCCACAAGTCAGTCAAGATTCTCGATCCAGTTTGGAATTTTTGCAAGGAACAAAGTCATTTTTTCAATTCCCTAAAAGCCGATGAGTTATTTAAGGACATCTTCCATAATGGAAGTATTAGATACAAATCAAATGGTATAGGTTTATCCTAATAAAAATTAAGAAATTATTCTAGGCCATAAAATCTAGTTTTGTGAGTGGTTTAATGGTTTAAAAATTCTGAAATAAACGTAGGTATCAGTGATTGGATAATTTAATTTTTTTATATGAATCACATTACATGGGAAGTTGTTAAAAAAATCCAATTCTCTCAAAATCAATTTTTGCAAATTGTCAGCATGAATAAAATGTGATCTATTATAGTAGAAATAATGTGAATAAATCAAAAAATTTCAAATTGCGTTTGAGTAAAAGTGCATTCAGTCGAATCTGCGATAAAAAAATATTCTAGACCTAGTAAATACATGATATTACAAAAAATAGGTCAATTCGTTGACCATAGATTCTTTATACTACAATAATGAAAATTTCGTCATATAAGTATCGGGTGTTTTTTTTAAATTTTACCTCATAGTAGGCTGTGGATAGTGTTTGTGAATGCGCCTTACTAAAAAAATGTCAAAATTGACATAACCTCACTTTTTTAATAAAAATCGAAACTGCTCCAATCGGTAACTACTGTCTTGAAAAAGACAGCTTGGCTCCATTAAATAGGCGTAGATGAGTGAGCTGTCTTTTTCAAAACACTGTTAACCGATTGGAGCAGTTTCAATTTTTATTAAAAAAGTGAGGTTATGTCAATTTTGACATTTTTTAGTAAGGCGCATTCACAAACACTATCCACAGCCTACTATGAGGTGAAATTTAAAAAAACACCCGATATTTTCCAATATACCATTTTTTCCAATTTCCAATAATATACCAGTTTACTTTTAAAAAATTACTTTTTTATTACTTTCGTTTTATTGCAAGATGTTTTCAAATTATTTGAAAGTATCTCTTTAACATGGGTTGCGGAAAATTAATTGAACTCAATTCATCGAACCGCAATTCTTCGAACTCAATTCATCGAATCTCAAGTAACCGAAGGAGTAATTTAATTGAACCTCAAGTAACCGAAATAGTAATTTAATCGAATCTCAATTAATCGAAAGAGTAAGTTTAAAGTAATAATCCTATCTTAAATATTCTAAAAGGAAATGTTACTTGCTATGCGTTTTAAATACTCCACATTATTTTCGCCGCTGTCGTACCGATTCACAACCCTCTTGAGCCTTTCGTCGCAATCTCTATATTTCTTCTTTCTAAGAGGTGTGAACGAAAGTATGAACTGTTCCGTCTTTTCGAACTTGTAGTATTTGTAGTCTCGTTGTCGTAGTGAAGTTGCTTTTGACTTACTCAGGACTCTTCTTGGGGTCGCTGAACTCGAAGGGCTCGAAGGACCATGGCCGAAGTGTGAAATGGTCCGTCTTTCCGAACTTGTATTGTAGATTTGTTGTCCTGGTGAAGTTGCGTTTGACTTACTCAGGACTCTTCTTGAGCCGCTGGACTCGAAGGGCTCGAAGGACCATGAACGAAGTGTGAAGTGATCTCTATAGAGAGTGGACTGTATAAAATCTCTCTCGTAGCTCGTGGATGACTGCGGAGATGAATCTTGTCTCCAGGTTGTAAGGCTGAAGACTGTAGTAGTAGTTGGAGATCACGGCTTGTCGTAAATCTCCGGAGTGGACCTGAAGGCGTCTCTTGCAGGTCCTGAGTTAAAGTTCTCGAATTTCTGGAGAGAGGGCGTGACGTACTTCTCCGGGATGGATCTGAGGGCGTAACGTGCAGATCCGGGGTTGAAGATCTCGACGTTAGATGTTATCTTAGTTTGAAGATCTCGTAGAATTCTCAGGGCGTAACGTGAGGTTAGGTCTCCCGACTGCAGTCTCGCAGTCGGTTTTAAGATGAAGGGTGACTTTTAAATCAAGACCAACAACACACGTCGTTTTGACCATACAAGTATACTGATTTATTGCCAAAAATTCACGAGCTTTTATACACAGTCATTTTGACTTACGTTACCCTTTGGTTTCAATTATTTGATAACGTTGTTAATTTTTGTTGAATTCTATCTTCCAATGTCCGAGAATTGCTTCACTGACCTTACCGATGCGGATTTGCAATCAAGTTGCGAAGTAGAATTATGCTGACATCCACATTCTGCACCTTAGTGGTACACAATTGATCTTATTACTGGGTCAGTGTTATGCTTCGTTTCGTAAATCAAAGCGTGTTTTAATTAAATGATGTAAGAGGCTCCCTGAATTAGTTCGCAATAAATTACAATTTCTTAACCCTAAAAATTTCCTAAAATAATGTTGACGTTAGCGTCAACAAGGTGGGGCTCCGCCTTTAAAGTATTGAATAATTTTCAAATTGTTTATACTTTCTTCTCTTTTGAGCGCATCTATATGTTTCCAAATAGAAGGGTGACTTGCGGACAATTGGTTCCCAAAGCATCTATGCCAACCTTCAACATTATTATTTGTTTTCGGAAAAACATTTATAATACTAAATGTAATAAATTTACATTTAAAATTTATTCCACATTTTGTGAGCAAATGGTGGGCTTCTCCGTCTATGTCTTCTATCCATTCGGCCTATCCACGTATCCTCAAAGTAATCAAGCATTTCTTGTGTTTCGGCTGGAAACAGATCATAAAGTGTCTCAAATAACTCAACCCTACGATCAACTGGAACAAGTGCTAAAGTACTTACCATCCTCATGGTTATAGGAAATTACATATCTGTGTCATAGCTTTGGTTAAAACCTCCACTTTGTATTTTTCTATAAATCTACTAAGTGAAATGGAAAAAGCACCCTGTCACCTGACAGTCTGGAAAAGCTTTGGTCAGCTACCTTCTCAAAATTGATCATTACTGACTTTGGCGAGAGATTAGTATCTAAATGCTTCAGGGTTTCTAAAAGTATGTGATAAGTTTGTTCACGGATTTCGAATAAATTCGTAACAAGCGAAAAACATTTTCGATTAATTTGGTCTTCCGATTAATTCAGTTTTGATAAATTGAGATTCGATGAATTTACCCTTTCGATTCATTGTGATTCGATTAACTGAGTTTGAAGAATTGCGATTCGATGAATTAAGTTCGTTTAAATATTTAAATGATTTTAAAAATAATATTTAAAAATTTAATAATATCTCAATAATCTCATATCTCAGCTTATTAAAAAAAATGATTGTCACGTTCGTAGACGTTTGTCAAGGAGGGTCAAAAGGTACCATATCCGCCATTTTCTTCTATTCGGTATTTGAATTTTTTGCTTAAAATCATACAACGGGTGCCTTTAGACAACCGTAAAATCTGTACCAAATATCAAAAAGATATATTTATACACATCAGAGATAATATAAAAAATAATTTTTGTGAAGTGAACCTTGACACTATACTATATATATATATATATATATATATATATATATATATATATATATATATATATATATATATATATATATTAGAAAACATAACGTTCAAACGAAAAGTAACATGAGGAAATTCCCATTATAGTAGGGGAGCCCAAGAGGGGATTTTTGGATTTACTCGAGCGCGTCAGATTAATATAAGGGAGGATACCTTATATATTGATAAGTACCTCCAGCCAGTATGAGCCCTTAATATGGGGAGGTTCGCCAAAGGAAACCCGTCAGATTAGTAAAAAAAAATCGATCATATGAAATACTCGAGCGCGTCAGATTAAGATAAGGAGGGTTAATTACTAACTAACAAGTGTCCATTTTGCTAATCTGACGATTTGAGCGTAACATAAGGGAGTGGGAGGGTAACAAAGTTGCAATAAAAAACGATGTGTGGATTTACTCGAGCGCGGTCGTTTTCTTTTTTATTCTAGAGGTGATTATACCACAATAACAGAAAAAATATAATCTAACGATTTCCGCAAGCCGAAAGTAATCAAAATCGTTAATTAAGAGCGTGCAGCTATGATAAAGCATGTATTTTAAAGTCCACGCCTTTATGTCCCTTTCGCTTTTCTTCTATCTCTGTCTATCTCGCACCCAGGGTCGGATTAAACCCATCAGGGCCCCTAGGCAATTCTCGGGGCCCCATTTTCTTTACCGTTTCCTTACCTTTTAAAATACATTTTTTTCTATTACGCCTTATGGATTAGGTTACCATGACAACTGTTGCTACACATTTTTTTAATTATTTCGGAGGTGACAGTTCACTCTAATTCAAATTTGATGCCATCTGTCAGACCGTATGACAATGACAGTTTGTAAACCAATTAGAAGAGCAATCATAAGCGGCGTGTTCGTGAAAGCCTGAGAGAAGGGAAAAGCAAGGTTATGCTGTTTTGTCGTAATCGCTTCTGATTGGTTAACAAATTATCCATGTCATACTTTTATTTAAGTACTTTTATTTAAAAAAAAAATTTAAATGTGAGTTTAACTATACCCCTTAAAAGAATCGGCAGATTTTTGTCAGCGTGGCTGGGACATCATGATGAAGCTTCAGTATGCTAATCTGACGCGCTCGAGTATTTCAAGATGGCGATTTTTTTCTACATTTTAAAAAATTCACTACGAGCTTTCGTCACTTCCAAATCATCAGATTAAGAAAATGGAGCATCATTAGGGTTCACTGAATACATCCTATAAAAATCTGACGCGCTCGAGTACATTTTTTTTTTTCGATTTTCATCCCTTCCGCATAGCCACCCCCACCACGCAAATCGTCAGATTATTATATATTTCATATCAAAGACATGGTGGGGCATGAATAATATTATAATCTGACGCGCTTCAGTATTTTCATGTCATTGTTTTTTTTTTACAATTTTGAAAATCTGTAGACACTTCCCCCACCGCTAAAAGTGAAAACATTATAGGACTTTTACTCTTCCTATAATCTAATCTACCAATTCTATTAGGTCTCCTCGATGCTCGAGTAAATCCACATTTAGCAGCATGGGCTCCCCTAGTATTATTTCAGCTCAAAAAATATATGATGAACGATTGGCCTACTTTTTTGTGTCACCCTATATAACCCCCGTAGTGAACATTCTCGCCCTTCGAAACGCGCATACAACCTTCCAAATAATTTTTCCACATGTGCCTTATCCGCTGCGAACGTTGGCTACCATCACAGCAATTTTAATGTTATTAGCCACTTTTCTGAACAATTACACTGATGTCAATCCAAACCACTGGCGTAAGTTGTGAAGCCATGAGTGTCTTCTTCTTCCGGGTGTGTGTTTGCTTTCTATCTTTCCTTGGATTATTAGTTGTAGTAGACGGTATTTGTCTTGTCTTCTTAGATGAGCAGGATATTAATTTTTTCTCTTTTTAACAGTGAATGCTATTTCTTTTCCCATTCGTCCTAGTACTTCCACATTGATGATGTGTTCAGTATAAGATATTTTAAAAATGCGTCGGTACACCCACATCTCAAATCCGTCCAACCAAACAATATCGAACCTAATCAGGCCAAATCTAAACATTTTCTCGCAATTTCGTTATTTTCAGATATGGAACCTGACAGCTTGGCCGGGCCACATGCTCGACAAGTTCGCCCCGAACTCGAACTACACCTGCGCCGCCACCTCCAACAGGATCGGTCCCGGAGTGAACTCGACCATCGAAATAGCGATAGACTGTACGATTCCGTCCCCGTCGCTTTCCCCTGATTCGATTTCTCATCCGATTCCCCCCTTTCCAGATCCGCCCGAGGACGTCAAAGTCACGCCACAGATAGTGAAGGTGACCGAGAACTCCCAACCGGACCCGGTCAGGTGCCAGGGTAAGGGCCATCCGGCCCTCACGTACGAGTGGAAGAAGAACCTGACGTCGGCGGTGATCGCCCACACGGAGGAGCTGGCCCTGGGGCCGCTGAAGAGGGACGACTCCGGAAGGTACATCTGCGAGGCGAGCAACAAGCACGGGAAGAAGACCTCGGACGTGTTCTTCGATGTTTTATGTGAGGATCTCATTTCTCTTAGCCGATTTTTAGCTCTGAATACGTCTTAACTGTAATGTTTGTATGTGGTATACGTAGTGATTCATTAGGCGCTTGGTAATGAAAAGAAGATTGGTATACTGGAGCCAACTATAAATGACCCGGACTTGACTTTGTAGCTTCTAAGGGATAATCATTGCGCACCGCAAAAAAAAGACAAAAAATATAGTAGATCAGAAAGCCTCAAATTGATTATATGTGTAACTGTATTGCATTTAATTTCATGCAGATAAAAATTTTGTATTACGTTTTGACCATATTTTTCAAAAATATATGTAGGTGATACGAAGTTCACCCAGTCATCTATAATTTTTATTTATCTTTCTTTTTTTAAACTTTACGTGGCATTGCAACGCATGCCGGGTACGGCTTGTACATATATAAAAAATACATTAATTCCGTTATCCGACGCACTTCTCATCACTCATTATTATTATTTATATCAGTAACTAATTTAGAAACATTTTCCCATCGTATTCTATATTCGTTTTCTTTCTTGATGGTATGTTGTATACAATTTCCTCAGTTGCTTTTTGTTATAGTTTCACACTGCTACTTGATTCTTGTTATTTCATCTACTTCTACGTTTTAAAATTGACCAAATTGATTCAATTGGATTGAATATACATTGGTAAGGCTGTAAACGCCAAATGGTTTGACCTAACTTCTTATGCATTTCGTCCCCAACACAAGAATTAGAGTTCAAAACAGATTATAAACGATTTTGCAATAAGGATCATCTGTGGTATTAGTCAAATTTCAGAATACGGTCCCTCGTTAGTAGAATCTTCGAAATGGAATGGGTTTTTTGGAAATATTATTGACAATGTCCTGTGGATGTACCTAGTTATAAATGTAATTTTCAGTATCATTGGTGTGTCGGTTACGAAGTTGTCGGTATCATGTGTTATAGATTATGCAAAACTGCACTGAGGTGTGGAAGAGTGAGAGACAACGTGCCAAAGGCATTTTTAAAGGGAATATTGTCACACGCCTAAGGGCTTAGGGCCCAAATGGAGTGCTCTGGTTGGAGGTGTTAGCTCGGTAGAGATGGTAAAAGGCACTGCTAATAATGTTTATCTACTTTGCGTTACTAATGATCTCATTATTACGTCGAAAGTGGTGTAATAATATTCATATTATTACACTACTTTTGGTAACTTTTAGTTTTGTTAGATTGGTACGTCAGCCTGTCATGGAGACGTGCGTAGACGTCAAGGTTAAATTATTAGTATTTCAATAAATTTCTTGAGCAGCTTTTCGTATTTCTGGGGGTGTAGAGATCAATTCTACTTTTTGTCTTCCATTTTGCGCACGTAAGTAAGTAGTTATTGAATTTGTCCTAGGGCTACTAGATTTTCAAATTCAAACACGAAACGTCAGTCTCAGTGACGTCAGTGTAACCAACCCACGCAAAATTCCCTAGTGTAATACGAAAAATTGAACAGCCAAAATTTAATGAATTATGAATTAATAAAGCAAAGTATATAAAATAGTATATTACACTCGTTTAATAAGACGTATTGAAACACTCGTTTTATTAAAGCACTCGTGTGACAATACTCCGTCTTATTAAACTTGTATAATAATATACTATTATACTTGAACATTTTTCATATAATTGATGTAGATGATTGACGTATAATTCCATCTCTTCAATACAATTATTATTTTTGGATTGAAAACGATCCCAAAAATCATCCCATCATTCTAGATTCAACTGTAGGGGCAAGCTGATTACTGAATTTTAATAAATTGGTAAAAATTAAATTTATTCCATATACAATTCCTTATGAAAATGCAACGCTGCCCCCTCCCTACTAGTATTTTTAAGTGGAAAATGGGGATTTTATCATTTCCCAGATACAACTGACACTTAACTGTGGATAATTAAGGAACATTGCCTTCGTGAATTTCCTAAAATGAAGCAATTGCATACTAAAATTTATCCCTTCATATCACTCAGCATGATTGAGAAGGAAGTTTTTAATTATTTTCCTATACACGCCCTATAGGAAATTCGCCAATTTCCTGTTTACCAAGAGATACGACAGCTATTTCAGGCAAGTAGTCTATATGGGCTAATTCTTGCAATTGTATGCCCGATTTCAATCTAAACCTTAAAAAGAAAAACCTCACATCACACAAATCCTAACAAAAATCAATAAGAAACCTCCGTGATACGTTCATTCATACGCTTCAAGCACCCTTTTCGAATCAAACCGAAAACAATGTTAAGATATTATTCCTGGAATCAGACAAGATTCCTATTCTATTATCCGTCACTGTTCCAGTCGTTCCTGAATGTTCGATAACCACCACCGAGAAAGACGGGAACCCAGCGCTCGTGTGCACTGCGAATGCGAACCCCCAGGAAGTCAGCTTCCTGTGGAACGTGCAGGAGGGCAACGAGACCTTCGTAGTGGAATCTAGCATAATCCCCGATGGTCTGAGGAGTTATTTAATACTAGACTCTAGCATAGACGTCCCCAGAATGTATTATTGTTACGTTAATAATACAGTGGGGAAGGGCGTCCCGTGCGAACGCGGCGTCGCAGGTATGAAAACAAGAAGTTTATGACATACATTACTAGTTTGGTAGTACTATATTAATACCTATTTATTATTATAAACTGTTTGTTATTATTTGTTACAAACTAACTTGCATCTTCATTATTGTTTTCGCAGGTAACCTGCCGTGGTGGAAGCAATTCAACAAGGACCGTCTGATCATCCTCATTGCCTCGGTCATCGCCGTAATAATAGTCGTAATAATCCTCTGCATAATCATAATCATGCTGTGCCGGAGGAAGAGGGCGGAAACGAAATGTGAGTTGCTCTATTTTCTGAGTGTTGTTTCGAGTTTACCTCGCAGGCATTACTATTACGATATATTGTAAAAATGAGCTTTAAAATCGCTACGTGGCTTGTAACAACTAATAACTATCGATGTGTTTTTGTTCCCTGCCTAACACCAGACAACAACACGCTGGAAATGGAAGAGCGAGAGAAGTAAGTGTAGAGAGCTTTTTTGTAAGATATAAATGTATATATAAAGTCTATTATATGAAGTAGTTTCTTTTGGTGATGGACTCACTTTTCAAAAACAAGTCACAGTTACATTTTTTACCTGCTTCTCTTTGGCCAGTCAGTTATAGACGTCATAGTATGTAGCTATACTAGTCCAGAGTCAGTTAAACATGAAAAGCAGGTAAGAAAAACAAGACACGCCTGATAAGATAGATGCATTTTTATACCTGTACATATCACTGCACAGTTTTTAGTATTGCACAACATAATTGTATGGCATAAAATATGAATCATATTGAACAATATGCTGTCATCACTACTAGAACTTCTGTAAGAGTAGCTGTGCCTTTACGTACAAAATTTAAACTTGTCGGACATTAAATTGTGACAGCTTAACACCGAAGCACCTCGGCACCTTAATTGTTGTTAATATTTAAATATACAGGGTGCGACGAAAGATGACCGAAACCCTGTATATTTCCCACTTTGTAATTAAAAAAATTGGTGTTAGTGTTTTATTATTAACGAGACTAACGTATTGCTATACCCTCCTCAGGTTTCTGTACTCACAAAGCCCTGATGTACTTGGCTTGCCTTTAGTACCCTGCAGCAGGGTAACTTATCTAGGAAATCAAGGTATATTTAGCTGAATAATTGGATTGACTTGTATATTTTTGCACATACCGCCCGTAACTTTCGAGAGTCCGGAAAGGGTTACTACTTCAACTTCCGAAAGTTGTGAGCGGAGTTGTGGACCAATTTGGAACTTAGAGTTGCTTTTACAGTTCTTTCAGTAGTGTATCTGCATGTAAGTAAGGCTCGGGGTCTAGATCGTGCTGGAAGGGTGCGGGACAAGCGAGAAAGGAAAATGTGTACAAATTTAATTGAAATATCGATTTGGTGGGTTATCAGAGGAATTAATAGAATTATTACTTTATGAATTAAGAGGTAATCAATACAGCGGGGAATGAAATGATTTGTAACAAAATTTTTCGAGTTAGAAATGATGTTAAGAATGAAAATAAGTAATGTGTTTGCCTATATTTGTTGCTCAAATGTTTTTTTAACGACGTAAAATATGGTTTATGCTTTCTGCACTTTGAGTTATTGCAATTACAATTTGAGCCCAATCAGATTTATATTTGTAACTTATTGCTTCGAAAAAGTGAAAAAACGACAAAGAATTTCATTTTCAAAATTAATAATTACTCTTGCAAATCAGGACATAAACTAATTCGATTCAAGTGAAATGGACGAATTGAGTAGGTGCTGTGAGTTAGACAGATTGTTCAAAATTTCATTTTATATTATTTCATCGGATTTTTTTTTATATTTCATAAGACCTCAAATGATAATCTTTCATAATTTCCAAAAACTATTTTACTCCAATAAACATCGAATTTCGCCATTAGATACTACCAGGGAACTCACTCTGCTATCACGTGGAAGTCAGTCTGTGGTTGTATTCTGTTGTATTTCTTTCTTTGCATCTCTCAATATTTTACTTTGCTATAAACATTTTTAAACAAAATAATGGCATTTTTTAAGTTTCTTGCTTATAAAATGAAAAGTAATGAAGAAACCTCGGCGCTCAGAATGGAAAGATTGTAGAGAATCAAAACAAGAATGAAATTTAAGTTAAAGGGCCTGATGAGATCGTGATAATGGAGGAAACTGAAAAAAAACGAAAATTTGAGTTTTTTTTCAAAAATACATCAATTTCCCATCTTTTATGTTGACGTGCTGGCCCTTTCTGATGAAGTTGCAGTTTATATACGATTTTTGTGTGCAAAAAAAGGTGCTGTTGCACCATTACTTTTGTAAAGATTTCAATTTGATTGTTATAATATAACAAACTATACGTTATAAAAATAGACGTAGATATAGTAATATTCACATTTTGGCATAGTAGTGGGAAGAACCGGAGCTGAGGGGAAGCATATGTACAAATGCTTTGTACATATGCATATAATTGCACGTGTACAAATAATAGAAGCGCGCTACGCGCAACTTACGTTTACATTTGATCGTCGTAATAAATACAGGAGCTATTTTAAAATACTTGTTTTTCATTTTTGGTTAACTGAACCCGAGAAATATAATTCTTTAATCAGATTTCTTTGCAATGATAAGCATAATCTTTGCGACACAACCTTATATTGCTTACGGGAGGGAAGCTTGTTTACTGAAATGAACAGTACCTATGTATTTTATTAAACACTTGTTTAAAAATTGTTATAAATACACTATATACAGACATATATTGCATTACACTTGTTACCAAACACACTTATCATCGCATATCATATACGTATTATCAAAGTAAACAGGACGTATTAGAAAAAAAGGGATGAAGTATTTGACATACTCTTACATTTGCATAAAATTGTCAAATATATTCCAATATACTTTTATTCTCAGAGTCAATTAAATCATTGTTGGTCTTTGCATAAAATTGTCACTTTATCATTGCCGCAGACATTCTTGACTGTATATATTCCAATATACTTTTATTCTCAGGCAATTAGATCATTGTTGGTCTTTAAATTGAAGCAGATGTCTTATTGATAATGTGCACAGTGCACAGACATGTGCATTTTAAACTGTGTTTTTTAGTCATATTAAGTATCTCTGTACCCTTTTTTAATACAGGATCAGTAAATCTGGTCAAGCAACTTATGTGGAATAGGTGGATCGGTACTTCTTAGGGATATTAAGTAATTGTTTCTTGCTTGTTACTCCCACTCAGTTGCTTTTACATGTATGTTACCTAACCACAACTCTAGTTGATGAAAAATTGAAAAATATGTTATTTAGCTGCTCGTTATTTCGGTGGCAAAATTTCCAAAGCCAGTTTAGTTTTCAATAATTAAGCTTTGTTGGAATGTAAATATCGCAAATCATTCAAACATTCACAACTTAATAATTCATACATTAATCTGAAAGAGAAATGATACAGGCGATTTTTCAAACGAGAGATTTTTCTTTTCTTTAAAAAAGAATGGTGATATGTTCATCAGAGTACTTTCTCATATATAGGGTGTTTCAATATGCGTTTGCCAAATCCAAACGGGAAATAGATACGGTTAATTTAAGCAAAAAACGATAGAAAAGTTTATTTTATGCTAATTCAATGGTAGAATACATTAGTATTTTAAATTTAAAATAAATTCTTGTAGAAAATTTTGAGAAAAATTCAATACCGAAAAACCACAAGTATAAAGTGCTCTTCACAGAAGACTTAGCCGAAAACGTTACAAACCTTTTTATAAATATTTAATTGCACAATAAATTTCCAAAGTTTAAAAAGAATTCTTTTCACGAATTCCGAGAATAATACAAAAAACCAAAAATCGACAAGTATAAAGTATCCTTCACAGAAGATTTAGCCAAAAACGTTACAAAACTTTTTTATACATATTCAATAGTAGAATAAATATTCAAAGTTTAAAAAAAAATCGTGGAAAGGATTTCGAAAAAAATTGAAAAAACCGAAAATTGACAGGTATAAAAGTGCCCTTCACAGAAGGTTTAGCCAAAATCGTTAAAAAACCTTTTTATGCCTATTTAATCGTACATTAAGTATTTAAAATTTCAAAAAAATTTTGGAGCGAATTTCGAGAAAAATTCAAAAAACCGAAAAATGACAAGAGTAAACTACCCTTTTATCCTGGCCGATTTTAATGAAAAGCTTATTTTCACGTCCTGGTATGATACAAAGTCTAAATACAAAGTTTTGACCGTTTGTGGTTTTTAGTTTTTGAGAAAATCCTACCACAGACATATATACACACATACACACACATAGAGACGGTTTTCCAAAAACATGTTTTTTGGACTCAGGGGACCTCAAAACGTTCAGAAATGCTAATAACTCAATTTCTAAAAATCGACCCGATTACAATAGTACTCTCATATATGAGTACCTCATATTAAGAAAAATCTAAAAATTATATTTGGAACATTTGTATAATAACTAGCATATTATACACATGTGCAGCACTTTTCACTTATTGCAAAGAATTTTATCAATGTTAATAAAGGATTTGTCGTAAAGAACATGCATTAGTAACTTTTTTCGTAGATTTTTAATGAAATCTGAGCAAAGGGTAAAGACGCCTTTACACTATGTGATTTTTCATATGATTTTGTCATGTGATTTGATCACAACTAAATTTTTAGTATTTGCACTATGTGATTTATCGTACAGAATAAGTCACAAGGCCTGTCACAAGCCAAATCACATTCAGTCACAAGTTGTTTGATAAAATAGAACCGTTTCTATTTCTGTATGAAATTCGGTGTGATTGCTGATAATGCAGAAAACTGTGTTATCGGCATTTGACAGATTTGACACATTAATACGTCTTTTAAGTTGAGGTTATAATAATATATGGTGATTATCTGGTTATCTTGATTCCGAGCAATAAAAAGTCCTCTGGAAACAATTTGTAATACACCGTTTAATCACCATCAATAGGAATATTACGAATGACAATATAACCTCAAACTCAAAATGTTGGATATTGTATTTAAAATCATATGAATTCGTCACATAGTGTAAACGTAAACTTACCAAAATCAGATGATATCATATTTCATACCAATTTTGTATGATAAAATCACATGACAAAATCATATGAAAAATCACATAGTGTAAAGGCGTCTTTAGTTATATCGGGTTCAATTAACCCAGAATGAAAAGCAAATGTTTTAAAAAGCGTAGTTGTCGAGATAATGACATGTTAAAATTTGTAAGTTGCGCGAGGTGCGCTTCTATTACTTTGTAGTTATACGCGTACATTATGCTTCCCCTCAGCTCCTGTTCTTCCCACTACTCAGTGGGGAGAACCGCACTACCTCTCAATCAGGTTCGCAATCATTTTTTACCCATTTTTCAAGACCTTAAGGTAAAATAAGAATATACCCTTTTATAGTACCGTGCTTCTACTTTTAAAAAATGTTTGAAAAATGAAAATGCAACCATCAGTGACGGAAGCAGATACGCTGTAAGATAATGTATGAAAAAAGTCGCATTGCAATAGTGCCAAAAGTAATGGTGCGATAGTGCGTATTTTTGCACACTTAAATCACATATAGACTGCTACTATATCGCATAAGGCCAGCCGGACAACTAAAATATGATGGACTTGTATAATTTTGAAAACTTAGGTTTCTGATTTTTCCAGCTTTTCTTTGTCACTAATGGTACGATCAGATTGATTCAAATTACAGCCCGTTCGGTATTTGATGAGATAGAATTCCAAGAAAACCTTACCTTACCTTTCTCGGTATCGACAATTTTCGACAATCGACGGAGTATGAGTAGGCTTAGAAAGTCATTGACGGCGCCGTCGTAGCACTTACCATATTAGCTTGTGCGTGCATCCGACATTGACAATAATGTCGAAATTTTTAAGGCACGCCTCTGTCGCGGTAGATTGTTACAGTAGTTCCGATAAGAAGGGGTTTATTGGCTTAGTAGTTTCTTGGAATTCTATCTCACCAAATAACGAATGGGCTATACATTCCATTGGCGTTGTGATACTCTACAATCCAACCGGCCAGAGCGTCAATATTGCCTAATAAGTTTCCATCTTATAAGAAAAAAATTTAAAAGTGCGACGTTTTGTTTGAAAACATTTATAAAACAATAAATAATGTTAGTTGCGAGTTGAAAACATAACAGGATACAAGTACAGACTGCCTTTGATGTGATGGCGCACTCGGTTTTGTGTTAGTATCTTTCTCACAAAAAAACTTCTATTAATAGGCTACTTTTAAAGTAGGTAAGTTGTATTAAAACGTTACAACCTGCACTGTTTTCGACGCACCAAATTTTGTTTTGCCTTCCAAAACAAAAGTGATTAATTTCATCAATTCGAGAGAAAATTTGATACAGCAATTAAAAATTTTACGACTAGTCGTATATTAAACAGAAACTAGCAAAATGTGGGGAAAGCAACCGTAGTTCTTATTTTTACTTGTTTTATTGACACCTTTTTCGTTAAACTTTGCTAGTTTTAAGTCTCTTAACAATTTCGCTACAAGATTTTACTCAAGTATAAGATTGTTTTGTTTCACATCGTCAAAAAACTTACCACAAAGTAAATTCAACGTAAATATTATTAAAATTCTTCACACACCGAAACACTTTATCGGAACATATCGTAATCCGCCCAGAGCACGTAGGTACACAGTTTCTCTTCTCTACCTACGACCGCACCTCATCCAGCCCAAAGTGTTTTATCCAAGCTAACGCATTGTGTTTCGTTTTGTTCCATGTTTTCGCTTGCTTACTTTTACCGTTCACCTCCCTTATCGAAATCGAATCGATAACACTCCCTCACACACACACACACACAACCCCAATCGATCCCATCTATCGACGTCCAGCCCGGAGGGATCGAACGCGGCCGAGGACCAATCGAAGTGGCCCCTCCAGCCGGGCCTCCTGATCCACATCAACAAGATGAACAACGTCAGCATCAGCCAGCTCGCGCCGCCGAGGCGGCTCCTCCCCCGCCGTTTGAGGGGGCGAGCGCCCCTCGGGCTGGCGAGACTCAGGGGGTTGCTGGGGATGAAAGGGGGCTCGGCGAGGGTGCCCAAGGGGATTAAAATCAGCCCCGGAGGAGGTAAGGGATAAGGGAGCCGCAGGTGACCCAAACAGCACAAAGACATCTTAGAGACGTCGGGCATGCATGCAAGTGTTGTATGGATGTTGTATGACGTTAGCTGATTATCTTATGAAAAGTCTTGTGTTACAAAAGTAATGTCCCAAAGACATCGCTGTAAGATATGTGAAGATGTAAAAAACAATTATTTTGCTTTTTTAACTACATTACTTTGAAATAAAAAGCTATCACAAGGAATATACTTACGTCTATTTATACTATGTATGCTATGTCTATGTATTACTATGTATATAAATATAATAGAAAATGGACACACTTCTGGGTTTGCTGTCGAAAGGTCTTTAAAGGAAAGGCAATTTACTAGTTAGCCTAAAGTTGGAAAGTATTTTCCTCCTTCCTCAGGTCAAATATAGGAAAGAAAGTACCAAATTTAATACAAGTAAGTAATACAAATACATATGCAGGTTCTTAACTGAATACTGATACTCACTTACTTGACCTTACTTGAAAACAAATTTTATAAGATTTCAAATAAGTGACGTTGTCTGTTGTCAAATATTATAAGGAGGTTGTTGTAGAACTTGATGTAGACGATATATCGATCATGGTGATAAAAAACTCGGTCAAGACGAAAGTTTACTAAACTTGATGCTTTTTTACTTTTGTATCGATTTTCATTCGCACCCCACAAATATCAACAACTTTGGAGGTTAAGTACAACTTACAACACCTAAATTGGCATAAATGCGCGCAAACTCTGCACATCTATCACGAAAGTCAGAGGAAAATCCACAAACTTTTCAAACCGTCACAAATCAGTTAGCAACCGAGTACATTTCTTGCTGAAACGTAGGACTTTTTGTCAGAAATGTCAGAATCCACAAACTGGTCACTGCTGGAACGCCATATTTGTTACACGCATGCGTCTGATCGTTTCTGATGAGTTACAAACTCTGCTGGAACGAACCTATTATAATGTTCATCATGACAATATAAACAACAAGTTAAACACAAGGTGAACAGTTTACACTGGAATTTAGATAGATGATTAACTGAATGGTGTATATTTTTATTAATTTGCTGATAAAAATTTAACATATAACATTAAGAGGGATAAACTGTATTTTGTTAAAATAATAACATAAAATATAGCAACCCGCCATGCGAAGTGAAACGTCAATTAAAGCGAATGAAGTAAACATTTTGTTTCATTCGACTTCCTTGTGTTAGCGCTTTTATCGATTATTTCTATTCGGTATTTATTATTATTTTGTAATTTGAATCGATCTAATTGTCTGCTTTTGTGTTTCGAAAACGATAACCAAGGAAAGTTAGTGATGGAACCTGGGTTCACAAAGGCAAACAGCTCTACTTTGCGTAGAATAGATTTTATGATGCTGGGCGCATTTATTGCTTCAAACAAAGACTTTTGTTTAGCAGAATTTAGAAATATTGCACTTTACAAGCTGAAATCAATGCTGTAGTCGATGTATTTACATAGGCGTGACGTCACAAGCGACACCTTCGAGTGTTTTGACACGAAATTTAAAAGTATTCACAAAAGTCTCGTTTTAGCTACTAAACATTTGTTTTATGCAGAGATTAGTATTTTTTGGGGGAACAGTGCATACTTAAGAATACGACACGGTAGTTTTTCAAAATTAGTCATCATGCCTATTAGTTTGTCATTCGTAAAAATATAATTTAGTGTGTACCTAAGAGGCGAATATAATTATAAATAGTACTTGAACCCTGTATATCAGTTTTTATGGAATCTTTAAAAATGAACACAATTTCATGAAAATGGTTCTGAAATTTAGACGATAGAATCATTAAAATTTATTGTATGAGGATTATTTAAACGATGATTTACCAAAGCATATGCAGGAATTTTAGTGTTAACCCTTCAACATCAATGTGCTGAGAACTTAACTAAAGAGAAATTAACATCAAACAGAGTATCATTAGGAACGTCAAGTTTAAACAAAATTATGTGATAAAATAACATTTAAGGAAGATGTATTGAAGGGGAATTGATTAATTCGTTCAACTTATTTAAGTCTCCCTTTACAAAAGAGAAATGTGAAATATTTGTGACCCTCTTTTTAAAGCCTTTCTTACAGTTGGTTTCATTGAAACAGGAAACAGGGTGGTAAGAAAAGAAATGTATGAAACGATTACTAATAAATAAGTTTCCAATACCACTTTGTATTAACCACGAAGCGTATTACTTTCATCTCTAACTATAAGCATACCTACAAGAGACATGGCATTATCTATTTCTTTTTTTAAAGTAAATTGAAAGTCTTCATTTAAACTGCTAAAACTATTAAGTGTTATCAATTTTATTTATGGGAACGGCTAATGATATATCATCATCATATTTTTTTAGAAATGGAATTTGAGAAGAAATTAATGCTAAGGCTTTATTTATAAGATCATCTAAGACATAATTTACCAGTATAGGTATAATCTCACTTCCCATAGAGGGTGCTAAAAATTGGTTGACAGTAAGTATCTTCGATAATGAAAACATTTAATGTAACAATAAATTGAATGATTTTTTTTAATTATTAATATCAATTTTATATCGATCACCAATGGATGAACAATTTGTAGAGATACCGTGTAAAACACATTTCAAAGAGACATTAGTGAATGTAGAAACCACATCGAAACTATAACATTATCAGGTAATTTATAGCCTTTATTGTTTAGTTAAGTACCGGCTTATGTATTTATATTACTTACATGTAATAAATTTGCTACTTGCTTTCCTAGGTTTTCTCCCGAGGAAGAAGAAGGACACTTCCGAACACTAGGCTTATTGGTAAATCGCGTTTCCTTTAAAGACCTTTTGACTACATACCCAGAAGAGAGTCAATTTTCTTCAACAATCATTTATTATAACAGTCAGACTATATAAGATATTTATACATATAGTAGTAGAAACACTTAGTATTTCATTCATTTCTTGAAAAAAAAATCGGTTTTACCTATTTAATACTTTCCTCGGTCATGTTTCCTCTATTTTGTATAATGTATACCCACAAAAAGTTTTCACATATATCTAATGCGTGACTCACATGGTATCTCAGGCGTATGATGATTATAGGATATCTTCATTATCCTTAGGCATTCACACATAGAACTTTTCACAATAAGACGCCTTTAAGACTTCTTGTGCTGTTTGGGGAGGTGCGGAACACGAGGGTAGTTCGGGAGATATTTCAAAATAGATTAACCCCAATTTTCAAGAAACCGACAGGCATTATCTGAACTTGTTGAAAGAGTTGTGTACATTCAAATTCAAGCGACATATTGCCGTGCCGTTAATCAGACTTTGGCAAATCTTTAAGGCGCATCGCCGAAACGAAACACAGAAGATGAAACTGTCGCTCACAGCCATTTATATTACAAAGTAAAATGATGATTATAGATGCTATATATACTTCACAATATTACATGAAGATATGGGAAAAAGTTCGCTCTAACTACATGCCTACTTAATTTGTAACTTAATTTGATCTTGTAATTATTATTATTGAAATATAGCGAAAATAAACACTGCGGGTAATAGGATTTCCATTAGGCCATTACCTATTAGCCCAATAAGCCCACTAGGCTAGGTAAATAGCTTATAATTGTGGATAGGAAACTATTACAAAATTTATTGACAAAAATAAACAAATGCAGGCAAATTGTAAATTTCCACACCATCTATGTGGGTCATAATTCCTGTCTTCTCTATGTTTTTGAGACGTTTTCTCCGTGAACATACGATTAAAGATGGTATTTTGTATGTTATGTATGATGTAGGTCTCACCGCATTTGGTTTTTCGGTATAAACCATTTTTGATTCTCTGAATCTTCTATTAGATTAACAAAAAAATATTGAAGTGATAGAAGAGCAAAATATAGGTGGTATTGAGTACTCTCTTCCATTACTACTACTTCCATTTGGAGTACCTCAAGGTGTACTTTAAGGCCATTATGCTACATTGTGTACATTGTGTGCTGCTCTAAAATCTTGCCATATTCGTCAGTATGCTGATAATACCTAATTGAGATATAAAATACGGAGGATGCGAGTTCGGACCCACCGGGGTCAGATAGTCAAGGATTCGGACCCGCTATAGGGGCGAATTCGGACCCATACAGGTGCGATTCATACCGATCAATTCCAGAAAAGTGAGGGTACTATCGTCGGCTTTTCGTAAATTTTCTATTAAAGATATATTTTCGCCGTATCAAACATCCCCCTATGATCCCCCAAAATCAGTTTCCTTGCCTCTTTTCCCTTGCCCCATTGAAAAATATTTCACTCTACTTATAATTCGAATCCGAATCAGTTTCCTTGCCTATTTTCCCTTGCCCCCTTGAAAAATAGTTCATTCTACTTGTAATTCGAATCCGAAATCGGACTCACTGCGAGCAGGTAGGCTGGGTCCGAACTCGTATTGAAACCCCGCTGTGTGAAAGGGTAGCGGGACCGAACTCGCACCCGCCCATAAAATATTCGTAGGGAAATGCTAAACTCACCCGATTTTAATTCTTTTTAATTGTCTATTTCTGAGTTACAAGTGTGTGTAATTCCATTTTTAGTTTCTTAGCAATGATATTACCGCATTTTTTTAAATGAAAACTATCAAATCTTTAAATAGTCACGTAGGAATATCAGTATCTTTCATAATATTTTTCTTGTGAAGTTGACACATCCACTTTGAAACTACAGTAGTACAAAATTCTGTGAAGATTTTCAAAATGAAGCAATGCTGTCTTCTAACCTTGCTGATGGAATATTTCATTCAAAGACCAGCCTGGAAAAACTACCAATTTACTAATTACAATTAGAATTTTTTCCTTGTAAGGTTCTCAAAAAATAATTTTACAATTTTGTTACGACTTCATAGAAACACAATAAGCAATATTATCTTATCTAATAATTGTATCATTTAGTGTCATTTAATGTGACCTAAGATTCTCAATACTAAATCAAGCAAACCAAATACTATACGGTACCGGGAACAGTTTTCTATTGCTCAATTTTTTGATAGGTAATCTACTTTTTACATTTTGACTTGCTGCCAGTATTGGTATTCACTTTTTTATACTTTGGCGACACTTTGTGTCCCAGTCTTTGAGACGAAAGGGAGGTAATGTTGTATTCATTGTATTCGTAGTATTTCAAGTATTGTGTTCGTAAGGTATTTTAAAAGATAGTAATTAGAACATGCCAACGACCAACAAGTTCCCGAACTACTCTTACATATCGCCATTTTTCCCCTTTTTGCATTTTTGTTCGTTCGTTTTACGTTTTTGTTTCGTTTTTGCATGGAAGTTGTGACCTTTAGGAAAGTCAGACCAGAGCCGCCAGGCGACAGACCCTTAGCGGTCTCTCGTAAGAGAAAGAAACCCGGTTATGGTAAGTACCTAACGCTTTTTAAATAAAATTAAATGTACTTAGATTTAATACTCTAGCAATCACTACTTATCCATCGTGTCAGTCTGTTTTTTTTTTTAAATTTTAAGTCACTTTTTAAATTAATTTCCAAAGTATACAAGGTATTTTTTAATGTTACGAGAAACTTTAGGGAGCGAACAATAAATGAAAGTGCTGCAGTGGCGTAGCGCAATGGGGAAGGTAGGGGGCCGTCAGCGCCTAACGAAAATTTTTATGGGCCGTAAAACTTCATAAATATTAATAATATGTTGTAATCGGAACTAAAAACTTGATCCATCTGTTTTAATGTTTTTGTCGCACCTTCAATTCGTATCGTTTAAACTGAAAACAGAACTTTTTATTATTTATTCTGTGACAAAATCGTGGAGTATAGCATTCCAATGATATAAAATTAGGATACGGTGTGTGAGAGTCATCGAAAATTGAAATAAAGTTTTTAGTGTATGTATCCCTTCAAGGTATCACTTGAAAATGGCTGTTTTGTACCATTGCTCCCTATGGAAAATCTTAAGAACCCTATAGGTAGTACTAACCTATGGAAGTGCTATAGGCATGAAAGTAACACCTAACTCACTTTTTCACTTCTGGCACAAAGGCCTATGCAAAGAAAGTTCCTTATAAAAGATATAGATACTTGTAAAATATATAAAATAAGCCATGACATGTCTTTCCTTGAAATTTATGAAAAATCCCAGAAAAAATGCCTATTGAATGTTAGTCCAGAAACTCTTGATTTATGAAATACAGGCGTTGAATTTTTACCTTTTAAAAAAATTAATAGACGAAGCTTGCATATTTCTCTCGATAATTGTTTGAAATTTGAAACATGTCTTACTTAATATCGAATATAGGCAGAAATTTGTAATAATATCAAAAATTGCAGTAATTGCACAAATTTATAAAACATTATTACGTTACAAAGTAGCGACATTAAATATTTCAACTGATCTCCGCAAGCCCACAGTTGCGTCAATGCATGCATCAATCACAACATAATTTGGCACAATTGGTAGAATGAAGTTAGGACTTCATTCTAACTTCATTCTAGGCGGTACTGCCTTTTCAATTTTATAAGATGGACTGAATGCATAGTGAAAGAATTCCACAGTGGCGTATGCAAAGTCTATAATGGTGATTAAATTTGACGCTTTTTTAAAAGTTAATGGTTGGTTTCGCAAAATCACTGTTTGATGTTCGTTGAAACAACGAAGACCGTTCATAAAATTTTTGTGTTTGCCGTTCATGGCTCTATGACGAACATTTATCATAGTAATGATGAAGGACGTTGTTTAATAATCCTCAAACATTAACTCAATGAATTTTTATATTGTATTGATGAATGAAATATTTAATTTTAATGCTTTTCTTTCATTGTTCAATGGTGGCTCATTTATTGGTCCAATGCATGAAGGTATTCATTTATGACCCCAAATCATTGTAACAATCACCCATTCATAATACTAATGTTTAAAAGTTACGACAGCAATTCTTTAGAATTTTTGGAGCATTTTGAATTTAAAGGCCTAAATACGGAGAAGACGAATATTTTCTATGCTCAAGACGGCTGAAACTCACGCTACGCCACTACAATGCTTCATGTGGTTTCAGTTTTGGAATCATATTTAGATAAATGTTCTTCGGAAGAAAATTTTCCCTAAGGGAACAAATTAGTAAAAATAATCTTAATTTGGTTAACTGATGCAAGATCATAGCACCTCACGTATGTAGTAAGTACCTAGGGATTCTAAACGTAATTAAAATTCTGGTTCGTTTTACCAAAGCGGTACTACCGCGACAATGTAGAACCGGTGCCGCTTCTCGTCCCTCTAGAACCGTTTTGTGTTTCAGCACCCAACCCGTCTTCTACAGAAGATAAAGCCACACTAGGGGCTGCCCCGCCTCTCCGTTACACGGCAGACCCCTCCAACGAAAACGATAAGCAATTCTACGAGAACCTCCCCTTTCACGGCATGCAGAATCCACCCAACAAAGTAAGCAAACGATACGCTCGAACGCTGACGCATGTTCTTTCTTTTAATTTTTGTTTTTCCGCGGCTTAATTTTTATCCGCTTCTGTTGTGTGTTTTGCAGCCAATTTCGATAATCGCCCCGTTCACGCAAGGGAACCTAACCCCCAATTTCACGTCGTCCGTCATATCCTTGGCGCCCGCTCTGAGGACGTTTTATAACCCCCTGCAATTCCCAGATACGGCCGACAATAATAAAATCATAAAACGGAACCAATCGTTCCATGGGTTCCATCCGACCATGTTCGGGAACCAAGGAATAATGTCTTACTTACGACAGCAATCCGGCGCCAGTACCATCCAAGGCTCCCAATTCAGCAGGGGCGTCTCTAACTTGAGCTTACCTTCGCTGAGGAACTCTAACGCTTCCCTTCGAGGGAGCCAGAGTACCCTGAACGACAGTACGTCTGACATACGACGCACCGCTTCGGGTATCAACCCCTCCAACTCCTTCAGGGAGTCGGAACCTACCAGGAAGCTCACGACGATCCCAGAGAGAAGGTTTAGTTCGTTAGACAGAAAGAAGCACAGGTGCTACTCGCCAACGTTCTACTCGATGCGTTGCAAGAAACACTCCAAGAAACGCCCCATCATAGTGACGTTACCCAAGAAATGTTTCAGCGACGTAGCGCTGGCCAGCTACGAGAAGAGCAAAAGCTTCGAACACCTCACAGACAGCATACAAATTCTGGAAGACAGCAATCGAAGCGTAAAAGTAGAGGATATCCCGGTGCCGGCACCGAGGTGCAGGAAACACCAGAAGGCCATTTACGCTAACTTGCAGAAGTCTCTAGAGAGTCCGCATAATCCGAAAACTACCCCTACGGAAGTCAAATTACACACGACAGATAAGGACGATGGTAAAGTGGACACCAGGCCTAAGTTAGTCGGGATGAGTCCCAAAATCGCGCTCTCCCCCGTCGCTTTGAAGAACTCCCCCGTCCTTAAAGTCAGTCCGAATTTCATAAAGCCTCTCAACGAGAGCCCGAAGGGGGCGCTGTCGCGGCAGATCAAGACGAAGATCAAAGCCAGTCCGGCCCCTTTGAGCGGGCCGAAGGACGACGACGTGAAATCGGAGGAGGAGGGCGTTGCTGTCGTACCGCAAATGCCTGTTTTGTGTTCATCGACCGTTTGGCGTTCTAATAGTACTAATCAGGTTTGTTTTCGTTTTATTTTATTTTTATTTTGTTATTTTAATCATGGCTCGGTTAAGATAATGCCCATATGCACCTACAGCATCATGACGATTGATAGCCAAATCAGTACAAGCAGTTTTCCAAGACAAACGATATTTTCAAATGAATATCGTGTACTATCGTGGTTTAATACCTGAATCGAAATCAGAAATTCACATTCAAGTCACACTTTCTAATTTAACTACTGTCGTGTAATCAAAGTACTTTTAATAGAAACAGAAATACTGATTAACCATTTTATGGAAACTTTACCCCACTAATATGGTAGGTACTACCCACAATAATGCATAGACATAATACTGTATAGACTACGGATCGGTATAAGGCGCGATGTGCTGAGTGGGAGCGAGAGGCAAATAAATAAGGCGACTTGTTTCTCACTCTAAATGGTAGGAGCTACCAACTCCGTAACCATGACGCTCTAACCTCTACAGCCTCATGTCAATCATGTGTCAACATAATCAATAATTTGTTATCACTTATCTTCGAAAACTATTGAGGAAATATAAGAAACGAAATAAAACTGTAAATATAGCGGGAAAATAGTGGAATTGAGAAGAAAAAGTTCGTTTTCTTGGAGTTTAGAACCCGCGACCTCCAAAAATAAAAGGACGTGACGTAACTGACAAGGTAAGAGGTTAGATCGTCATGGTTACGGAGTTGTCAACTCCGCTCATTTAGAGTGAGAGACAAGTCGCCTTATTTATTTGCCTCTCGCTCCCACTCGGCACATCGCGCCCTATACCGATCCGTAGTCTATATAGTATTACAGGGGTGCTCAAACGGTCGATCGCGATCGACAGGTCGATCGCGAGTGCTTCTTGAGTCGATCTCGAGAAAAATTTGCCATTTACCTATGCCTATGCGAATATAGAGCTATTTACAGATTTTGTTTTAGTAGGTATGTATAGTACGAGCAAACGGAAAAATTGTAACTTATGATAGATCAACTGAAAAGAAAGGATCTGAAACATTTTCCGTCTTTGAAAGCAAGAATTCCTCAGGTGAATTATGATATTTATGAGGCAGAATTATCAAATATTTTGGGCGAATTCTAAAGACGTTTTTATGATTTCAGTAAATTGACCAATATCGCATCATTTATGAGTTACCCTTTTTCGTGTAAAAACATTGCGGAATTTGGTACTGCAATAGCAAATCAGTTTATCATGGACTCATGTTCTGTTGAAAATGAGGTAGTGCAGATTATATCAGATATACATCTCAAAGCCACAGCATCTGACACAAAATTCTGGTCTTTTGTATCTGCAGATAAATATTCAAATTTAAGGCGTCGCCCTTCAGCTGACGGCAATGTTTGGGTCAACATATTTGTGCGAGTCTGCATTTTCTGAAATGAAGATAATTAAGTCAAAATATCGCAATCCACTAACTGACGAACATATGACATCATGCTTGCGATTAGCACTCGGTAATTACGTACCATCTTATGAAAAGTATGGTGAGGAGATGCAGTGCCACGCTTCAACATCCAAAGTCATTCTTTAGTCAAGTTTAGACACTAGAACTCGTTTGTTTTGTAAGAAGCAATAAACTTGCAATTTTGAATAAGTATGTGTTTTTTGTTGACTTTTTAGAACAGTCCTACACTTATCTAGACTGACGACAATCCTGCATCACACATACTTGAAACCTCTCAAAGTCGATCGATCGTAGTCTAACAATATTGAGGTGGATCGCCGGCAGTTCAAGTTTGAGCACCCCTGTAGTATTATGTCTATGCAATAATGGGGTTTCATAACCCTACTAGAAAGTATGTCTCCTCGTGTCAACGGAGTGTTTGAAAGATGAAACCAACAAGTTAACAAACTCTAAAATCACTCAATATTATTGGGTCCTTACCTACGTCCTACACGTACCTACGTTACGTGTATCATGCAAAACATGTGAAAAATGGTGCATGCTCTGGCACGTTCACCATTCCCTCATGGTGCGTGCCTCATATGAGAAATAATATATTATGTATTGTTCAGCTGCTCCAAATCTAAAAGTTTTTAAAATGTCTGCATATATTAAAAATCACAACCATTCAAATTCAAACGGTTCAAAATGGAATTTTTACTTTGTACCATACTATGACCTCCCAATATGATTTTTATTAAAATCGGCCACGATAAAGAGGTACATCGCTGTTTTCGTTTTTTGAAAATTTTCTCAATATTTTCCCCAAGAATTTTTTAAACTTTAATATTAATTCCACTTTATACAATACCTATGTATATAATGTTCAAATACATCTTTAGCTACATGTTCTCTAAATGTAACTTTACACTTGTCATTTTTCAGTTTTTGGAATTTTCCTCAAAATACCCTTCCATAGATATTAAATTTTCCCTAGTGCAATTTTCCTAGTGAACCTTTTTTCTACTATCAAATATGGTAAATACAGTTTAAAACAGTTTTGACTGAATCGCCTCTGAAGGGCACTTTACTCTTGTTGTTTTCGGTTTTTCGAAGATTTTATATATCTATAATAAAGTTTAAAACCATTTGTGGCTAAATCTTCTGAAGGACAATTTACACTTAGTTTTTCGGATGTTTGAAATTTTCTCGAAATCCTCTCCAAAAAATTGTTTAACTATTGAATATTTATACTACATACTATCAAATATTTGTAATAAAATAAAAATATATTAAACTTTTCAAAATGTGTAGTCAGAATTGCTCAAAAACATTAAATGCAATGTTTGCTCGGAACCTAAAAATATTATTTCGGATAGAATATTGACTTTTACTTTTAATAGAGAAAATAGGACATTAATCCTATTACATAAATCTTTATATTTAAATTTAAATTTTGGAAACAAAAATTAGAAGTTACTACAATCAAAAAGAAATTGCGAGTATCCGTTGGACTACTTTCTCATATTTTATTATAAGTATTCAGCTGTAGAAAAACATTTTCAAAAAATGGTTGCATTTAGAGAAAATTTCAAAAAAACGACGAACAAACCAACACCGGCCAATTTTAAGAAAAAAAATATTGGGAAGTGCTGTTGTGGTACAAATTCTCAACCATTTATAATGTTGTTGTCACTTCTTTTTTTAAATGTTGTTGGGCTCTAAGGACCTTAAAACGTTCAGAAAAGCTAATAATTCAAATTACAATCTCGATAAGTGCCTCATATGAGAAAGTAAAACCGGAATTTTTTGATTGGATATGGTGTTTTTTAAGGTTATCAATTGATATATTTAGTTTTCATAAATATGTCTAATGTTTATGCATTAATAATTAAAGTATTGAATAACCCCAATAACCAAATGAAAAATCAATGGATATAATGATGTCTGGTAGTGATATAGAGATGTGACGTTATTTGTCAAAAAATCAGAGAATATTATTTGACAACCTATCTTTTTTACAATATTACTCCTAGATAACTATTTAGGTGAGATATTGCTAGACATTTAGATCACATAGTTATTTCACTAATTGTATTTGGTAGAAAATTAGTAATTTCTAGCGGTAATTCGACCAAAGTGTGAATGAGTGTAATATATAGTTACAGGTTACAGTAGGTACTTTAGTGCTTCGATATGTTGATTAAACCAAATATTACTACTCGTATGTCAAATATGTTATGTTCTTAAAATTTTGAGTGATTCTAGTTCAATTTGGAAAACAAAATTATTCCCAAATTAAATTTGTGTTGTTTGAAAATATGATTATATTCGTCACATTATTTTCAAAATATTTAAGTGACATTTCACTGATAGTATTTACAAGTGAATTAATGTAAAGCACCTAGTTGGATGAGAGTTACAGATATTAGAATTAATTAATTAATTTTGACCACTTGGTCACAATTAAGCCAATTAGTAAGTAAAAAAATACTTTTCTGTGTGAATTGACCAATTAATTAGTGAAATAGGAATTTTCGACTATCTCATCTATTATGTATTGTTAGTGGTACCTACTAAATACGTAGCACGTAATATTGCAAAAATGTAACCTAAGAAGTGAAACATGTTGCCGTGAATATTATTTCACCAATTTGTTACCAGCAAGTACCTTATAACCTATTATATGATATACTTAAGTGATGTGACATCAAGAGCCCTGTTCTATCTAGGTACTTGCTAATTATGTTCTTATGTGACCTGTTAGATGGTCTGATATGATACTACTCAGTAGAAATCTTTTGTCACCAAATTTCCACGTCACTTATTTGGTTACCTTCAACGACCTCACCTAATTTACAGAAATATAACTCAATTTCTACATAAGTAGGTAAAATTAACTTTGACTTTGGTGGACCACAGCTAAATTGTTAGATAGGCTTGGGACACAGAACAAAATGCGAATGTACCGAAAGTATTCAAAAAGTGCGTTTTGCCCTATACTAAAGCACGGTACTTATTTATTTACGATGAGTACTTCGTGCGTCCGACTCTCCTACATTTGGTGGAAGGCGTTTGTAGTCGCCAATACAACAGCTTAGAAGCAATAACCACAATAAGCAATAAGAATTGCATATCTGTAGCGAATATTGGAGTGGGGTCCCTGTTAGTTGCAATACTTTAATTTAAACGCTTTCACGCCTTATTGTCTACAGGTAGTACTTTTATGTAGGCTCAAGTAGATTTTTAACGGTTTTTTAACTGTCCCAGGTAAGAATGGAAAGAGAATGTAGTATTAGTATTTGTTGTTTACCTACTTATTTCACATTTTCTTGTTTGTACCATCATTTTCAATTCTATTTTCAAGTGTAGGTATTACCTACTATGAGGATTATTTATTTGATTTTCCTAAGAACTATTGTTATAAATATTTGAATGTTAATTATGTTTTACTTTTGTTTATTTCAATGGATATGTAGGATTCACTGAACTAAGGTTGCACAATGTAAGCTTGCACAAATATAAAAGAGTACATATGAGAATAGGAATCAGTTTGTAAATAATAAGTAAGAAGTTAGATAAATAAATTACTAGGTACTACTACTACTACTATTACTATTACTACTACAAGATAATATCTACAAGTCAGTAGTGTTTAAATTGGTACCATTACCACCATTTTTAGACTCTAGGAGGGTGTCAGTCCGCTAACTGAGGTACCCACTGTGATTGTGACTGTATTTCAAAACTGAATCTTTGTGTAGTTTTTAAAAAACCTGAGTGGTGGGTAATACTGATCAGAATTAGGTACTTACTGGTAATACTAGTAATGAACTGCATACACCGTTTGTCGTACCGATTGGCAAGATTTCAGATTGTAGTCACTTAAATTTTAAAAAATAAACGTGCATATGGGCATTACACGTTCAAAAAACGAGTACCGCGAACGTCCCTCGGACCGATTCCGCCCGCCCACTAATCTCGCTGTGACTAACGATATTCCAGAACGCTTTTTACACGCTAACCTCCCCGTACGCGAAACAAACGCCGGCCGTCCTGCCGCCGCAGTACTCGGCGACGGTACCCCACCAGAAGCACCCCGGGCGGCACCTCCTCCCGAAGGCGCTCTTCCAGGAGCCGCTGCCGAAGAGCAAGTCCTTCTCGTCGAAATCGAAGCAGAAGAAGCACCACTTCCAGATCCCGCTGCAGAAGTGCCACAGCTTCAAGTTCCAGACGGCCGAGAGCTACTTCCAGCCTATAAAGAACATCCACGAGGAGAACCTGATGAGGAACGGTTACGCGAGCGACTACCCGGAGAGCAGCGGCCACCATCGCAGGCACCACAAACAGAAACACAAGCAAAAGACGAAGGGCCCGCTCGTCGTCAGACGGCCGAGCGATTACAGGGAGAACGTCCATTTCCAGGAGAGCATCCACAAGTCGGTGCAGCTGCAGTACCCGCAGCCGATGCTCGGCGGCGCGCACGATTGCAATAACGCTACTAACAACGGCGTCGTCTACGCCGATCTAGACATCTCCGCTAATGCCAGGCATCAGGGCAGCCAGCCCTCTAAGAGGCTGCTGCCCACCACGGAGTACGCGACGCTTAACTTTAACGAAGTCAGGCAAGAGATCGATGTTTAGCACAAGGTGCTCGGTTAATATCCACCAAGGTTAGTGTTGCCGAGAGACTCCGATCTGAGCAAGAGGATTGCGCAGAGAGACTCGGTTCTATTTAATTCCTACCTCTTGTAATTCAACTAAGACCTATTTGGCATACAAAACCAGTAGGTACTAGTAACAGTTTTGGCCAAAATCGGCCAACATGCTATATGAGGCAACCGCTCATAAATCAACTAGGGGAATAATTAATCACCTCTCGAATATCAATACTCTTGGAGGTAGGTACTAATTATTTTGGTTTTTGGGATGACGAATTCTACAAACATTTCGCAAATGATCAATTACAGAAACACTAAGTAATACTACTAATCAGCACTTTAATCAGAACTATACCTAATTAAAGTACCTACTTCAATTCAAGTTCTAACAAACAGTATCTACTTTAAGTAACGACATCCTAGTAATCGCCAAACGACGACACCATAACTATAGTAAATCCACTGAGAAGAAAACATCCACGAAACGAGAAAAGGTAGTAAAGTTAGACAACACATTATACACGTCGTTTGCTATTGGTAGAAAAGTCATAAAACTTTTGGCGGGAATTATTGATGTACAGAGTCGGTTCAGTAAAATTAACAAGTTTAGTTGTCTGATCTAGTTGTCTGTTTACAAGCGTTCAGGAAAGTCGTTGACGGTGATAGTGGACTTTTAGTTCATGGTTTATTTTAACGTATCGCTATTGTTATTCAGGTTTTTGATATAAGTTTGTATAAACATATTTCTGTGATCTATTGCAATTATGGAAAGACGCCTTCCCTGCTCGCCTCCCAAAAAGCGACCTGGAACATACTTAAGCTGCGGGGAGAAAACCATTATTTTAAATGTATACAGAAAAGAAAGAAATGGACATCCTTAGTAAAATCTTAGTAAAAGATCAATTATAGTTAAGGCGATCATTCTTAATGCGACCCTGTACTTATTCGCTAGCTGGTCGTGCGCTTTGAATTTCGACGTTTGTGTTTGATGGATGTTTTCTTCTCAGTGGTTTTACTGTAGGTTTTAACTAGTCAGGAGATTCTGGAATGCTACTGATCTGAAGTCCACTGGAACTGTAGAACCAAGTAGAACGTGGTAATGTGGAGAAAACCAGAGTACTAGTATCCGAAACAATAACGTCGTATACGGCAACATATTAATTTCCACCAACTGTAGCATACAAACTCGACTTTAGGTTGCCTCAGATAATACCAATCTCACCATGGCACTTATTTGTTCAACAATAAACAGCAACATCAAAAGTTCAATCAAATACACGTCACTATTTCATTTACATGCAGAACGCTCGAAAGCCTTCCCAGCCCCCTTTCCGTTTCTACCTAGTATTTGACATGTCACAACGCCCACAAAATTGACACTAACCATTTAACGTATTCGTTTCAATTTCTAGTTTGCCAACAAACGGGATGATTATATAAAAGAGGATAAAGTCTTTTTAACATGAAATCTTCACGTAACTTAGAGAGGAAGTCTGCTGTCATTCCAAATCGGAAATAAACTCTAATTTACATATAACTCAGTTGATTGGCGTCGGTCAGACAGGGTAACTTTATTCAATCTGGAATATTTTGTATATTTCGATATTAAACTCTGTAATAGAGGATGATTATTCAGGTTTTCCACCTTTTAACATCACATCCTACAATTTCTAAATTATGATATTCCAATGTGCTAAAATATAAAAATATACCGAGGCCTGGAACATGCTGGAATTTAAATTTGGTTAAATCTAACATCATAGGTATCAGATTATTCTAAGACGGGCTATCTTATTATTCTAGGATCTAGTCACTAGTTAGTAGCTAGAATGTGCTCTTGTCCCATTTTTCATTTATATATTAGAACACGTAAGAGACCACATTATTAACGTGAGAGGAGGTACGGTGTGTTGCGTACAACCAATACGTCCTCCGTATTCCGTATTATCCTCTCAAAACGTTTAACATGAACATCGAAAATGAAATTGATAGGTGTCTCGGTAGTTTAGTGGTAAGAACACCCGACGCGAAATTGGGAGACCCGGGTTCGAATCCCGGAAAATTCCATTTTCAGATTTTCACATTTGTTTCATATAAAATTCTTATGCTTAAACTATGTCGACACCGACAGGACAATACTGTACTCTAGAAAAGAGCTCAAATGTGGCACCTATTAAACATGAATCACATTTTAAGATGTGAACTAGAATAATCGAGTGGAAGAATCTGAAATCTATTTTGTAAATAGAAGCTGCTAATATCTAAAATTTACCTCAGCTTGGAACATGCTGGAAGGTTACTTTAACAGTAAAATCTGGAACGTTCGTAGGTGTAAAATCTTATTATCAAAAGTCATATGGTCAAAACCATATTCTATAATATCCGAACAAAAGCATTCAGACACTAGTTAGTGACTGAAATGTGCTACAATTAAATGTCGAATTGAATACACGAAAGTAATGAACATTTTCACTACCTATGTACTATACTACTTCGTTAACTTTGGGAATTTTGTAAACGGAGTAATGGATCGAAATTTATTAATAAATTGTGATTGACGAGAAAGTTATCCCAGTTTACCACAAACTGATTAAGTCAACACAGGCTATCTACGAGTATATGACTGAAATTTTATATTTTCATATGCAACGTTCGATTTCCTCAATGAATTTGGTAACTTTAGTGGAAGGAAAACATTCAATTACATTTTTTCTACTAATCCCACTTAATGCCTGGATTGCCTGGAAGCTCTAATAAAATTAAGCTCTCCTTTAGTTTCCAGACACTCTATTCATGTGATGTCTGCAGAAATTATCAGGGATCTCTAAATTCAGTGACATAGTTAGCCGCAAATATTGTAAATAGAACTGTGAATCATGTACATCGTATGTACTTACCTTTTAACTTTATTTAATTAATAGAAATTTGCGAAACCAAAAACCAAAAATAATCAGTACAGTATATTTTCAAAATTTAAATGGCCCACAATGATTTCCACCTTCAAGACTTCATTTCCTAAAACGACTCTGCACCTAAGCCAAACGAGACGGTCTAGACGTACGAAAGCTTCCACCCCGCTTCTTAGTTTTGAACCCCGCTGCTCTTTGCCCCCCCCCCCCCCCCGTGCACCCCTCGGATTTGTGTGACTAAATCTACAATTAAATTTTATTCCCAAACCTTCTGACGAATACCACCTAAAATTTCTGTTCTAGACGAATGGGACAACCAAGCCCGGTAGTGATACGTATATTTTCTAAAAGGTAATGCCGCGAGAGCACACGTATGTATTTCGAGTACACGAATGCCTGCAAGTATTATTTGATTGTACATTTAGGACACATATGATCTAGTACGACTCGACTAACGTTCATTACTAGTCCGATCGAGTTAGACGCAAGTCATAGAAAAATTGTCAAGTGGCAGGAAGAGAAACAATATCAAATTCACAAAACCGTTAAACCAGTTTCCTACTCTGCACTTTTTCTATGATAACAGCCTCACAATTCCGCCTTCACGATAGCTTATACTCACCTCAGACGCTTGGAGAAATAATCTCGAACATTTTTTCGCCCCCTCAGCCTTATAGACCTGATCCCTGTGATCTAGAATACGCCGACGTGGACTACAAGTCCTACGGGCCGATCAACTACAAGGCCGCTTCTATTTATGCCGCCATGAAGAGGAGTAGGAACAACAACAGGCTCGAAGAGGTCAATAAGGAGGACCTTCTCTGATTCAATACCCGTTTGCTGTATTTATATATTACACATTGTTAAATGTAAGAGACAGATCGAACTTGTGATATCCGTTGGGGATCTCCCGAGGGAACTGGAGCCATCGAATGGGGAGAAGCGGACCAAAGTGGAGAAGGGATCCGGAAGAGTTGCTTTTTATACATAAATTATTAAGTCTGGATGGTTTTAGTTGGTTTTATTATCAACGAAAAAAAAAATTCAAAACAAGAGAAATTTTGACAGGCTTGATAAATTAAGAATTACAATAGTCATTATAATACATTAACTACAATATCCAAGTACACCTTGTTATCAATCTCATTTTCTGTGTTCAATACATAATGTTCAAGCAATATTAATTTTGAGCTGCCGTATAAACAATTTTGATTTGGTCTTTAGTGGATGTTAGAATTTTTTCTTCGGTGAGCTCGAGCTTCTTCGTACTCCCCCTTCTATATAACTATGTACTCATTTGTACGAAATTCCCATTGAAAAATTTTTAATGTTGTGTATAATCTCTAAATTTTTATGAAACCAAAATTATTCTGTTGACAAGATACATATCGTTCGTGTTGGGATTTAAATTTTTGAAAAGAAAAATGTATGTATATTGTTACTACCAAAGATTTTTTTTAGTTGTATTTCTAGTGATAGTTGATTGTTTGCATTTTTGACTTCAGGTGTGATTAGAAGTGAGAAATTGATTTCGACTTTTACTCACACACGCGTTTAAACAAATGCCATTTTATATTTATTTGTAAGTGTTTAAGAGAAAAGAGCCCATATTAATCTTGAACGTATATGAAACTTGACATTTAGGTCAATTACTGTATACCTTCGTATGTAGTTAATAAAAAAATGACTGATTACTCAAGATTAAAATTGACTCGTCCATCGACAGATTGTTACATCAACAAAACTTTATTTTTATATAATGATTGTAAACTAATTTAGTAGCACTTTTTAGAATTCTTGACAGTCTGTCTCTGTCTTTGTTTCTTAACTTTAAGTTAGTTAAATCTGTAAAGCTAAAAGGTTAATAACTAATCGCGAAGCTCAAACGTTTTCGAATTCCTCGAACTAACTCTCCAGCTGTAAATAATATTTGTATAGTGCCAAAATGAGAAAAATATGATTATTATTATTATTGATATTCTGGGAAAAAATTCGTCCATGTGTAAATATAAAATTGGTGTGGTGCTGCAATACTAATTTTGGACATTTTATATTATACATTATACTCTTAGGTAGTACATTCATTATTAGATTTATAGCTGTTATTATATTTTAAATTTCTAAGAGTCATCTTGTAGATATGTATTATACAAACTTATGCTGTTTAATAAAAATATCTTCACTATATTTCATCTGTACGCCCATTGATTTGACTCAGTCTAGTGAGGGGGAGTGTTTAAATCCTAAAATTAAAAAGTAACATCATGCTCGTCTCATAACTAAACAGGAATTTCCATTGATCTTGTCCCAAAAATGTGACTTTCCAATGTTAAAACAATTCAAGATATTCAAATTTTTAATTTTCGATTGGTTCTGCCTTAAACATATCTCCATCCAGTATTAAAACACTTCAAAACACCTAAACTTACAAACCTAACAACTTACCATTGTCAACTCCTTTTTTGTTCATTCCTGAAAGTCCCAGAGGGTCTTGCATAAGAATTACGTGCACTCTCTCGAGACGTATTAGGGGGTTGAGGGCATAAACGATACAAACCAACTCCAAGACAGGTATTGCCATCCAGTCTATCCTGAGGTGAACGGAGTGGTCCTGATCCTTCTGCATGAACACCCTTAGTTAATGCATCCTGAGACGAAAGTGGAATATTGGCAGTTCTCCAATTGGGATAATGGATGTTGTTAGGGCGGTTATCCAGCTTATTCTGAGACGTATCAGATTCTCTGTTATAAGGGTCATTAGCCACTCTATTCCGAGAAAGCCGCGATGCATCAGTTCTTCTTGGATAAGGTTTGCTATCCAGAGGACCCTCTGGTAAAAAGTGCGGTTCGGGGTAAGAATCATGATTTAAGGCAGCCCGAGGCAAAAGCGGCCATTCAGATGATTTTGCCCTAGAATGGTCAATAGATGATCGGGACGAATCAGATTCGCTTGAACGAGGGTTATCGTTCAAAAAATCAGTTTCTCTTGGAGCATTGCTATCAAAGCTTTTCCAAGGTGAACGGAGTGGCCCGGATCCTTTTGCATAAGGATCATAATCCTGTCTAGTCTGAACCGACTGTGACAAGTCAGATCCTTGTGTATGAGAGTCCTGATTCTCTCCATGGGACAGACATGATCTAATTTCTTTTGTACAAGCATCATAGTCCAGTCTCTTCTGAGGTGAACTATACGGATCGTAGTGCTGTCTATTCCTGAGTGAATGACTCATATAATCCGTTCGACTATTCGCCAGCCTACGCCATTCACGTGGATTAGATGACTGCAAATCAGGATTAGACGGACTTCGGTTTAAATTAGTTAATTTAGCGGAACGTGGATTCAAGATCCAAGAAGGTAATCTCGGCGCTGGAGGTATAGATTGGAACAGTCCATATTTTTTGAGCAGCTCCAGGATGTAGGTTTGCCGGTAAATACCAGGAGGCCTGAAATCAAATAGCAATAAATGTACACTAAAAAAATGTACTCTAATGATAAACATTCAGCTTATCTACATCAGATTATGATTTCACAACTAGGGTAGTACAAAAAAAATAATAGGAGGACCATGGACATTATAATATATATATAGACCGGCCCTTGTTCGCTTCCACTACGCATTCAATGTGAAACAATACGAGTTAGAGTGAAATAGAAGTGAATACATCATAGGAAGATAGCATACTTGTACCTGGAATTGGGATGTGCGCATGATCGAAATGACATGTTTTCTTAACATTAAAGTCACTACTTAACATGACACAAGTACGCTATCTATACTCATAGGTGGGCATTAACTCGTTAATCCGTTAATCGTTAATTAACGAAGTTAACAATCTGCTGAACGGATTAACTTTTAAGTCAACTTCAAAAAAGTTGACGCTCTTGTTAACTTCCGTTAAATTCAACTTCCGTTAACTTTAGCCGTTACATTAGTCGTTTATTGACATGCTGTCATTTTGTTTGTTTAAATTACGCGCCACGCCACGCTCTACTGCCAACCACTGCGATGACAGTGTTCAAATTGCAAGATCTTAGTCACCAAGTGCATTGTTGTGTCCCTTGGGCTGATACCTTATTATCTGGAATAAAAAAAAAAGATTTGAACGGTTTATGGAAGACGAAGTATGCCAGCTGGCTGCAGCCTTTCACCGAATGTTTCGACTACTGTGGCTGCAAAAGTATGATAGTAGCAAATTCTCAACAGTTAGGAAGCTTCTGGAAGTAAAAATTGAAGAGGATCTGATTAAAGAAAATGAAACTAACGAAAAAAATAATAGTATTAGTGGAAGCAGCAATAATGAAGAAGAATGGGATGATTTTTACAGCACTGTTAGTCTGAAGAAAATAATTCTAGAGGCCACAAATCTCTGAAAAACAAAGCTAAGATAAGAACTTGGCTAGACACGAAGTCAAAAGAATCTTTTACGGATGCTGCGTTTCTAGGTGAACCAGTGTTGATAATTTTTTTTATTAAACATAACTCTGCTACCCATCCAGTGCTGCAGTAGAACGTCTTTTATCTACGAGAAAGATATTTTACGGGCTAAACGGTCATCGCTGTTGGATGTAAATTTTAATATGCTAATTTTTATTAAGAGGAACATGCACCTAATGCAAAATTAAGATTCATAGTAGCCTTATTTATACCTACTTCATTCTCGAAATAAGTAAATATATGTTTAATTCTACTTTCTACTTGTTTTTGTTTTATTTACCTATTTCTCTCAGCCCAAAAGCAGTACGTTTTAAATGGTAAATTTTATTTTTCTATAATTTAACTCTCTACCTATTATCAAAGTTAACTTTTTAAGTAACAAATTAACGATTAACGAAGTTAACTTTTGGATTAACTGTGCCCACCAGTGTCTATTCTATACTTAGGCTTCTCTCTCTACCGCTCTCAGCTTCAATAAGATAAGGCATAGTTGTATGAGGCACTCACACCTTAGTGCCATTCTAGGTGCTGCATATATTTGAAGTTATGAGCAGAAATAATAGGAAAAATAGGAAATAAAAGCTTAATAATAAGGTGACCAATTTTTTTACAATGAAAAGGACGAAAAAAAAATACAAAGTATAATAAATGAGACATTTTATTAAGTTAAACAAAAATGCACTAATTATGCTTACATCCCATTAAATTATTTAACGAAACAAGTATTTATCCATTGAATGAATATTTTTAATAAATATATCATTTTCTCTGAATCAGATATTGACAAGGAATGGTAAAACATAAAACGTGCTATACTAACAATTGCCACTGAAGTGCTGGGTACGAAACTTAATAAAAACCGAAAATGGGGACTAAAAATTTGGAACAGAGATATAGGAGGCCATAGAACAAAAGCAAAATGCATACTAAGAGCACTTACAAAAGAATACAGAAGAATTTAAAGAAAATTCCGTGTCAAGTTAGAAATGCCACAAAATCGACAGCGAGAGAAGCGCACAAAAGGTCGTGGGAAACATTTATGAGCAGAATAGAAAATGACTTACACGAAAGACAGGAAATCGCATATAAACTAATGAAACATCTGAACATAGAAGAAAGGGATACAGTACAGCTAAATATCATCCCAAAAGAAAAGTGTATTGAACATTACAAACAACTGTGGCATGATCAATATTTAAATGAGACTGAAGAACAAAGTGAGAAAATAGAAATCGACCTATTTCAGTTCAGTGAACTACAAAATGCTTTAAAAATTACCAAAAATCGAAAATCTACAGGCCTTGACGGTATAAATTAAGAACTACTGAAATGCAGAGCAAAGCTCCTAAAGGTAAGAATACTACATTTATATACATAATAGATGCTGGATAGAATGTAAGATCCCGAAGAATGGAGAACAGCTAAAGTAATCACTCTGTTCAAAAAAGTAAAAAAGAATGACACAACAAACTATCTATAAGTCTACTAAACACAGCATACAAAGTATGTAGTAATCAATTAAAGGCTTCCTGTTATCTCAGATACATTTTACTAGATGAACAAGTGGGATTCCTAAGACGGACCTTACACGTTCAATCTGCCGTCAATTCAATCCACGATCTTGATCATGAATGAATTGATGGCAGACTGACGGACTGACGGACGGCATTAGACGTTCAATCCAGATTGTTCGTCCAGTGTCAATCTTCCCACCGAACGTGAAGGCAAAGGCAAAAATGGATTATTACAATTTCCAAAAAGGTGTCATTGGAGTAATATTAGCATTGGCAAGTAAAACAAGCGTTAGAAGGAAAAAGTGGGTGAAAGGGTGGCTGAAGAAGCGAGAACAATACAAGCCTTTAAATCTAATAAATGAAATTAAACACACGGGCGAATGGGAAGATTACGAAAACTATTATCGTATGAACAAATAATGAACATATAAACCATATTTAACTAAAAAAGATACTTGCATGAGAAAGTCGATAACCACCGAAGAAAAACTGGCTGCAACGTTAAGATACCTTGCTACTGGAAGAAACTTTGAAGATTTAAAGTTTTCGGTCTTAATGTCTCCAGCTGCTATTAGTGAGGCCATATTGTACACATGTGAAGTACTACTTTATGTTCTTCAGTCATATATTAAGCTAAGTAAAATAAAACTTTAATATCTGACTGTCCACAGGAAAAGAGACCTGATCTTTCAGGACAAAATTTTATAGAAGCAAAAATGGGTTGGCAAAGTTTTTTGAATTTTGAATTTATTTAAAATATTGCTTACTTTTGAAAAATGTAAAAAAACCCGTTCTGATTTCCAGGAAGATAATATCCGTTTTCTTGTGAAGTGATACATATTGTTTTTTACAATGCAATGTGTAATACTTCTCTAAAAAATATTAAATAGTTGCAAATAGTAATGAAATAACTTCATAATCAAATACGGTGACTGACGCCAGATTGACGTGAATGCATCACATGGACAATCTGCAGTCAGTTCAATCCGGATTGACGAAATTTATTCAGTTATTCGAATACTCATCAATCCACTCCGTCAGTCCGTCAATTTGCTCAGTATTTCGTCAATCTGGATCGCAGAATTGGATCAAATTGATGGTAGATTGAACGTGTAAGGTCCGTCTAAGAGGAAGATCGCATAATAGGCGATGTTTTTATTGTAAAACAGATAGTAGAAAAGTGCAGAGAATTTAACCTATTACGAGACATAAAAATAATTATTGATACAGGCAGAGAAATAACAACAGAAATACTCATCAATCAAGGAGTAAGACAAGGATGTAGCCTGTCACCAACACTTTTTAATATATATTTAGATGATCTTATCATAAAGTGGAAGTCATTATGTGCAAATTCATGCATAAAGATCAATCATAACACATACACTAACACAATACTATTTCCATATGATCAAGCTATAATAGAAGACACGAAGGAGAAATTACAGCGATCAGTTTACAAATTTTACCAACTGAGTTCCACATACAACCTGAAAATATCTCTGAAGAAAAAACAAAATCTATGACATTGCTAACTTATACAATCCAAACTACGAAAACTTTGTGGAGTATGGTATGAAATACAAATGTTCCCTCCATTACAGCTAACTGTTGTTCATCTTCAGAATGATTAGAAGTTTTTTAAAAAAATGTCAGTTTACTATTGGAAGCTGATACATATAATGATTGCTTATGTTTATCGTTCCAGTGTTTTATTATAGCTGTTCTGCCTCCGACTGCAATACAAAATTCTCCTCTGCAAATTTTGCAGAAAACATTGGTGTCTGTCTCTTTTTGATATGAGGAATGGAAATTCCTTTTTTCAATTGATCATTGAAATGGCATTTCCTGTTTGTTAATTTTCCATCCCTTTAATGAAATTAAAAATTAAAGTAAAATATAGAGCTACATAAATAACGCAAGCACATTATGAATAAATAAAATTAATAATTAAAACTAAACTTTTAATAACAAAAGTGATAAAACTTTACAAAAACCTACATATTTTAATTATTTTACACTTGTGTTGAAAACAGGGTTGTATAAAATCGAACTGATGAATTAAGAAAACGTGAATTGTACTTACCTGAGTATCATAGTCACTGAGAAAGAAATAACTTCATATTTCCGTTAGAAGTAAAAACGAAGTATAATATAGAGGCAATGGTGGGAGACAAGTGTGAGACACGTGAAGTTCTCCTACGCCCTGCGCATGTTTCATAATCGCATCTTTCCAAACCGTACCGTCACATGACATGTAACGGTCAGCGCGGCATCTCTGAATACAGAGATTAACAGATGTTTTAAAGCATTAAAAACGTGAACAGGTAGGACACTTTTCAAGGAAGAACAGAACCTACAAAAGAAGTTCTGTCCTCCCTAAAAAAGGACGATTGGTATATATTGGAATTGAATATTATTGAAAAAAAATTGGAATGCTCGAGTCAAGATATTTTTGTTTGTACCACTAGGGTTCTTTTTATATACCGGATAGAGTTGAAACAAGTAACATTATTGAAGTAACTGAAATTACATAACCTCTTCATGCATCCCCATAATTATAACTAGACTCTCACCTTGCCTTGGCAAATGACTCTATGGCAGACGTCACGTCATGTTTTAACACCGTGACCAAAAAAGAAACCACCATAAAACCTGTCCTGTTGAAGCCATGCGTGCAGTGTACGCCGATACGTCCCTCCGGTGAATCTCGTAAAAACTGCTGCACTGCCGAAATGAACTTATCTACCTGCTTTGTGTTTGGAAATGTACCATGACCATCGCACTCAATCTTCTTGTAAATGCAACCCTGCTCCTCAATGTCACTTTTTGAATAGTAACGGTCTGTATTTGTTAGGTCTATCCACAGCCCAGGTTTCTCCTGGAATTCATTATATGAGGGAAATGGGAGTGTAAGAGATACCTACGGACAAATATTACGATTCAACTTACGAGGGAGTTATAAAACAAGTCTTCCGGATAAAACCTGTCTTTGGATGAGAGCTTCCTATCATAACCCTTACTCAGCGGAGTTTTGAACACTACAAACTTCGAATCTACCAGATGATCCCCTTTCGAGGGGCATCCTATCCAATCTTTTGGTATCTTATTATTACCCATTTTTAATTAGGTGTTTGTCAACATTTAAACGTCCGAGGTCCGCACCAACACGTGGAAAAACAATTAATTATGCAAAGTTTTCTTCTTTGACATATGACATATGACATAAAGAGATTATAGCGTGTTCGGATGGTCGCTCTAGAGCACTCTGGGAGCAATCTGAGAGCATAAATTGCGTTCGGGTGGGAATTCTCTCTCAGAAGTTGGCGTTTGATTGGGCGAGAGATCAGCTCTCAGTGTTCCGAGATTACTTGACAGCTCCAGGGCAGATGAAATTGTCTCGTCTCTATGGTCTCGTCCGAACTTTAGTCCGAACACGCTATAGCGCTCCCTGGTGCGCTTTACGATCTATAAGATCGTAAAAGTTGGATCTGCTCATAGTCCAGTGAAATTAGCTCTGAACCTACATGGTAGGCTCGAGTAACAAAAATACCCTGCAAATGGGTAATCGACCCTCAGGATTCCGAATTTGACATTATTTTTGACCGCAACCCCCGACAAATAATAATAATAATGCATAATATACTCACACAACTTTCATCTTTTTCAGTTTATTTACCAATCAAAGTTAAAAACACATTCCAAAATGATTTACACCTTCCCCTTCTTCTTATCCTTTTGACCTTTGCCTTTCTTCTTTTTCTTACGATACGGCCCTAGTTTCCTTTTGAACATAATCATTCTCCACCAAGACTGTAACAAATCCCATTTGCATTATAACGAACACTCAAAATTATCTCTCAAGATCTCAAAATTGTCTCTCACACTCAATATATATATATATATATATATATATATATATATATATAAGATGTTAAAGAAAACACCCTCTTCTGCATATGCAATCAAAAAGTCTTTACAAAAAGGCAATTTACTAATTAGCCTTATCTTTCGAAGGTATATTTTTCTCCTCTCTCATGGCAAACCCAGCAAAAAGCAAGTTATATACTGAATTTAATATAAGTAATATAAATACATATGCAGTTAGCTAAATAATAATACTCACTAGTGTAAGCAGTAATTAAAGCTGCAGAACATAAGTCAACTATAATTGTTAGTCTTGCAGGAAAAAAAATTTATAATATTTCAAATAAATGACGTTGACTGCTACCAAAGGTAATATATAGTACCTACCTATATAGTATAGGTATATAGTTACCAAATTATAACAAATACATATATAAATAAGTTCACCATAACAATATAAAGAACAGGTTGAACAAAGTAAATACATTAGTTTACATATTGAAATTTAAAGAAATGATTAAATGAATTGTAATGCGAGAAGTAAACAAAGCGACACATGTTTACTCGCTCCGCGTGAAACTCTACTTCAAAAGAATTACTACGAAGCGTAAAAAAGACAGCTGCATGAATTCTGCCGGATTGTTGGTGACCTTATGAACATTTCCTGCGTAGGCGTTCTAGAAGGTACGAGAAGCATCTGGATCATGGTTGGGGTGTATATATAAGGGGGCTTGTGATCGAGGGAGTTAGTTAGAAGTAGAGAAGCAGACGTGAACGCGACATACGATCCGAATGCGGAGCAGTACAAATAATTTAAATAGTGTCTAGTCTAGTGTACAAGTAGTTTAGTGTGTTAAATAAATTAGTGTTCAATTAATGTAAATAAATTATAAAATAAACGTTACATTGGTGTTAGAAGAGCGGATCATGAAGAAGTTACGCGAATTAAAAGTAGCCGAGTTAAAAAAAGAACTCGAGGAACGGGAATTGGAAACAGGAGGGAGGAAGACTGAACTCCAGGACCGGCTCTCCAGCATTTTTGAAAGAAAATGGCCAGGACCCGGAAGTTTTCGAGTTCGAAGACGATGACATCACGAAGCAAATCGCCGCCCAGAGGGAAGAAATCGCCGCCCAGAGGGAAGAAAGCGCCGCCCAGAGGGAAGACATCACTGCTCAAATCGCCGCCCAGAGGGAAGAAAGCGCCGCCCAGAGGGAAGACATCACTGCTCAAATCGCCGCCCAGAGGGAAGACATCACTGCTCAAATCGCCGCCCAGAGGGAAGAAATCGCTGCCCAGAGGGAAGAAATCGCCGATCAGAGGGAAGACATCACTGCTCAAATCGCCGCCCAGAAGGAAGACATCACTGCTCAAATCGCCGGCCAGAGGGAAGACATAATTACTCATATTACTGCTCAAATCGCCGCCCAGAGTGAAGAGATATCCGACCAAATGGAGGCTCAGCGTAAGGATATTGAAGAGAAAATCAAGCAGTTGGAAGAACGACTAGAACAAGTCAGTAGCGGCGAGGGGAAAGAAGACGAAATTAAACAGAAGACGAAGCAGTTGGAAGAACGACTAAGGCGAGTCAGTAGCGGCGAGACGAAGGAAGAAATAAAGGCGGTCGTTCAACAGAACTCGATATGCACCAATCGAGTGACGCCCCCAACGTTCGACGGAAAAATTCCGTGGGCCAGTTACAAGAAGCAGTTTGAGGCGGCAGCGGAGGCTAATGCTTGGTCCCCTCACGAGAAAGCTGTTTCCCTAACGGTAGCCTTACATGGAGAGGCGTTGGAAGTTCTTCAGACGCTATCCACCGAGGAAGCCGGGAATTACAATGAGCTGCTGAGGCGACTGGAAATGCGGTTCGGCAAAACACATCTGGAGCAAGTCCATCAATCCCAGATGTCCAATCGCCGTCAGAGATCGAACGAGACCCTGCAGGAGTTCGAAGCGGACGTAGCCAGACTAGTGAGGTTGGCGTATCCCACGGCACCGGAACAGATGATGGAGTGCCTCGCAGTGCAGACGTTCGTGAGCGGGCTGCGGGACCAGAAACTGCAGAGGGCGCTGAGACTAGATCGACCAAAAACTTTAATGGACGCGCTCGCCATCGCACTGGAGCATGATGCAGCCATGGAAGCCTCCCGTGGTCACGGCCGTGTTCGAACGGTTACAGAGGAAGTAGACACTGAAAAACTGGTGGAAAGGGTCCTACAGCAGATCATGGAGGTGCTGTCGGCGAAGAAGAAGGTAGTTCGCTGTTGGAACTGTGGCGAAGTGGGCCATGTGAAGAGTTCTTGCAAGCGGCCCAGAACAGCGGCGCCGGCAAAGGCCCAGGAAAACTAATGCGGGTCGATAAGAAAGGGGGAACGTCGACCCGTAGCAGTGGAAACCCCCAGGCCAGTATAGCCTCGTTTTCCCACCAATTGGGGAGCGCGTACGTCGATGGCACTATCGACGGGAGATCCCACGCCATGCTTGTGGACACGGGAGCTACGAAGACGATCGTACGCTCGGAAGTTGTGAGGGACCGTAGGAAGATTAGGCCAAGTGGGTGGCAATTAAGAACTGCCACTGGGGAGAAGGCAGTAATACACGGTGAAGCGACGGTTAGCATGACGTTGGGACGAGTAAAGTTTGACCATCCTGTTCTCATAGCCGAAATTGAGGAAGACGTCATACTGGGAATGGACGTCATGAGGAATCATGGATTCCAGTTGGATTTCGGACACCGAGTGTTGAGGATCGGTCAAGAAGAATTACTGCTACACAATCGTGACAACTTTGTGCTAGGAAAGGCGCTCGTTACTCTCTCAAGGGAAGTGCCTGTGCGGCTACTTAACATCAATCAGTACCCGGTCACCATCAAGAAGGGTACGAAGCTGGGCACATGTATAGCCGCATCGGCCATCGTCAGGGGCGTTAGTGAGGAAGAAAGGTCCAGACACACTCCGCAGGACTTGAAACAAATTCTTTCCCAGACCAGTACGTTTCTCTCACCCATACAGAAACAGAAGGCCAATGGATTAATAAATAAGTATCAGGACATATTTACCACCGAGAATGGAAAGCTGGGAAAGACCAAGGTCGTGACACATAAAATTGACACGGGCGAGACACGACCGATTCGACAAACAGCAAGACGACTACCCTTGGCCAAACGGGAAGAAGCCGAGAAAATCATCAGGGACCTAGAGCGGGACGGGGTCATCGAGCCGTCAAGCAGTCCATGGGCCTCGCCGGTAGTACTGGTGAAGAAAAAGGATGGGACTACTCGATTCTGTGTAGACTACCGGCATGTGAACAGTGTCACCAAAAAGGACAGCTACCCGCTACCACGTATCGACGACACACACGATACCCTTGCTGGATCCACGATATTTTCGACCTTGGATTTAAAAAGCGGCTATTGGCAAGTCGAAATGGACCCTGCCGATAAGGAAAAGACGGCGTTTACCTTCGGTAACGGCCTGTGGCAGTTTACAGTCATGCCATTCGGACTTTGTAATGCCCCAGCGACGTTTGAGAGGCTGATGGAGAGCGTGCTAATGGGTTTGACGTGGAAAACGTGCCTAGTCTAATTGGACGATGTCATCGTGATGGGCAAGACCTTCGAAGGACATCTGAAAAACTTAGAGGACGTCTTCCAGAGACTGCGAGGTGCGGGGCTGAAACTGAACCCGAAGAAATGTCAGCTCTTCAGAAGGAAGGTCTCTTACTTAGGGCACGTAGTGAGCAGAGAGGGCGTCGCCGTTGATCCGGACAAGACAAGTACGGTGAAGGAGTGGCCAATACCGGCAGATAAACACCAGTTAAGGAGTTTTCTAGGACTCTGCACGTACTACCGACGCTATGTCCGGATGTTCTCCGACGTCGCTAAGCCGTTGACAGGGCTCACGGAAGAAGGACGAAACTTCTGTTGGGATGAGGAATGCCAGTCTGCCTTCGACGAGCTGAAGAGGAAGTTGACCAGTGCCCCAGTGCTGTTTTCCTCTGCCAGAAGGACAGTTCATCCTGGACACCGACGCGAGCAATGTGGGAATTGGAAGTGTTCTGTCGCAGCGCGTCAGGAGGGACAAGAACGTGTCCTTGGATACTTCAGCAAGGTACTCTCCAAACCAGAAAGGAATTACTGCGTCACCCGACGTGAATTATTGGCCATCGTCAAGTCCATCGAGCACTTCCATAAATACTTGTGTGGAAGGAGGTTTTTGATCCGGACCGATCATGCTGCTCTTAAATGGCTCCTCCAGTTTAAGAATCCCGAAGGACAGATCGCTCGCTGGATCGAGAGGCTCCAGGAGTATGACTTTGTCATAGAACATCGGCCAGGACAGAGTCATGGAAACGCAGACGCACTCTCGAGAAGACCATGCCCTGATGAGTGTCCTCATTGTCATAGAGCTGAGGAAAGGTCCGAGAAAGTCTATCGAACGACCGTGGTCGCCGAGGAATGGACACCATCCTCGTTACGACAAGAGCAAGAAGAAGACCCGGTTCTCAAAGAAATCCTGGTTTGGAAAGAGGGAGGAGAGCGTCCTGAGTGGCAAAAGGTATCACCTGGCTCGCCAAAACTCAAGAGCTATTGGGCACAGTGGGACTCGTTAGTGGTTGAGGATGGACTACTAAAACGCGTACTGGAGAGCCAAGACGGGACGGAGGAAAGACGGCAGTTGGTAATTCCCTCCAGTAAAATCCCGGAGGTCTTGCGGCACCTTCACGACGAATCGTCTGGTGGACATTTAAGGATCAAGAAAACGCTGCAGAAGGTACGGGAGCGATTCTACTGGATCAATTGTTCAGACGACGTGAAGGACTGGTGCAAGAAATGTACTACATGCTTTGCAAGTAATGGGCCACAAAGACGACCGAAAGCTCCCATGAAGCAATATAACGTCGGAAGCCCCTTCGAAAGGATCGCTATTGATATAGCAGGACATTTCCCTGAGACCGAAAAGGGGAATAAATACATCCCGGTCGTAATGGACTATTTTACGAAGTGGGTAGAAGCGTACGCTCTCCCTAATCAGGAGGCAGAGACAGTGGCCGATGTGCTCGTGAAGGAGCTGATCTGCCGGTTTGGAGTATCCATGGAATTACACTCGGATCAAGGAAGAAACTTTGAGAGTGGCCTATTCCGGAGGATATGTGAGAAGTTTGGGGTACGAAAAACAAGAACCACGGCCCTTCACCCTCAGTCTGACGGCATGGTAGAACGGATGAATCGCACCCTCAACCGCTATCTGGCGAAAATGGTCTCGTCACATCAACGAGACTGGGACGAACACGTGCCGTTCTTCCTGATGGCCTACCGCTGCGCCGTTCATGAGTCGACAGGACAAACTCCAGCCAAAGTGTAAAATTAAATACATAAACATCCACGGTGCGCCATCTATCTGATGAGCTAAATACACGTAGTTATAGGTTGGCGAGTTCTATTACATTACATTACGTAGTTAGTTAGTTATACACACACTGTCGTGGAGAGTAGACGCCGGTCTGACTCTTTACTTTGTTCACTTGTTCTACTCCTAGAATAAACCCTAAATTACATTCGTGTTCGTTTCCTCTCGGAACCTGATCCACCCTCACAGGTTATGGGTCCAGACAATACGCTTCGTATGCGCGTTCGTGTTTAACGGGTTCGAGAACCAGTGTGAATAACTCAGAGAGAATCATCGTTTGAAAAATGGCTGAACAACGTCTAGACGACAGCAATCGCGCCGTGACCGGAATTCGCAAATTAGCAGGCAACGAACAGTGGGAAACGTGGAAGTGGCAAATGCAATTGTGTCTGAAAGAACAATGTCTTTATTCCATCGTCGATGGTACGCGACCGTGTCCCGCGCCACCGGTAGAAAGTGCGGAACCTTCAAAAGACTATAAAGATTGGCAACGAGATAACGCGCGTGCGGCCCGTTTACTCGGAACGGCCCTAGATGAAGAAGCGGCCATCTATGTCAGAAGGAAGACGGACGCAAAAGAAATTTGGGAGTTGGGAGACGTTACTGTCGGTATTTCAGCAATCGTCTCTACAACGGCTATACACGCTGTTCGACAATTTCTACGAGATTTCGAAAGATGGCACCACTTCAATCACGAAACACACTTCGCAACTCGCAAACGTGTTCGATGACATTCTCACGGAACTACAGAAAACAGATCCGAATGCCAAACTTCCGCTGTCACTGCTTCACCATCGTATCTTCAAAACACTCGGCCCGGAATATCAGTATTATCGATCAACGTGGTATCGTGTCCCAGAAGCCGAACAAACTACAAAACTTCTCGTCGAGAATCTCCGTTCGATTGAAACTTCGGCAATGCAGGGAACATCGCAGGCACCAGGTTCCTTCTTTTCGAAATCCAGACCACAGAAGTCGCAGAGAAATCAATGCAACCAGAAATCAGCACCTGCTTCGTCCTCACCGAATACCAAGGAAAAACGAGCGTGTCTATACTGTAAGAAAATAGGTCATCTCATCGCCGATTGTCGAAAACGTGCGGCTGCAGAACAGAAAACAAGAGGCTCAGGCGTCAACAATTCCGAATCTAATTCGAAAGGCAGCGTCACAGGTACATTCTTCGCTACAGGCCTAGCTGTGAACACAATCTCTACTCCTCGAGATTATTGGATATCGGATTCAGGTACGACGCACCATATGACCGCTGATAGGCACCATTTTGCCACATTTGAGAAATTTCCAATACCTCAGCGCATCCAGACAGCCGGAAAAGAAACAATTCTTGCACACGGATCCGGAAAGATTAATATTCAGGCACGAGTAAATGGAAAATGGACATCCGCTACTCTGAATGATGTCTGGTACGTACCCGAGGCTCGTCATCAACTCTTCTCCATCAGACAAGCTGTTAAACGTGGAAATACAACCATGTTCGACCAGGACGGCGTGGAGATTCGATACAAGGGTGAACTTGTCGCAGCAGGCAAGCTCAACGGCTCGGTGTACATCATGGATATTCGAGTTTGTGTTCCAGACCTACCAGCAGAGTCTCATCTGGCTACCACTGAAGAGATCCTTCAGGGCTGGCATGAACGTTTGGGTCATCAAGACAAACGTCATGTGCGTGACGTTTTATCTCGAGTAGGGATATCGGTTAAGTGTTCGGGCACCTCCTCGTTCTGTGATGGATGCATACTCGGTAAATCGCATCGGAAACCGTTTCATCCGCGTCGGGATCGTCCGAAAAATGTTGGTGAACTGATTAATGCTGATGTAAATGGTCCAATGTCGACCGTCTCGATCAATGGTTTTCGATATTACGTAGCATTCAAAGACGATTACTCTCGCTATGTTCGCATATTTTTCATGAAAGAAAAATCAGAGGTCGCCTCACATTTGGAAACATTTTTGAGAGAGTGTGATACTGCAGGCCATACAGTCAAAAGCTTTCGTTCAGACTGTGGAACTGAATTCGAATGTGCCGCAGTGTTGACTCAGCTAAGGAAACGAGGCATTGAGTTTCGTCCATCATGTCCATACACTCCTGAGCAGAACGGCGTCGCAGAGCAGGCCAACAGACACATTGTTGAACTGGCTCGTTCAATGCTCTCGGTCAGCAAATTATCAAAAGCGTTCTGGGCTCATGCATGTGACATGGCAGTATACTTGCTGAATCGTACAGGAAAGTCAAGCATACCAGGTAAAGCCCCATTCGAATTATGGACTGGAAAGGTATTCGACAGCTTCGACTTCTTGCGAATCTTTGGATCTGAATGTTACATAAATATTCCGAAGAATTTTCGCTCAAAGTTCGACGATAAGGCAGTTTTTGGACATCTCATTGGATATGTAAATGACAAAGATGGTTACAGAGTTTGGGTACCATCAAAACATCGAGTGATAAAGACACATGATGTCGATTTTCGTCCTGAAAAATTGTGTACAACAAATAATACCATTGAACTCGAATATACACAATACAGAGAAGGGATTAACCAAGACGGGGAAGTCGACAACATCTCGGAGAATATAGAAAACAAATGTGAATCCACCAGCAAGATCGAAGAAAAGGATCGTCAAGATCTTCACATCACAGCTGAGAACAACGGCTTAGAAGAAGAAAATCAGCGCTCGGTACGAGTGATCCGACAGCCGCTGAGACTTGATGATTACCAAGTGGGCTATACATCTCATCATTCCCAAGCAAACAGCACAGAGTCATGTTTGACGGAAGCAGTTCTAGAGGACCTCGAACCAACTAACTTTACAGAAGCCATGAAAAGTACTCATTCGGACAAGTGGTTGGGTGCAATGAAGGAAGAAATCCAAGCCTTTAAGGAAAATGACACATGGGATTTGGTTCCTTTGCCACCTGGTAAGCGCGCAATCGATAATCGTTGGGTACCCCGAGTAAAATACAAACCCGATGGTTCGATCGATCGATATCGTGCTCGTTTAGTTGTTCGTGGTGTGTTTCAAAGAGCAGGACTAGACTATGATGAAACTTTCAGTCCAGTTGCTCGGTACGACGCGATCCGAACTCTTATCGCGACCGCAGCAGAAGAAAAACTTGTGCTTGGCCAATTTGACGTGAAAACCGCATTTCTTTATGGCGAAATCGACTCAGAAATCTACATGACTCAACCACAGGGTTTCGACGATGAGTCAGGTCGTGTATGCCGCCTGAAGAAATCTTTATATGGCCTCAAGCAGTCACCAAGATGTTGGAACAACAAATTCCACTCGTTTATGGAAAAGAACGGATTCACTCGTTCAACTGCAGACCCGTGTATATACATCCGAAGAAATTCGACAGAAAAACTTCTAGTTGCGATCTATGTGGACGACGGGCTCATTGCAGGTTCGACTCAAGTTGCGATCAACTCATTCCTAAGACTACTAACTTCGGAGTTCAAGATCACAGTGGGTTCCCTTGATTCATTTCTGGGAATACAAATCGAGCAAGGCAAGTCTCAAGTACGTATTTCACAGCGACCATACGTAGAGAAAATCTTGAAGAGATTTGGCATGGAAAATTGCAATCCTGTGAAAACACCAGCCGAAAATAAACCGGATGAAACATCCACAGATCTTCTTGACAGTTCCGTTCCGTATCGATCAGCGGTGGGTTCTCTGTTGTACCTGGCGTGCGCCACCCGTCCTGATCTAGCCTATGCCGTCTCGAAGGTTGCCCGATCTATGGCAAAACCTACAGTATCTGACTGGGCGTCAGTCAAACGAATACTACGATATCTACGCGGTACAGCTGACATGGGACTTCTCTACAATTCGACAGGAAAAGGACTACAAGCGTACTCCGACGCAGACTTCGCTGGAGACAGTACTCGAAGATCGACAAATGGCTTTGTCACTCTTATAAATGGGACTGCTGTATCTTGGACATCCCAACTACAGAAATCGGTCGCGCTCTCAACCACTGAGGCGGAATTTGTAGCTGCCAGTGAAGGCGCGAAGGAACTAGTGTGGCTTAATCGGCTACTATCAGAAATCGGAGAAAGTGAGATCGTTCCGATATTGTTCATTGATAACGCGAGTGCAATCAAATTAGTGCGAAATCATGAATTTCATAAAAGGTCTAAACACATAGCAGTGCGCTATTATTTTATTCGAGAGCTCTATAGCAAAGGTGAACTTGATGTAGAGTTTGTGAATTCTGAAAACCAGTTGGGAGATATGTTTACAAAACCTTTGAATTCGATCAAATTTAAAACCATGTGTTCTCAAATCGGTCTTAACAAATGATTGTATTTTGATGTTATGATATTTTGATGTTATTTTAATATTATTACTATTGATCTTGTGTATTTCATAGACGCCCCTTTGTTCAGTTTACGGGGAAGTGTAAAATTAAATACATAAACATCCACGGTGCGCCATCTATCTGATGAGCTAAATACACGTAGTTATAGGTTGGCGAGTTCTATTACATTACATTACGTAGTTAGTTAGTTATACACACACTGTCGTGGAGAGTAGACGCCGGTCTGACTCTTTACTTTGTTCACTTGTTCTACTCCTAGAATAAACCCTAAATTACATTCGTGTTCGTTTCCTCTCGGAACCTGATCCACCCTCACACAAAGTCCTGTTCGGGCGAGAACTCAAACTGCCCTGTGATTTAATCTTTGGCGCTAGACCGGACGAGGACGTTTTGGGGGAAGATTACGTCTCCCGGATGCGGCAAAGGATGAACGAGATTCACGATCAAGTCCGGTACCAACTAAATATCGCCAGTGATCGCATCAAAGAGCGTTACGACATCAACACTAAAGAGGGTGGCTACCAAATGGGAGATCGAGTTTGGCTGTACAACCCACAGAAGAAACGTGGTTTGTCCCCTAAGTTACAGACCAATTGGGAAGGTCCCTATGTTGTGAAGAAACGAATCAATGACGTGGTCTACCGGGTAAGCAAACTACCAAACGGCAAGCCGAGAGTGGTGCACTTTAATCGGTTGGCACCCTATGAGGGGTCGCACCATGAGGCGGAGGTTCCCCGAGTAAGAAACACATTGGCGCAGGAGAACGAACTTTCGTTCAAAGAATTTATGAGCGCCTACGGGGGTACCGGAAAAGCACGGTATGGGGTAACCTGTGAAAAACAACAGGATTTGTTCAGCGTACCTGAAAAATACTCGTTGGCCCATTGTGTGTCCGCCGACCTGGTAATGTCACGAGGTATCGCCACGGTTTTCAAGAAGAAGTACGGGCGCTTGGAACAACTCAGAGCGCAACTCCCGGAAATTGGCAAGGTTCTGGAACTACGTGACAACGTAAGACACATCTTTTATCTGGTTACGAAGGAGATCGGGTCCCTTAAACCATGTTATCACGATGTATGGCGAACCTTGCATAGGCTACGAGACCGACTGCTGGAGCTCGACATCAGGAAGCTAGCTGTCCCCAAGTTAGGTGCTGGACGAGATCAGCTGGACTGGAGGGTTGTCTGGAATATGCTGGAAGTAGTGTTGAAGAATACCGGAGTGGAAGTTTTAGTCTGCTGTTTTGGGCCTGCCCCATGTCGACTGGGGAAGACGGTCCCCTGTTATTTTGACGCCACGTCTCGCTGTAAGCGAGGGGCTAACTGCAGGTTCCTGCATGGGCCTACCAGGGATACGTTCCGAGACGAAACGTCTCTAAGGCTGGGGCAGTGTAATGCGAGAAGTAAACAAAGCGACACATGTTTACTCGCTCCGCGTGAAACTCTACTTCAAAAGAATTACTACGACGCGTAAAAAAGACAGCTGCATGAATTCTGCCGGATTGTTGGTGACCTTATGAACATTTCCTGCGTAGGCGTTCTAGAAGGTACGAGAAGCATCTGGATCATGGTTGGGGTGTATATATATAAGTGGGCTTGTGATCGAGGGAGTTAGTTAGAAGTAGAGAAGCAGACGTGAACGCGACATACGATCCGAATGCGGAGCAGTACAAATAAATTAAATAGTGTCTAGTCTAGTGTACAAGTAGTTTAGTGTGTTAAATAAATTAGTGTTCAATTAATGTAAATAAATTATAAAATAAACGTTAAAGAATTTTGTATATTTATATGAATTCAGTGATGATAATGTAATCTATAACAATCATTTATAACGTGAAATTTCAGATATTTAAAAAGTAGAAATAAATTATTAGCTCATATGTTTAAATATAATTTAGTGTGTACATAGGTATACACGGAGAATATAATTATAAATGAACTTAAACCCTGTGCAGCAGGGTCATCAAATTCCTTTGAAATTAAGGCGATAGATTTATTAAAATTCATTGTATGAGAATTATTTAGACAATGATTATAGTTGACTCCTTATATTCTACTGCGATAATTACTACTTACACTAGTGGGTGAGTTAGTTAAGCACCTGCACGTGTATGTATTTGTATTATTAGTACGTGTATTAAATTTGATAGTACTTGCTTTCCTAGGTTTTCCCTGAGGAAGGAGGAAAACGTCTCCGAAAGCTAGGATAATTAATAAATTGCATTTCTATTAAAGCAGACCTCTTGACTGCGTAGTTAAGAAGAGTATTTTCTTCAACATCCATTTATTTTAAGTCAGACTACCTACATACATGATACATAGAAATGAAACATTTCATTTTATTACTGTTTACCATGAAATAGATGAGTATTGATCGAAATAAGGCGAATAACAAAACAACCTCGCCTTTTATCTTATCTAAGAAACAAAATATTTTCAACCTATATATACGCGTGCATGGTGTACCTAACTTGTATTCCTTTGATTCACAACTTTAAACAATTTACCCCATAAAACGCATGCATCTTAGGGCCTGCCGTTATCTAAAAATGGATCGTTTCTCCTACTTTCTGTGCTACATCAAGAGCGTAAACGAAAAAATTATCTCTGACCTGTATTTTTATGATGGACCTCAAAATCAGTGCCTCCATCGCTTCCTTCTCTTCTTTCACTTTTTTATACGCCAACCAGTTCTTCATCTCAATCTGCCTCGTGTTGTATGTGTCCTGCGTATCGACGAAGTCTTTCGTAATTTTTTCCAGATCGAGTTTCATCTGCATCAATTGCAAATCACGCTCTTCGCTCTCCTTGTCGTTCTTCTTCATCCAGTAATTGATCTCTTCTTTATAGTCCTAAAACGAAATATTTCCTCTGAATTGTAATTTCACAATAGGTAATTATATCTTACTTCGATAGCGTCATCTGAATATTTGACGATCTCGTTATGGCAGCGCTCTTCCAGCGCGATTTTAATCTTAGAATCCTTGATTGAATTTCGATGGACGTCCTCTTTATACTCGCAGGACATCGCGTTCTGTTCCCTTCTCGCCTTCTCCCACATTTCAAAGTAGGCCGTCTCATAACTGCCATAAACTGAAATATATGTATCGCATTTTTGTATCTCTTCAGTAGCCCAGGTTTACTGAGCTTAACTTCTTTAATCGTCTTTATCCATTGTTTGGTCAAATTTGTGTCGCTATATCAGTAACTGTATCATAAGTATATAACGTATATGTGATAAATATTTCTTCTTAGGGTGCCCTCTTTCTTAGAAGATTACCGACCATCATGAATATCTTATAACCCTATCGACAGCTGATCTGAAAAATTGAGCCACTCCCTCAAGTCGCTTAGCTACGACATTTGCCTTCTTCCTGCGCTTTCCAACAATTTTGTCTTGCATATTAGATATTGCAATTTTCGTACTGTTATATGTTATTTCTTAGTTCTGTCTGTTTAGTCTAAGTCTAAGTCGTCTAAATACCTACTTCTTCGTTGGTAACTCGGTCTACATAGGATACTCTAAGGATTATTATATATAGCCGCATTTCAAAGGCTTCCAACTTTTTCATTGAAGTTTTATTCAATGTAGCTGCTTCTATGCCGTAGAGGAGAATAGAGAGTATATAACATTTTAACAATCTGATTTTAAGTTTCTCATTTAAGAAGAAATAGTTTTTACAAAAGAACTGCTTCATCTTTAGGAAAGCACTGCGTGCCATTTACATTCTATATCTTAAATCCTTTGAGATGTCATAGTTGGCGTCTATTATAGTTCCTATAGATATTTATTGGTATAATATCTCTCTATAACATGGTTGTCTATAATCAAGTGAATGATTGTATTTGATTTTTTAGAGAAGATCCAAAACTTCGTTTTTTTTTCAGGTTCATACTTATAAAGACACATTTATATGTGATATATATGAGAACATATATATACCTTCTGAACAATCTGTTGTAAGTCATTAATGTTCTATGACCTATGCCAACAAGACTGCAAGAGCATATCGATCGTAGGTTGTTGATAGGCTTCCCACTGACAGGCCTCCGGCTATTTCTTGATCAAGCGCTTCTTTCATGATAGATTCCGAATACGGGTTGGAAAGTAGTTGGATACAACCTTGTCACAGCCCGTACGTAATTTCAATGTCTTCAGTTTGTGTATTTTCGATATTAATATTTGCTTTTTAAATTGGTGGTAATATAACTTTTCAATAATTTTGATGTCTCGAGTGTGTCTGTTTCTTTTTTTTATCTGTGATAAATATTGATCATTAATTTTCCTGTTAATTATAACTGTCCTGTTATAGGGTGTGTGGTGACATAAAAAAAACCTAGTTAGTGTCTCTACCTCTCTAGATTTTCAACCTAAAGTTGAACTTAGTGGATGGATTTTGTTAAATACATTCATATCTGTACTAACCTTTTAACTTATTAATTAACTAATATATCACTTTTTTTTTAAATTAACACCGACTTACTTTGAGCATCCTCCAACGTAAACCTGAACTGCTGTATTTCATCATCCATACGCTGTAGCATATTCAAACGGGACGTCTTTTCCTCTTCGATCTGGTTCTGCAGCTCCTCCACCAGCCTCTCGTTGCTGGTCACCTCCTTCATCAGCTCCTGGTCGTCATCGCACATCCTCCTAATGGCCTCCGTGCACGACTCCAGTATAAATATCGAGTTTATATTGTAGAACTCTTTAAGCGAAGCTCTAAACACGTTTATGATCAGGTTCAGGTCCTTCGCGAGCTTCTCGTAGTTGCTCGTCTGGAGGTTGAGCCTGGTCTGACCGTGGTCCTTGATGCCCATGAATCTGCAACCGAGATCTCGGTTTTTATGGTTAATATCTAATTTTTATGCAGCGAGGCTGCATAAAATGCATAACGTCATACAGGGATTGATCCAGGATACATTATATAAAATGATTAAGATTTAAAGAGATTTATGATAGACATTCAGAGAAAGATATTATATATTTTATGATTAAAATGTACATTAATTTAATAAATCAGTTGGCCAATAAAACCTGCTCCACTGATCACAACTTTGTACCTATCAATACAGCGTGACTAAAAACACTTATCACCCATTACTAACCTAGTGAGTTTTTCTTTTTCCTCATTAAAGCGACAAATAATTCAATTTTAAACAATTGTGCCTTGCCTTACCTCTTGCTCAAATTCTCGTACACCACGACATCCTCCGTAAAATTGGAAATATACTCCCGCCCTTTGATGTTCCTCAGGATGAACATCTGGTCTAGACATTCTGACACGCTCCCGATTATGGCCATTTTCACAAAGCTGCTAAACTGTGTTGTTAATAGGGATGGACAAGTAAGATCGACTTGCGAGAAATCAAAGTTCCGCGGATTAATGTAATCGAACATTTTGACGCTATGATGACAACTGTGACAAGAACACAAATGCAAGGTAAAAAAATATTATATTTCTAGAAAGCCATTACAGATTGACATAACTGCACTTAAAATTTAACAAATACCTTTTTGGTACAATGAAAGGTGAACTTTTGTAAAAAAATAAAACTTCATATCTTTTTTTAATACATACCAACAACTTTCTTGTGTAGTAAATGTTTAACACAATGTATGATAAAAACTATAATACTTAACATAACAGTATAACATGAGTGCACTTAATATTAACAAACATGTTTGGTACAGTAAAGATTAAATGTTTGTAAAAAAAATTAAAATGTCTAGATCTTTTTCTTTAGTACCCAACAATTTTCTTTTGTAGAAAGTGATCAACACTATGTGTGATAACAACTATAATACTTAACATAACAGCATAACATGAGTGCACTTAAAATTAACAAACATGTTTGGTACAATAAAGAGTAAATGTTTGTTAGAAATAAAAATGTTTAGATCTTACACCAACTACACCAACAACTTTCTTGTGTAAGTAATGGTCGAAACAATGTGACAAGAAACTGTAATACTTAACACAACAGTGTAACATGAGTGAACTTAAAATTAACAAACATATTTGGTACAATGAAGAGTAGATGTTTGTAAGAAAATGTCTAGATCCTTTTCATGGGTACACTAACAACTTTCTTTTGTAAGTAATGGTTGAAACAATGTGCGGTAGAAACTACAACAGTAAACTGAGCTCCTAATTAGAAACGACTTGCAAATCTCTTTTCAACATTATCTTGCAAGTTTTCTGTTCAGAGTTACATTCTTCCAAATAACAACATTGTACTATGTTAATTCCCCCTCAACTCCATTATTTGGTATGTTTGCGTTTTAAATTTTTCTTCTTTTCTTCCTTGATCTTATCAGCTTTTCTTCCATATCTTGCGCAGTATGCTTCCATGTCGAACTTCCTTTTCAAGCTATAGTCAACCATGTAACGAATTTTTCCAAAAACTTCCCTTTCTTTCCAGCCCTGGTCATGGACTCCACAAATTGACCACATCACACCTAAAACACAGAAGTACCATTTCTACATTTTCTTCAGTAACTGAGATTTTGTTTATGGCAAAATAATTACTACTCTATCAAATAGATTTGGAGTTTAACTTGTATCCTCACCGACATATCCATTGGGATCAGTCCCATCCAAGCAAAAAGTATCATTCAACCACAAGGCATATTCTATGGCTTGCTCGGGTGATTTGGTCCATTCCAGTATTTTCTTGCACCAATACATGCGCATGTAGCCGTGAATTTTTCCCTCCTGGAAAGCTTGCAGTTGGGCGGCATTCCAGCACTCATCGTGAGTTTCGGCACGCTCCAACTGATCGCGTGTGTAGATCCAGGTACGTTTATCTTTCCTGAAAAGTAACAGTTAAAAATAAAACTTTTAAAATATTTCCACTTACGCGTGAGTTTTCAACGTCTCCTTTGCCCAATTCGCTGCTCCGTTTATATTATCATAGTTAGTGTTGTAAAAACAATAATTATCGGTCAATTCACGACGAACGATGAGCTCCTCTAAATATTTGTCGCATTGATCTTTAAATGCTGATTCTAAGCTTTTTACTTCTAATGCTACTCTCTGAGCAGACATTTGCCCTAAAATAATTTGAATTTAATATAAAGTTGTTTACGGGCATTGGTTAGGTCAAAAGAGAAATGTGGAGAGCCCTACTTCCCCAGGACACCTTAACGGATTATTAGTTAGTCCTATGTGGTAAAATTTATAGCAGTTCTCTTTCTCTAGATTTATCCTAAAAATGTTCCCTACCAAAGTTCAACCAAGGAGATAGCTTTGACGTATGTTCCTTGGAGGGATCATTACTGGAAACTCCATAAAACTTCAAACTGTCCTTGATAAACGAAAATAGGCTTGATAAACCTGCTTTCTCTCCTGGACCTTCACCCCAAGTCACCTCGTGTACATCCCATTTGGGCTTGAAATACTTAAAAGCATCCTCGAAATCATCGATTTCATTTTCAGCAACAAATTTTCCAGAATGAGCATGTTTAGTAATGTTTGGAAATCCAGTTAAATATTCAGGAAGATTTTTATTGACTTTGGGTCTCAAAAATTTCGCCATGCCTTCTTGCTTCTCAGAAACAATCCATGCTGGGATGATATTGTGAGCGTCAATCTACAAATACCAAAATTCACAATTCACATTAAGCTTTTTAAAGTGTACATATTCATAAAGCACGCCCTTAAGATGATGTAAATTACAAAAGCATTTGAATCCATAAATTAAATAAATAGATATAAATACCTGAACTACCGGAATATCAGGGGCTAGCTCCTTCAAAAATAATTCTTGCAGTTGCTTTGGATACTTCAGTGGGGTGAAGTCACAAACGACACCTCCTATATTGTTTTTAATAATCATCTGGGCTAATTCCTTAGGGGTACAATTTAACATGTGAAATTCTATGTTCAATTCATTGCATTCTTTTTTCACCAACTTCAATCCTACAAACACAATTATTTTAAGCGAAGTAAATACTCATAGAGAAAATAGAATTGGTAAATTCTAATCCTAAAGGAACGGGCAATTTTATTGTAACATGTTTCAGTTTTAATTAGAGAATAATTAAAATGATTATACTATGTATTTTGGTTGTATCTTCCGATCAATGTTAAATTCATTGTTTAATTAAACAAAATAGGTCTGCCATTGAGTAAACCGAGAGAGTGCACCTTTCCATGTATGTGTGTAGTTATTCACCTAATCGATTAACAAAAAACTGACAGTTAAACTCACCATCGATGAGGAATCGAAAGTGTCTCTTAGTCGGGTATCTGTTCTCTGAATCCTTACAGATGTAACAAACATGCAACGGCAAGGTTTGCTTCGCAGCGAGCCTCTGCGCGAATATCATAGCCCAGTTGTCCTGCACTCTACAGTCCCTAAGCATCCAATACACTATTCCTGTCGCGTCCTCCTTTATATGCTCATTCTTTGAAAGTACTCGACACCGCGTCTTATCGAACGAGAAGTGCTGAGGGATACCCTGGGTTCTCCTCGAGTCGACGATGTTTTCCAGGAAAGTTTCCTTGGAGAGTCGATCCAGGAGGATTTTACCGGTGCTGTTTCGCGGTTTGAGCGATGCCATTATTGAAATGAGAATTGATGCAAGGCAAGGCTAACAATCTAGTGTGAAAGGATGAATCGATTAATCGCAATTGATTTGTGCAATTTGACGAATTTTTTCCGTAAAAAGGGAAGACCTTTGTAGTAATTCAAATTCAGAGCCAGTTTTAATTTAAATAAACAAAAATGTAGGACAAAACTAAAATCACACAGATGCACACAGAGAACAACATAACCTACCAATTTGACATGGGACATGGGACATGTAGGTTAGGTTACCACAGAACTTTCAGTTGAAATTTCATTTCCATCAATTTGATCTTTTTTATGAGATTTTTATACAATGAAATCGTACGATTAGATTAAATGATACTTAAGTGAAATCTCGGCTTTCCTCTTAAACGATTAGACAAGCGTTTTTGCAGATTCGAAATTAGCCCCGTGACGTATTTGAAAAGGCGCGTCAAATGCGTCACTACCACCACCTTCGTGTTTGTTCAACTTTGTTCCATTCCATATGATTTCTTCAAGCGATGGCTGATTAAATTAGAGCTTTCACTTAAGGCGGAAAGGCAGAAGGGGGAAGTGCTTAGTAATGGGCGAGACACCTTTCCGAAATGATCTAATTAAGTAATCGAATTAATGGAACTCGCCTTGTAGGAAAATTTACAAGTCCAATGGTTATGTTATTCCATCGTTTGTGATACCTTTTTAATTGAAATGTTACAAAGAAGTTTACGTTACAATCGTTTACAGTTGTGATATCCTTTGTTAAGTAAGTTTAATTATCGAAACATATTTATTAAATATCTCGAGTCCAACACAATGGGATTGCTGTTCGCGAAGCTGTGGAGCCTCTTCGGTAACGAAGGTAAGCACCTTTACATCTCCATATTTATCTCTAACTAACCTTCGATTTCCAGAACACAAAATTGTCATCGTCGGCCTGGACAATGCTGGCAAGACCACCATATTATACCAGTTCCTGATGAATGAAGTCGTTCACACTAGTCCCACGATAGGTTCGAACGTAGAGGAGGTGGTCTGGCGGAACATACACTTCATCATGTGGGATCTCGGGGGGCAGCAGTCGCTCAGAGCAGCTTGGAGTACTTATTATACAAATACGGAGGTAAGGGAAAATATACAAATATAAGGGGAAAAGTTTATGGGTTATTTTATATCTATTAACAAAGCAAACAATGAGATAATAGGAATTAATTTTTATAAGAATACAACATGTGCAAGGTTTATAATTATATTGTTGAAATATGATATAGGACTTTTAATATGTTCATTGAACCTTTTAGATGTGGTAGAAGACACCATTTAAAATTTATTTCCTGTATGTGTTTACTTTCATTTTATTTCATTCATGGACAACTCTAATTACAGTAAGCTATGAAACACACACATATTTCAAATAACATAAAAGACAAATATATTATTGCACCAGTTCCAATTATAATTAAACATACCACAGACCAATCCCAGAAACAACTTAAAATAAAACACAAATATAATGACACCATTATTTTAGATAAGTGTAGGAATTTAGCCTCAATAACATTTGTAGAGCTTCTAAAGATATCAAAACTTGCTAGTATATTATATTTCCATTTAACGATTTCTAAGCATTCAAGTGATTGGAGAAAAGAAACCAGAAATTGCTAAACAAAACATTTTGAAAATTTCGTTGCTGACCCTTGTCTGCCTATTAACATTCAAATCAATTGGAGATAAAATCTCACAGTCAATACAATGGGTTAGAATTTTATTTACACATATCGATAATTTTTTGTATTTCTAAAGAATAAAAAGGTATTTTTTTACTTTTTAGCCAATTTATGTTCAAGCTCGATTTGTTTCTATTCCCTAATTTTTGACATTTTTTACTTTTCTGCTAACACAACTATCCTCGCAGGAGTTATTACGTTATTATTAGTTAATATAATACATCTATTATTTATTGTATCCATTTTTTTTGTTTTAGTTTGTAATAGTGGTGATAGACTCGACGGACAGGGAAAGGCTGACTGTCATCAGGGAGGAACTGTACAAATTGTTGTCAAACGAAGAGCTGTCCAAAGCAGGCGTCCTAGTATATGCCAACAAGCAAGACGTTAAGGGTTCGATGAGTGCCTCGGAAATATCCAAAGAATTAGATTTAACGTCGATAAAGCAGCAACAGTGGCACATACAGTCCTGCTGTGCTCTCACAGGAGAAGGGTAAGCTTAATAAGTTCTTTTTTTGTATTCTGTGGAATCCAAAAGATATCAAAAATAATTTTAAAGATTTTTGAAAAATTTTAATGACTCATAACCAAAAAAGTTTTGGTAATTCACCTGACAACCACATAACACAACTTTCATGTTGCTAATTATTTGACAAACTTATTCCTCTACTATGGCGTTGTATGTTTTAAATATTATCACATTCTGTTTTACATTAATACACATGATCAAAATGTAAACAATTAGAATTAATTGTTTATAGTAGTCCTAAAAATAATTATAGCTGTTCAACAAATGTTTTGCAATTTGGTATACAGTGAGAGTGACTTAATGTCGTTTTAATGTTAATGCATATTGAAACTGCTGGGTTAATACAAAAAAGAAAGTCTGAAATGTAAAGTATTATGAGATTTGAACAAAAGAGAAATTAATAAGTTGGGAATATAATTTGTCATTAAAACATTAACAAATTGAAAAAAAAAAGTTAAAAATGACAATTCATAAATTGAATTTCCCATTTTTTAGTTGACTACAGAAGAAAAACCTATGATTTTGATAAAACATCTCCAAATTTTTGTTTCTCCGATATTAATTTGATGTGTTTGCATTTCAGGTTGTATCAAGGATTGGAGTGGATAGTAAGTAGACTGAAAAAAAAATGACATCTTACCCATTAGCAAGCTAGCTTTTAAGTCTTGTTAATAAAGTTGTATCATATTAAATAAAAAAACAAAAATGAAAAAAATCGAAAATCAATCCAATTTCTCACATTGAGAACAGCATCCTCTTAATTCTCCAACCAATGGATGAATCGGTTATGTTTTGACTGTGGAACTAGTGACAATGGTTGATTGTTTTGTTTTTGATAACGAATTTAATCCTAATGAAATATTAACACCATATTCTGGCAAGTGCAGCTGTACAATGAAAGGTTTAACTGAAATGTTCATTATTCAGAATTTGTTTTAAACATTTTCCATTAGAATAGCATAACTATTGTTTTCGTGATCTTCGTATCGCGTGGAATATGGTGTATCTTCCTGTTGAATTAAAACAAGTAATTAAACAACTGCCTTAATAAACTCAATTTTGTTATTTGAAATATACGAGGTGTTCCAGTGCTGTGGATAGTTATTAATTACAACTATAGATTTGACTTTTCAGATGCTTCAAATTAAAATTAAATAATCCTTGGTTGTAGCTAAAATAGAACCATTAATTGTTTTGATTCAAATAACTTGCAGTCTCGATTTAAACCTGTATTATTATGTAATATATGTATTACTTTTGCAAGTCATGCATATTACTGTAAACTACACCTCATTATTATTCATATTCTTTATCCACGTAATATATCGGAACACCGGGAATTTATCTTGTACAGGTTGTTTTTATTTGTTTAGGTACCTATTTTTAATGTAAGAATTTTTTAATTTACGGTAATGTACAAGTAGATATAAGTTGTAAATAAATCAAATACAATTTAATAAGCAGTTTTAATAGTACAACTCTGACCCGTCAAGTCAAAACGCTTAAGGACTGTTTTAGATGTGAAATAAAAAAAATACTTTACTTTTAGACAGTGTGTGGATATGGGCAACAGGTTTTTGAAACTATAACCTCTAGATGTAACTATCTATACACGCATTTAAATAATCCATAAAAGATATCACCGTTCGAATCATTTGCCCTAAGACTACCAGCTCAGCAGACGGCCCTCGCCTTATTCCCCTCATGGAACTTCCTCATCCGTTCCTCGAGCTCGGGCCTGAAGTGCCTTATGAGCCCCTGGACAGGCCAGGCGGCGCCGTCGGCCAACGCGCAGATTGAGTGACCCTCCACCTGCTTGCTGATCTCCCACAGCATGTCGATCTCCTCCGGCCTAGCATTGCCATCTACGAAACGGTAGATCATCTTGTTCATCCAATTCACACCTGTAAAACAATGGCCATTAAATCCATACTTAATTTTGTATAACCGAAGATCTTTGTTCCAACAAATTTTTGATATGCCTAATTCCTCTCACCAGATAGCAGGTTTGGCAATTCGTGATATTTTTTAAAGCAATGATAATAAATTAGAAAATTATTAATACAAATACTTAAAATAAATGCCCTATTAATAGGTATGGCCTCCTCTTAAATCTGGTAAGGACTAAGACTAAAGATATCTGCAAGAATTCTAGTAGGTATTTATTTAAAAATGTTTATTAGTGAAAGTGGGGAGTGAAAACAATAGATAGGCAAAAGAAGTGAAATAATCGAGAAATTGCATTTTCAGGCTAAAACATAATGATTTGGAAGAAAGAGTATTTTCATTAATCTGTAAAGAAATCTATTTGCAGATTCATTTTCAGGTTAAGAACATTAAGCTTACCCTCCCGGCAAGGTGTGCACTGTCCACAGGACTCATGTTTGTAGAACATTATGAGCCTTGCAATGGCTTTCACAATATCCGTTTGTTTATTCATTACTATGATCGCAGCAGTACCTAAACTCGTTTGGGCAGCTACGAGACCGTCAAAGTCCATCAACACGTCTTCACAAACCCTAAAAAACAAATAAAACATTATAAACAATATAAAACAAGGAACTATTTTTCTATCACATTTTTTTAAACTGGAAGAGTATGAAAGTTGGGCAATTACTTTTTAGGTATTAAAGGAGTAGATGAACCACCAGGGATAATCGCCAGCAAGTTATCCCAACCTCCTAGTACTCCACCAGCATGTAACTCGATAAGTTCCTTTAAAGGTATACTCATTTCCTCCTCAACTGTACATGGTCTATTTACATGTCCAGAAATATTGAAGAGCTTAGTGCCAGAATTACGGGTACGTCCAAACGAGGCGAACCATGTGCCACCACGACGACAAATAGTCTGGAAAATCGGTTATCTCAGTAAAATTCACAGAAAGAAGTGAAATGGAAAACACCAGAAATATACATTTTTGTAAAGTCAAAAGTCCTACTTACTGGTGAGACTGCAACAGTCTCAACGTTGGTTACTGTAGTGGGACAGCCGAACACTCCAACATCAGCAGGGAAAGGAGGCTTGAGCCTCGGCTTGCCTTGTTTCCCTTCAATGGACTCTATCAGAGCCGTCTCTTCACCACAAATGTAAGCTCCGGCGCCACGATGCATGAACACGTCGAAATCGTAACCAGAACCGCAGGCATTCTTACCCAGAAATCCAGCCTGGTAAGCCTGAAATAAATAGCATTCAACAACTGGCTTATGCAATGCCCTTACAACATAAATGAAGACCTATAATAAGGAATTTAAATTTGACTTTCTTGAAGATGGATCTTATACAAATCTAAATGTTTGTGGACATATTAAACTAGAGTGACTTATACGGCTAATGTCACATTCAAAATCTTAGCAAAGACTTGAAGGACTCTTCACTGTATTTAAATTGTATTTTGCCTGAACAAATCGAAATCTAAATAAATTTCTCAACCTCTGCGATGGCGACTTGCATATTGGCAGCCTCGTTGTAGAACTCCCCTCTGATGTAAATATAGGCGGCCTTGGCGCCCATTGCCCTTCCGGCAATGAGGCAGCCCTCAACCAACTTATGTGGATCATGTCTCATGATCTCTCTGTCCTTACAAGTGCCAGGTTCGCCTTCGTCAGCATTCACCACTAGATACTTAGGCCTGCCATCTCCTGGTTTATTCATGAACGACCACTTCATACCAGATGGGAAACCAGCCCCGCCTCTTCCTCGTAGACCAGACACTTTGACTTCATCTGGAAAGAAATTAAGATTGGAGGTATGTACATTTATTTGGAGAATACATTTAATTAAGAGATTTGTTAATAGTTTAAGGATGCGCCATATAAAAGAATAATCTTCCCAGATTTAAGGCACTGGGACAAGATTACATATGCTCACTTTAATTCTTAGATTTTAATATATGATTGGCATGTATTTTCAACATTTTCTCAGTACACACTTACTTATGATCCAATCGGCGCCCTTGATAAGGATCTCCTTCGTCTTGTACCAGTCGCCCCGTTTCATGGCGCCCTTCAGCCTCCAGTCGTGCTTGCCATACAGGTTCGTGAAGATCCTGTCCTCATCGGCGAGGGGGCCAAATTTGGTTTTGGTCTGCGGCGGAGGAGTCCCCGGCGGCGGGGGCCCCGAGTAGAACACCACCTGCCCATTGCCGCTCAGGCAGGACCACAGTGCGCCTGCAATTAAACAGTTAACTTACATAACAGTAATTATAGGTTAAATCAAAGTTGCACACGGGAGAGTCGATAAATTACGTGTTATTAAAGTTACCAAACTTGATTGTGAGGATCAGAATCAGATCAGAAAATGTGGTTACCTGATGAGCTCCTGCTAAGATTTGTTATCCTCGTTAGGGCTGCCGCCATCGCTAGAGCTGTATCGTTGACATGGAACGTAAAATCGGTGACACGGGACACGGGTGACATGGTACACCACGTAAACGTTCTGGAACGATATCGTGTCGTGTGTCGTGGTTTAAATTTTTTAGAACAAAAATCTCCTGGCCCCTGGCCTGGCCCCTGGGAAAGCAAAGCAGAAAGCAGTCAACTTTCTCATAACCTACGAAACGATGACAGCGAGTAAATTTTCGTAATTTCGTTGTCTCGAACTGAGAACTGACTAAAAAGAACTTTCGAAAGAAAAGTCGTCTCGTCGGACTTGCCAGGAGTTCTTGTGATTCACAGGTAGCGTACGACTTCACCTGTGGTGTCGTGGAGAAATATGATTAGCCATTATTACAGGCACTTGATTAGAACACGTATTTATTTATCAATAGTGTAACTAAAAGTGTAAAGATAACGGCTAAAAATGAAGTACATCCTGATAGTGTACCTTACGATTATATTTTGCGAGTTTTCGGATGAGAACTTGCAAGGTCCTGCTGGGGTTAGGGAGAAGGAAACTAATAAGGTTACCGAAGAGGAGGACGATGGGGGCCGCAGGGAGGAAATCGCCGACTCGCCGGAAGATTCAGATGCCACTGCAAGCATTCAAGTCGAGGCCCCAAATCTCTCTGATGAAAGAGAAACATCCAAAGGTACTCAAAAAGTAACTTTTAAGGATTGAGTTATTAATTCCATTTTGTCAAAATTGTACAAGTTCAACTTCCAAATAATTGTTAGAGTCACGTTAGAGTCCCCCGCGTACAATGCAGAACAACCACGTTGTATGTTATTGCGTAGGAGTCATTCTTTATTATATACATTATACAATAATGTACAGTTGTAGGTGTATGTGTCAACATATAAAAACATAATTTAACATGTAACATTACAAAATAATATATATTATGTAAGTATACATATTAAATTCCGGTTGCCCTATTTTGCTTGAGTAATGATAAATAGAGGTTTACACATAAAGGAACTCTCAAATATTTGATAAAGATTCAATGAATAACTCAATTTATTCATTAATAATATTTGAGACATTCTACTATTTATCAAGTTGTATAGTAGAATTAGTACAACTGTCACAAACTACAGATCAAAGCTTAAATAGGCTGAATAGTACCATTTTGCCCTTTATTTTGTTCATCTGGAGATTTTCTGGAGAAATCGGATATATTGCTAACAAACATACAATGATATCTTAAACAGGTATAGATATAACAGTTATATAATGAAATGCCTTTCCATTATTACAGAAACCTTTGTTGATAGCCTGCCAGACACTGCCGACTCCAAAGTGATCCAGTCCCTGATCAACCAGTTCTACATTGCGACCAGCTTTCAGGATGGCGGCAGTCTGTCCGGACCGGAGGAGGTGCCACCGTTACCAGAGGGCGCCATCGAAGAGCCCAGGGACCTGACCCAAGAAGAGCTGGAGGCGAAAAAGCTGTACGAAACAGCCTCAATGATACTGAACAAGACGAGGCCCAACAAGCAACGAGCGTTCCAGATGCTGATCGAGGCCTCCAACATGGGAAACTTAGACGCGAAGGGGCTGGTCGCGTGGGCTAAACTGTTCGGTAATCCATTGAAGCAGGATGTATACGTCGCGAAGGAGATGTTCACCGAGCTGGCGGAGATCGGTGACGCCACCGGACACATGGGATTAGGTAAATATGAACTAGTAAACTTAATGAAATTTCCGTGTAACACATATGCAAAATCCATAAAATTAAATTATCATTCTTTCATTGCAACTTCCTTAGTTTCATTTTAGCAGGCATACTTTTTTAATAACATCCCCACTAAGCACAAACTATTAGCGAAACACTTTCTATTAACTTACAATGGAAAGTGTAAGTTTCAAAGTTCATTTGATTAAAACTGGCAACAAACATGATGCAGCTTGAAACAGCCACATATTACATTAGCTGTTTTCAATTTTTTTTTGTCAACTTCAAGTGAATCCTCAAGAAGGTAACATAATTCTTTATAAGCTTGCAGCAAACTTTATTATGACTTATAGAAAATAAGTTTGCTGGGACTATATGCTAGTTTACTATATAGCCTGTAAAAGTTTACAATTTATTTTGCAACCTTTCTTGAAAACTTTCCAGGAACTTTAATTTGACATTTGACGGAATAATTCAGTTGTTACCTTTCATTAATTTATTTGTGGAAAGTGCTCGTTTTTCATTTTTATTGCTTTGATCAAATTTTTTTTGAATACTAGTCATAGATCATAGAAACTGTTTCAAATCGAAATCACAATAATGGGATTATAATTACTTAAATGTAGAAGGCCGTTTGCAGTTAATTCATTACTTCTTTAAATACCTGACCCACTTGAGCTGCACCCGATTTGAAATATTTTTTACATTGTAGATTGATGAAGTTAATAAAGCATTTGCAGTTTTTTGACATTTTTTTTTATTACTAAAAATACATTAAATTACATACATTTACTATGTGTGTATTGTATATACAGAGAAAACAAAAACAATAATAATCCACAAAAAATATCAAAATATGTATAAAAACTCCATGAAACAAAGCCAATAACTATTAACTGCTTAAGACATACCTATTGAAATTAAACCAAATACTTATCTTATATTATTATATAAAGATAATTATGACTTCCGTCTGTAGGTGTTCTGTTAATTCATATTGAAGAATTTTACAAAATTGTCATCATTAGGCTTAATGAAATAAATGTTTTGCAACCTTAAATGTGAAAATTTGCTATACTAAATATGTTGAAGATTTCCGTGTATTAACTTTCTGCAAATTTAAGGATGTATATTTTTACTAAGTCGTCATTTTTCCGTGTAATGAAATAAGTGTTATATATATAATACTTGGTTAACGAGCAAGCGGAGCAAGGGTAGGTTCATAGCAAATTATTTAATATTTTACACCTGTAAATTTACCAGAAGAGTTAAATGTAAGTTTGTTGTGAATTTTTGTAAGTTATCATGTTTAGTGGCTCCATTACTTTAGTCAGAAGTAAAAAAAAATAATGTGGACCTCTCCTTGCGCCTTTTATACACTCACCGATGTTCCCATTACTCCCCATTACTAGCGAAAACTGTTACTTACAAATTCCTTTAGGATTTTTATATGCCACTGGTCTGTCAGTTAACGTGAGCCAGGCCAAAGCACTAGTCCACTACACATTTGGCGCAATAGGCGGTAATACATGGGCCCAAATGGCACTGGGTTACAGATATTGGTCGGGGATATCTGTGGCTACGAGCTGCGAGAGGGCATTGGATTTTTACAGGCAGGTAGCAGATAAAGGTGAGATATAAATTTTTAGATGCCTTATAGAAAGTTTAATTTCTCTTTAACATTTAGTGAGTCAAGGAGTGTCTTTTGGTGGGGGCTCGGCCATACAGAGGATAAGACTCTTAGACGAATTGGAAAACGGTTACACTTCGGGAATTTTAGACAACGATCTCTTTGAGTATTATCAGTTATTAGCTGAAAAGGGAGATGTACAAGCGCAGGTATTCATTTAAAATCTAATGAATTAAATTGGAAGTCTAGAAGGAATTTTGGTTTGGATTGGGATTGAACTAAACCCTCTAGACTCTAGATTTATGTTCTGCTTTCAATTTTATTGTTATTTTTTCAATTGCCTTCAAATTTAACAAGGTAATTGTTATTTCAGGTCGGTTTGGGCCAACTACATTATCAAGGCGGAAGAGGAGTCGATTTGGACTACCAAAAAGCTCTGCATTACTTTACACAAGCTGCAAATGCCGGCAACGCTATGGCCATGGCTTATCTAGGCAAGGTAATTAAAAATGTCATTTTTTAAAGCGAAAGAACACTTGGTAGAATTATAACATTTGCTGGTTCGTTCTTCATTTCAACTAACTTATATAAAAGTCAAATGAACGTGATAAAGTATTTCTAAGTTTTCAATAAACTTCCTCATGTTACTTAAAATATTCCTATATAAAGAACAGGACGGTTCTACTTCACAATAGTTTCTTTCGACGACCAGGATATTACCTCACTTTCAATTTCGATGACATTTGATTTTATTTTGTACTAAATACTCTGTATTAGCTGTATTAAGAATAGAAATAATAGATTTAACGTTAAAATTTTTTCGATTTTTTTTCTAGATCTATTTGGATGGCAGCGATGAAATCGAAGCAAATAACGACACAGCCTTCAAATACTTCAAGAAAGCCTCTGATTTGAACAATCCGGTTGGTCTGAGTGGCTTAGGACTGATGTACTTGTATGGTCGTAGTGTCAAAAAGGACTACGAGAAAGCCAGACAGTATTTCTCTCAAGCTGCAGAACAGGGCTGGGTGGATGGGCAGCTGCAGCTGGGCAACATGTATTTTAGTAAGTTGGCACCAAAAAAGAGAAACTTGAAACTCTTAATTTTAATTAATTGCAATGCATTACTCTACTGCTTACTGTGTAATACTTTAATGTTTTTCAGATGGTCTTGGTGTGAAGAAAGACTACAAAATGGCGAATAAGTTCTTCTCCTTGGCGTCCCAGTCTGGACATGTTCTGGCTTTCTATAACCTAGGACAGATGCACGCCCAGGGTACTGGTCTGCTGAGGTCCTGCCCGGCTGCAACAGAACTGTTCAAAAATGTCGCCGAAAGGGGTCGTTGGGGGGAAATATTAATGCAGGTACAATATCAGCAGAAACAGCTAATTTATTTCCAAGAAGTGTTACAGTAATGTAGTAGCCATATACAAGAAGGGAATAAAAATCAAGTTAATGCACATTATATTAACTTCTGATTCCAGACACTTCAAATTATTCTGTTCATTTACAGGCTCACGCGGATTATCGTGATGGCCATTCAAATGAGGCGTTTGTCCAATATGCTTTATTATCTGAACTGGGATATGAAGTGGCTCAAAGTAATGCAGCATTTCTACTGGAAAGAGGGGAGGTTACCATTCTGTCGATGCAAGAGTCTCTAGTCAGAGCATTGTTGTATTGGGGAAGAGCTGCAGCACAAGGTTACTCAGTGGCTCAGGTTAGACATCATATTTATTTATTTATCTAGAGTACAAGTATAGGAAGGCGATAACAGGTTAGAATACAGAAAGTCTCGAAAAGAAACACCCAGCCGAATTTTGAAATAGGATGACTTATTCTCGATGAAATGTGATATGTGAAAGTAGCGGTAAACCAGAGGGAAATAGAGGTTTTGCCTGTTGTAAAAGTGTTTAGTAATTTAAAAACGTTGCATTAGGCCCCATTTAAGTGGCAAATCTACTGTTTTGCAACTTAGAACAGAAATTGTAAATACCCCAACTGTCTAATGTTTCAGATGTTCAAATCAAAATTTATCATTTTTCATACATAACTGAATCAGGTTATTTGCGTTCTTCAATGTTCGAGTGGTACATGATTGTGATAATTATTATGCTTTACTACTTCATTTATAAACATTACTTATATTAAAATCCACTTCCCAGGTAAAACTAGGCGACTACTACTACTACGGTATGGGTATACCTGTGGATTATGAAACGGCCGCCACTCACTACCGCCTGGCTTCAGATCAGCAGAACAACGCCCAGGCCATGTTCAACCTTGGCTACATGCACGAGCAAGGCCTCGGCATGGTCAAGGACATGCACCTGGCGAAAAGGTGCTACGACAGAGCGGCAGAGACGAACGCTGACGCTAGAGTACCGGTCGCCTTGGCTTTGTTCAAATTGAACCTGCTGTTCAGCATTGAAAGCATTCATGAGGTGAGTTTAGAGATGCGCTTGACTGGATATTGTAGAACATACGAATCTGCTAGTGTTTGTGTGTAATCATGTATAAAATTTCAACAAAGGAATCAACTGAAACTAATCCAAGGACTAATACACTGTTGATTCCAATTATTCACTGTATATAAAGTTGACACAAGTTAGAGGTAGTTCCAAATGAGATGAGCCTTCAGTGACAGTTAATATGCGCAAACTTTTAGCGGGACCCTTCAAATATGTACGAAGTAAAGTGATTGTAAAAACGTTGGTTGAGCAGTCAAAAACGAGCAACCCACACCTGGGGCGGAAAGTTTGAATTAGGGAAATATTCTTTCTCCTTCTTCATGTACAAGTAAACATTATAAATAATTTATCGTCCTTGACTATGGACAACTTTGCTGGAATTGGCTTCCCTCATAAACAAAGGTGAAAGCTTATTGATTTGTGTTAAACTTTGCTGGTTTTATAATAGTACTTACATCTTACACAAACAGAAATCGATGATGTCGCGACAATGACAAATTGCAGAGAAAACGTACAGAAAACCACAAAGGTAACAGGAAAAACGCAAGCCAAACACAAACACGTGGGACCATCAAAATCTAACTAACCTCAAACTAGTTGTTGTTGTTGTGAGTAGTTAACGCCTCCTTTTTTGCTGTAAGGCTAATCTGGACGGGACCTACAGTTGAACGTGTGCTCCGTATCACGGTCCTCGAGCACGGTTGTCACTAAGGCTCTCACTCCAGTAATCTCAAACTAAATAATGCTCAAAACAAACAGAACGTCTTCTTACTTTATGCCTTGCGTCTTTTCGTTTCGTCTTTGAGTTCAACATTTTTAGCACGTATAATAGTTCGGCAACTCGACACATTTTCGTCTCTTTGCGCACGATGACATAGGGTTCATCTCATTTGGAACTACCTCTACCTGATAACTTCGACTTGTTAATCTCAACTTTTCAATTTAACCCCTGTCCACGAACATAACAATCTTATCGACATAATATTTACAGTTCCTGTTACAGAGTCCCCTCTATCATCTTATGGACCTTAACGCACTCGGTTCCAATTGGGACCTGTACCTCATAACAACCCTAACGGCTATCCTAGCTGGTATTGTGTACTTCAGGAGACCGGTCGCACCATGAATTTGTTTTTGTTTTCATCTTTAAAATAAATCACATTTAAAGAAACACTCAGAATTAAGTTGTACATATTTGATAAGAGTCTGATAAATGTGTTTATGTGTGCTGATAGTATTTATTAATGACTACACAAGAGTGAACAAGAAGTTGTTGTTAATAGGACTATTTACCGTGTATTAATTACATTCTGATACTCTGATATTACTTGCTGTAATAATTGATACCTACTTAAATAAATGCCACTCTAGACTGTGTAATGATATCAAATTAAAGATCCTTTGAAGTATTCCAACAGTTTCCGTATTCCAAAGGGAAAAAAACGCCAGTTATACATTATTTACAATTGTATTTCCTAAATGTATGGACGCAAATAATTTGGTATAACAAAAGCATTTTAAATAGTGTGTGTATGTGTGAATCACGGACGACAAACACAATCACATTTCATTTTTAGGATTGACAAAATGATACAATTACATTGATTTAGAGACAACGATTCTGTATAAACCATGAAACATCCGAAAAACAAAAACAGTGAGTTAATTTCGGTCAGTTTTGTAGAATAAATTGTATTTCGGGTGCTTCACACTTTGAACAAAGCGGTTGAAAAATTTACAACAGTATAAAAAGTGACAAAAGATTTGATTCGTTATCCCATTTAAAAGTAGGTTTGCTACCGTGGGTCAGAAGATCTTCAACTTACCGACACACCCACACAAATAAAAATATTTTTTAATTAGTTTATTATCACACAAGGTTCTGAAAACAATTATATATAGATTTCTGAACGCGCAACTTGCTGAAGTTGAAGACCTTCCAGAAAAATTATGTAACAACAGCAATTATAAACAATATTAATAATAATTAAGTACTTAGAAAGTTAAATTATTATATACAAGAGGTGTAATTATAATCTCACTAAAATATATAAAACCTAATAATCTTAAAAAAATTATCCAAAAGTAATGTTTAGTATAGGAAAACAGTCACCAAAACTATCAATATAAAAATTTTACATTTCATTAAATACGATATAAATAGTAAATGATCAATACACAAGAAATTAATTATGTGATCCCTTAATCCAACTAATAGAAAAATTGAAAAAGTAGGTTTTAGGATGATTGTTCTCCTATATTTAGATCGATATATACTTGTACAATGCTTGTCAAAAGTCCTTTTTTAAATTTACAGATATAAGTAATGTTTTGACTTTCATAAAAGTGTCACCTTAAACAGAATAATTTGGAACAAGATTTTAATTTTCTGGACTAAACATCGTATGAGTATATACCTATGCAACATAAATATATGTGAAAGAATAATATGCAAATCTACAATTTCCTTAATAAAAAAGATAGGAGTTGCATTACATAACAACGCGCCAACTTTTCAGTTACCTCTTAGTCTTAAAGTAATTAACAGACGAGAAAATCAAACAGACGAGACCTTAACCTTTTAACCAGGACTTTCGACGTCAATCCCATATGTCCGCTGGGAAATTATTCACTTCTGTCTGATCCTGAATCGGATTACCGTCGATCACATACGAGATTTTAACCTTCATTCTTAAGGTACTCTGGAATGGAATAATATTTGTTATGGCTTTATCATCAAAAGGTTTTTCTCGAAAGAATTTACCTTACTATTACTAACGACTTTGACCACTTGCGTGATTTGTCCATTCGGTGTTATCGTAGAACCTGAAGGTGACAACATTTGCAACTGGAATGTCTACAAACATAAAAAACAACTTTTAAACAAACAGTTATGGGTTTCATCCCATTAGTCAATGAGGAGGATGTAAAAGAGTAGCATTTATATGTTTCATGAATCTGTATTTGTATTGTTAATAACAGGCAATATCCCAATTCTATTCTTTTAATAGGATTTAAATTTAATTGGAGGTAAGATTAAAATGTGAAACTGTTTTTGGTACTTACTTTAGGAACGGCTACTTGGAATAAGAATTCAGTCATGTTGGATAGTGAGTGATTAGTTGCGATCACATTTATCGTTAACATATTACTATCTGGTACTTTTACTAGTGAAAATACTATTTTAAGACCATCCTTGTCGTAGATAGTTAGCGTAGGCACATTAATTTCTGCAACAAAAATACAACCGGGAATTATTCTGAAGCATAGGCAGAATGTTGATTTCTTGCATGTAACTTTTGTCTTATTGGTGCATTTATGAAAAACCTCCTCACCATTAATTCTATCACTGCTCAATAAATCCTCTGCTAAGAAATTCGAATTCTGACTATTATTCATCATGGGGAATATGTTCGTGTTGTTGTTTTCCACGATCAAACCGATGTTGTTGTCACTGTTGACCATTGGCGGGGGCGCTATCGTCGTCGTCATCGTCATAGCCGGTGTCGATATTGGGTCCAACTCCAACAGATCCAACAGGTTCTGATTATTGCTGCTGCTCGTCGTAGTCATAGTCATCGTCGTCACAGGAAACTGTAACGATGACGACGTCTGAGAGTTCGGGATTATTATGTCCAGGTCGAGAGTACCGCCGTCCGTGCCGCCCAGCAAGTCCAACAGGGCGTTCTGGAAGATAACAGAAATTTTTAATCCGGAAAAACAATGGAAGTGCTTATAGTGTAAGTGTAAGTTTATTTTTTCATTGATGGCTTTGTAAATTCACATTATTTTGCAATTAAAAAAGTATATTATTCGAGTCGAAAATTACAGAGGTATTGCATACAATCTAATATCTCCATAATTGTGGATTGTTTAATTACTATAATAGACCTGGCCTAGATCGCCCTCTTTTCTCAAAAACACATTTTTCAATTTATTTGAAACAAATTACAGTTTTGCATACTAAATATGCATGGTGGGCCCTTTTATTTAATTAAAAAATACTTATTTTTATATAATATAGGATAAGCATTAATTTTAATTTGATGAGGTATGTTGTAAGCAGTTAATAGCTATTCACTTTGTTTTATAGAGTGTTCATTGATATTTTGATATTGTTTGTGCACTATTATTGGTTTTGTTTTATCTGTATGCGATATACACATCATAAATGTGTGTAATTTTATAACTTATGTAGTTTACTAGTAATAAAAAGTGGTAAATGTATTAGGTACCTTTACCAATATTGGACAAAAAATGATTCAAATCGGATGCAGCTCTATTGGGTCAGTTACTTAAAAAAGTAAAAAGAACAGAAAACAGCTACCTATATTTAGACAGTTGTAATCCCATTAATGTTGGTTTAATTGGAAACAGTTTCTGACTAGTTTTCAAAAAAAGTTTGCTAAAAGCACCAAACAGTGAAAAACGAGCACTTTCCACAAATAAATTCAAGGAGGTTACAAAATAAATTATAAACTTTTATCGCCTATAAGTCATAAGCGGTAAACTAGTTTCAGCAAACTTATTTTCTATAAGTCACAATAAAGTTTGCTGCAAGCTAATAAAGAATTACATTATATTCTCGAGAATTCATTTGAAGTTGACAAATGAAAATTTAAAACTGCTAATATAATATGTGGCTGATTCAAGTTCACATCACGTTTGTTACAAGTTTTAGTCAAATCAACTTTAAAATCTGCACTTTCAATTGTAAGTTAATAGAAAATCTTCTGCTACTTGTTCATACTTAGTGGGTGTGTTGCATACTCTATAGACTAGTACCAAGAGTATTTCAACTGACTTTTATTATAATGAATACTAAGGACTCAAGACACAAAATTTGTCACTAAGATCCCATAAACTATAGGCCATCCCTTACCGATTCGCTATTGCTTATATGCTGCGGGCTGTCCTCAGCAGACTTGGGTTCCGAATCGCTCACGTCTCCGTTGGTCTGACCATCAGGCTGCCTCGACACCTCCATCGGGGGCATCCTCTCCAACAGCGCAGCCCTCAAGCTTGAGTGCTTGCCGAACAACTCAGAAAACTCAACACCTCTCTGCTGCAGTTCGACATGTAGGCTCGAGCAGAACGAGCTGATTATCTGTTGTATCCTAGAAAACGAGGAAATGCAACAGTAGTAAATATTATTTCTTTTGTTTGTATGTAATACTGAAGCTCACTGAAGTAAACCGATTTGATTCATTTTTATTTTTTATGTATCCTTGCAGCTACAAATTAGGGTTAGCCATTTGTACCTTTATTTGTATTTACTGTTGTAAGCTGTTAAATCAATAAATGAATTCACACCATAGAAATATAATAAACCCTAGAACGCCAATAGGTATCTTCGAGGTTCAGTTGAATGACCATACATAGCGAATAAACATCTACTACTTGTACATGCGCAGAACGTCTTTTCTTGCCACATTGGTGCTAGTTTTTCTTTTTGTTGGTATTTTTCAAATGAAATTCAGAATAGATCATAGACGAATAGGGCACGTTATTGGAAAAAAATCAGTAAAATTTGCAATACAGCCTCAGAAGCGCACGTGGCAATAACAAGCATACTGCACATTATACAATGAACAGAGTGGGCTTTTAGGAGTTGTTGATTCCTGTTTGCTGTGATTCCTCTTTGTTTTTATGAAAACTATTTATTTGTAACACTGTCTTTCATTGTGCATTATTGTGAGTTTAGTTTGGTACTTAAATTTAGAAAAAATGAATTGCACGGCTGTTTTTTGTGAAAATAAAGGAAAAATTCCAGAAGTGACCTATTTTATGTGTAGTTTAAATAAAACGCTACATAACAGCTGAACTGAATACAAATGCACATTGTAGTCATTTAAAATTCTTGCTTATGTAGAAAGATACTTTCAATTATCAAGATGATGAAATTCTCAATTATAACCTGAGTTGGAATCAATTATTACGTGTGAAAAATTTATGGATTCTGAAACAATAATATTATTTTCTTCAGGTCCACTTCAAGAACATACGACTCTTGGAAGAGACTCTGGAGAGAGATACCGCACAACATTTGAGTTACGAAAATTGTTTCTGTGATGTGCACTTCAGGCAGGAAGATAAGTTTGTGGTTTAACAATGAACTAAAATTCAGATCGGATGCTATTCCATCTCTAAATTGGAGGAAACCATTTGTTTCAAACGTTCAAAGAGATCAATGTTTCAAGTTAGTTTATTATGTAAATGAATGATGGCTTAGTGGTTCAAGCCAGACATTGATGAACCGACATTCTTTTATGTAAAAAAATCTTTTGACGCCGAGAAAAAAAAATTTGAGAGTCGCGGAACAAAGTGCTTGTGGTATTTTGTTCCCCCTCATTCTCCCACTCCACAGCGCAGTGTTGCGTAATTTACAAAACATATTACCGAAAATTACATGAATCTTCATAACCGACAGACCAAGGATACTTAAAATTGCATTTATCACTACATTCATAGAACATTTCTAAAAATATTTCCAGAAAAAAAACATTACATTACATAATTGACATATTTTCTGAGTTTAAATACCCCAATCTAATGTAGTCATATCAATAGAGCTCGAATATGAAATCGCGGCTCATGACTGGCCGACCTCTGTGGCAACTTCAATGTAACGGAGTAAATACTTCTTCCTCCTATGGCAGTGAGGAAGTAAAAATGCAAAGTTGTTTTATAAGAGCTAGGGCACTTTGTAGCCTGTATACTCAGATATATTTAGGGTAGAAACAGTACATAAACAATTTTCCGTTTTTATGAAAAATTCAAACTATTCTGTGGATTCAATTTTTTTATGAACTCAACATTCCCATTTGCAAGAAGTCAGCTAGAGCAAAAATTCATATATATGTTCAGATTCACGAACACGAAGTGAAAAACCCTTACTCTTCTGCCCTGATGACATGGTGAAATATCCCGCTTAATACATTATTTATTGCGCAAACTCAGAAGTAGGTCAATTTGCTCTATGGAATACCAAGTTATTCAGAACTGATTGACGTTCTATAGTTTACTATATTTCTGCGATTCACACTCACTTCGCGGTATTGTGGAACCTCGTGCTCAGCTTCGTGAGGCTCATCAGCGCGTATTGCTTCGTCGTGACACTGTTCTGCGGCGACCACAGCAACTTCTGGTATGTGTCGGTGACCTGGTCCTCGGTCGGCGGCTTCGCCTCGCCCTCCGCCGCCTCCGACCAACCCTCTAGCAGCAGGTCGCCATACTCGCCGATCGCCCACACGGCGACCTGAGTCAGCGGCTGGCGGTTCTGCAGGTCCTCCGACAGCGCCTGGTACAGCTGCATCGTCACGTACGTCTGCTGGCTCGTGCTCTCCGAGATCAGTTGGATCGTCGAGACGATCACGTCGTCTTGGACGTAGTTACCTGCCTGCAAAGAAAAATTACATATAGACGAACGTATAAACAGAGAAATAAAACAATGGGCTCTGCGAATAACAGTGATTACAAGAACAAAAGTGAATTTAATTATGACGATAAATAAATTAGAAATATCTGCAAAAGATAGGTCTACAGATGTAGCCAATTATGGCATTAAAAAGAGGAGAACACTCCGCCATTGCTGGTGCCAAGTCTGGATGAGAAAAGTGGAAGGTTTAGATGTCAGGCCTGCCACCTGACTCTTGGAAAAAACTCATTTGCAAAAAAGGAATGAAACTATACAGACAACCCAAAGACTATAATATAGATATTACAGTAGGTACTTAGTGAGGCAAAGAAAAAAGGACAAGAAGAACGAATTATCACGGTAGAAATAAGTAAGACACAATAATAATAATAACATAATAGTTTTTATAGGAATTTACGCTCCAAACGAAGACGCCACCTAAAAGAAACATTTTTCGATAAACTGACAGAAGTGATACAAAATGTTGTAAATCGGAAAGAGATATGTATCAAGAGAGACCTAAATGGCCGAGTTGGGTTAAAGAACAATGACAAAATTGTAGGACCATATGGAAACAAAACAAGGAATGACAATGGAACACGTTTGGTTAAACTATGTGACGCATTTTCCTTTGAATACTAAATGGACACTTCCAACACAAAAATATTCATAGATTCGCGTGGATACAACTGACAAGAAATATAAAATCAATTATAGACTACGTCATAATGAGACAACATTCAGCCATAAAAAATATTTATGTAAGAGTAATGAGAGAAGCAAATTGTGGCACCGATCACTGTTTTGTAAAAGCTACTGATTATCTCAAATATTTCAAACAAAAAAAATGCTATCATTATTCAAAATGAGTATCAAGAAAAATATCCTATACAATACACCATAAATAAAACGTGGATAATTTTCAGAATGATTCTACCTAATTTCTTAATAAATTAAGGATAGCCACGAAACTCCGGAAATGCCAAAGGAAAGTTATAAGCTTAAGGAATGTCTACGTGCGCTTATGAAGCCTAGGGAATTACAGAAAAAGGTGAACTACCCCAGAGAAACTACTGATGGACAGATGACCTTCAAGAAATGTGAGCAAAAAGAATACTGTATACCACAGATGGCTAGCAACTGAAAAACCAGAAGATAGGAAAATGAAAAATAGGTATAAATACATGCTCACTAAAGAAGTACAGAAAGCCAAAAATTCATTCTAGGAAGAGAAATGTGAGATAGAAAGATCAATGGGGGTAGTCGGTCATAAACAACCTGTATGATAATAAAAAATTTAAAAACAGAAAGAAAAGAATTATTGAGGGTAGACCCTATTCATACGAAACAGTGGAAGAAATAATATAAAGACCTGCTATCAGAATTGTGCCCACAATACCAAACTATGACACAAAACAAACAGTGACATATAAAAAGGTGTGTCTAAGAAATTAAGGAAGCATTACAAGGAATGAAAAATAATAAATCGCCTGGACCTGGAGGTTTACTTATCGAGATTAGAAAAAAATCCCCTCAAATGGTCTTAGAGTCCTTGTCTAATATGTTTACAAGGAGAAGACATACCATCTGAATGGAGATTTGCATACAATACTTGAATATATACAAAGGGCGACTGGACAAAATGCGACACCTATAGGGGTTAAGTGTTACTTCCTCTGTAGGTTGGCTGTATGGAGGAATCTTAAGGGGTAAAATTGAAAAAGAAATGATAGACATAGAAGAAGAAAGTGGATTTTGGGGCGATAGGTCTTGTGTGGACAACTTATTTTGTATTAAATAATTAATGGAACAATCTCACGAATATGGCTGTGAACTACACCTGACTTACAAATTTAAAAAAGTCATATGACAGTGTTCAATTGAATGACAACTGCAGAGATAACAAAGACATGTTGAGGATTGAACGAGGAAAGGCAATAACCTAGCAGCTACACTCAATTTTAAGGGGAAGACAACTAAGCAAAAATGAAAAAAGTCAGTGTCCAAATCATTAATAGAAAGTTCTGTCACATATGGAACGGAAATCTGGACCCTCTCGGAAGACAGAGAAAGAAGGATTAATGCAGTGGAAGTGCCTTTGGAGAAGGTGCTGTAGGGTGACATTGATGGACCATATTTCAAATGAGGAATTAAGGAGAAGAATGGGAATGGAAGACTTTAACAGACAACATAGACTTCCAAAAATGACTTTTAAATGGGTTCCAAGCAGACATAAAAAAAAGGGAAGACCGACAATAAGGTGGAAGGAAGGTATCAAACAAGCAATGAGTGCAAGGAATATGGACCATGATGTTTTGAAAGATAAAAAAATGTGGCGAAGAGAATGACATAAAAGGCCAAACAGGTCCTAAAAGTCGCTATATTATTATTATTATTAGAAAGAGAAAACTCGGAACTATACATAAAAACCAAAGAATTAAAAAACATCAGTACTTACTGCCACCAAAACCTTCATCAATGTGTCCAATCTCCATCTGGTGCTCGGAGCATATCGTTCAGCAGCTAAAACGATGGAACTTGAACATGGAGCTTTGAACTCTGGATCGGCCTTCTCCAGGAACAATAACAACTCCTTCATCATTGTCCTACAGAACCAATATCACTTTTTAGATAAAATCCAAATTTTTGCCTCACAAGCAAAGTTATGCTATTTAGATTTTACCTGACGTTTTGCGAGTTGACCAGAGCAAACGACAACTCCATCGCCCTCTTCCTTATCGAAACGTCTGGATCTTTGAGACATTCCAGGATGGTCGAGCGGTGCCTCTGCACGGCCGACGTATCAACGTGTACGGTCCTGAGTAAAGTATTCAAAGCGACATATCGGATGTTTTTGTCATTATTTAACAGGAATCTTCCTAAGATATTGACTGCTAGAACCTACAAACAATTTTATAACAAACAATAAGTTTTTAATGTGCTCTATTAGGACTTACTCTTAAGCCCCCTTCTGATTTGATATCCATTATAGATAGTACAGTCTCATACAAGATTGTGTTGCCTACGTTTTTACTTGTTTCCGTATTCGTAGCCACTTGGGCTAAGATGTCGTTCATTGCTTCGGAAGCGTCTACGTCATTGATTCCCAGGACACGTAGGAGTTTCAGGATTTTCACCTACAAGTCAATAATACAAAATTTACTTACAATACCAACAGCATAGCTTCAAAGAACAGTTACAAATAGTAAGATTCATTTATTTTTACCACTGTAGAAAAAAACCCTTATTGCCCAAAACAGACACTATACCCAAAATTCATTTCTCTTGAGACTGACATCGACATCACACTACGACTAACATGAGATTATAGATATTAATGGGAATCCGATTCCAGTAGCAAGTAGAATACAGAAACACAGCTACCATACAATGAGTCTCGCACGTTTTTTACTATTATGCGTTCACTGAGAATGAAAATTTACGACTTTACTTTTTTGGTAGGAGTTTTGTTACAGCTGGGTCCACAACACTCATTTTATTACCAGCTAGTTCCTGATATTGATATACTGGAATTACCCCGAGATAACACCTGACCAGACAATGTACTCCACAACATATTACTGTCTTGAAAGATGATGCCATATTCTGTGCATGTGTATATTACTTTCAATGGAAGCAAATAGAAGAGATAACATTTCGCAAGGCTAACAGAACTCATGTTATGGTTGATGGTTGTTGCTGCTACAAACACCTAGCATAGTTACCCCTCCATATGATGTTAAAAGTTTTTACAAAAGTTTTGCATTAAAAATTAGAAAAAAATCTAATCTACTATTCAAATATATAAATGTATTGACTTATTATTTTGCAACAAATATGTTTTTGTGATGTATTGTCATTGAATATATGTTCCAGGATAGTATTTTTTGTGTTGTACATGGGAGCAGTAATACCGTTAGTACCATGAGAAGTGGATTTTGGGCAAAATTAATATATCACGTGTTTAGGAAAATTTTACGAGAATGTTACAATAAGGAAATTGAAAATAAGTCTACTGTGTGGTAAATTTGAGATATGGAATTGTTTATAAATGAACTTTACATTTAAGATGTTAATCCCTTTAAAGGGTGTCTAATACCACTTTAAACTTATTTTCAATATAAAAATGAGGCGTGTCTTGGCGATTTACCTGTAAGAATGGATCACTAACACCAGAAACGTCATGTTCAGGGGAATACCCTGCCAAAATAAGATTCTTCAATATTCTCACGAGGTTTGGCACGATCTAAAAGGAAAGAAAAAAGTAATATCGATTGTTAATACCATTTTTAATACCTGTACCTTCTTAAAATGACTGAGAGTATCGGGACTGTTCTCGCACATTTCCGTGATCAACGTCACCCCAGTTATTAAAACACCTGAAAACAGTAACTCAATGCTACAAATCAATAATGCTTAATTGTTTCATATAATAATTTAGGCTTGAATAACCTGCTTAATTATTAATTGACCTCATTACAAAAATATCAGTACTGATTCTACAATTCAATTCTTATTTCCCCTACCGTGATTCTTTTCAGATAACAAGCTCCTCGTCGCCGGTAAAAATATCTCCATCAGCTCAGGCACCCGTTTGATGATCCTGAAGGCGCAGAGGGCAGCCTTCTTTCTGATGTAGGCGTTCGGAGACTTCATCAACCTCTCCACCTCCCCCGCCAGGTCTCTGGCCATTTCCGATGACGCGATGGCCCCCAATGTACACAGTGCCAGTCCAACGACGAATTGTGTGGTGGAATTCAAATCACTAAAAGTCAAAACCAAGTTAGGACAAATTATATATTTTTCGGAATGTAATGAGTTTTCTACTGACAATCGGTTTAGGTACTACTGAAATAAATGAAATGGTTTAAAAGTAATCACTTCTTTAAGCAGTTCGTTATCAGTAAGTGAACATCCTGTCTCTCGTCCAGTAGCAGCATGGCTCCGAGGTAGCCGATGCGTTTGTCGGTGAATCTAGAGCTGGCGATAAGCTTGAGACATTCTAACTGGCCAAAGTGGGCTGGATAGCCCAACATGTGGATGTAGAGGAGCTTAGCTATGTTTCGACATCTAAAAATAAACAAGTAAATACAATTGAAGCTCCATATAATGAATTTATATATCATGAAAATATCACTAAAATATTATTACTGGGAACATTATTCCTCACAAACAATGTTTAAAATATTTTTCTTAACTTGTCTTACATAAGTAACAAACATTCAGGAATAAGATATATGGAGCAATAATATGGCAAAGTGTTTTAAAATTTACTTTTTTCATAGTATCAATAATGTAGAACACTTTTTGGAAAACCAAAGTTCAGAAAAATGTAAAAATAACACGTAAATAAATAACAAAAAATTGCAAAACTGCAAAAAGTATAGATGCACATATGTCCATGTATTTGAAACTAGTCATTACTGTATTTAATTTTGAAAGAAACTAGTCTTGATTGTGGTTCTTCTCTCTATAGTAAACTTTTAACAAACATTTTTCCACTATACCATAAATAATCGGTTCTGTAACCATTTTCATGGTGGGTTGGAACAAACATACTCTTGATATGTTTAAAAGTAAATAAGGTGTGCATTAAAAAATTAATGGTGCATGTACATTAGTATGCAAAGAGGGCAGTTCTTTGTAAAAGTTATCATTTTAATAAATTATTCATAAGTGGCAAATGAAAGAGCAATATGCCTAAACCCTACATTTTCCTCAAATTTATTAAACATATCATTTCTGTATTTAACAAACTTGAAACGTACCACAAAAATTAATCCTATTGTCAAATCTCTGTTTAAAGATAATCTGTAATTAAATACCACATGTTTTGAATTATTTTTTTAATGGAATCTAACCAGATTAAAAGTTATCTTAACATTTTAGTAAAATTATTCTAGAAATAAAGTTTATTGTGATATTTATATACTTTCATTATACTGACAGCAAGGCTCTCTTTCTTATCGAGCTGTAGCTTTAAATATCAAATAGACACCTGGGTCAATCAATCTAAATTACAAGGAATGAACTTCGACCTTTTCTGTATTATATGGCACCATTTTTTGTTGAATGGATATTTGATATGTATACCTAGTGAGATTCCTTGTGATTGATTCATCAATATCCAATATTCATTTACAAATTGAAACATCGCTCATGTAACACAAAAAATTATTTTGATATCAACATAACAATCAAAATATTAAATCCACTGTAAAAATTTATGTAATCAAAACAAAACAAGGGGGGATTTATAAATATTTACGATTGCACATAATAGAGATTTGTAAAGCCAAAGTAATAAACCAAGGCTATTTAAGGTAATCATGTGGAACAATTTCCTCAAGTAACTTATAAATTATTTAAGCAGCAAATTTAGAAACCTCAAATTTTTTTAATCAAACTAAAAGTTTCATTTTTTGTCTGTCACTGAAATAATTACCTACAGCAACATGAAGGCTAGTGAGAAATTGATTTGTTTAAATAATATGAATTGTTAGTTAAATTAGGTAGTAATTCTATAGAATTAAAAAAAAATTAAAAAAGATACTCATTGCTAAATTGGATAAGTAGTATAAGGCTAAAAATACTATCAAGACGTCAATAACTTTTATGTTAGTAGGTACAAAGCTCATTAGTCCAGTTTGCTCTTTTGAATGATTTTCCAGTATACATTTACTGTTTTTTATTTTTCATAATTTCACACAATTAAAAACTAATAAGGTGTTACTCATAATTTAATACAATGGTTATTTACATTTCAAGGGTCCCTATGGCAGTGTTAATATGTTTCATATTTAAAAAAACAAGGCTAAAAATATTTTGTATTATCAACAATTACTGATTGTTTTTCTCAACATAGTTTGTACAGATGATTAAACAACTTACACTATTGATATTCATCAACTAATAAATTAGTAAGTATGTATGTAGTATATGTATATATTTTATGGTAATATAAAATGTTTCTTGTTTCTATTTCTAAAATGTACATTATGTTAATTTGATGTTGTTTACAAATAAGTATCAACTGAATTTGAACAACTGAACCCAGAATGTGCAGTTTGGAGTCAAGTTTATTTACAATATGAATTCTGTATAACTATAACTGTCTTTTTTTAAGTATGTCTTCGTTTATTGTAATAAAATGAAAGTGGCTCGGTCCCTTAAATAAGTAAACAAACTCTAAGGTGGTTTGGCTTAATTCATTTAAGACTGTTCAAAGTATGCTACCCTATGGACTTAACCAGGATCACAAACGCATTACACCCTCATTGGTAGATTGGCCCTTCAAGTAAGTACAATGCTTCAACTTATCAAGGGACCAATTATTATTTGACCACCTCAATATTCATCAATGTGCTTACCTCCAGACGGTGTCTTCCTCCCTAAAAGTGCTCCTAATATAGGCACACTCCTTATTCACGACGCTACGTTCCTCGGCAGCCGTCCGGGCCGCCCTGATCTGCCTTATCAGATCCCGGAGCCTCATGGGGGTCGGCATCCGTACTAAAACAAAAGACAACAGACCGACGGTTCAGTAACGAGCGTGTCACACTACGTGGATGTCTTGCTTTACCTCTTTCGAAAGCTTCGTTAACGACCTGCTTGATTGTTGCCATGTTAAAGGCCGGGTTAAATCTAGAATATCGATGCGATTAGTAGCGAGACACTAAACGGGATTTTAGTCGAGTCATGAGAGAAAAATAAAATGAAACATTACCCATGCTCTGAACCGTTCATGTTAGGCCCTCGATACGTGTCCAGGAGGATAACACAACGCACACTCGCACACAAAAACTCTCAAAAGGGGGTTACCAATCTGTTAGGGCTCCGCACATTTATGGTTAAGTGTGTGGTACCTGTCGACCGCTCTGTTCGGCCCCCTTCTCGAGTTAGGATGAGTTCAATGTCGGCCGTTCCCTCGATTCGAGTTAGATTTTCACATCACAAATTGCACCTGTTTCTTTCGAGACACCTTTTTTTTTACTGACAGGTGACAACGCGACTAAATACGGCGCGTTGCCAACATACCTTACTGACAGACCGACGGCACCAACTGCGAAATGTCGCTCGTTGGCTTCCCCTAGATATTCAAATATGCGTAAAAGTTTCGTTCCAAATTTCATCAGTTTCAACAATTATGATCGTATGATGTATGCAAACAGCATGTCGAAATTGGAAGTACTTGCTAAGTCTAATAGAGATTTGCCAATGATACAATACTTTCAAACTCTTGCAGCCTTCATTACAACCTATGTGAAACATATGGCAAGTTATAATCCCACAGTTTATGATCCCACAGTTTTACCGCAATACATTGCACTCGCATCAAATCGATACTTCCTATAAGTAATAGATAGCGAGTAAACTAAATATAAATATCGTAAAATCTATCTGAGATTGAGATATGACTGAACCAAATGACGGCCTAAATGTTGATACTGAAATGGTCAGGAGTTGCGTGAATAACTTTTTAATAAATATAAAATTTCGACGTGTTCCAAGTCCAAACAAAATTTCTCCAAAAGTTGTAGTAGAAACATATAAAGTTATTCCTTGATTTATTAAATGAATTACTTTTAAAACAATCCTTTTCAAGAGTTTGGAAAGTAGCCAGGGTACATCTTATGTGGAAAGGTAGGGGTGTCGAAGGAACATGTACCTTTAGGCCGATATGTTTATTGAATTCTTTAGGTAAATTATATGAAAGAATTTATTAAATAACGAATTGATGAATATTTGGAAGAAACAAAAGGATTGTCGTATTTACACTTCGGTTTCAGAAAAGGAAAATCTGCAGTCTCTGCCTTGCAGTTTGTTGTTGATTGGATGTTCACTTCAAAATTCAAATAGTGACAACCCTAGATATAAAAAATGCATATAAACAACTTCACTGAAGTTCATTATTTCAGTAAAGAATATTACTTGTCAAACAGATTTCTAACAGGTATAGCTAAAGAAATGGTAGAAGTAAATATACAGTGGCACCTTGGGGTTCTGTCTAGACCAATATTACAGAATATCCTTTATGATGATGTTCTTCGTTTAAACGTATCTGAAAATGTTTAGTTACTGATATCCGTGGATAGTTTGACTATCGTAGGAAAAGAAAATCCTTCCATTGAAGTTAAAACTGACTGTAAATGATAATCTAACAAAGATTTCATACTGGATGCAAAATCATGATTTAGTATAGGGGCTCCAAAAATATTGATGCCCACCGAATGCAGGAGGTCCCGTAACTGGAAAACGTAAAATTTGTAATGGAATTATAAATTATATGGAACGTTTGTATGCGGCTCCTGTATGAATAAATGTCCCAAAAGTGATCAAATATTTAAAAAAAACTAACTACGATACAAAGAAAATCTGTAATATCCGTGTATCTTTGTGCAATAAGTTTTACAAGTACTCCCTCGCATAGCAAAAGGAATGGAATACAATTTTCCAGTAAGACACAAAATGGACCAAGAAATCAATACTAAATATTCTCATTTGGTATAACTGTGAATTCAGAACTTGGAATTATTTCCTGACCGAATTTCTAATAAGTAGTCATGGTTCATTTTAGGTGTTTTACTTTTCGTATGGGAAAAAGCGAAACATGACCTTACATTTTAGATAATGGGGAACACGTCGTTTTTAATTGTCTGCGATGGTCAATTAAACGGTTGCATATTAATTTGCAAACATTATTTCGGCAATCAACATTATAAATTTAATAATTATAAATAGGAGAAATTGTATTTGAATTATTTATACATTTGCCCAGGAAATCATTTCTAAAAAAAAAATAATCGTTTGAAAGAAATATATATCCAGAATATAGAAAATTGGCAATAAAAAATTAGTATACTGCTATAAAAACTAAGTACTATAGTGGAAGAGTTTGCCTGACTCCGATCAGTGGATACAGGTGAGGGGTTTAGTTTGGGTAACCGCTGATGTGCACACACTACCACATGCGATAAACGATCCATCCTAGAGTTGGAATTTACTTTGTTCTATTTCTGAGATGTATTTTTATCTGATCTCGTATCCATAAAGAAGTTACCCTCCTTAAAAAAATTATTTCCAATATTCATAATTCATAACACCATTTACCAAAAGTTTCTCTAAATCAAAACTAATTCATTTACATATTAAACTCGAAATCATTTAAATTTTTATTGATTCACATTAGATTTATAGCGAATTCAAATAGTGCTTCTAACTGATACAAAGCGAACAAACTAAATATAACGTATATCTCAGCCTTTGATGCTTCATTATGAAAACAGAATTTCCCCACATTTCAAGAAAGTCGGTTTATGTCTTGGCACTCCTCCCTCAAACTATCAAAATCGTTTAGTTCGCTTCTATTTCTATTGAGTTCAAATTCATACAATGTAGGTATAGTGCCTGGAAGAGATCTAATCTAAGAGACTCATTATCGCAGAGGAGGCCTACCCCCTGCCAGCTTTTCAACAAGGGATACCATAAAATACGCATTTGTGAATAGTTATAAATATGATGATTAGTTCGCTGATTCGGTGGTCCGTACTCAGATTTTTTGTATTTCTTATTGTATTGTTATTATTATAAGGTTTTCATTAACTCGCTTCCTTGTTGTGGTTGTCCTGGTGGAATTTTGCAATCGATTAATTTATAAAGAGAAATCAACACTAATTTTACATATTGTAGAATTAATTGTTAGATTATCCAATATATACAAGGCGAAGAAAAAATACAGGTATACATATTTGTAATGTATTGAACCATCACATTTTATCATGAAATCATATGAGATATATTTAAAAACAATGTATCAGTATTAATGACAGTAGCTAGCATTAAGAATGTCTATTATAAAGATTCGATAATAAGGGATTCGATAATATGCAAGTGCGACTCCATATATATTCATAATCCACTATAGATTCTCCTAAACATTTGTGATAGTGATTTTTAGTAGATATTAATATAGGTACTTTGTATAATTCAAAAAAAAAACTTGGGAAGCATACAATAGATCCAATAGATAATAAATAATGTTATCGTTTGTACTGACAATGATTGGTATTATTGCAATATAATTGTCGGTTACCATTTTTGCAGCAATTATCCATTGCATGAATTCCATGGTTTTGTTTTGAATTTTACAAGTACTATATTATTACGTATTTATTAAAAATCATTATCACACACTTTTAGGGCAACCTGTAAAATTACTGTTCAATACTAATTTACAAATGTATATCGAGGTAGCCAATTATGCTAAATAAACGATTACTTACTTACTTACTTACCATTCATGTTTTCATATCTTTTATAATTATGTATCTAATATTAGCATTCATTTATAGTGACATTTTTATCATTACCATTGTTTCCGTTATGAAAAATAATAGCTAGAATTTGCTACCGTTGAATAGTTTATAATTCAACACTTTTCAACTAATCACGGCTGCGAATTCCATTATTTAACTTTACATCTCTTATAAACTGGATATTTAAAAAAAATTCCTAGTCCAACCCCTTTTTCAACGACATTCATTCTTAGCGGCACTTCTTCTTCAAAGTTTTACAACCAAGCTTATTGCTACCTGGCCCTTTACGGTTAAGGTGTTATGCATAAGTCAGTCTCTTATATCGGTTCCACCGACTATAATACAATTTCTAGAATTCGCTCCTTTAATAAAACAATGAAAACAGGTCAGATAAGATTGTTTAAATTTTACACAACCCATTGAAGCGCTACAACAGGAACGGTTCAGAGGAGATTAGAGGTACCTACCCAGTAAGCTACTACAAATTACAATCTAAAACTAACAGTGATATTAACGATATGTTCATAATACACTTTGCAAGACGTGAAACGCCCAAACATTTGGATTAAACGAGGACGAAGTGTACAGATACATGTATCGTCTATCTAAAAATAGTAATAATACTCTAAACATACTGAAAACAGAAATTCCATAATGGTTCTGCTTAATATCAGTTGAAAACTTAATTACCAACACTCTTCGCAATGTTTACAGAAACAAAAATTGTAGTTAGTTCACATGTTATTATTTAATATTTTTGATTTTACTATACACAGTTCTCTGAAACTAAAATGTTATTAATTTCGCCGCTACTGCAATATCTGCAGCAGTGTCAAATATTTACCTTTCAGCAAATATTGACACACGAAATAACAAGCGACAAATATAAGCCGAGCGTACTACTGAAATATTTTTTTTTATGAAATTTCCTTCCCGTATGGACAATACTAGACTATTTTGAAATCACTTTTTAAGTAGGTAGGTAACGTGAAAACTTTGGATCCATACTTTTCGCAATCATTCCCAAAATCCTTTCGAAGGGAATTTCGTACAGTAAACACCGTAGTAAGAAAAAATATTTCTTTACCCAATACGGTAGTCGAAATTTTACTGTTCTTACATTCACATCGAGATGATTCAGGGACAGACACGAGATTAACTCCCAAAGATAAGAGAACGAGCGACAGATCCTCCCTGCCTGAGGAAAAATGAATACTTGCCGTCTGTTGGCCTCTGGTGGCAGAACACTCCAATCGGTTTCATAGTAAGGGTACATCCTCCTTGAAAACTCTGAAAAACGTGTAAATTCACCTGCCCGTCCGATCCCGACGTCGACTCACGCCATAGCGCACTTTTTATAAGACCGAGTGATAATACGCACACATACACACAACGTAGATAAGAAAGTTACACATACATTATCAATTTATCAGCTCGTTGCGGTGAAAACGGTGGGAAATTAAATACCGCTTGATCGGATCGATTGTTTATTTACAGTTTAAAGAGTGGGTAATTATACAGTTCTGTAATGTGACGCGCATAAGAATGATCCCCCTTTCAGCGTAGGTAAAGGACTTCAGGTTTCTTCTAGGTTTCTGGGAGGCCTCGAGTAAGAGTTCCTCTTTATGCAGTCCACTAGCCACCTGATGCCTTCGTCGACTCCTTCGCTGAAATAATTTGCCATTAATCACGGATAGAACTATTAATTCGCGACGGCTATTGAGTCAGTTGTGTGTAATTACAAAGCGATTACAACATATATGGTTTGCTAATGAATGTAACATTTTTATCTACCATATATAGGGCGCAGTCGGTAATAAACTATGCAAGCCTAAGGTTGCCGATTAAAATAGAATATCCTCCCGAAGATGAAAGCGTCATTGGACACAAAGTACTTGTAGAATAATAATCAGTAGTATCTAACAGTTAAGACAAAAGCACTTGTTACTACAAGTCATTGGTTTATTTTAATCAATTTTTTGATACTTATAGTGGCTTTTGTTTCAGAATACAAATTAATTTTTTTATAAATAAATTGTCATTCAATTCAAAGTATTTTCATCAACAAATAACACACATTTATGCATCCTTATTGATTGGTACTGACTTTATCGATTTGTTGTAAACAATCCTCGTATTTTAACGATTGGAATTTCTGAACGAGATTTTAAAAATCGTGATTGGAAGTAGTACTGCCAATCCAAACTAGTAAGAGAAAAAAATAAGGTTTAAAGAACGAAGGAGTAAGCATGCAAATTAAATATTCAAAATCATTATTTATTATCTTCTTCTTCTTAGGGTACCAACTCCATTCAATGAAGATCGACAACAATTTTGGCAAATGCTTCTCTATCTTGTGCACTCCTGAGTAGAGTATGAGAATCCAGTCCCGTCCAGTCTCTGACGTTCTTCAGCCATGAGTTTTGTCTGCGCCCCGGCCCTCTCTTGCCTTTTATTTTTCCTTCTATTATTCATTTCAGGAGGGCATATTTAGTATTCCTCATGACATGTCCAAGATAGGCGGTTTTTCTCTTTTTCAGGATGGCTAAGTGTTGGGATAAAGGGCGAGCTGTGGTAAATTAAACACGATTTAATTTATAAAACTCTAATAATCAAGGCTGTGCTCTGACGTTACACAGTAAGTTGCTTATATTAGAATAAACGTACCAGCGTTACGCGCAACGGTTGGTATCCCCACTTGTGGATGTTTTTAATGTAGTGTTGGGTGTCTACTTCCAACACTCCCTCCCAACCACACTACATTTACAAAACATCATACAATTCTAACTACATATTTTAAGCTTACATTAGAACAACATTTATATATAGAATAAAGCATTCTGCTGTTCCTGCCTCTTCATTCAGATTGCATTATTTCCTGTAACAGAATTGTATATTAGTAGATATAAGCTAACTGAGTAATTTATTGCAGATTCAAAATGTTTCCGGTCAATCGTTTATGTGATTCCAATGAAAGGGGCTTGGTAAATATGTCGGCTATTTGTTCTTTAGAACTTATCCAGTTGATTTTAATTAGACCTCTTTTAACACATTCTTTAACGTAATGTTCTCTGACTTCTGTCATGTGTCTGAGTCTATTACCACCATCAACTTTTGCACTAGCTTCAGCCGCTTTATTATCACACCATAATACCATTGGAGCAAATGAACTATTTACTATAAGTTGTAAAGAATTGTCCAATGCTATAAGCTCTTGACAAGCTTCACTCATAGCTACATACTCAGCTTGGCAAGTGGACAATGCCACATACGATTGCTTGTGAGTTCTCCAAGCCACTGTGTCTCCATACAACTTAATCACATATCCACAAGTTGACAAGGAACCCCTACAATCTGCAAAACTTGCGTCAGAATAAGCTTGTAAACTGTCGTTATGAGATGTAAACTTTAAACCCAAATGTTTAGTACCTTTTAGGTATCGAAATACTCTTTTAACATTTTTCCAATCGTTCTCGGTAGGGTTAATTTGATGTCGACTCAATACGTTAACCGCATATGTGATATCAGGCCTAGTTGCATTTGCTAAATACAACAAACTTCCTACGGCTTCTCTATAGGGAGCATTCTCCCTAGATTTAATTGATAATAATTCAGATCTGTCATCTGAATCTTCTCTCATTTTTCTGTCCCTGTTCATGATTTGATTGGTTACCATTGGGGTTGATTGCGGATGCATTTCAACAAACCCAAATCGTTTTAATATTTTGTCAATATACTTTTCCTGGTTCATTGTTATAACCTTATTTTTCACATCTCTACATACGTCAATGCCCAGGAAAACCTTCGGTTCTCCTAAGTCCGTCATCTCAAACTCATTTTGAAGTTTGGTCTTGACCTCGCAAAGTCGTGTCTCATCGTTGCTTGCCAACAATATATCGTCAACATACAGCAACAGAATCAACAATTTATTTTCTTTCCGCCAAGTAAATAAGCAAGGTTCTCGGTCGTATGATTCAAGACCAATCTTCTGAGCTGCTTCTGAGAAACGTTCGTTCCATTTTTTCGGACTTATTCGCAAACCATATAACGCTTTTTCTAACTTACACACTTTCTGTTTTCTCAACGTATCGGTATGCAGAGTACCTTCAGGGATTTCCATGTAAATTTCTTCATTCAAAACTCCATTTAGAAAAGCCGTTTTTACGTCAAGTTGACAGGCTAGTAAGTTGTACTTATTTATAATTGCAAATACGCATCTTACCAGAGGTAGCCGAGAAACTGGTGCATACGTTTCTCGTAAGTCGTATACGTTTGTGTCTTTAAAACCTCGAATGACCAATCTAGCTTTATATCGAGTACTACCATCTTTTTCATATTTACGTTTCAAGACCCACCTGGAATCGATGATGTTTGGTTTTTTACCCTCTGCCGTAATTTTGGGTCTATTCACAATTTTCCAAACATTATTTTTATTCATTGATTCCAATTCTGTTTTTATAGCATCTAACCAGTTTTGTTTATCATCTCTTTGCAGAGCCTCTTTGTAAGATGTTGGGTCTTTTTGAATTTTAGCCAACAAAGCATGTATCGTCTCATCCTCAGATTCTAAGTCGTGTGACATATTTTCACTGTCAGTTGAGAATATGACTTTTGCACGATTGGCACTTAGTTGTGGCATGTCTGAAAAACTCGTGTCAAGGATGGATTTATATATTTTAATTGGTGGCTCACTATCACCTGTTTTATCCACTTCTGACACATGTGCTAGTTTTGGTCTACCCCTTTTTCGTCGTATAGTTTCTCCCTCCGTTTGTAAAATCTCTGTCGGTTCTTTTACTATAGGTTCTTCCTCTGACGGTTCCCTTTCAAATTCTATAAACCAATTTTGACGGTCCACTGTATGACTGTCTGAAACCCAATTTTTTATACTGTCTTTTCCATATTTGTCCCCGTAAACCAACTTTTCGTTAAATCTGACGTTTCGACTCTCGTAGTATTTGCCCTCCTCAGGTTTGAGAAACACATATCCAGTGGGTTTGTAACCCACGAAAACCACTCTTTGACCTTCATACTTAAATTTAGGTCCTGTTTTTCTCTGAACTTTGATGTAGGCAATACTACCAAATCTTTTCAGTTGGTTTATGTCATATTTATGACCAGGTACAAATTTTTCCAGTGGAGCCAACATGTCTATAGATTTATGGGGAGTACGATTATAAATGTACACGGCCGTTCCTACAGCTAAATCCCACATATTTTCCGGTAACTTAGAGTCGTACATCAACGCTCGTACCTTTCTCTGTATCGTTTGATTGAAACGTTCTGCCACACCGTTATGCTCAGGAGTGTCTGGACAAGCTAGTTGCAGTTCTGCACCCAGCTTCTCCAATACTTCAGTCGTGTATCCTCCTGTATATTCGGTACCCTGGTCTGTCCTTAGATAACAGACTTTAGCATCATATCCCAGTAAATTTCTCGCACTTTTAACAAATGCTTCGATACAGTAACCTGTATCACTCTTAGCTTTTACTGGATATGCCATAGCTAGTCGTGAATAGTCATCTATACACACTACAATGTACCTATATCCTTTAGGATATGTAGCAGGGTTAATTATCCCCATAGTATCGGAATGTATAACTTGTAACTGTTTTGTCGCACGTGCTCTAACTGTTTTGAAAGGCAATTTATTAAATTTTGATATTCTACATACTTCACAGTCCAATATGGAACTGTCAAACTTTGTTTTTTGCAATTGTTTATTTTTTGGAAATTTTTCTTTTATAGCTCTTAAGTATGATATAGATGCATGTCCCATACGTACGTGCCAGAGCATGGCGTCGTTATACTTTCCTGTTTTTTTAGCACTTTCATCCAAAACCATTGATTCTGCCGTTAACTCAATGTTTGGTGATTCATCGAAATTTGTTACCTGTCTGTCCCATATGCTAGCAATAAAGTCTGATCTCCTAAAACTTGACAGTTTTTCGGGCAACAATTCAGTTTGAGAAAGTATACTAACAACCCCTTCTGCCGTATTGGGTTTGTCAGTATCCCTCTCCTCTTTATTTTCTTTTTCAATATTTTGTTCTGAACTTTGAGTTGCTACTGACGTTTCTGTCTGACTTGTCGGTACTGTGGTTTCTTTCAAACTGTCATTAAGAAGTTCACTATCTCTATTGTGTCGAGCCGTTACACTCCTCGTTAAATACCTTGGCTCATCACTATTTTCTGTCGTTATATAAGCTATTATTTTATTTATTTTTCTTGTACATGTATTCTGTGTACCATTATTTTTTAAGTCAATCTCCATCTCCACTATCCAGTGCGGTTGCTCATAAATGCCAGATAAAAATATTTCTTGTGAAGTGGGGTCGAATATATCTATTCTTTTGTTGTCTAAATAAATTCCCAAACCCATATCAGCGAATTTTCTAAGAGATAACAAGTTTTCAGATAGATCCCGCGCACATATCACATTACTTAATGTTAATATTTTCTTTTCATTCGTAACAATATCGACCGAACCTACTCCCTCCGTTCGAATATCTGCAATTGGATTGTTATTTGCACACTTAATGATGCTATATTTACTGTCGTTAAGCCTTTTAAAGATAAGCCTCGAATTAGTGAGGTGTTCTGTTGCACCTGAGTCTGCTACGAATTTAGTTAATAACTTCTGACCTTTATAAGCACCATCCACACTGGCTTTGAGCAATGGATTTTGAACAATAGGTTTTGTTAATGCACAAACTATTTTACCACATTTACCATAAGAGCAATCGTTCTTACCTCTCTCTTTCCCATCATTTTGACCCTTTCTGGTTGGATTACTCCACCTGAATCGTTTTGCTCCTCTGCCTCTATGGTAACCGCCTCCACCTCGACTTCGGGTTGTGGTGTTGGCATGCTTACTGTCAGTGTCTTTGTCACTGTCAGTCATTTCTCTTTTCATACCTCTATTTTTGTTCAAATTGTGATTACTATTTCGGTATCGAGCATATCCAAACTTCCGTTTAGGTTGTTTATGTTCTTCGTGTTTCCCGTTCGTTCGCTGAGGACATTCAGCTGCGATGTGTCGCACGAACTGATTACATTCGTAGCACTTTCTAACACCACTACCTTTTCTCGGACACTCTCGTCCGTAGTGTCCAAGTCCATCACAATTGTAGCATCTTATGTTGCTACCACTGTGTGGACGAGCAGTAAATACTGCTCCAGTCGTACTGACACCATTTGTAGCTATTTTTTCTGCTTCGGCTTGTATAATGAATGTTTTAAGCTGATCATAGGTCATGCCTTTGCCTGTGGTATTTTTTGTTACGAATTCCACGTTTTGTATTTGTGGAATTCCAATCATGATGGCATTATAAAAGGCATCTCTTTTCTCTTCCTCGGTAAGAGGGGTCGATTCTGTGACATTCTCGTAGTTTCTAATAATATCTTCGAAACGGTCCCAGAATTCTGACGCCCTTTCTTTATTCGGATTATATTTGATGTTATAAAGTTGCTTACGAATTGTAACTGAAGTTAAGTTTGTTTCACATCTTTTAATTTCTTTTATTTTGTTGAGCAACTCAACGGGATCTTTAACATGAACAACCTTAGTGTGATATTTGCTATCTAAATGGTTAATTAATATGTCTCGTACCTTATAGTTTTGTTTTTCTTTTATACTGTCGTTAAACTCATCGTTTGGTTTCACACTTGGATCAATAATATGCAACAGATCGTTCGCCCGCAGTTCAGAGGTAAAGAAATCCATGAAATGTTCGAACTTCATGTTAGCGTTTAACTTATAATCTCTTTTCGTGCCACTGTTTTTACTCAACAGTTCAAACTGAATGGCCTCTTTAACCTCCGACGCCATTGACTTGGGCGAACCCGTATTTGCATTAGTGTGAGAACCGAATCCAAGTCTGAGCAATTCCTTACGAATCAACTCCGGTAAATCTGCCGTATCTTTATCGGAATTGATCGTAGACACGCCTATAGGATTTTGCTCAGCATTAGGATCTCTTTCACCTGTCGTTTGTAGTACACTGTCATATCTGTCGTGAGTGTTACTGTCGTGAGTGTTACTGTCGTGGGTGTTACTGTCGTGGGTGTTACTGTCGTGAGTGAGATACCTTCCCAAAATATTATCCATTTGTTGGGCAAAGTACAGATGATCATCCCTTTGTTGGATCCATGCTGCCGTGAGTTCTTTTATTTCTTTCTTAAATCCAGAACACATGTCAGCTAAACTTTTCTTTTGTACCTCCAAGATTTCTTGCGTCTGCTTGAAGGTTGCAGTACTGGCTTCAATCATCGCTTGAAGACTGTTTCCCAATGCTTTTAGATCCAGCCCTCCTCGTCTATCTCCTAGAAAAGTAGACACCTTACTTTCTAGATCATTTACTGCCGTTACTGACGGTTACTGTCGTTTCTGTCGTTTATGAGCTCAACTGTCGTTCAGTTCAAACTGTCGTTACTGTCGTTATACTGTCTGATCAATTAAAACTGTCGTTATACTGTCGAATACAGTGACCGGGCTAAGTCACTATCTCTGCAGAGCCCATATAGATTCTAAACCGAGACTAAATTTAATAAAGCTTTACACGTCTTAGAGCTTTCAAGAAAAGCTCAGTTTCAGAATCTATATTTTTTTTTTTTTTTTTTTTTTTGAGAAACAACTCACCTATTTCGGTTTGTACTGCCTTGTGTGCAATTATCAGATCTTCTTCTTCTTCGAGGATCTCATTTCCACTCACATAACTGTCGTTATCTGTCGTATTTATGGGCATCTGCTCAGTTTCCTCCGGTAGGGTTTTCCAATCCGTAACCACTAGTGGTTTGTCATCGTTCACAGCCTGGGTTATGATCTTTTCGATCACCCGTTTTTCATTTTCTTCCAAAAGAAAATCTCCTGTGAATTTAGGCAAGTTATTACATGACATTACATTGGATTGTTTTCGGCTTCTTTCTCAGCAGACCGAACGCAAGCCTTACTGATCAAGACCGAGTGAAAAAGACAATATCCGAACGCAAGATTACTATCTCAGTCACCCTCACACAGGAAACAACAGAACGCACAGCGGTTATCGTTTCTAGTGTGAACCTACCGAGGTGGTGTCTTTATAATTTAGTATTAACTTTAAAGTTTACTATTCGATTTAGGCCATTATTATTCATACGGGCACTTGAAAATAATGCAAAAGATTTTTACACACCTGTCTTATATTTAACTCCACTTTCTGTCGTAAACAAGTAGTAGTTATCTTCCCGGGTCAATTGAACCTTCTCTCGTGGATGGCTCTTTTTCCACGCAAAGATTTCCTCATATTTTTTAATGAAGTTGAGGAATATTTCGTCATCGTCATCTATAAATTGTCGACAATTAATTTTTGTTTTTCTCATATGCTACAATACATATTTCGAGCGCTTTGTATACATGTTTATTGACGTCAGTATCGAGAAATAATACAAGTTCGCATGCTTTAATAACTAATAACAGAGAAATCGGCCCGAAATAATGCCAAAATCCCGAATAATTCTCGTATCGGTAACTTGATACTTCTACTCTATCTAAACAATATAATTTTTAGGAGAGCGCGCGAGATCAGTTCCCTGGGGCCCCGCAACATCAGCACCTTAAACGTCGCTAACATTAAAATTGAAATTATTAATTGTTCTCAGTCGAAAAATATTTATTTCCAGCGGAACATTGTTTTTGATTATGATTCCTGAAATCGCACAAGTTGTTAAAAATATAATTCGGCCGAAACACGTAGCAGCGTTTAGCTCGCGCCGATATCCTATTTCGCACGATTTCGAGGAATCGCCCAAGAATTCGCTGAGCTTGACTTTTTGTGTTTTTCCCACTTGTACTTGACAATATTGCACAATGTGCGGATGAACTGATATTTCCAATAACGTATTGTCTTTATTATCATGCTCAACGAAATACTCAACGTACCAACTTGTCTGTTTGAAAATCGCACTCACCTCGCGCCTTGGCCTGTTCGTCAGGTGAAACCCCTTCCATGACAAACTCGTACCTGCCGTTGCACTATTCACTCAAAAATTAGTTCAAAATTTAATTACCGTACAGCGCAGTGGAAGCCTTCTGGGCCCATAACCTGTTGGGATAAAGGGCGAGCTGTGGTAAATTAAACACGATTTAATTTATAAAACTCTAATAATCAAGGCTGTGCTCTGACGTTACACAGTAAGTTGCTTATATTAGAATAAACGTACCAGCGTTACGCGCAACGGTTGGTATCCCCACTTGTGGATGTTTTTAATGTAGTGTTGGGTGTCTACTTCCAACACTAAGAGATCACGTTCTTTGTTCATCCGCCGCAAGACTTCGATATTTGTAACGCGGTCTGTCCAAGGTATTCTTAACATTCGGCGGCACACCCACATCTCAAAAGCCTCCGGTCTATTCATTGTAGTGATCTTCAGCGTCCACGCTTCGACACCATACAGGAGCACCGGGAAAACATAACATTTGACGAAACTATATCGTATTTGGGCATTCAGACTTTTGTCGCTCAGCAAACTACGCATTTTCAAGAATGTTGTTCTGGCCATCTCGATTCTTGTTCTTATTTCGAGATCTGGATTCAAGTCCTCTGTAATCCAGCTACCCAAATATTTAAATTTCCGAACCCTTGATATAGACGTCCCTTGAACTTTTATATCTACCAGCTGATTTGGGTTTCTACTTATCACCATTGTTTTTGTCGTTTGTTTATTTATTTGTAGTCCCATCTGACCACCCACTGAAACTATTCTGTCGATTAATCTTTGAAGACCCTCAGAACTATCCGCAAGTATCACTGTGTCATCGGCATACCTTAAGTTATTTATCAGTCTGCCATTGTCTTTTATGCCGTCTCCGGATCAAGTGCTTCCTCGAATATGACCTCAGAATACATATTGAAGAGCATGGGGCTGAGCATACACCCCTGTCTGACTCCGCGCTTTATAGGTACAGCTCTTGTCTCGGTACTTTCTAGTCTTATTGAAGCTACTTGGTGTTCGTATAAATGCTGTATGATCTTCAAATCCTGCGTGTCAATACCTTTGCTTCCTAGTATTTCCAGCAGTTTTTTATGTTTAACACAGTCGAATGCTTTTGTATAACCTATAAAACACAAGTATACATCCTTTTGTTGGTCTTTGCATTTTTGTAGCATGGTCGACAGTGCAAACAAGCTCTCCCTTGTGCCCAGTCCCTCTCGGAAACCCATTTGTTCTTCGCTTACATCTTGATCACATTTTTTACGTATTCGATTATGCAGAACTTTTAAGAAAAGTTTTAATACTTGGCTCATTAAACTGATTAGACGGAAGTCATCGCATTTTGTGGCTCCCGGTTTTTTGGGTATGGGAACAAATGTTGATCTCAGCCAGTCCTGAGGTATGGCTCCGGTCTTGTGTATGATATTAAAAAGGTGAACTATTGTCTTAAGATTTTCCTAATTGATAAGTTTCAGTATTTCCGGGTAGGTGTTGTCTGGACCGGCAGCTTTTTCGTTTTTAATACAGGCTGATGCCTTCTCAACCTCCGACAACATTATATCTGGGCACTGCTCTGACTGTATTTGGTTGCCCTTCGAGGGATCCATATCGTCGAACAGATCAGTTATGTTTTATCCAAATTTCTTCATGTTTTTCTTTGCTTGAAGCTGGTTTCCCATCTTCATCTAGGATTTTCGAGCAGGGTTGGTGTTTTCGGTTTCCGGTAACTTCTTTGACTTTTTTGTGGATGTTGAACATGTGTTTGGCAAGAAGTTTGTTGTTATTTACTCGTGTTGACTGTTCTTGAGTCTCCTGCAGAGCATGCTTAAGTTGTGTCCATAATTCTTCTGTCCTGTTTGAAATTTCCCCATTTGGGTCTTGTAGATATTTAATCCATTGGATTTTATTGAGTATTATTTATTATATCTGGGAATAATTTGAAATTTTCTTTCAAATTAAAAAGTCTATAACATATTCTGTATAGTTTGGAGTCTATAGATTTAAACAATCTGGAGGACCTATTTAGAATTTAAGGAACCAAACAATGAAAGACTGGGATATAAAAAAATGATAAGTAATTCAGCGCAAGCAAACAAGTAATATTATTATGATTAAAACACAAATGATAACACTCCTGAATTAAAGTGAGTCGCAGAGTAGCATATTAAGAACACGCAGCAACTTTAAATGTGTTAATAAAAGAGGTGAGTGCAACAGTGCCACCATGCTGTTCCCATAATTAATTACTCTTGCTATGTATTTCCCGATTTCTTGTAAGTAATTCTTCTGGAATCTTTCGTTGGGGCAATCGTTGTAATTATACCTTTATGTGAATTGAATAATAAAAATTACCAGATCAAATACAGAGGCCAACTTGCATGCCAAATGAGATTCATTTGTGAAATCAAGGACTTCGAATTGCAACAAAGATTGCATGCTCACTGTGTTACTAACAAAAATCATTAAAACCACATAAGAGTAGTCATTCAACCAACCATAATAAATAAAATAAAATAAAATTTGTTACTATTGTTATGAAATCACAGTTGGTTGCATATTTCAAATAGCTTTAATATAATAAAAATAATAAAATCAGTTAAGGATAGGAGAAAACCTGTGGCCTGTGACAGAGACGCCGAGAAACCTTGGTGTAACATTTAAGATTATGAAAACGGTGTGAATAAAACGACAAATAAACGTGTGGAACTATTATTTGTGCCCCTCTCTCCTGAACCATCTTTATCCATAACACTATATTCACCAAATCCATTACTCAAACATTTATGTTAAGTACATTGTTTTACCACAGTCTACTAAACATCTATTAAGATAGCCATTTCACATCCCCACCACCAGAATAGTGTCATAATTTGTACCATCAAAACTAATTTTGTAGCTCTGCTTGCTTCTGAGAAACAGTGGCTACTGCATACTACGTATCTCTGGAACAGCTGGAGATAATAAATTCTTTGAGGTGGCTGGATTTGTCACCATTTCATTATATAATGAAAAGTAAAATGATCAATTTTTCGTCACTGAGGGGTGGGTTTTGACAAGTACAATGTGGCTCATGTAGGAGCTACAAAATAGCTACAAATTTAGCCACCTCAAAGAAATTGATACCTTCAGAAACAAGAACTACAAAATTAATTTTGACACTACAAATAGCAATAAATTATGACACAGTTAAGCAGTTGGACTACTTGAGCAAAACTACCTGTGCTATACACACTAGGGTCCCACTAGAGTGATCTGAGCCCACTATTCTTTCGCCTATGAATTCACCGTAATAACTTCCATATTAACTTAATTGTAGTTCAGCCAAAACGCTAAAAATGAATACCTGACCTCAAAATCAGTTTGAGTTTTAGAAAAGAAAGAAAAGATATCATTTATATGTTTCATCCATAATTTATAAATGATTATATGAAATTGTAAAAATTGTAGGTAACTACATGAAATATGCGCATTCTCAGTTGCTCAATTTATGAATTTGTTCTATCTATAGTTTATATAAATACATAATATATATCAAATTAAAATTTTTAGTTTTATTTATATATGAAACATGTTTTCATTATAGGGAATTGTTTACATATATATGTGTTTGACCTGTCGAAATGTCGATGAAATTTTCAGGAGTGACCCAACTGTATGTATGTTTTATTGCTGTCTTATATTGTTACTTGAATCACTTTGTAACAATTTTCTTATGTTAGATATGAATTTGTTACCCTGTCAAGGCAGAAATCGGCATGACCATGCAGTCTCGTTTCCCTATGAGATGGGCGTTCTTATTGAAGATGGGCTTCACATCTCTCACTCCCATACATTCAGGTATATCTTGCTTATTTGCTAATACTAACAATGGAATGCCCTGTAATGCTTCACTCGATATCATCTTATCTGGAAAAACCACAATAGAAATAACAGAAATGTATGAAGGTGAAGGTATTGCAGATTTACCAAAAATTTCTTTAGATTCATCTATTCTTTCTCTATCGGAGGAGTCTATTATGTATATGACGGCATGGGACTCTTCATAATACTGTAAAAATATTAAATGTTGGATTATTACTTGACACTTAACAAAGTTTACAAACTGTTAATATATGGCTAGAACTGGACATCAAAACAAATGGAAATGAATTGTTAAAATTACACTGAATACCGCTCCTTTCGTATATATAGAAGTTGGAAATTTCTATAGCAGCCCTTAATCTATACACTTACCTTGTCCCATAAGGATTGTAGCTCGCTTTGGCCGCCGAGGTCCCAGAAATTCAGCCGCACCCCTGAGACATCGATTTTGCCTATATTAAGTCCTACGGTTGTCGTTATCTTGGAGGGATGTATCCGAGCGTAGCTTTTCGTCAGCTTGGTCTTGAGAGCTTCTAGGTAAGTCTACAGAAGTATAAAGCCAAGGTTGAGCGCCTAAAATATGGGTTTTGTTATGGTTATTTACCGTCTTCCCCGCGTTGTCCAAGCCGAGGATAAGCACGCAGTACTCGTCTTTTTGTACCAGATACTTGTAGAAACCGTGGATTAAAGTGTACATCGTAGTTTCTCAGAAAGTCATAGTTTGAGGTTGGGGGTTCGCATTTTGATTTGAAATAAACATTGGTCCATTGGTGACGACAACAGCAACAGCAAAATGACGGAACACAGAGATTGGAAAAATTGACATGGAACGGTAATGTTTTAGAATCAGTCCGAGTGCGAAATTCAAATAAATCCAGTTCTATTAAACAAAAGGGTATAAAATAACTTCAAATAACTTTAAATGGTATATGGCTTTCGTAACTGTAATGATAGAACTTATTAACTTAAATAATTTTATTTTCAATTTGTTTAAAAGTAAATATAATAATAATAATAATAATTGTATACTTTGTATGTAAAATTTCAATTGGACAAATATAACTAGTAATATAAAGTTTATTTTTCAATCTTAATTATAATAATACATGTAATATTTGTAGCAGTGCTCTTGTCTCATATCAATGCTGCCAAACTTTTAAGTACAGACATTTAAAAAAAATAAAATTTTAATCTCAGGGGTGTCTCGGGAACAACTATTCGAGTAAAATTCTATTCAACAATTCAATAACAGTAACTCGGAAGTATTAAAATTAATAATGATAAAAAATAAGCACACAAGGCCGATATAAAATGTCAGGAAGACAACACCACAGAGATACTAAAAACTTTCATTCCTAAACTACATACATTACTTTAAAACATATCACTTGATCTGATACATACGAGGATAATCACATATTACAGTTTAACAAAATAATGGACGGTGTGTGAAGGCACCTCTTGAAGGCAACTTTGGAAAGTACTTATCTTAAAAATATCACCCTATAACATTCAGAACAAGCACAGTTTAGCCATCTTTGTGGTGCTACCTTCATAGAAACTTGCTAAAATACTGACATATAATAACATACCAAGATCGGCTGTTATGTAGTAAAAAAGAGAGACCCCAGATTTAAGGACCACTATAAGGGATTTCCGTAGAAAACGATTATAATGAGAAATAATTTAGGGTTCTGACACAATGCGGGGTACTTCCAATGTTAAAATTTTTATCACTCAAAACAAAAATGTGAACCCTTTTCTACTTTCTCAACGAATATTAGGCCTAAATAAAATTAAAACGGTTTTTTGAATGAACATCACATACAATAGGCAGTAAGCATAATAAATATAAGCACATATACCCATCAATTCCTCGAGTAGTTTTAGATATTTAGATATTTTTGCATTGTTGAATCTGCTTCTTTCTTTCCTATTTCCTCAAATAATATTTATGCCTGACAAAAACCAATGCACATGACATGTTTTTGAATAAGGAAGTATCACGCAAGCAGCAAGCATAATAAACATTGCCATGTGTACCAATTTCATTCCTGGAGTTTTATCCAATGTTCAGTCCAACTGTTTGTAATGTTAATCGACCAACAACTGTCATATTCATTACCATATGAGTACATTAGCATATGTTTCCACTTAGTTCAAAAGATCAACTACTATCATCACTTGACGCTGCTTATGTCAAATGATACCAATGCAAGTTTTCTAATTTGGGAAGTGGGTACGTTTCTGGCCAATGGCGCCCATAAGTTTATTTTCCCTCAACGTGATGTGTGCATGAAAAATTTTCCAAACATGTTTCCGATTTAGCATTAAGGCATTCAGTCTTTAACAGTCACGACAAACATGTAACAAGAAAGATGTTTCTTGCTCCGGAGCAAAATTTTGGCTTACATCCATCGCGCTTACTGCACTTGTTCATGCTCTAGTTTCCCCGAGTCTTCAAACGACTTAACCGTTTTCACGGAAATCCACCCGAAAATCGAGCCTTTCCTCTTACCAAAATTCGTAAATATTACTGGAATGTTCAGTTCGCTCGAAAGTCTACCTCTCACAAGTGCAAAATGCCATCATCTTTACTGATGCCCTCTTCGAGATTCCCGCCCGTCAGGTCGACTATCTCGTCCTGGTCGTACTTGTCGTCGGGGTCCGAGCCGGCCGTCGTGTTCGACTGGTGCGAGCCGCTCGACAATTGGGAGTTCCTGCTGAAGCTGCCCCGTCTCGGCGGGCCGACGGTCCTCTGGTTCGCCGGCTTGACGGTTATGATCAGGTTCGAACTGTTCGCGACCATCATGTCGGTCACCTGGTCGAGGGTCTTGCCGGCGACTTCTATGCCGTTCACCTCGAGGACCTCATCGTTGACGGCGAGCAGGCCGGTAGACTCGGCCAGGCCGCCCGGCACCAGACGGGAGATGAATATGCCGGGGAACTTCTCTAAACCTGTGAACAGTAAGACCAATCCCTATGTAATATCGAGAATCTACGGACACACAAGGCGATTCTGGATTTTAAAAAAGCATACAATAAGAGTAGAACGAAGTATAGAAAAAGTAAAATAACTTTCAATGCATGTGATCAGGTACAGTCATAATATACATAATTTATTGATTTAATATATAATTTATACATTTATATATAAGTATATAATTTCAAGTAAGGGAAGCGATTTTTAAAAACTTACCCTATTTGTAATGTAATTCGATTCTTCGATTACTCTTTGCAAATTCGTCAATGACGTCATCATAAAAACGTGGGTGCTCTGACAGGCGTTGGAGAAGTTTATTTTCAATGGACAAAAGCGATATTTGCGAAAGTCTCTCCTGACCTGTTGAATTTCTCACGAAATTTTTTATACGTTTAAGCGTTGAAAAATTGCGTTCTACTGATGAACTTGTGGCGGGTATTGTCGATACTAATTCACACAATTTCGACACTTCCGTGTAGGCATCTTCCAGCTCCTTGTCTTTTAGAAATTGAATTAGTTCTTTGGCGTTATTTTTTGTGCTAATGTCATTAGTTTCGTAAATCACTTTTAGTTCCGATCGCAGTAGTACTCGGTCGAAGAACTGACCATAATGAAGAAGAAGAGATTTAAACGCACCTTCTGGAAAAGGTTTTTCTTCATATGCATTAAAATTGCAGAGCTCGAGAAATTTTAAATCATTTAAACTGTTAAATCTATAGTTTATTTGTTGGTGAATTTGATCGATTATTTCATAAAAGAGGCGTCTGTATGATGTTTGAACATCTCCCACCTTGTCTGTTCGAAGACGCTTGGCTTCTGGCTTTAAATTTAACGCCATCGTTTTCTCCCAAAATAGATCAAACTCATCTCTTTTTTGGTTTAGCATGGACTTAAAATCATCTACTTCTTTTAAGCAAGAAGCAATATCATTTGTCTTGGTTTGTAATATATTGCAAACATTGTCCGAAAATGGAAATATTTCTGATAACATGTTCAACAAAAAATTAAAATTAAAATCTCGTTTTAAACAGTCTAAAAATCCTCTCGAACTATTTATTGTTTCTGAGTCCCACGTTTCATTATTTTCCATTATATTCTCAAATAGTTCAATCAGCGGTTCGCGATTTTCAAAGACTGTTAAGATAAGTCTACCATTGTAGTTCCACCTGGTAGGAGCCACTTTCGACCATTGGTTGTGGACGATGGAGTCCAAAGCTTGTGTACGTTTTGTTGACTCGGAGAAAAAAGCAGCCATGCCACTTAAAGTAGCAAAAAATATTTTACACCCTTTTATGTGGTTGATGGACTGGGATAAAACTAAATTTAATTTATGGGCAAACCAGTGGACAAATAGGGCACTTGGGAAAGTTTTTCGAACTTTAGCTTGCAGATCTCCTAATTGTTCTGCCATTACTGCAGCTCCATCATAGCTTTGAGCAACCAATTTTTTGTCTCCATTAATTTCTTTAATAACGTTATTAAATATAGTATATAGTGCATCTGCCGTACGATTTTCGGACACATTCTTAAAACCTAAAAATCGCTCTTGAACATTTCCGGCTTTGTCAACATAGCGTATTACTATAGATAATTGGCTAAAATTAGTGATATCAGTCGTTTCGTCCAAAACGATAGCAATGAACCGTGCTTCGTCAATCTCCTGCTTAATTTGTTCTAAAATAATGGTGGCAGCAGCGCAAATTAAATCATTCTGTATTGTATTCGACGTTACGCGAAAAACGCTAGACTGCTCTAAATGATTCTTTAAGCAATCATCATATTTAGCCATTAAACTAAGTAAATCCTGAAAATTCCCTCTATTTGAAGAAATTCGTGTTTCGTCAAGACCTCTAAATCCCAATTCGTGCTGTCCGAGAAAACAAACAACATCGATAAGTCTTTTTAATATCTTCCTATTTTTATCAACAAGTTCATTGTGTTGGCGGTGACTAATTTCCAACTGCTTATCAAGGGCGTGTTCAATTCTTGTTTTGCCAACTTTTTCTTTAATGACGGTCTGCAAATGAGCTTTGGACATAATGTGTCTTTTCACAGCTTTACTGAAATTGTTTAAATCGGAAAAACCAGTTTTATTCCAGAGACCTTTTTCCTGTTCAAAGAGTAAACATGGCCAACAAAATAATTTACCAAGTGTTTCACACCCTGTTAACCATTTAAATTGTTCGTAATGTTTTTCCGGATGAAAATGCCTAATACAATTTTTCATTTTTGTGGTTAGATTTTTCATAGGCGGTTTTGCCCTTCCTTTGGTAATTAACTGAAGCTTATCTGCGCAGTTTAATGTAGAAAAACCCTTTATTATTAAGACACACACCACACATTCACACACAATTTTGTTACTTGACTGTCTAACATTTTTAGTATTATTCCCGTCAGCTGAAGTTGACGGTATTTGCATGTTCACGTCCGTGATGTCTTCCATATCGCACGACGCACGTATACTATATACACACACACCGATAGCCGTTTAAACCTGCACTGCAAATAACCTACTCCAATGATAGCTTCCACGCTCGCGACTCGCGACTCCATACATCCAGCAGGTTCAATGACCTCTCGACGCACAGGAAAACAGGCGTGTGCAAATAAAGATGGCATGTTACTTTCTCACTCTAAATGGGCGGAGCTAACAACTCTGTAACCATGACGCTCTAACCTCTACTCTGTTTTAAACGGCACCTGAACATTTTCAATTTCTCAAAAAAAAACAAATTTAAAAAGGCTTTGAATGTACATATTCACTAAACTCTTTATATTTGAATTAACATATTAGGTGTATACAATTAGAAATATTTTTTTCCAAAAACTGTCCTAAAGTCCACTGTCCACTAAACTGTCCACTTTACTCTTAAGAACTTTTATTTTATTGTACAATTGTTGTTTTCTTTAAAAAGGTATTAGTGATTTATAGCAAATCTCATAACTTAAGTTAATTTTGCAATGCTTATACCTTTACTTGAAACATTTTTACTTATAATTGCCCTAAAGGGCACTTTACTCTTAAGAATTTTTATTTTGTTGTACAATTTTCTTCAAAACGGTTTTATTGATTTATACCAAACCTCATAAATAGATCTCCATCAAGTAAATTTGATTTTATTTATTCCAAGTGGATGATTGGATTCTTATTCGAAGTATGGACATTGAAATTTGTTGTTGTTATATTACATAAGTGAATGTATATATCGTTTCGATAAAATTAGTTTTATTCAAAAGCATTTTTCAGAAACCTTTCATTTAACAAACAACCAAAAGAAATATTTATTAATAAGGGAAAAGGTTAATACTCAATACTAAATTTATTTTATAAAACGGTGATAATGATAATGTGTAATGAATATTTTGTCCGACCATATGAGAAAGTCTTACAATGTTACACATCGCTATTTTTTTAATAATAACTTTTACAGACACCCTGGTGACAACACCCATAGCGCCCCAACTAGTATGCCACTTTGAAAATTTTTATACATACATATACATTATATATAGATTTAAATTCGCGTGCATATTTTAGGTTGGCAACGACGAGTAGTGTTGCCTCGGCTGTCTTTGTCCAGGCAAGGTCCAGTCACATTCACTGAACAGTTGACTCTATTATTGGCATTAAACTTCATTGATTTTAACTTAGATAGTTTGCTTCAAAAACAATATGAAAACATGGTGAGTTTGCCAACTGTGCTTTTAAAAACATATTTGTGAATCACCTGTGAATTGAGAACTGAATATGTGTGCATTTATTCAGTGTGAAAAATAAGGCTAAGGTCATTTATTTTCCATCTCATTATTATTTGATAACTTTGGGCACCAGTGCCTGTACCTTCATTAATGATATACGCTGAAAGTTATTTTACTTGACCTGTAAATTACGGAATATAATGGAATCATATTATGAACATTATCAAATAGTGGAAATAAAAACCGGTTACAATAGCATAACCATAGAAATATTAATTATATCGAGTGCTTGTCCGCTATCTGCTCCATTCTCCATGTGCAAGAGGGACAGAAATCATATAGGAAATATTAGCTTCTTGTTTAATGAGCGGGATTTGTTACTTTCATCACATTACATAGGGAGGAGGAATGGCATGGTAGCTAAGTCCCGCCCATAAGAAAGAGAGGCAGACAATGCCTACATTGTTACAGCCAATACTGAAAGGTGAGAGGCTAGAACATATCCATGCCTACATTGTTCCCCTCTCTCTAGTACATAGAGAATGGAGCAGACAGTGGACAAGCAGTCTATATCCTTTAATATGTCTATGGGTACAATAGTTGTATGTCATATAGGTACATGTCTAACAACTGCACATATTTTATGATTCCATTATTATACTCGGGCGACAAATTCAACTAACTCTTACCGTTTTGCGTGACCTTAACGCTGGTCCCATCTCTTATGTAAAACCCCAACGGTTTATCAGAACCATGCTTCAACAGCCTGACTCGTCTACACGTCTCCGGCACTATGTCCACATCGATGATGGCCGAGACCTGTCGAAAATCGTGCGGGTTCGATATCGGTAAGGTTTTCGTCTTGGCCGGCGTCCCTCCCAGTATCGTTGATATTAAATTCCTAGGTTTCAGTGTGCCGTAGCCGTTCAGCTCCTCAAAGCTATTCCCTGGTATAATGAAACATAATTAGGGTATTGGCGATAAAAATTACTATCAAAACTTGGAGATATTATAGATCTGTTTGTGCAAATATACTAATATACTTTATCCTTGGTTTAGTTGCTAGGTGATGTTAATTTTAGGTATTGAATATTTGTTACTGAAGTAAAAAAATCGAGTGTAACTAAACTTAGCCTTCCGCTTCTTCCCTTCAGTAAACTCAATTTCTTCTATTTACAGTAACAAATTTCATTAACACATTAAACTTTTTACCTTTTCTTTGTATTATTACTCTCAATAAAGGTTTGGCGTTAACCAGTGCCCTCCTGAGATTATCATCATTGTTTATGGGCAGAAGATCCTGATCACTCGGGTCAATATATGATACAAGGAAGGGTATATCCTTCAAGCTGTGCAGGTGCTCGATCAGAGCACGGAAATCCTCGAACTTTGGCTGAGTGTTCCGGTTTACTGAGAATCTCCTGAACTCGGCATCAAACTGAAACAAAAGTCAGCTTCACCATTAGGCAGTCCGATGGGAGAGTTGTGTTATAATAAAATAAATATTAAGGACATAAATGAAAAGTAAAAATATGAAAATACTCGTCTAAGAAGACAATAAACAACAATAACTTGTGAAGTGATTTCACACTTTTAACTTAGCTAATAGTTGAATGTTGATGTATAATAAATTTGACCATTAAATTGTTCCCATTTTTATAATGAACTAAATGACAAATTAGGAATTAACTACAATTTTTTAATCAATCATCTTAGGTTATATGGATATATCTAACAGAATTATTAGGTGGAACCATTGAGAGAGCAAATTTAAAAGTACAGTTAATGCAATTAATGCTACACTACTTGCTCAATTAAATATGGTAATTAATAAAAAAGAAATTTAATTAATTCTAGAATAATAATGTTGCAAACTGTAAGGACTAAGATTTTTTGGTGTAGGTAATTAAAACTAACTGTAAGAAACGAATTAATATATGGGCGGTCGTAAATAGTTCTGATATGAATTTATCACCAGAGTTATACCAAATTCTTCACACTAATTTGTAAGGCTTTACAAGTGGTTTTATCACCCAAAATGTAATCACATTTGGAACACCTGCACTATGTTTATAAATTCCATTCATACAAATCTAATAAGTTTTCAGGTGTTCCTTTTAAATTTAACAATTTTAGTTTTATAGAATAATTGTATTGCAGGATGTGGCCAAAATTTAGGGCTGTTAATGAAATTGACAGAAACAGAAAGTTACTTTTAATGAACCGATTTCACATATCCAATATACTAATTCTCTCTATACTACATATAATCTTTTTATGTAACTGAAATAAGGTGTCGTTATAAAACACTGAAAGTTTTCTCGGCAATTGTAACATCCAATAATTGGTACTTGCAGTGTTGCACTTATTGAATGAATTAGTGTCGGAATTAATGTAATTACAGGGCAAGTTCATGCAATTGTTCTAAACAATGGATCAAAGCATACCTGCTATGTATGGTCAATGAATCATACCCTCAAACATTTCATTGAAACCAAGGGAGATAAAGGTAACAACAATTACGCGTACTTTCAGGTGCAACAGTAAATAAAGTTACGTGCTCACCTGCCTACTTATTGTAATAATACCAAAAACTTAATCTCTTACCTTACTCTTAACTTCTATTCTGGAATTGTCAATCGCCGACCTCACAACAATCTTGTTCTTGGACATTTTAGGAGCATCGAATATTTACATGAGAGGGTAGAAGCGGTCCGTGGGGGTGGTTACACTTTTATTTTAGTATAAAACGGTGCAAAATTAATGTAAAAAATTAAAAATCGGAGGAATTATTTACATTTCAAGCCATGGAATGTGATGTGACATACTTCTTCTTCGTCGTCTCCCTGACAGACGACAGAGACGTTGTCAGTTGTCAATGTCGAGGGGAAATCCTTCTTCTTCCTAATAGCTGATAACTATTCGAATTATGTTGTTGCATTTATTTATCAAATTTATTTGTTAGAAATATACATACATGGAACATTTTACATTATAATTAGTGCTCGTGTTTATAAAAGTCGTTAATTGTAAGAAGTACTGCCGTTAATCGCCATTTTGGGGCGGTTTATGTTGAGGGAAAATAGCGCGAAATTTAAATAATGAGGTGGAAAAGATGGGATGGTACCGATGTCTAACAGATAGTGCGATTTTTGAAATCCATCCGAGCCGCTTTTTGACGCTTGATATAAACAGATTGCTTTACTTTGCCCATAACATCTAGCAAGAAAATATCATTTGTTGCGTTTCTTATGAAGTTTCAAAAAGTGTAACATACACTTTTCCCAACAATTTTTGTAACTAAGTTGTCCTTAATTTTTATTTGCCAAAAAGCAAATAAATTCTAATTTTGGCGAATTCGCTGTATTGGGTTCATTTAATTGTCGTCTCTTTCTGGTAATTTGTATTGTTTTTTTTTAATGACGTTTGGACCGCTGCAATATCGCACCCGGGCGATAGTATTTAATACTCGCGAGTGTATTTGTTTTAATCAAAAGTCGGTTACCATGGTAATCAATCAACTTACAAACACACCGCCAGAATGGCTGCTAGAGAGGTACCTACTTTTTGAATATCCTTCTTTTTAAATTATACATAAACAATTTAAACCGTACAATTAAACACGAATCTGTTTACTAGAACACTAGATCCCGATCGATCCTTATCTTGTTTGTTTCAAGGAAATAATGGAGCTAATCGAACTCGACTCCCCCGCCAGGGAAAAGAACAAGAAGACCAACAAAGTCAATTCGGTTAACTTGGACACCGAGACCTACTCGGTGGCTAGCTCAGCAAGTGCGGACATCGTGAACATCTTCTCGGTGAGCCCGAGGACGAAATCCACGTCGTATCAGAAACACGAGGGCACAGTTTCCGAAATTTCGGACGATGTGTTCATCATCAGAACTGGGACGAGGTCTTATAAGGAAAAAATTGCCGAGCACATCAAAAGGATCAAGCAGAAGGCAAGCACGTCCTCCCAAGATATGCTCAGATCCAGGAGCAGGCTTCAAATGGAGCGGATCAGACGGGAGAACGAATCCTCCAACGCCGAAGTGGAGAGCGTAAGGAACAGGTTCAATCTGAACGGCGTGAGGTCTTTCCAGCAGGAGCTGGAGAGCTTTTTGAGCTTCACCGAAGCTAAAGCGGAAGACAGGAGCATGGATGAGTGTCTTTGTTTCGTCTATGCGGAGAACCTGAGCTTTAATGCAGCTCTGGCTGAAAAGGAGTGTCTATTCAGGCCTAGTAGGTAAGTCCAGTTTTGCAGGTATTTGGAGTGATTCCAGAAGTAAACTGAAAAGGGCTTTCTGCTAACTTAAATGTGTTGTAAAAGTGTTGGATGCAAAATTTAAGAGCACATTTATCAAAAATGGCATATTTTTCATTTACCTAACCCATGTAGCAATTGCAGAAGAACCTTCGGCCAGAAAGTGAACCCCGAAATTAAACAACGCTCCACCGTCGAGTTAAATTACCTTAAACAACGCCTACTGTTAGAAGACGAAGACAAGTAATTACTATAAATTTTGTAATAACTAACTTCAATCATCTCAAACTCACTTTTTCCTAGGAAATGGTTCGACAGTGACGGTCAAATCGTGTTCTGCCCCGACCCGGTGGATTACAAACAAACGAAACCTAGTTTACCGAAGACGAACCCGGATCTATTCCACTACATATCCAGTCGATGTCCTGGAGACGAATGCGAGGAAGTCGTAGTAGAAAGGGACAAGGTTTTAAATTTGTACCTATCCCAGCTGGTATTCCTGCACCACCCGCTCTTTAGCCTAGAGCACGTGTTCGCCGCTAAACTCAAGAGTGACTACGAGAAATACAATAAGTTACAAGGAACCGAAGGGTTGAGAAGAAAACTGGATGAACTCAGAGAAGATCCGAACGCATCGAAAGAAATCAAAAAGTTGAGGGAGGAATACATGTTCGAATCTCAAAAGTATCGGGAAACCATCAAATCCATCTTGGACGACTGGAAGGCAGTGAAGAGAATCAGGGAGACACAACAGTACTCGAACACCAACATCAGACTCATCATAAGGAAAGTGGAGGTGGACTACGAGACAGATTCGAAGCAATACGACAAGTTTATACAAGCTTCCCTGAAGGAGCTATCACTCGAGAAACTCAAACAGGAAAACAACGAAGACTCTGACGCGTCACAGAGATCCGACCGGACGTTCACCGTCACCAAAAAAGACGATGAGAACAACGACAAAGAGTCACAAAGTTTGATCAAAACCATCAAAAGATCCCTGAGACCGCCAGGCGAACCGATTTTAAACTTCACACTCGTCGAAACTGGCGCGATCACCGAAACCCCAGATAACCCGAAGGAGAGCACTCGAAGGACCAATTTAGACTCGACCAAGCTGAGCTTCAGAATACTGTGCGACGACGTCGAAGTATGCAAGACCGGCAACTTTGGCCTAAGCCACAACTTCGTCATCGACGTGGACGAGACATTTTCGCTGAAACTCATCGAAACGCCCAAACTCCTCACCGTGGAAGTGACCTCGATGACCAAAGCATTACACAAGAGGAGGGTGACCGAGGTGACCATCCCGGTACCGGACCTCGACACGAAACGAGACTTCACCAAAAGCTATTTCGAGAAGAACGAGGTGATCCACTTCAAACACGAAGGGTTAGGTTCTGGAATAGACCTGAAGACAGCAGCAGCGAGGTACAATTTAAAAGTGCCCAACAAGAACAACTCCTGCTTAAAAACCTACGGGTACCTCGAGTACAGCATCGATTGGGAAAAAACCACCGGACCACCTGCGACTACCTCAAAGCCCCCTTCCGTCGTAACCAATCCAGACCAAAATATCCCTGGTACCTTTAGGCTAAACCAAGACCTCTCCTTCTCCAATATAACGGAAATCGACAGGAACCTTCGACTCCAACTCCTGAGATTGAGGAACCGGAATGAGGTGGAGTTCGAGGGAGTCCGCATACCAAACAGGATCAAGGAAATTCCCCTGAACATTCTCTCGGAATACAAACTACGTAAAGCTCTGGAGGCCCGGGGGGAGCCGAGGGGGGAAGACGACGACGGCGACGACAAGATCGAATCGAGCAGGAGTCACGGGAGGAAGTACCTGAGACAGGTCTACGTGAGGATGTTTCAAGTCTGCAAGAACATCGAGGATAACTTGCAATACGAGAGCGTTGTCAACGAGAGCGTTTTATTCTACTTACAGTAAGTAAAGTTGGCACAAAATTATGCCCAATAAACAGTTTGTTTTCATTTCTAGTGCAATGATCAAAACCCTTCTTCGGAACTTCTTCAATTGGTTCAGGTGGCGTCCTAAGATAGCCAGGCCTTTCCCGGTCCTCTCAAGAAAATCAGACGAAGAGTCGAAACTGCCCGAACTAACTGAAAACGTACACGTAACAATATACATATTCGGCGCCAGGAATGTACCTAACAGAACGAAAGTTGACGAAGCGGACGAACATGCCAATGAAGTCAAACCCTTCGTGAAGATTAATTACAAAAATATGTCGTACAACACGGCGACCGGAAGTGGAGCTAATCACAACTGGGGCGAGAGTTTGACCATAAAGTTGGAGTAAGTTAGATAGAAAACATCTTTGGAAACGAAGTTCCCTGACATTTTTATAATGTCACGAGTCAAAATAGGGGTGATTCAAGTCTCGGTTATCTTATATAAAACAGAAAAAAGTGCCTTTATACGCTTTCCTGGTAGGTACCTTTTAGTTTTTCGTGTGTTAGGATCAATCTTCAAAAATTTTATGCGTTTAGAAAGCTTACAGAGCCATAGTAAGACCATTGGATCAGTTGGATTTTCCTGCGAGTTACTCGGTGGTTATCTAGAATATTCAAAATTCTCAGAAAACTTCAAGAACTTTCCTGTTAAATGCTATATATAGTTTAGAATTAAAGCAAAAACGTTGTAAATCTCTTCTAGGGCCGTTTAAGACCATATAAATTTTTTTGAGGTGCATTGTATTAGTTAAAATCTTCACAAAATCATTCAGATTCTTTTTGCTGGATTCTGCTGCCTATGGAACACTAAAATGAAAACATTTTGAAATTCCTCTTAAGGCAATTCAAGACCCTCTGAGTTTCTTAAAGGGCATCTAGATAGTTCAAAATTTTTAGAAATATTTCATAATCTCCCTTCTTAATTCTTCAGAATTTTCTGTTGGAAATTGGAACGAGAAATCTTGTAGATCCATAGTGTGGTCATTTAGGGTCAGTTGGATGTTTCTGAGTTACTCGGTGGTTATCTAGATTGTTTCAGATTCTCAAAAATACCTCAATAAGTTTTCTGTTAAATTATGTACAGGTTCTACTGTTTGGGATTAAAAAAAAAAGTAAAATCTAACGGCGTGTGGTGAAATTTCAAGTGAAGTGAAGCAATTTTTAAAAACTCACCCCATTTGTAATGTAATTCGATTCTTCGATCACTTTTTGCAAATTCGTTAATAACATCATCATGAAAACCTTCCTATTTCAAAAATTGCATTTAAGATGATGTTTTGTCATTTTTGAAATGGTTCTAAGAAAAGCACTACTTCCATGGACCGAACGCTGCTAGTAAAATCTCTTATAAGGGCGTTTTAGACCATCTAAATTCTTTTGAGGTACTCAGACACTATCTGTATTGGCTAAAACTCCCATAAAACCTTTCAGATCTTCCCTGCTAGATTTTGCTGTCTTTCCGCTGCATGGGACTAAAATAGGAAAACTTATAAATTCACCTTGGGGCTAATAGACACGTTTGTCTTGTGGAATGAATCGAAACTACACCCTCGGTAACATTTTTAGTAATTCTGGAAACTGGGAAGGGGTTAACTTTATTTAATAATAACGTGGAGTTCCCCGGTACTTACAGTACGGATTTTCACAATATTAGTCAAAAATCTTCATAAAACATCTTGAATTTAGTTTATGGAACTACCTTACCTTTGTGGAGGTTTCTGAGGATCCTTGAATCCTGTCAGTATGAAACGCCCCTTTCCTCTCATCTACAGGTATTTTTTGTCTTTAATATGTTAATTCACCTTTATTTCAGGACAAACCAAACTGACTACTTAAACCCCAACTCATTGGAAGGAAATATATCCATAAATTTATACGATGAAAACGACCAACCCTCAAAGAAACCCAATGAAAGTAAACGAACCACCTGGCTAGGAGGTATTGAAATACCACTGTCTGTAATTTGCAGCAACAAGCGAGTAAGTCCAGTTCAAAAGGTTGCATTTCTTCGAATTCAAAACTCCGTTCCAGATCAAAGGTTTCTTCAAGTTAAGATTACCTTACATCCTTTTGGGTTACGAGACTGAACCGGATAAACAACAGAAGAAGTCCACGAAGTTTACAAACACTCGGTCCATGAGTACCTATTTAAATATGGAGGTGTCTGTAGAGCCGAACGTGCCGTTGATCTCTCCAAATTTGGTAAATATCGTTGCTGAGGTTTAAAATGGTTTCATAAAACTCTTTTTAGGAAGAGTTCGCTGTAGGTGACGTCCCCTACGTCCATGAGCACATAATAAAGTGGAACAGGTCGTACAACGACAGCTTCCCTTGCAGAAAATTCTCCGCTCTCGCCATAGACACGAACATGAAGTCCAAATGTATTACCAGATACTTGAAGCCTTTGGAGCCTCCTCAGTTAAATTCGGAAGAGTTCAATGTATCGCCGGAGCAATGCCTTAAGTTTGTTTCATTGATACCGTTCATCGAGACCAATCACTTTTGCAGCAGTATTTGGTTATCAACAGAGGTAAAACACAATAAGTAACAGTTAGAACACTTCAATAGAAATGCAATTACTTTCAGCAACTCCTCAATCTAATGATAGGTTCCAATATTGACCACGTCGTAGCCCTCATCTGCTATTTCTTAGCACTGAAAATGGATGCTTGGTTACTACTAGGTTGTGGTATACCATACGGTTCCACAGCCTATGTTTTAGTTAGAGAATTTAGTTCTGATGTAGGGAGTGCCGTTTATTACATATATGATGTGTTCTATGGTGAGAAGTATGGATTGTTGGATGAACTTTGCCCTTTGCAAAGTATTTATTGTGTGGCAAATAATGAGAACGTAAGTTAACATAAAACTGTTGTAGAATCAGAAGAGAGTAACTTCCAAATTTCTACATTTTTAGAAAACTTTCTATTTTCGCAGATCTGGGCCAACATCCAACGTACCGATTCGACCATTCTTACACGCTTCGACTTCACTAAGAGGTCCGATTGGTTACCGCTTTTCGACAATGAAACCACCACCCCAGTAAATTTCATCAAAGGGAAGTTTTCCTACAGACCAAAAGTCGATGTCGGTGAGCTCGAACGGTACCTAGAGAAACAGATCAAGAAGCAAATATCTAAATCGAGACAACTAAATATGACTGTGTGGAACTCTTCCCTGAGTAAAGTCCTGAAGACTGCTTTGAAGTCGTTCGAAATGGCCACTATGTACAGTAAGGATTTGGAGAATTTAGGGGAATTGAGTAAAGTTTTATCAACGTATCAGGTAAGACCATGAAACTTCAGAGTGACAACTTAATTGGAGAAAAATATTTTTTGACATTGTTTTAGGCGACAGGGTTTGCTATAAACGAATTCTTCTTGAGTGTCTCTCACATCGTTAAGAAGATTAAGTCATTGGAATTTCATAGGCAGGGTGAAGGATCTGAATTCGCTATAGCTGTCTACATCCATTCTTACCCCAACCAAGTGTTGTCTGCTTGGGTATTCCTTGCTAACGTTACCAGCAAGAGTTTAGAAGCCGAATCTGTTTTATAAACAATTACAAATCGATTAAGTATTTAGTCTAAAGTGTCTAGGAAAAATAATTTTTGGTTCGTATAAGGTGTAATGAATAATTAAAACAATATTTATCTAAGTACATTTGTTTTCAATAGTGAATTCCTTCCATATAATTACATACACATACAGTAAAAATAAATAGTACATTTTTTAAATTATGAAATAAATTAGGAGTTGTATCTTAGTATGTGCAAATCATTCCCATCATTAGATTCATAAGTACAGTTCATAACATATAGGTACTAAAATACAACCGTAATATGATTAAAATTTATTTTTAGGGCACATACTAATCCGCTTTGGGGATCATGTTTGACAAAATTTTGTCCAGGGGTGTTTTCTGGAAACTGCACTTTAAAATGAAATTTAAAATCGTATTCATAAACTGAACTTATGATCTTGACTGCTAACTACCTACAAACTTCTACAGACCTTTTTGATGAATAAGGCTCGGATTTTATTAAGCAGGTATATTTATAATCACTTTATTAACAAGTTCAATATGACACGCATTGGTTTTGCATGTTTCGAGTACTATGTTGTAATATACATTTGGAACAATAATGTAAGTATAATTGCACATATATTTTGGTGTTGCGTTTACACCTTCTGCATTGCATATCCGAGCCTCAGTGATAAACTTAGGGTAAAAATTATTGTGCTCTGACCACAGAAGAGAACTAGTGTGAGCCATCATTCCTGTCTCTGCTTTTTTTAACAATTGCACCAAATCTACTGGCAACTACCCCCCTGATAAAAAGAAGTTGAAAACCATTACCTCTAAGAAATTATTTAAAAAAACAAATTTACTGCATGAAATATTCAAGATGGTCAGGGTCCTTTTCAAACCTCTTTGCTTCCTCCTGCATGCTCTCCTTTATTTTCAGTACGGCCGCCGATTCGTTTTGGTCGTTCTCACTGGAGCTGCCGAAGCCGAGGTTGTAGTCCCCCATTCCGCTACTGCTGTCCTCCCTTGGCATTCCCTGCCCATCGGAGGGCGGGAAGTTCTTCATCCCGTCCATATTCTCTCCACTCATCACCGGTCCCATGGGTCCCATGGGCCCCGAACCGTCGGGCCCACCTATCGGAAAATCCCCAGGGATGTTCCCGCCGGGTTTCATCACCGGATACATGTTGTCTCCAGCAGAGTTATTAGAGTCCTGAGGTCCGTGCATTATGGGGGTCCCGGGACCAGAAGGCGCGTTTGAACCTGAAGGTCCTCCGTAATTACCCAACGGCGATGACGAATAATTCATCGGAGTGGACGTGTTCGGTTGCCAAGGTGGCCGGCCGCCCATGGGAGGCATTGGGCCCCCCGGGGGCGGTCCCCTGAACCCGGGACCGTAACTTCCAGGTCCCATGGGGCCCATAGAGGGACCCCTTGGTGTGTTCATGCCGGATGAGGGCCCTTGCCTGGACGGATCCATGTTGGGCATCATCGGCTGCCCGGGAGGTCCGTTGAAATCGTTAGGCATCTGAGGGAGCCTCACACCGGGCCTCGGCCCACCGGGGTACCTTGGCCCCATGAATGGTTGCGAGCTCATCATCTGCCCATGTGGCATCGGCTGCGAGTGCGGTGACGGATGGTTAGATGGGTCGCTCGGACGTAAAGAACTGTTCTGGAAGAATCCCGGCGGCATGTTTGGCATATCGGGCGGCAGCTGGCTGAGGGGGCTGGGCGCGGGCCCGGCGTTGTACTCCATCCCGTTGGCCCCATAGCCGGAGTCTCGAATGTCTTTAGAAGCACAGTACAGATCCCAAAACACGCACCACCAGGAGTGAAGGAAGCCCGGTGGCTCGCCCAGAGTGATATTCTTCTCCCATCGGATCTCCGAGAGGAACGTCTGGGCAGACTTCTGGGCGCCGATGTGGAGCAGGTACTCGTACACGTACAGCGCGAGCTTCTCCCTGGCCTGAGCGTCCGAAGGGACAGCGGGACCTTTCCCTTTCGCGTACATTTTCAAAGTCGCAAATCACATACAAATGCGATCATTCGAAACCGCTTGTGGGTTCACATGTTAACTGGATGGAATCCACGGGGGTGGTTTCAGGAACGATGAACGTCCATCGTTTATTGATAAAATTGGTGTCTCTTCACTTGCCACAACAAAATTTGCTGAAAAAGTTGGATACTAGAAAGCCCTTGAGAAACTTAAGATGACGCGTCGAATACTTTCTCGTATTTTCTTATTCTGTCCAAAAAATTGTGTCCAGGAGCTTCTCTCATTCCGTGCATTTCGTGATCATTATGGGACAACCTTAGGACAACCATAGGGACCAACGATTATAGACTACCCAGGATTGCTCAGTTCGCCGAATCTGCCTGACAATAACTCTGTGACGTCACCACCGGTGCTGGACAGAAGATAGAGATTTATTCGTTTTATTGTAGTAAACAGTAAGATTTATCATTGTAAACTGTACGGTTTACGTACGTACTTTCCGTAATCCATATTTACGTACGATATCCACATCACGTTATCCACAGATCAACACGTAAAAGCACTTCAGCACCGGTGGTGACGTCACAAAACTGTCCAACATTGGTCAAATGTAAGTGAGCAATCCTGGTTAGTCTATAATCGTTGCATAGGGACAACATATATAATATGAAAAACATACATTTTCAACTGTTGTCTAGACAACTCAAAGTTTTCTAGAAGATTAATTCTTCAATTAGGCCAAGACAAGCTTCCCCAGATCAAAGTAAAACAGTGTATTTACAAAATATTTACTGTTTGTTGACGTCCCATACCTCCTCTTTTCCATTTGCTGTAAACCAAACATACACACACGATACACGTTCCATGTCATCTTTTGATATCTCTTTTGACCCGGGGTTTTTGTAGGTTAGCAGGCCCACATGTAATCTGCTATCTATTTACACTTATTTCGACGTTGTTTTTCAGATCCTTCTAAAATGTCGCTGTACAATTTCAAGAAAATTGCCGTCGTGCCTACGGCAAAGGTGGCCCCACCATTCACAAGGTCTCAATTCAGTATTTTATTGCATTTTTCTTTCAGGACTTCATTGATATAATCTTGTCGAAAACTCAACGAAAAACCCCCACAGTGGTACACAAGCACTACAAGATCACGCGTATAAGATCGTTCTACATGAGAAAAGTGAAATTCTCCCAGCAATCCTTCCACGACAGACTTACGCAGATCCTAACAGAGTTCCCTAAACTCGACGATGTCCATCCTTTTTATGCAGACCTGATGAACGTCCTTTACGATAAAGACCATTACAAGCTAGCTTTAGGTCAACTTAACACTGCTAGACATCTTATAGACAATGTTGCAAGGGATTACTTAAGATTGCTCAAGTATGCCGATTCGCTTTATAGATGTAAACAACTGAAGAGAGCCGCATTGGGCCGAATGGCTACAATCATGAAACGGCAAGGCTCCAATCTAACTTACCTAGAACAAGTGAGGCAGCATTTAGCACGTTTACCTTCGATAGATCCATATACTAGAACTATAATCATTTGCGGTAAGATTTCTTAAAACTGGAACGCACCGTATTATCTTCAATTTGTCAAAACATTTTAGGTTTCCCTAACGTCGGAAAGTCATCGTTCATCAACAAAATAACCCGAGCTGACGTTGAAGTCCAACCCTATGCCTTTACCACCAAATCCCTATACGTCGGCCACACCGACTACAAGTACCTCCGGTGGCAGGTCATCGACACTCCCGGAATCCTCGACCACCCCTTGGAAGAACGTAATGTCATTGAGATGCAGGCTGTCACGGCCCTCGCTCACCTCAGAGCCTGCATCCTGTACTTCCTTGACCTGTCTGAGCAGTGTGGTCATGGCTTGGACGAACAAGTGAAGCTGTTCGAGTCGATCAAGCCTCTCTTCGCTAATAAACCGTTGATTGTTGTGGCTAACAAATGTGATATTGTCACATTGGACGAGTTAGAGCCAGACCGTAGGGAGTTGCTGAAAGAGATCGAAGAGGATAGCGATTTGGATGTCATCGAGATGTCTACAGTTAATGATGTTGGGGTGATGAAAGTTAAGACAGAGGCTTGTGAGAAGTTGCTCAGTTATAGAGTCGATCAGAAGATGAGAACTAAGAAGGTAATGAAATGCTAAAAGACGGTATTAGGAAATACATATAGTTTAAAACGTTTTACATCATCTAACATTTCAAAGGTTCTATACTTTTTCCTAAGTCAATCTAAAATACAAAACATCATTACAGTAAACATAACAAAGTTTATTAATTTAGTCATCCTGGAACTAGGTTCACATGACAACCATTAGATTCGGCATTTTACATATTCTTGAATATTTTCGTTCATCATTATGAACATAATCATGGCTCTAAAATTATATGTTACATATCTCTTATATAACTAAAAAAGTATCACTTACATGACATGTTATCAAGATATAAATGTGACATGTTTTAAGGTCGGCAGTTTGATATATTCAAGAATTAGTTGCTTTTATTTTTGGGGATTATCAAGAACGTTCCTGACTATTCATCTCAGCTCCCTGAGAACATTCTCCCATTCAATCCATTTGTTTCACTTTTTTATGTTGGTACAATGAAGAATAAAGGTTTTTCTAATGACTAAAAGGAAACTCGCCATTTGTGCGAAGAATTGAAGTGAAGAGTTCGTGAGGATGATGTGTGCAAATGAACGGCACTGTGTGACATATTTGATAAAATCGTTTGAGATTACTTGAATTACTTGAATCTCGGTGACAAGTTCAATGCGTACATGGGAACAAATATTTTTTGAACATGGGATTTTACCCTATAGACTTTGTGCCTACAACTTTTGATATACTACTGTTCTATTCAATCACATATAGTGTATGTGAAAAAAGTTATTTGAATGGGGCTGTGTTATGAGAATTTGCTTGACATACTAAGAGATTAATGTGCTTATAAATTTTTTATGACTTCTTAAATTCACCTTTTCAAACAATTTCATGTGCTTAGGTCGACGGATTATTGAATCGCCTCCACGTCGCCATACCGAAACCCAGAGACGACAGGCCGCGTCCTCCTTGCATCCCTGAGAGTGTCTTGGCTAAGAAACTTGCCCAGTCGGAGAAACGCAAGCGTAAACTAGAAAGAGATATCGAACTCGAGGAAGGTGATGACTATGTCCTCGATCTTAAAAAGCACTACGTCGATATACCCGAGGAGGAACGTTATGATATCATCCCCGAGTTCTGGGAGGGTCACAACATCGCGGACTACATCGATCCGCAGATATTTGAGAAACTGGGAGAGCTGGAAGCCGAGGAGGAAGTGAGGGAGGCGGCCGGAATGTATGTCGTGCCGAAGATCGAATTGGATGAGACGATGAAGGAGATCAAGAGACTCGCGTTGGAGATCAGGCATAAGAAGGCGATTATAAGAGATGAGGCTAGGATTAATAAGCAGAGTAGGAAGCCTGTGATGCCTAGGACTGCCGGGGCAAAGGTATGGTAATTCGTTCTGCTTACGCAGTTACTATTGTTATTTACTTACTACTATTTTGTCCCTTTTCTCTTTGATTGTAATTAGATAGTTATTGTGTTAACATGTTTTCCATTTTCCACATTCCAACATATCAATTTTTTAGGTTAGGGATCGTTCGATCTCGAAGCTCCGTTCCAACATGGCGAACCTCGGGGTGGACATTTCTGGCAACAAGGAAGCCCACTTCAAGGAGACGAAGCAAAGATGCAAGTCGACCGGTCCTCCGGCTAAGCGTATGCGGATGGACGTGACTAGCGTCGGTGCATCGACAAGCCTCAAGGTGAAGCCGCCGAGGAACGAGCAAGGAATCAAGGACGTTGCTGTGAGTAGTGAAGAATTATATTAATGATTTTATTGTTCTATTCTTCAAATAATTGAAGATTTTTGACTCTTGTATCCTTTCTTTTAGATGAAGAAGAAGCTGGCCAAGATCGCCCACAGGGCCATCAGTAAGAAGGTCAAGAAAATGGGTCTCAAGGGTGAGGCCGATCGTTTTATCGGTACCAAGATGCCCAAGCATTTGTTTGCCGGGAAGCGTGGCGTTGGAAAAACGGACCGAAGATAATTGGATGGTTTCTTTGTTGTTGTTGAGATTGAGAGAAATAAATATGTTTGTCAAGTTCATTATGATTTCTTGTCTCATCTCTTCATTTTACTTGAGTGAAAGTGTTTTACTTGAGTGGAAAACAAGATATGTGTATTAAGGGATCCAATTTTTATATGAAATAGTAAATGCTGCCAAGAAAGTATTTTAATGATACTTATACATGAAACACTGGTGTATTATGGATGCCGCGCCAAACCGTTACATGTCATGTGACGGTAAGGTTTGGAAAGATGCGATTATGGAACGCATGTGCAGGACATAGGAGAACTTCACATCTCGCATTTGTCTCCCATCATTGCCTCTATATTATACTTCATGTTTGCTTCTAACGGAAATATTAAATTATTTATTTCTCAGTGAATACTATATTCAGGTAAGGACAATTACATTTTATTAATTCAATTTTATAAGACTCTTTTCAACACTAGTATAATATAATTTATATATAGGTTTGGTAAAGTTTTACCGCTTTTGTTATTAAATTTTTAATTCCAATTATCAATTTTATTTATTCATAATATGCTTGCATCCTTCATGTACCTAGCTCTACATTTTTATATTTTCAATTTCATTTAAGGAATCGAAAAATCAAGGAAGAGAAGATGCCATTTGAACAATCAATTGAAAAAGGAATTCCCATTCCTCATATCAAAAGGAGACACCATTGTTTTCTGCAATATTTGCAGAGATTTTGTATTGCAGTTGGAGCAGAGCAGTTATAACGAAACACTTGAACAACAGGCAGAAGATTAGATTAGATGCAACATTAGATGCATCAGCTTCCATTAGTAAAGTAGCATTTTTTTAAACTTCTAATTATTCTGTAGATGAAAAACAGTTAGCTGTAATGTAGAGAACATTTGCATTTCAAATCGTAATTCAAAATCAAAGTTTTAGTAGTATGGACTGTACATTTTTTTTTTAAATTTTTATAAATCATTGATAATGTTTTACAATGCTAAATTTTCATGTGCCAGAACAAAACGTGAAGCCATAATTCAATCAATATTTAAAAATTTCTGTGATAAAATGCATACAGAAGACTTGAAAAGTGTAACATTTGTAAGGGTTTTATCTGATGCATCAAATCATAATGAAACCAAATTGTATACAATACTGTCAATACTAGTAAGGTATGGAGTAACATTCATGTAAAAAATGTAAATTTAGCATACATTAAAGACGAAACTACTAAAATTTTGTCAAACCAAGCAAACAGAATAAATGAAACTATTTGAAATCTAAAGTTGTTGCACTAACAGCTGATAATACAAATATAAATTTTGATGAACAAAGACGCAAAGAAGTGAATAATGTCTATGTAAAATTACAAGATTTACTCCAACGGAAAATACCAGGAATAAGATGTAATGTGCACATATTTTTTCAAATACAATCAACACAGCGTCATGTGCTATATATGTATTTTAGTCGTTTTACTGTTCGTGTGGTTACTTTAAAACAATTTTGTGAAGATGTGGTGTTCAATACAAAACACTTCTAGGTAGGATATTCAAAAGTCAGGTGACTCGCTCTAACACCTGTTATAGAGCGTGTTTTACAGTTATTTGAGCCTCTCCGTTCATACTTTTTAAGTTTAGGCCAATGTCCAAAAATTCTGGAATCTTTTCAATCATATGATAATTGTGATTTGTGATAATTTTCATAATATCGAATTTAGTGTTCTTATTATGTGTTGTCCTTTATTTATTATACATCTGATTTCTTTTCTACGGTCTCCCTTCTTATTAAATATGACTTCCAAGTATTTATATTAAATTTATCCACGCCTTATAATATTTCACTGCCTAGTGGCAGATTTCTGATATTGTTATTGCCCATGGTCATCTATGCTGATTTTGTGAAACTTATTGTTAAATAAGCTGCTAGCTGATAATATTCGTTCAATTTTCTTGTCATGTAGCTTAAATCATCAGGGTCCTCTGCTACAATAATTTGATCGTCTGCGTAAAAAAGACTGAAAAGCACGCTGTCGTCAATCCTTATACCCATTCTGCCACATTGTCTACTCCATGTCTTCAGGATTTCATTCACATAGATTTTAAATAATGTGGGTGACAAACAGCATATCTGCCTTAAACCTTTGTTGGTGCTAAATGATTCTGTTGTAGCTCTTTGTATTTTTATTGCCGCTGTGTTATCTTCACATATATATATATATATATATATATATATATATATATATATATATATATATGTATTTTTAATTCGGAGTTCCCTCCATGATAAACACCAGGCGGACCGACCTCCACTATTTCCTATGCTCATGTGACAAAAAGAATAGCTTATATACCTTTAGGGGAGGGGTAATAATACGGTTTTCAAAGGAGGGGTAGAGAATTTAACCAAAAATATAGCTGTATACTTCAAGATAAATAACATACCTAATTCCTTCCGAGTGTAGATATTTTATACATAATATCTGCTCCTGATTACCTCCAGCAGCGTTGCCACGGCACGGAGGGAAATTAGGTGATGTTTTTTATTGTTTAAAGATATATACAATTCATTGCAATGAAATGGGATATATTCTGGTTTGATTTGTAGGATTTCATGAGTATGTAACTATGTAACTAATCAGGTCTAAATAAATACACAGTTCGATATGAAAAAATAAGTAGTAAGTCATAAGTGGCTTTATTAAAGAAAGAACAAATATCTTAACAAGCCAAAGTAAAATAGCTAGCCAATTTGCTACTTAGCTTTTAATCTAAATAAATGTTGTATTTTTGATTTAATTACTGGTACACTACGCTGGGATTTATTGGTTTTGATAAACTCCTTTATCTCGGCGGATGACGGGTAAGTTTTCTTGATCAAGAAACTCTTAAAATAATCTTTTACTAATTGTACTTCTTCTGGCGACCAGCCTACAATGTAAAAGGAGAAAAAAATATTAAAAACTTCTATAACAATATGCCCATTCAAACATATACAATGTGTAAAAGCCAAATGGAATAAATTCATTATTTCGGTTACTGTACATATTTATAAAAAATCCCGAAATACGTCAAATTTAAATTATAAATTGACATTCTTCAACGTGAAAAAGCGACCCCTACCTTCAACCCCCTTTGAATGACAGGTACAACTCCCAATTTTTCAAATGGGAAGTATAGGCTTGTGATATATCGTTTAAAATGTCTCTTTATTCTCTATTCAAAAATGTTATCGCTTTGAAGTTTATTGCAACAATTAAGATAGAATAAATTAAAATTAAAACGTCTTAGCAAATTGTTTTGTAATTATACATATTTGCCAAGACGTTCGCGGTGAACATTTTGAACATCTACTTCATTAACATTCATAGTTTTTTAGTATTCTACATTTTATTACGTTTTTGCATTACAATTTAGTTTTTGATTGTATTGTAGCGAATTTTGGTAACCACATGACTTAATTTATTCTATCCTAATTGTTGTAATAAACTTGAAAGCGATACCATTTTTAAACAGAGAATGAAGAGACCGTTCAAACGATATATCACAAGCCTATACTTCCCATTTGAAAAATTGGGGGTTGTACCTGTCATTCAAAGGGGGTTGAAAGTAGGGGTCGCTTTTTCACGTTGAAGAATGTCAATTTATAATTTAAATTTGATGTGTTTCGTTTTTTATAATATATTTAATATAATATATTTTATAAATATGTACAGTTACCGAAATAATGAATTTATTCCATTTGGCTTTTCCACACTATATACTATAGTGAAGTTGCAGTCTGTCTAATTATACTTGAATGCACTTCACAATATCACTACCAGTTAATTACATGAGAATAGAGGTGGTGTCATTAATGACATGCATTCGAAGTGTCGTTATAAAAATAATACTTGTCTCGGAAGTAAAAATACTTTGAACTGATATTCACTACTAAGCTATGTTTTCATTTAATTATTTCTATGATGTTAGAAATGTTTAGAGCCGGAGGAATAAGGAGTAAGTTCACATTTATCTTTTAACGAAATACTTACCCCTTTTAGTTGTAGTGTTTTCTTTTGGTATCTTTGCAAGCACTACGCTAGACCGATTTAAAGACGTCCTGGCCACTTTATTTAAAGGCAAATCCTCAGTTTCCACTTCATCTTAAAAATATACAAATTTAGCCAAAGAATATGTAACAATTAATAGTATTCGTTATATAAACACCATATAAATACTTTTGGAAGCGTAGAAGCAGCGCCAAGGTAGAAATGTTCTGGTAAATTTTTACAAAATTCAGAAGAAATATTGTTCGGAATTCTGAATTTTATGTCAGAATTCTGAATAACTGTATACTAAACTGTTCACATATAAAGATTTCTTTTCTTAGCAAAATTTTTAAATTTTTTTTAATTCTGCAAAAACACTCGAAAGTGTGACGTAAAATTCAGAATTATACAAACGTACTCAGAATCCTGAGTTTTACGCAAAATTCTGTAATTGTTTTCAGATTCCTGAATTCTGAAAAAAAATTCAGTATTTAGAAATAAAGTCCAAAACTCTGAAAAAAATTTCAGAATTCTGAAAAGAGATACCTACAGAATTTAAAAAATATTTCTACCTTAGCCGTTTTACACTTCCGTATATTTTTATCACAATTACCAATTAATATATTACTAGAACTCATTTATTTACCATTAAATTGATTATTTTCCACAACTGCTTGCATATCTATATTATCATTGTCAATTTCTATAAACTCATCAGCCCCGACCTCAATTTCAGAAAGAGTTTTTCCCTTAAACTCTGTAGGAATTCCTTTTTCCATCATAAGTAAGAGTTTAACTACTTTCGCTGTTTGGTAGATATCCACAGGTAACCTAAAATAAATATAAGTTTTAGTTTTATAAATTATATCAAAATAAGTATACATGTTACTTACTCATAAAACTCTTCGTGAGTTTTTTCAGTGTGTCCCATAAATTTTGAAAACTGTTTACAATCGTTCTTGGACATGGTTAAAATCTGCATAGCCGTAGCAATATGTTTTCGTAGCTTATTACTCGAAATCGCTGCGGGATTTTCTAAACTTATTTTGCTCGTCAAATTTTTAATGGCAACATCCCCTTGTGCCCATTTGAGTTTACTTTTTGGCAAGGCAAAAACATACCTATTGTCTGAGGAAATATACTTTTTTCTGTTTAATATTAATAAGTCAAGAAAGTTTTTTAACAACGGTGGAATTAAAATGACGACAGCACGAGAGCCTTTACCTCTATTAACAACCCTCTTGTATTGTTGGGTAAGGATTTTTTCACTTTCTGTTAAAGTAGTTTCAAAATCTTGGAAATCTGTTTTTCTTTCAGACACATAATCTTCTACTTTTAGGTATTGAACATCGCCAATTCTTCGCCTATTAAACAAGATTACTAAAGCAAGAGTACACTGTACTAATAATTTATAAGTTTGTTCATTATCTTTTTGTTCTAAAAATTCTTTTTCACACTGTTTAGCATAATTTAGAACTCCTTCTCTAAACTTTTTGACATCACTGATGAGCGGTACTAAAAGAGGTTTTCTCCAACGTTTCTCATTAAGGTCCTTATTTGCTACAGATGATATTTCTTTATTCCACCTTGCTTCGACTAGTTTTTTAAAATTTTTTACATTTTTTTGCCATTCGTTAGCCATTTCTTTAGACTGAGTCTGAAACCCTTTACTTCCCCTTAAGATTAAATGAATTAATTCATCAGAGATTAATTTTAAAGTAGTACCAGTATGCATGGCTAAGCTTGGTGTTTTGAAGGCTTTGTTAATTGGATCATACCCACATAACTGTCTTGTTGCTAATACAACATTATCGAAATTTTTTGGGTCAAGAAGATCTTTAAAAGAAACTCGGTCGTCATTAACAATACTTCTGTATTCTAACAGTAAGCGAGCAAGCTCTCGTAATTTATTACTGCAAGAGTACTCTTTTCTTTCTCTTTTTTGTGACTTTAGGTATGTTTCTCCATAGTGCAAAATAAGAAGATCTTTTTTGGCTACAAACGAAATTTTGTCACCCCTCATCATATTGAGCACCTAGAATAACACATACTACTATTATCGCAAATCAGAACAACACAATAATTGCAGTTACTGGAACAGTGTGGTTAATTTTCTTGATATTGTTAATTAAACTAATTTATGTATCAAAAGTTTTCGGAAAATTTCCATTTTAATAAATTAACTTATATCTAAAGTTATTGGACAAATTTTCGTTATAATTTATTTTTCCGAAAAATTTTGGTGCATACGTTAAAACAAACTAAAAACATTCGTATTTAAAAAAAAATGTATATCGAAAATTCTGAACACAAAACTTACCTCTTTTCTAATGGCTAATGTTGAAATAACCGCAGTTGGATCCGCCGAGCATGCAACTTTTGTTTGTGAAGAAGAAACAATATTAGGTTTCTTTTCTTTACTTTTTTCATTATTGGCTATGCATTTTTTAACGTGACGATTTAAATAAGTTTTGGAAAAAATTGCTTTGCAGTAAATGCACGGATAATATTCAGTTTCAGAAGTTGTTTGCTTTTCAACAGTTAATTGCTTTTTTGGCCTAATTTGTCCTCTTAAATAAAGTTCAAAATTTAAGTCATTTCTTAACCTTTCCAATGCCAATTTCCTTTCTTTACTCTTTAATGGGAATGACATGATATTCTGCACTTCCTTTTCATGATTATGGTGCCTTTGTAAATGACGTAAAAAATTTCTCGAAGACACATCTTCATTACAAAATTTGCATCGAAATTGCTTATTTCGATAATCTTTATTTTTCTAGAATAAAATAACACGATTCAATAATTAATTTGAACGTTTGTAAAGTTTTAAAAGTGCATTGAAAATTTTAATAATTTCTTTGAATGTTGGAATAACAATGGTATCACTGGAGAGAGAAAGGATCAACCTTTGTCTTCTTTTTGTTAGAATTAATTGCAATTTTTACCGGGGTGGACCGAGAACTGACCCAAAAATATGAAGAAAATTGCAGGAATTGGAAATAATTTTACTTAAAAATTGAAAAAAAAACTGAAAATTTTAACAAAAGGGAGACATAGATCAGTTCTTTTGCTTTCCAGTGATACCATTTTTGTTGCAATATACCCACAAAGAAATAATTAAAATCATATTGTACTATGAATGCTCAGAGATGGGTTTCAAATTTACAGTGAATGGAAACTCCAGATGGATAATTAAACAGTAGTAATTGTAGTGTCTCGTTGAATATAACTCTGCTATAGTTTAAACTTACCTGTTCTAAAATTTTGTCAATAACTGACTGAACTGGAGGGGCTTCTTGAGAATGTTCCATTTTTCTTTTCTTAGGATCTGGTATTATGCTTTCGGCATCGGACGAATCTATGGAGCTATATGTTTCAGGTTCCGTTTCTGAATATTCATTTATATCAAAATCTTTATCTCGATCGTCTTCAAAATCTGACGCTTCAATGTCCAGATCGTAAACATTATCATTGTGTTCTTTTTTTTTCTCCTGTCCGTTACCCAGATAGTCTTTGTTTCCATTTTTCTTTGACATCAAAGTTTGTTGTATTTGGTTCTCTTTGTTAAATGTACTGACATTATTTTTATCATAAAAGTTTTCATTTTCTTCCTCCTGACTGTTTAATAAATTAGGATCACGACTTAGAAATGGCATGTTTCCAACGGACTCTAGAAGTTTTCTATTTGAAGTATCACTTTTTAAATTCGGATTATCTACGCAGTCTAAAGGGCAATCGTCGTAATTTAAATGTTCGGTATATTGTGATTCGTTATTGAATTGCCAGTCCCAGCAGACACGTGATTTCCAGTCTATTTCATTGCATTTTTCATTATTAGAATTTTCATGTAAATACACAGGAGACGTTAAATTGCTTTCCTGCATACAATTTAGATATTTATTTGAAGAAATATCCAATAGATCATTAGGAGCTATTAATACAACCCTCAAAATTGTCAGCATTCACTGGGCAGTGATTTTCACTTTCTGTATCTGATACATGAGTACAACTGCTTTCATTCAAACTCGAGGAATCTAAAAATAAACAGACAAAAATATGTACTTACTATTTTTTAAACTCCAGTGAATGTTTCATGTACAGTCTAACGCTCGGATCTGTGTCTATGAAATAGTATATTACATTACAAATGAAGAAAGTAACGAATTTCACACGAGTGGTGATGCGAAGTGCGAAAAACACACGAGTGTAAAATACATTTTCTCACGAGTTATGTACACTATTTTTCCTACGATCAATCCCAAATTTGTGCTCTTCAGTTGTTTAAAAAACTCCAAACTGCACACGCTGCAGAAAGTAAAAAGTACACGTGCGATTTACTTTCTAATTAAAAAGAACTACTTCGAAAGTAAAAAGACTAATTAAAAAGTAAAAAGTACAAATCTTTTTCTGTAGAAAGCTCTGAATCTCGCACATGTACTTTTTATCTTCGAAGTAGTACGTACTTTTTACATTAGAAAGTAAATGGCACATGTACTTTTTACTTTCTGCAGCGTGTGCAGTTTGGAGTTTTCTAAAGAACTTAAGAGCACAAAATTGGGATTGGTCGTAGGAAAAATAGTGTACATCACTCGTGAGAAAGTGTATTTTACACTTGTGTGAAATTCGTCACTTTCTTCACTTGTAATGTAATATACTATGTATTTTGATACATTTGTTCGGCGAAAATCGGAATTTAACTGAGAGGTGTTTTTATTACCTATTCTTAAAATCTCTGGGTGTGGCTTCACAACCGTTTATTTCGGCTCGTTTACTTAAAACAGTTTTCAACGAAGTTCTTTCTTCCCGCGGTAAATTTTTGGACAGGTAACTAGGTCTAGGTACCTAGTACTAGACTATAGTAGACTAGTAGACTAATCAACAGACACTTTAATCCTCGCTTTAATTAAATAGTTGTGAAAAGTAAACTTTTCAGTAAATACAATACTTATTTAATTAACACACAAAATCAATTAACACGTTTGTTGATCTAAAAATACTAGTTTATGCTTGACACGAAACAAATATCAAACAGTTTTAAATGTAACTTGCTTACCTTCTTCTTGAGCTAATTGCACAAGTAACCGGCTTCTCGAAGACATTTTTGAAACTAATACAACGCACAAACCGCCCGCTATTAGGAAAAATATCAGTTGCACGTGTAAATAGCAAAATTACATTGTTGCCGTTTTTCGGAGGGAAGAACATCGACAGTTTAACTTACAAATGTATATATAAGCGCGGAGGGAACATGGAGTGAAATATTTAAACGACAAAAGCTATCACAGCGCCAACGTCAATAAGCTGCACTAATCGACACATTTTGAAGGTACATACAGTCAAACTACCCTCCAAGTAAATTTTTGGAATTCATTAGGTGGGAGGTTGGTCTATACTTTGCAATCGAATTGCACATAAAACGTTGTTCCCTCCGAAATCGGAGGGAAGTTGGACTCGTATATTTATATTTTTGAGGGAAGTACGTAGGGGTTATACGTATATATATATATATATATATATATATATATATATATATATATATATATATATTCATCGTAGCTCTTATTAACTTTCCACTTATGCCTAATGATAACATTGTCTTCCTCAGTTGACATATAGGAACGCTGTCATAAGCCTTCTCTAAATCTATAAAGGCCAAATGACTTTCAAGATCTCTTTGCGTTCGTTTTTCGATAAAGATTGTAATAGTCAAAATATTATCTACAGTTGATCTTCCTCCTCTGAATCCAGCCTGCTTTTCCATCAAATTCCCTTCTATTTCTTTCTCGATCTGGTTTCTTAATATTCTTGAATATATATATTATAGGCCAATAGAGCATATGACTGCAATACCTCTATAATTTTTTTATGAATTATCTGAAATTAATGTATTTTGTACATAATCAGGCATCTATTTGCCACAAAACAATTCCAACTATTGAAGGTGAACATATTTATTCCTTTAATAATAAAAAGAAAATTGTAAAACTTAGAGGAAAATTTAGTTATTCTTGTTGAATTCACCTGGAACTGTAGCAGCTGAAATAGTGTTTTCGATTGGTAATGATTTTGTGACAAGTGAGAAATCAAGATTGAATCACGATGCTCTAGCTGCCGCGCTTACAGTAAAATTCAATATGTAGGATATTTCTTGCTCCGAAATTTCCGATATTTGTTAGAAAATGTAATATTGACAAAAAATATTTATACAATGGAAAAATACTCCTTTAATTAAATAATTTAAAGGGATGCAAGCATAATTAGTGTATTTTTGTGTAAACTATTAAAATGTTTCATTTATTTATGTTGTACTTGTTTCTTAAATTTTTACGTCCTCTTTTTTATTATAAAAAATTGGTCACCTTAATTAATAACGATATACTAATAATTGCTTTGGTTTTTTACATAAAACGATTATTGGCAGTTTAAAATACCATATATTTACTGCATTAAAACAATGAAAATGTAAAGGTTTAAAGTTTATCTAGTACAAAAAACACTAATTTGAATAAATCGCTTAGTGCTTCAAAAAAATATATTTTGATACAAAAAGCAGCATAGTATTAAATGTGCAAGTACTTACAAATTCACATTAAATATAATGTAGGTAGGTACTATATATAAACACATCGCGAAATGTAAGCCATTTTAAACTTTCACCACAAATGTGACATTTTAATAATACAAAATCATTTCTTTGCATATATGTTTCAATGTAGCCAGCCATCTATAACCACTACTATATACAAAAGTACACTTTTAAAGTGATTCATAGGGAATTATCTGTCTTCTACAGATCTACTTAATTGTAGTTATATTCATTGCTCAAACCCGACTTTGAGTTGTAATTACTTCCATAATAATCAGTTATCCTCTTTCTGAGTAGTGCCGAAGCACTTAGATTAATATGTCTACTTTAAAAGTGCATACATTGTATATAGGAATAATTAACAGAGCATTAAAAATATGGTTACCTTAATTAATGCTACGCTAACACTCGCGAATACTAAAATACTGCAATATTGGTACTAGAATAAAAAACCCTCTGACGTGTCGGTAGGGGTGTTTGGTTTAAATCATTTAAAATGAAATGGAAAATTACAGTCTGTCTTGTGAACTTTTCGCGTAAATTTGTAAAACTATATAATAGCTATAGAAGTCACTGTTTCAAAACGTTCTATAAATGCGTCAAACACCCTTATTACGCCTAACCCTAACAGCCGCTGCAATTAGTCTCTAACGCACTAGACATGAACATATTTCTGTCGTTACTCTTTCAGATGCTGCCGTACGTGCGCTTTAAAGTGTGAAGACTGCGTGAACGTCTTATCACAATAAGAACACACGTAAGGCCTCTCACCTGTGTGTAACCTCTTATGCTTATTCATATCATTGACTGCTTTGAATGTCTTATCGCAACTGGAACACTTGAAAGGTCTCTCGCCGGTGTGCACCCGTAAGTGGATCTTGAGATCGTAGGACCGACTGTACGCCTTGCTGCAGTACGAGCAGATGTGAGGTTTCCTCCCGTCATGCTCCCATGTGTGTGTTTTCAGGTCGTAGGACCTCTTGAATGTTTTATGACAGTAAGAGCATTCGAACGGTCTTTCGCCAGTATGGATACGATGGTGGATTTTTAGATCGTTGGAGCGAGTGAAGGACTTGTCACAGTAGGAACAGGCGTACGGTTTACGATTATCATGTTGTCTCATGTGGGTTATCAACAAGTCCAAAGTAGTGAAGATTTTGTTACATTTCGAACAAGTGAACAGAAGTTTATTGTGATCTTGAATATTTAAAGTGTCATCGCACTTCTGGATGTACTGTTCCTTTGGATCATTCTGCGACAGGATCTCCAGCGCTTTTGGATCTAGGATTTGGTCTTTTAATACCTTGAATTCGCCGCTCACGGTGTATTTTTCGGGGTCTAAAATTTGATGTTTGACTCTGTCGCCATTGCTCAAGACGCACGAATCTAAGACCTCAGCCTTTATCAATTCCTGGTAGTTGATTGTAGAGTCCTGTTTCGGTACCTTCGACGCGTAAACTTCATGTAACAACGACTCGTTTGTCTTACATTTACCAAGGAAGGTGAAAATGTTCTCGAGGTGAAATTTGCAGCTCTTACAAATATTACTCGGTAATCCGACGGTTTCATCCTAAAATACATCAAGCATGTAGAAGATTAATTAGCACACGATTAAGGGGTAACTACTACTTCATAAGTATTAATGCAGAGTTTGTAGAATTGGTACAACTCCGTCTCGAAGTTTTGTAGCTCCCCGTGTTTCAAACACAGACGACAAATCGAGCTGAAGTCTTCGAAACGGATAATTGCCTTCTCTTCCATGTTTTATTTTAAATTGGAATACGCTAAATAAAATTAGTATGGTATTAAGACTATTAAGAGGTTATATTTACGACTAAGTTGACGACAGCGACATAAATGCTTGGTGAGCATCCCGGAAACTGAACTTTCAACGCGGGTTAATTTAAAATTCGACCTCAATTAAAATCACATGTTAATCTTGACAGCTGAACTATAGGGAAAGTCTACTGTTATCTTTGAATAATAGTTATTTATGGTACTAGTGTGTTATGTTGAAAATAAGTCACGCGAGAACAGGCCGAGTGGTGTAAATTCTCAAGTGAATTAGGAAACATAACACGCGAGTGGTATACAATGTTTTATCCAACAAGTGGAAGAAATCCTTTTTTTTATGAGATAATCATTAATAAGCTTTGTGATCAAATCAAAGCTACTTGCGTCTCCCTATAAATGTCAGAATAACTTGATAGTGGCTTTTTTATATTTTGCTTAAAGTAGGTTGTTTGTTTGGTTGCCACGGGCAACAAATAAATAAATAAATAGAATACTACTTTAAATATGAACGTGAGTTATAATCCATAACTCACTATTTAATAGTTTACTTGTCTAAAATGGCATTAATAATGACAGTGATAACTGTCGTGTGTTGGATAATAGTTATTTAAGTTACAAGGAATGTAAAGACGTGTTTACATTCGAGGTGTGTACGAGCCGAGGCGAAGCTGAGGGTGAAGGACCGTGGTTCTTGTTTTTCGTACCCCAAACTTCTCACAGATCCTCCGGAATAGACCGCTCATCTCGAAGTTTCTTCCTTGATTCGAGTGTAATTCCATGGGTACTCCAAACCGGCAGATCATCTCCTTAACGAGCACATCGGCTACTGTCTCTGCCTCCTGATTAGGGAGAGCGTATACGCCTCTGCGCACTTTGTAAAGTAGTCCGTTACCACCAGGATGTATTTATTCCCTTTCTCGGTCTCAGGGAAGGGTCTTGCTATGTCAATAGCGATCCTTTCGAAGGGACTTCCGAACGTTATATTGTTTCATGGGGGCTTTCGGTCGTCTTTGTGACCCATTACTTGCGAAGCATATATGTAGTACATTTCCTGCACCAGTCCTTCACGTCTTCTGAACAATTTATCCAGTAGAATCGCTCTTGTACTTTCTGCAGGGTTTTCTTAATCCCTAAATGTCCACCAGACGATTCGTCGTGAAGGCGCCGCAAGACCTCCGGGATTTTATTGGAGGGAATTACCACTTGCCGTTTATCCTCCGTTCCGTCCGAGCTCTCCAGTACACGTTTTAGTAGTCCATCCTCAACTACCAACGAGACCCACTGTGCCCAATAGCTCGAGTTTTGGCGAGCCAAGTGATATACCTTTTGCCACTCCGGAAGCTGTCCTCCCTCTTGCCATGCCAGGGTTTCTTTCAGAACCGGGTCTTTTTCTTGTTCTTGTCGTAACTAGGATGGTGTCCATTCCTCGGCTACCAACGGCTACCGGTAGTTCAGTAGACTTTCTCGGACTTTTCCTCGGCTCTATGACAATGAGGACACTCATCAGGGCATGGTGTTCTCGAGAGTGCGTCTGCGTTTCCATGACTCTGTCCAGGCCGATGTTCTATGACAAAGTCATACTCCTGAAGCCTCTCGATCCAGCGAGCTATCTGTCCTTCGGGATTCTTGAACTGGAGGAGCCATTTAAGGGCAGCATGATCGGTCCATTCCACATACAAGTATTTATGGAAGTGTTCGATGGACTTGACGATGGCCAATAATTCACGCCGGGTGACGCGGTAATTCCCCTCCGATTTGGAGAGTACCTTGCTAAAGTATCCAAGGACACGTTCTTGTCCCTTCTTATGCTGCGACAGAACACTTCCAATTCCCACATTGCTCGCGTCGGTGTCCTCGATGAACTGTATGGTACACGTTGCATATTCATGAACATGACATAATAAAAACTATCAGGGGATGGTGTTTATACTATAATATTATAATTAACTTTAACGAAAATAATGAAAAAAAAATTTCGAATTTATAAAAAAATTAATTACAATTAGGTACGTTATAATATATGGCATTTAAAAAATGGCAAATTAATTCGTCTATCAAACATTATTTTGTAATGTTTGTACAACATTGGTACAATGTTGCAAATGCAATATTTCAAAAAACCATTCCCGCAATATTGCTGCAATATTGGCAATTTTATGCAATTTTGCAATATTCAGGCAATATTCCAGCAATATTTCGTGCTCTAGGGGGTCCTTCCGGCAAAGGGAAACTCAACACTGGGGCACTGGTCAACTTCTTCTTCAGTTCGTCGAAGGCAGACAGGCATTCCTCATTCCAACAGAAGTCTCGTCCTTCTTCTGTGAGCCTTGTCAACGGCTTGGCGACGTCGGAGAACATCCGGACATATCGTCGGTAGTACGTACAGAGTCCCAGAAAACTCCTCAACTGGGGTCTGTCTGCCGGTATTGGCCACTCCTTCACCGCACTTATCTTGTCCGGATCAACGGCTACTCCATCTCTGCTCACTACGTGCCCTAAGTACGAGACCTTCCTTCTGAAGAGCTGACATTTCTTAGGGTTCAGTTTCAGCCCCGCACCTCGCAGTCTCTGAAAGACGTCCTCTAAGTTTTTCAGATGTCCTTCGAAGGTCTTGCCCATCACGATGACATCGTCCAAATAGGCTAGGCAGGTTTTCCACGTCAGACCCATTAGCACGCTCTCCATCAGCCCCTCTAACGTCGCTGGGGCATTACAAAGTCCGAATGGCATTACTGTAAAATGCCACAGGCATTTTACCGAAGGTACCGAAGGTGTTACCGAAGGTAAATGCCGTCTTTTCCTTATCGGCAGGGTCCATTTCGACTTGCCAATAACCGCTTTTTTAATCCAGGGTCGAAAATATAGTGGATCCAGCAAGGGTATCGAGGATGTTGTCGATACGTGGAAGCGGGTAGCTGTCCTTATTGGTGACACTGTTCACCTGCTGGTAGTCTACGCAGAATCGAGTGGTCCCATCCTTTTTTTTCACCAGTACTACCGGCGATGATGTTGAGTAGCCGTACAGGCACCTCGCTTGAAAGAGTAACGAGCGCCTTCCCTACCAGTACCCCTCGAGCCAGTCGATTGTCATCGTTTTCTGGTTCGATTACGGCTGGAATTCCCTCTTCCACAACATCCCTCAGACAAGTAGAGGTGATTGTCTCGCTTCGTTCCGGGAGAATCACATCTTCTGCCATCATTACATCTAGCACAAAATTGTCACGATTGTGTAGCAGTAATTCTTCCTGATCGATCCTCAACACTCGCTGTCCGAAATCCAAATGGAATCCACGACTCCTTATGACGTCCATTCCCAGTATGACGTCTTCCTCAATTTCGGCTATGATAACTGGATGGTCAAACTGTACTCGTCCCAACGTCATGCTAACTGTTGCTTCACCGTGTATCACTGCCTTCTCCTCTGTGGAAGTTCTCAATTGCCACCTACTTGGCCTAATCTTCCTACGGTCCCTCACAACTTCCGGGCGTACGATCGTCTTCGTTGCTCCCGTGTCTACAAGCTTGGCGTGGGATCTCCCGTCGATAGTGCCATCGACGTACGCGCTCCCCAGTTGGTGGGAAAACGAGGCTATACTGGCCCTGGGGTTTCCACTGCTACGGGTCGACTTCCCTTTCCTTTAATCGACCCGCATTAGTTCCTTTGCCGGCACCGCTGTTTTGGGCCGCGTCTTCTTTGCTGACAGCACCTCCATGATCTGCTGAACGACCTTCTCCATGAGTTTTTCTATGTCCACTTCTTTCTCGGTAAGAGCTCGAGCACGGCCGTGACTGCGAGAGGCTTTCGTTGCTTCCTCATGTTCTAATGCGATGGCGAGCGCATCCATCAAGGTTTTCGGTTGAGCTAGTCTCAGGGCCCTCTGCAGTTCCTGTCCGTTTATCGCACTGTTTACTCATGCGGCTTCTCGTCTAATCTGCCTCTTCGTCCGCAGCGTTCGCTTTTATAGCCCTCCATAATGTATTCCGGAACTTTCTTGATAGTGCTCGATTCTTCTTTTCTCTAATTTGTTTGTTCTAGAAACGACCCGAAAGTAATAAATCATTCTTTCTTTAAATGAATATTCGCGATTATTCTGGAACTGTTTTTATGACCCAATTAGCGGCGCGGCCTCCTTTTGAGGTGGGCCGCCTCGTCCGATAAGAAGTACGCTTACTCTGGTTGTTTACATTTCGCGTTACAATACCTTAAATGCCACATTGTATATGGACATTTAAATCGGTGCTCGCTGAAGTGAACCTTCAAATGCTTCAACAGGTACACCAATCGAGAGAAAATTATACCACAATAGTAAAATGTGAATGACTTTTGGATTATGTGCGTGACATCATCACAAGAATCATAGGGTTTTCATAAAATTTGTAGAGTATGAAAAAGCAACTTTAAATTTGTGTATTACGTATTTATATTTTCAAACTTAAAATCCCTCCAACTACATTTCTGGGCATTGGGCGGATGATTTCAATTCGAACTGCATTACGTGCAGTATGTCCTTGGTACCGGTGTGAAGATAGCGTACTTTCTCGGCGTACAATTTAGCCGAGGACGCACGAGCGGTCAGTAGCGCACCGAGACGAAATGTACAGGGGGAAAATCAATTAAGGTGTTGTTCTAACCATTAAACGTTTACGATTAAACATTTATCGTCTGATTTCGATCAATTAACCACAAATTGATTTTAAGAACTGAATTTAAACAAATATAATGTGTATTATGAGGAAAATATATGGCCGCAGAACTGGTTGCCTAAGACGCTCTCGGGTTTCGAATTTAAACATTTAACTCGAAGTATTCCACAAAAGTCAATTTTGTGGACGTTTCGCATATATTCGAAATATTGTATACAAATGGATTCTCCATAAAGTAATTATTAGTTAAAAGATCGTTCATCAGTTCGACATTGCATCCCCGTCGACCACTCGGTTTTAATTTTTTTTCAAACTGTTCCGCTGCATGGATTTTCTTTAAATTTCGGTCACATGCCTAGAATTGAATAGCGAATCGATCGACCATAGTCCGATTAGTCGCTGATAGTCATCCTGAGCCGCTAATAGTCAGCGTACTTTTTGTACCTGACGTCCACCGCTCGTTTTTATTTTTTTTTCAAATTGTTCCGCTGCATGGATTTTCCTTAAATTTCGGTCACATGTGTAGAATTGAATAGCCAATCGATCGACCATAGTCCGATTAGTCGCTGATAGTGATCCTGAGCCGCTAAGAGTCAGCGTACTTTTTATACCTGACGTCCACCGCTCGTTTTTATTTTTTTTTCAAACTGTTCCGCTGCATGGATTTTCTTTAAATTTCGGTCACATGCCTAGAATTGAATAGCGAATCGATCGACCATAGTCCGATTAGTCGCTGATAGTCATCCTGAGCCGCTAATAGTCAGCGTACTTTTTGTACCTGACGTCCACCGCTCGTTTTTATTTTTTTTTCAAATTGTTCCGCTGCATGGATTTTCCTTAAATTTCGGTCACATGTGTAGAATTGAATAGCCAATCGATCGACCATAGTCCGATTAGTCGCTGATAGTGATCCTGAGCCGCTAAGAGTCAGCGTACTTTTTATACCTGACGTCCACCGCTCGTTTTTATTTTTTTTCAAACTGTTCCGCTGCATGGATTTTCTTTAAATTTCGGTCACATGTGTAGAATTGAATAGCGAATCGATCGACCATAGTCCGATTAGTCGTTGATAGTCATCCTGAGCCGCTAATAGTCAGCGTACTTTTTGTACCTGACGTCCACCGCTCGTTTTTATTTTTTTTCAAACTGTTCCGCTGCATGGATTTTCTTTAAATTTCGGTCACATGTGTAGAATTGAATAGCGAATCGATCGACCATAGTCCGATTAGTCGTTGATAGTCATCCTGAGCCGCTAATAGTCAGCGTACTTTTTGTACCTGACGTCCACCGCTCGTTTTTATTTTTTTTCAAACTGTTCCGCTGCATGGATTTTCTTTAAATTTCGGTCACATGTGTAGAATTAAATAGCGAATCGATCGACCATAGTCCGATTAGTCGCTGATAGTGATCCTGAGCCGCTAAGAGTCAGCGTACTTTTTGTACCTGACGTCCACCGCTCGTTTTTATTTTTTTTCAAACTGTTCCGCTGCATGGATTTTCTTTAAATTTCGGTCACATGTGTAGAATTGAATAGCGAATCGATCGACCATAGTCCGATTAGTCGTTGATAGTCATCCTGAGCCGCTAATAGTCAGCGTACTTTTTGTACCTGACGTCCACCGCTCGTTTTTATTTTTTTTCAAACTGTTCCGCTGCATGGATTTTCTTTAAATTTCGGTCACATGTGTAGAATTAAATAGCGAATCGATCGACCATAGTCCGATTAGTCGCTGATAGTGATCCTGAGCCGCTAAGAGTCAGCGTACTTTTTGTACCTGACGTCCACCGCTCGTTTTTATTTTTTTTCAAACTGTTCCGCTGCATGGATTTTCTTTAAATTTCGGTCACATGTGTAGAATTGAATAGCGAATCGATCGACCATAGTCCGATTAGTCGTTGATAGTCATCCTGAGCCGCTAATAGTCAGCGTACTTTTTGTACCTGACGTCCACCGCTCGTTTTTATTTTTTTTCAAACTGTTCCGCTGCATGGATTTTCTTTAAATTTCGATCACATGTGTAGAATTAAATAGCGAATCGATCGACCATAGTCCGATTAGTCGCTGATAGTGATCCTGAGCCGCTAAGAGTCAGCGTACTTTTTGTACCTGACGTCCACCGCTCGTTTTTATTTTTTTTCAAACTGTTCCGCTGCATGGATTTTCTTTAAATTTCGGTCACATGTGTAGAATTGAATAGCGAATCGATCGACCATAGTCCGATTAGTCGTTGATAGTCATCCTGAGCCGCTAATAGTCAGCGTACTTTTTGTACCTGACGTCCACCGCTCGTTTTTATTTTTTTTCAAACTGTTCCGCTGCATGGATTTTCTTTAAATTTCGATCACATGTGTAGAATTAAATAGCGAATCGATCGACCATAGTCCGATTAGTCGCTGATAGTGATCCTGAGCCGCTAAGAGTCAGCGTACTTTTTGTACCTGACGTCCACCGCTCGTTTTTATTTTTTTTCAAACTGTTCCGCTGCATGGATTTTCTTTAAATTTCGGTCACATGTGTAGAATTGAATAGCGAATCGATCGACCATAGTCCGATTAGTCGTTGATAGTCATCCTGAGCCGCTAATAGTCAGCGTACTTTTTGTACCTGACGTCCACCGCTCGTTTTTATTTTTTTTCAAACTGTTCCGCTCCATGGATTTTCTTTAAATTTCGGTCACATGTGTAGAATTGAATAGCGAATCGATCGACCATAGTCCGATTAGTCGTTGATAGTCATCCTGAGCCGCTAATAGTCAGCGTACTTTTTGTACCTGACGTCCACCGCTCGTTTTTATTTTTTTTCAAACTGTTCCGCTGCATGGATTTTCTTTAAATTTCGGTCACATGTGTAGAATTAAATAGCGAATCGATCGACCATAGTCCGATTAGTCGCTGATAGTGATCCTGAGCCGCTAAGAGTCAGCGTACTTTTTGTACCTGACGTCCACCGCTCGTTTTTATTTTTTTTCAAACTGTTCCGCTGCATGGATTTTCTTTAAATTTCGGTCACATGTGTAGAATTAAATAGCGAATCGATCGACCATAGTCCGATTAGTCGCTGATAGTGATCCTGAGCCGCTAAGAGTCAGCGTACTTTTTGTACCTGACGTCCACCGCTCGTTTTTATTTTTTTTCAAACTGTTCCGCTGCATGGATTTTCTTTAAATTTCGGTCACATGTGTAGAATTGAATAGCGAATCGATCGACCATAGTCCGATTAGTCGTTGATAGTCATCCTGAGCCGCTAATAGTCAGCGTACTTTTTGTACCTGACGTCCACCGCTCGTTTTTATTTTTTTTCAAACTGTTCCGCTGCATGGATTTTCTTTAAATTTCGGTCACATGTGTAGAATTAAATAGCGAATCGATCGACCATAGTCCGATTAGTCGCTGATAGTGATCCTGAGCCGCTAAGAGTCAGCGTACTTTTTGTACCTGACGTCCACCGCTCGTTTTTATTTTTTTTCAAACTGTTCCGCTGCATGGATTTTCTTTAAATTTCGGTCACATGTGTAGAATTAAATAGCGAATCGATCGACCATAGTCCGATTAGTCGCTGATAGTGATCCTGAGCCGCTAAGAGTCAGCGTACTTTTTGTACCTGACGTCCACCGCTCGTTTTTATTTTTTTTCAAACTGTTCCGCTGCATGGATTTTCTTTAAATTTCGGTCACATGTGTAGAATTGAATAGCGAATCGATCGACCATAGTCCGATTAGTCGTTGATAGTCATCCTGAGCCGCTAATAGTCAGCGTACTTTTTGTACCTGACGTCCACCGCTCGTTTTTATTTTTTTTCAAACTGTTCCGCTGCATGGATTATAGAGAAAACAATTATCTTTACAATGAGTGTTTCTACATTAAAATTGCATTATAGACAGCAACACCATTGCAAAATGGCCATTTTTAAAAATTTTGATAATAAATTTTTAATTAGGTAGTAATTCGAATTAAGTGAAATGTTTACAATTCGTGAGTTGTCATGTAGGTACTTTATAAGCATACAAAAGATGGGCTCGATCGGTCTAGTAGTTTTTGCAAAATGCCAATTGTTTATTCCGTTTCTAGAAACAATCAACATTTTCCAAGTCCTGTCCTGTCGATTTTTCTGAATGGATCTTAACAATCTTGGGTTCATCCCACGTTCATCCTATTCGTAAAGAGCAATATTAACGTTCTATGTAAAAAAACAATACATTTCTTAATGTTTATTTCTAAAAAGAGGCTTAACAAAAAGTGTAGGTTTTTAAGCTTATAAACATTTACAATAATTTGGTTAGTTTTTGTTTCAACTTTATGGCAATGGTAAATGCAAATGGTAATGGCAAATTCTGATTCAAAAATACGCATTTCGAAAGGAAAAAAAAGCCCTACAACGTTTGGAAGCCTAGATATACCCTTTTTTGGGAAGCCCCTTTTTTAAACATTCACCGTCGCTATAATTAAAAATATTAAAGGCTGAAAATAATAAGGTTTTTAGAAGAAGAGGTGAAGTTTCCAATGGCACTTTATGCGTTTAAAAAAACCGAACCTTGTTTAACGGAGAGCACTATAAACAAAGAGTATTTGCGCGTCTTTAGTTTGCTGCTTGGAGTGGGGAAAACATTCCCCGGAAGAAATTCCCCAGGAAAAAAATCCTCCTGAAAATAATTCTCTCGTAAAAAATTCCACATATTATGTAAACCAGTGACAATTCGATAATACGAAGTCATTTGTAGATCCCGGTCAATAATGCTACATTTATTCGATTAACCGAACATTGACAATTCGATAAAGGTAAGATAGTAATAGTAAGTACTACAAATTTATTTCACTGACCCAAAATGCAATTATCATCTCGTTAAACCGCAGTTTGCGCTATTTTCGTAGAATAGCAAATTATCCTGGGTATGATGTTTAATGTGTCCATAAGCCCTCAACGAGGATTTAAAATCGTGTGTATCTGTTATTTAAGGGTTTTACCTGAAGCTCGCAACAAAAGTACAGATGGGACATTTGGGAATTCCCAACACAAATGGGGATAGTTCCGATAATTGAAAAGTTTAAGAAAAAGAGGTATGAAGAAATTGCTACCCTTCGTCGTACATTAATTTATTTAGTTTAGCCGAAAAAGATTTCAAGTTACCGTGGAGCTGTTCTGTTAGTTAAAAGCTAAGAAATAAAATTGAACGATTGAATATTAGGTCCCTACCACATCACAAAAAGGAAACAAGCTGTAGATTACAAACAAAAAATTAAAAACTTTATGTATTCAATATGTAGAAAACATAACGAATATGGAACAATTCCTGTCGTCAGTTAGCCACAATGTACAGTTACGCCCTCGTTAATTTGTTTTTTCTCTTCATTTCTGAGGCCTTTTTACCGGGAACTTTTTTTTGTAGGGAATTATTTTAGGGAAAATTTTTTCTGGGGAATTATTTCCTCGGGGAATTTTTTCCTACATTCATTACCAATACAGTTGCATTACAAGGACAATTTGAAGCCCTTGCCTTGGTGTTCTGAATAACCTCCATTCCATTACAGAAAAAAAACACCACTGTTCTGACATTTATCGGATGAGTGCTTTTTTGGATTTTGGATTTGTTTATTAACCAAATTGCAAAATGGAAAAATAAAGAATTACGTGCAAGAACCAACAACGTCGTGCTGATGGTTGGTTCTACACATGATCCTACAGTTATTGCAAAAAAATCTGGTTTTCTAACGGGTGTGAAGATAGCCACATCCACAAATTTTGTAGTACGGTAAAATACGTGCTATTTTTTAGTATCAAAATTTGTGATAAAAACGTACTAAGAGAGACTGTTTATTACACTTGAAATGTATCCGATACGATTTACCGCCCTAGCTATCGTTTGTGGGTTGATTGATGGGGTAAATGTAGAAAAAATCGAAACAAAAATTATTTAAACCACCCTAACCAATTTTTATACAGAAATTTTTTTTTCGGAAAATATTCATTTTTACATCATGTATCCCCCTGAAATAATTTCGGGTAGAAAATCAGGGGATGCAATGGTCATTCGGGGGTTAATATGTTCCATATGGAAAAAATATTTTATCTGGAAGCATTCCTTTATACATAGACTACCCCCCTGAAATAGTTTCAAGTCGGAAATTAGGGAACGCATTTGTCATTGAGGGGTTCGAGGTAAGTGTCATATGAACCCCCGAATCGCATCCCCTGATTTTTGACTTGAAACTGTTTCAGGGGGGTAGTCTATGTACAAAGGAATGCTTCCAGACAAACATTTTCGATGTGCAAATTGGTTTAGATACTTAAATATTTTTTTCCATACGTCAGAATACGAAATTTCGAGTTGAAGTCTCGTATCAACCCCCGAATGACTATCGCATCCCCCGATTTTCGACTTGAAACTATCTCAGGGGGGTAGTCTATGTACAAAGGAATGCTTTCAGATAAAAAATTTCGATGTACAAATTGGTTTAGATACTTAAATATTTTTTTCCATATGGAACGTATTATCCCCCGAATGACCATTGCATCCCCTGATTTTCGACCTGAAACTATTTCAGGGGGATACATGATGTAAAAATGAATATTTTCCGATAAATAATTTTTAAATTGTGGTTTAAATAATTCTTGTTTCGATTTTTTGTACATTTACTCCATCTATCAACCCCCCACCGATAGCTAGGGCGGTAATTCGTATCGGATACATTTCATTAGTAATAAACAGTCTCTCCTGGTACGTTTTTATCACAAATTTTGATAATAAAAAATAGCACCTATTTTACCGTACTACAAAATTTGTGGATGTGGCTATCTTCACAACCGAGTTTTGTAACGATTCCAAGAGTAGTCATTAATTTGTTAATTATGGAGGTTGCAACAATCGAACAATAAACAATTTTTAATTTTCTCCTAACATAAACAAAAACGACTGTATAATTGGACACGTTGCTGCGGCGTAAGCGAGAAGGGCGAGGTAGCGGTTTATTATTTATTATTTCGGAAGCCCAGGAATATCCCCGCCTCGCATTCGATGACTTCGCAGACATATACAGGGTGTTAGGAGTTTGACTGCCTTTATTTTAATAGGTGATAGTATTCATCAAAACAAACAAAAAAAAAACTTATATAACGGGGGTCTATAAACCAACCGTTTTCGAGAAAAGTCGAGTTATTTTATCAAGGCATTTTAGTACAACTTGGCAACACCGACAAGAAAAGATACGTATACATGTAAACAGCGGTGCGGGATCAATGTTTCGCGACGCGTGCGATAAATTCGCGGTGTTGCCACACCACATCTTGGTCACTTTATCGAGTTGTATTGATTGTAAACATTTTTTTTTATTCTTTAAAGAAAAAATTGTTTTGTTAAAAATTAAACAAACACATTCAAACAATACATCTTACGGTCATTTCATGTACAAAATTATGTTACATTCTTTATTAAAACTTGTAACGCGCCCTCGATCCACATCCCCTTTCGGTACCTTGAAGGCAACCAGCCTTACAACACACAACCGCCCGCGCCCCGATACACATCCCCTTTCGATACCTGCAAGGCAGCCAGCCGTACAACACACCCCCGCCAATCGACGCAAGGCCAGAGTGTGCCTCAACCAATCGCCGCGAGGCCAATCTGCGCCCCGGCCAGTTTGCGCCCTCGGCAAGGTATTTAAGACGTGCAGCATTCCCGGAATAGCAGTTCTCCTTCGAACTCAACCCTCTACTCTTCTAGTCCCCGGTGCGGACCAAGGAAGTAGAGCTGAACAAGAAGGAGTACCTCCTAGACGAGACGTTCTTCTAGTCCCCGGTGCGGACCAAGGAAGCGGACCCGTCTAGTCCTCTGAATACGAGACGCTCTTCTAGTCCCCGGTGCGGACCAAGGAAGCGGACCCGTCCAGCCCTCCGAGTACGAGACGCTCTTCTAGTCCCCGGTGCGGACCAAGGAAGCGGCCCCGTCCAAGCCAGTGTGCCGTACGAGACACTCCTCCTAGCCCCCGGAGCGACCCAGAAAGTGACTCCTTCAAAGACTCTAGTGCCGTGTGTACGCCCTTCTGGTCTCCGGCGCGGACCAAGGAAGCCACCCCCTCGGACTTCGTGACTGTGCGCGTAGAGTAGTGCGTGTGCGAAGAGATTGCTCTCCTAGTCCCTGCGTGGACCAAGGAAGCAACGGACGCTTTTAGTTTGTGTATCCCCCCTGACATTGACTGTACTGCCGTGATTTGAAATAAACCCCTAGAAAACCACCGTCTTGGGCTTAATCCACTCCACCCGACTGCTTCCGAGTTACAAACTGAATTTTTACACCCTAAAATTTGAAATGTGCTCATTTTTTTCCTCGAAAACGATTGGTTTTGGGACCCCTGTTATATAAGGTTTTTTTTTGGTTATTTTGGTGAATACTATCGCCTGTTAAAATAAAGCCAGTCAAACCCCTAACACCCTGTATATACTGACAGTAAAAAAACACTATTAAAATAGCACATCGCCAAAAAGAAAATATGCATATATCGAATGAACCTGGGTAGTAACTATAGAAATTTATTTATTCACGTACACCTGATTATTTCTGGAATTACTTCAGACCAATGTGTCGAAACAGAATATCTATAACCTGCGTGCGAAAAATTACGGGAAGTTTGTTAAAATAAATGAAAACTGCAAAATCACTCATTGTTTCTCAAGAAATCAAGCGTAGCTTGAAAACGAAGCCTCGGACGAAAAAATATGAGCAATTCTTTTTTGGTTATTTCGAAATTTTATTTAAAGTGAGTGTATTGCTTAATTAAAAATTGCGATATTTACGTTGTACAATGGCAAAAATCACTGAAAAATTAATTTTTGGTTACAAGCAAATATTAATAATTATTATACTGACTCTTAGCGGCTCAGGATCACCATCAGCAAGTAATCAGACTATGCTCATTCGATTCGCTATTCAATTCCACACATTTGACCGAAATTTAAAGAAAATCCATGGAACAGTTTGAAAAAAAATAAAAACGAGCGGTGGACGTCAGGTACAAAAAGTACGCTGACTCTTAGCGGCTCAGGATCACTATCAGCGACTAATCGGACTATGGTCGATCGATTCGCTATTCAATTCTACACATGTGACCGAAATTTAAGGAAAATCCATGCAGCGGAACAGTTTGAAAAAAAATAAAAACGAGCGGTGGACGTCAGGTACAAAAAGTACGCTGACTCTTAGCGGCTCAGGATCACTATCAGCGACTAATCGGACTATGGTCGATCGATTCGCTATTCAATTCTACACATGTGACCGAAATTTAAAGAAAATCCATGCAGCGGAACAGTTTGAAAAAAAATAAAAACGAGCGGTGGACGTCAGGTACAAAAAGTACGCTGACTCTTAGCGGCTCAGGATCACTATCAGCGACTAATCGGACTATGGTCGATCGATTCGCTATTCAATTCTACACATGTGACCAAAATTTAAGGAAAATCCATGCAGCGGAACAGTTTGAAAAAAAATAAAAACGAGCGGTGGACGTCAGGTACAAAAAGTACGCTGACTATTAGCGGCTCAGGATGACTATCAGCGACTAATCGGACTATGGTCGATCGATTCGCTATTCAATTCTACACATGTGACCAAAATTTAAGGAAAATCCATGCAGCGGAACAGTTTGAAAAAAAATAAAAACGAGCGGTGGACGTCAGGTACAAAAAGTACGCTGACTATTAGCGGCTCAGGATGACTATCAGCGACTAATCGGACTATGGTCGATCGATTCGCTATTCAATTCTACACATGTGACCAAAATTTAAGGAAAATCCATGCAGCGGAACAGTTTGAAAAAAAATAAAAACGAGCGGTGGACGTCAGGTACAAAAAGTACGCTGACTATTAGCGGCTCAGGATGACTATCAGCGACTAATCGGACTATGGTCGATCGATTCGCTATTCAATTCTACACATGTGACCGAAATTTAAGGAAAATCCATGCAGCGGAACAGTTTGAAAAAAAATAAAAACGAGCGGTGGACGTCAGGTACAAAAAGTACGCTGACTCTTAGCGGCTCAGGATCACTATCAGCGACTAATCGGACTATGGTCGATCGATTCGCTATTCAATTCTACACATGTGACCGAAATTTAAAGAAAATCCATGCAGCGGAACAGTTTGAAAAAAAATAAAAACGAGCGGTGGACGTCAGGTACAAAAAGTACGCTGACTCTTAGCGGCTCAGGATCACTATCAGCGACTAATCGGACTATGGTCGATCGATTCGCTATTCAATTCTACACATGTGACCAAAATTTAAGGAAAATCCATGCAGCGGAACAGTTTGAAAAAAAATAAAAACGAGCGGTGGACGTCAGGTACAAAAAGTACGCTGACTATTAGCGGCTCAGGATGACTATCAGCGACTAATCGGACTATGGTCGATCGATTCGCTATTCAATTCTACACATGTGACCAAAATTTAAGGAAAATCCATGCAGCGGAACAGTTTGAAAAAAAATAAAAACGAGCGGTGGACGTCAGGTACAAAAAGTACGCTGACTATTAGCGGCTCAGGATGACTATCAGCGACTAATCGGACTATGGTCGATCGATTCGCTATTCAATTCTACACATGTGACCAAAATTTAAGGAAAATCCATGCAGCGGAACAGTTTGAAAAAAAATAAAAACGAGCGGTGGACGTCAGGTACAAAAAGTACGCTGACTATTAGCGGCTCAGGATGACTATCAGCGACTAATCGGACTATGGTCGATCGATTCGCTATTCAATTCTACACATGTGACCGAAATTTAAGGAAAATCCATGCAGCGGAACAGTTTGAAAAAAAATAAAAACGAGCGGTGGACGTCAGGTACAAAAAGTACGCTGACTCTTAGCGGCTCAGGATCACTATCAGCGACTAATCGGACTATGGTCGATCGATTCGCTATTCAATTCTACACATGTGACCAAAATTTAAGGAAAATCCATGCAGCGGAACAGTTTGAAAAAAAATAAAAACGAGCGGTGGACGTCAGGTACAAAAAGTACGCTGACTATTAGCGGCTCAGGATGACTATCAGCGACTAATCGGACTATGGTCGATCGATTCGCTATTCAATTCTACACATGTGACCAAAATTTAAGGAAAATCCATGCAGCGGAACAGTTTGAAAAAAAATAAAAACGAGCGGTGGACGTCAGGTACAAAAAGTACGCTGACTCTTAGCGGCTCAGGATCACCATCAGCAAGTAATCAGACTATGCTCATTCGATTCGCTATTCAATTCCACACATTTGACCGAAATTTAAAGAAAATCCATGGAACAGTTTGAAAAAAAATAAAAACGAGCCGTCGACGTCGAAGTTTGGTCGGATACAAAAAGTACGCTGACTCTTAGCGGCTCAGGATCACTATCAGCGACTAATCGGACTATGGTCGATCGATTCGCTATTCAATTCTACACATGTGACCAAAATTTAAGGAAAATCCATGCAGCGGAACAGTTTGAAAAAAAATAAAAACGAGCGGTGGACGTCAGGTACAAAAAGTACGCTGACTATTAGCGGCTCAGGATGACTATCAGCGACTAATCGGACTATGGTCGATCGATTCGCTATTCAATTCTACACATGTGACCAAAATTTAAGGAAAATCCATGCAGCGGAACAGTTTGAAAAAAAATAAAAACGAGCGGTGGACGTCAGGTACAAAAAGTACGCTGACTATTAGCGGCTCAGGATGACTATCAGCGACTAATCGGACTATGGTCGATCGATTCGCTATTCAATTCTACACATGTGACCAAAATTTAAGGAAAATCCATGCAGCGGAACAGTTTGAAAAAAAATAAAAACGAGCGGTGGACGTCAGGTACAAAAAGTACGCTGACTATTAGCGGCTCAGGATGACTATCAGCGACTAATCGGACTATGGTCGATCGATTCGCTATTCAATTCTACACATGTGACCGAAATTTAAGGAAAATCCATGCAGCGGAACAGTTTGAAAAAAAATAAAAACGAGCGGTGGACGTCAGGTACAAAAAGTACGCTGACTCTTAGCGGCTCAGGATCACTATCAGCGACTAATCGGACTATGGTCGATCGATTCGCTATTCAATTCTACACATGTGACCAAAATTTAAGGAAAATCCATGCAGCGGAACAGTTTGAAAAAAAATAAAAACGAGCGGTGGACGTCAGGTACAAAAAGTACGCTGACTATTAGCGGCTCAGGATGACTATCAGCGACTAATCGGACTATGGTCGATCGATTCGCTATTCAATTCTACACATGTGACCAAAATTTAAGGAAAATCCATGCAGCGGAACAGTTTGAAAAAAAATAAAAACGAGCGGTGGACGTCAGGTACAAAAAGTACGCTGACTCTTAGCGGCTCAGGATCACCATCAGCAAGTAATCAGACTATGCTCATTCGATTCGCTATTCAATTCCACACATTTGACCGAAATTTAAAGAAAATCCATGGAACAGTTTGAAAAAAAATAAAAACGAGCCGTCGACGTCGAAGTTTGGTCGGATACAAAAAGTACGCTGACTCTTAGCGGCTCAGGATCACTATCAGCGACTAATCGGACTATGGTCGATCGATTCGCTATTCAATTCTACACATGTGACCGAAATTTAAGGAAAATCCATGCAGCGGAACAGTTTGAAAAAAAATAAAAACGAGCGGTGGACGTCAGGTACAAAAAGTACGCTGACTATTAGCGGCTCAGGATGACTATCAGCGACTAATCGGACTATGGTCGATCGATTCGCTATTCAATTCTACACATGTGACCGAAATTTAAGGAAAATCCATGCAGCGGAACAGTTTGAAAAAAAATAAAAACGAGCGGTGGACGTCAGGTACAAAAAGTACGCTGACTCTTAGCGGCTCAGGATCACTATCAGCGACTAATCGGACTATGGTCGATCGATTCGCTATTCAATTCTACACATGTGACCAAAATTTAAGGAAAATCCATGCAGCGGAACAGTTTGAAAAAAAATAAAAACGAGCGGTGGACGTCAGGTACAAAAAGTACGCTGACTATTAGCGGCTCAGGATGACTATCAGCGACTAATCGGACTATGGTCGATCGATTCGCTATTCAATTCTACACATGTGACCAAAATTTAAGGAAAATCCATGCAGCGGAACAGTTTGAAAAAAAATAAAAACGAGCGGTGGACGTCAGGTACAAAAAGTACGCTGACTCTTAGCGGCTCAGGATCACCATCAGCAAGTAATCAGACTATGCTCATTCGATTCGCTATTCAATTCCACACATTTGACCGAAATTTAAAGAAAATCCATGGAACAGTTTGAAAAAAAATAAAAACGAGCCGTCGACGTCGAAGTTTGGTCGGATACAAAAAGTACGCTGACTCTTAGCGGCTCAGGATCACTATCAGCGACTAATCGGACTATGGTCGATCGATTCGCTATTCAATTCTACACATGTGACCGAAATTTAAGGAAAATCCATGCAGCGGAACAGTTTGAAAAAAAATAAAAACGAGCGGTGGACGTCAGGTACAAAAAGTACGCTGACTCTTAGCGGCTCAGGATCACTATCAGCGACTAATCGGACTATGGTCGATCGATTCGCTATTCAATTCTACACATGTGACCGAAATTTAAGGAAAATCCATGCAGCGGAACAGTTTGAAAAAAAATAAAAACGAGCGGTGGACGTCAGGTACAAAAAGTACGCTGACTCTTAGCGGCTCAGGATCACTATCAGCGACTAATCGGACTATGGTCGATCGATTCGCTATTCAATTCTACACATGTGACCGAAATTTAAAGAAAATCCATGCAGCGGAACAGTTTGAAAAAAAATAAAAACGAGCGGTGGACGTCAGGTACAAAAAGTACGCTGACTCTTAGCGGCTCAGGATCACTATCAGCGACTAATCGGACTATGGTCGATCGATTCGCTATTCAATTCTACACATGTGACCAAAATTTAAGGAAAATCCATGCAGCGGAACAGTTTGAAAAAAAATAAAAACGAGCGGTGGACGTCAGGTACAAAAAGTACGCTGACTATTAGCGGCTCAGGATGACTATCAGCGACTAATCGGACTATGGTCGATCGATTCGCTATTCAATTCTACACATGTGACCAAAATTTAAGGAAAATCCATGCAGCGGAACAGTTTGAAAAAAAATAAAAACGAGCGGTGGACGTCAGGTACAAAAAGTACGCTGACTATTAGCGGCTCAGGATGACTATCAGCGACTAATCGGACTATGGTCGATCGATTCGCTATTCAATTCTACACATGTGACCAAAATTTAAGGAAAATCCATGCAGCGGAACAGTTTGAAAAAAAATAAAAACGAGCGGTGGACGTCAGGTACAAAAAGTACGCTGACTATTAGCGGCTCAGGATGACTATCAGCGACTAATCGGACTATGGTCGATCGATTCGCTATTCAATTCTACACATGTGACCGAAATTTAAGGAAAATCCATGCAGCGGAACAGTTTGAAAAAAAATAAAAACGAGCGGTGGACGTCAGGTACAAAAAGTACGCTGACTCTTAGCGGCTCAGGATCACTATCAGCGACTAATCGGACTATGGTCGATCGATTCGCTATTCAATTCTACACATGTGACCAAAATTTAAGGAAAATCCATGCAGCGGAACAGTTTGAAAAAAAATAAAAACGAGCGGTGGACGTCAGGTACAAAAAGTACGCTGACTATTAGCGGCTCAGGATGACTATCAGCGACTAATCGGACTATGGTCGATCGATTCGCTATTCAATTCTACACATGTGACCAAAATTTAAGGAAAATCCATGCAGCGGAACAGTTTGAAAAAAAATAAAAACGAGCGGTGGACGTCAGGTACAAAAAGTACGCTGACTATTAGCGGCTCAGGATGACTATCAGCGACTAATCGGACTATGGTCGATCGATTCGCTATTCAATTCTACACATGTGACCAAAATTTAAGGAAAATCCATGCAGCGGAACAGTTTGAAAAAAAATAAAAACGAGCGGTGGACGTCAGGTACAAAAAGTACGCTGACTATTAGCGGCTCAGGATGACTATCAGCGACTAATCGGACTATGGTCGATCGATTCGCTATTCAATTCTACACATGTGACCAAAATTTAAGGAAAATCCATGCAGCGGAACAGTTTGAAAAAAAATAAAAACGAGCGGTGGACGTCAGGTACAAAAAGTACGCTGACTATTAGCGGCTCAGGATGACTATCAGCGACTAATCGGACTATGGTCGATCGATTCGCTATTCAATTCTAGGCATGTGACCGAAATTTAAAGAAAATCCATGCAGCGGAACAGTTTGAAAAAAAATTAAAACCGAGTGGTCGACGGGGATGCAATGTCGAACTGATGAACGATCTTTTAACTAATAATTACTTTATGGAGAATCCATTTGTATACAATATTTCGAATATATGCGAAACGTCCACAAAATTGACTTTTGTGGAATACTTCGAGTTAAATGTTTAAATTCGAAACCCGAGAGCGTCTTAGGCAACCAGTTCTGCGGCCATATATTTTCCTCATAATACACATTATATTTGTTTAAATTCAGTACTTAAAATCAATTTGTGGTTAATTGATCGAAATCAGACGATAAATGTTTAATCGTAAACGTTTAATGGTTAGAACAACACCTTAATTGATTTTCCCCCTGTACATTTCGTCTCGGTGCGCTACTGACCGCTCGTGCGTCCTCGGCTAAATTGTACGCCGAGAAAGTACGCTATCTTCACACCGGTGTCCTTGGTTGAGTAAAAGGAATTACTTTGGTTGTTGGCACCAGTGCTGTTAAGTATTTAAATACATGTATTTAGAAACGTATTTTAAATACTTTTTATGTATTTAAATACATAGTTAAATACATAAGCTTAATTTGTATTTACTGTTTATTTAAAATACATTTCTTCTGACATTTTAAATACAGTAGTTCAAATACATTTATGGGCAATGTTAAGATCCATTATTTGCTAAATTATTCCTTAAATGCTTCTACATTTATTTTAGTTTGTTACAATAACTACAAATGCGCATTTTTATACATTTTTTGAGCATATTTCCGGCTGTTTATTTGTATTTACATTTTGGTTTATGTACTTACATGCTTATTTTGAAGCTAATTGTTATAGTTATAATGATCCTACGACACTTTTAAAGGAGTTGCGATTATCTTAACGAAGGTGTACAGTTCATAAAGTTTTTAAAAAAGTTGTGACATTGTTAAACAATTTTTAAGGTACTAAGTAGATGTCGACATTTTTAAAGAAGTCGCAGTTATCTTAAACACAAGCTGTTGTTTCAAAAGAAGTTAAGGAGCTTCTAAAGAACTTATGACAACTCTAATGCAACAAAAATAACTTTAACTGCCATATATGAAGTTGGAAAAGTAACTAATGAAGTTTTTTAATTAGCTACCTCGTTAGATCAAGTTAAAAAGTAAAGTGTCTAATGTGTCGACATCTTTGCTTTGCCTTGGGATTATTTTTTAGTAGCTAGAAACTTACATTAGCCTGTTGTGTTTTGAAGTATCACTTCAATTTCTAAACACTTGTTTACAAAGTAGTTGGTAAATGACGGAAAATTGCAAAAAAATTACGACTTCTTAAACTTCTTGTAACTAACTGTTTTGCTGGGAAGGGTGCTTGGACGGAAACAAATTAAATGCTTACTAATACCTACATATAGAGTGTGGTTCTTAACTGATGAGCACTGCACTTACACTCACTACACACTCCACGGGGGAAAAGAAAAAAAAGTTAGCTAATACTAATTTTTTTTTTGGTTCATTATATATTTTAACTCTATTTTTATGTACCTCCACCAATTTATTATTTCCCAAATCTGATACAATGTTTGGAGATTTCTCTTCAACTACTATAAATGGACCTTTATAAATAGAATCAAATTTATTGCCATCTTCTCGTTTAACCAAAACTTTATCACCGACTTTGTATGTAGCAGGATGAGATTTTCTATCATATGCCTCCTTTCTTTTGGTTTTTGCTTGAATCAGATTATTTTTTGTATCTTGACAAGCTTCTTGTAATCTGTATTTTAATTCTAAAGGGTAACTGTCAAAGTTATAAAGTGGATCTGTAATATTAATTAAATTAGCAGGTAACCGTGCAGATCTACCAAAGATTAATTCAATGGCGTGTACTTCGTTGACGTATGATGCACTGCGTTGTTGTATGCAAAACACCAGTAATTTAACCACGAACTCCATGTGTCAAGGTGTTTAGATATCTGAATTCTTAAATAGTTTCCTAAATTTTTATGAGAATTTTCTAGAGAACCAATAGTCTCATGGTGATATGCTGTAGATTTTAAATGTTTTATGTTTAAAAATTGACAAACTTGTGACACAACTTCCGAAATAAATTGTGTACCTCTGTCTGTAAGTATTTGTTCCTGAATACCGTATCTATACGAATACCGTATACCGAACCATGTCAAGCTGTGGTTGTTATTGTTAAAGGCTCTAAATTTTGTTTTGAGTGTTTATATTTTTGACAATCATCACATATTTTCACAAAATCTTCAACATCTTTCCTTAAACCTGCCCAAAAATAACTTCTTTTTATATTGTTATACATGCGGTTAATTCCGGCATGTCCTCCAGTTGGCAATAGATGATAATCATTAAAAATAATTTGTCTAGACTCAAAATCAATCACTGTTCGAACATCTTTTACTATCGATACTTTTATTCCATTTTTCTTAATTTCACCAGGAAACTTTAACATTTCTTTAATGATCGATGCGCACCTTTCATTCTTAAATATAATTAATTCCGGAATATTAAATTTCACAACTTCGGGCAATAAAACAAAGATTTTAGAACTTCATTAGAAAGTTTCCATTAGAAATTAGTTTCCATTTTCTTAAACTGATTTAGAAATTTCAAAAATTGAATAATTTCAACAATATCACAAAGAAAATAATAGGAATTCTAAGCTTCCTGGGGTTATGCTTAACATTGCTGCAATTAAGAATAATTTACAACTTTAAATACTTTTAAATACAAAAACCCCATGGCATGCCAGGCTGAAAGGTAGATTTATGGGTAAGATATACAGTAACATAACACACGATGTGTCAAAAAAATGCATACGAGGTGTGAAAAAATACAAACGTCAAAATTTTAAAATATTTGCAAGTAACTTTTTCTCTGTACATTTTTCAAAGATATGTTTTATACAAAAGTTGTTCGTCTCTATTAGCGCAACAAAAAAGCTAAGTAACATTTTTCTCTCAGACACGAAATAAATTTTTTTGTTATTTTTATTTATTTTTGAAAAAAAATAACTTTTTTTCTGTACATTTCTAAAAAAAATGTTTTATACAAAAGTCGTTCGCCTCTATAAGAGCAATAAAAAACCCAAGTAACATATTTCTCTCAGACGCGAAATAAAAGTTTTTTGATTTTTTTTTTGAAAATAACAAGCCGCCATTTTGAAACCGCTAGACCGATTTGGCCCATTAACGAACTCGACCGAGATTTTCGGCCATCTGATTTTTATAACAAATTTCGTTGTGATTCTTTAAAAAATGCGACCTGTAGCCTGCCGACAAATTTCGTTATATCCGATATATATATATATATATACATATATATATATATAAATTTTTGGGAAATGATTAGGTATGATCTCTAGATACCAAAAAACTGAAAACCGCATTTTTATTCCTATTTTTTCGACTTCGTTAACGAATGCAATACTAGATATAAATCTACCAAAACGAAATACTTGTTATTTGTACTTAAACACATTGTCCAGAGAAGTATTTAAAATACAAGTAAATACATTTTGTAAAAAGTATTTGCGTTTGTATTTAAATACATTTTTAAAAGTATTTTTAACAACACTGGTTGGCACACTGCTGTCTATACAAAAATATAGGCAATGCGCAATTCATGTAATCCATGTATTTTTTCCAGACCTAACGTACCTAATATAAGTATTGTAACGTTTATTTTATAATTTATTTACATTGATCGTACACTAATTTATTTAACACACTTAACTACTTGTACACTAGACTAGACACTATTTAATTTATTTGTACTGCTCCGCTTTCGGATCGTATGTCGCGTTCACGTCTGCTTCTCTACTTCTAATTATCCCCTCGATCACAAGCCCCCTTATATATACACCCCAACCATGATCGAGAATCTTCTCGTACGTTCTAGAAGGTACGATTGTTCCTTTAACAACGCCTACGCAGGAAATGTTCAGAAGGTCCCAACTTACTTTCCGTAAACAACAATCCCGGAGAATTCATGGAGCTGTCCTTTACGCATCGTGGTAATTCTTTTGAAGTAGCCGCTTCGCTCGGAGCGAGTAAACATGTGTCGCTTTGTTTACTTCTCGCATTACAGTATGTATCTTATACTCAAATGCACGAGAATGGACGCGCGTTATTAAAAGGTGCGAAATTGTTTCTTAAAAGAAAAGTTGAGGGTTCCATCCTACAAAATAGATTTCAAATTGGTTCAGAATTGTTGCCGAAACAGAATTATTAATACAGCCTTCTAATTAAATATTGTTTTCTTTAATAATACTTCGATATTTCATAAGGAAAAGGGTAAAATAATACAAAAACATCTAAACACATATTTATTACTCTGTATACAGTCTTATACTTTAACCTTTTAATACTTTTTTCGTCGTCTTCTACGAATTTACAAAAATTTCCGCATTTCCTCCCTAAAACGTCTACGTACTCGCACAATTACCGGGACTCGAATCCCGCGTCATCCCGCGGGAAAAACTCATGCAACATGTACAGAGATCAGGTAACTTTTGATCGAAATTAAATCTGATTGGTAACTTTATACGTTCAAAAAAGATGAAGTCATGATAAACAATTTGGTTGTCTTCAAATCACTAAAAAAGAAGCTAAAGTTTTGAGGCGGAATTAATATCCCTACAATAACCGATATCGTAGCAACGTTGCGATCTTCCGAAAAATATTGCAGGAATATTTCATCGCAACATTGTTGAGTAATGTAATGAATATTGTAATATTGCATAATGAAGAAGTGGTTTTATTAAACTTTACAGCTAACTGTTGCAATTTAAGGTTTAAATCCATACAGAACCTCTTTCTATAACTCTAGGTTTTTTGCTCAGCTTGAATGGGCTTTTACTGGTATTTTATTATTCATTATTATTTTTGTAATAATCTCAGATTTTCCTCTTATAGGATAAAAGAAATTAAAACAAGACACTCTGGGAATGACCGAGAGGGGAAGCATAGCTTTGTCTATGTCAGATCGTTCTGTATTTCAATGTTAATACCTCTCACCAATCCAGCGCTTCAAGCGAAGCCCGCGATAAGAAAGCTATGCTTCCAAAAAATTGAAAAAATATACAATATACATATATAGGTCCAAATAGTACCAACTCAAATAATAGGCACAAAATTTAAATTTATTGAGCATTCCATTAAATTTAAAATTAAATAAATAAATATATACCATAACATAGGTGAATCTTATTGCCTTTGATAATATATCTTTTTATCTTCTTCACAAGAAATGCATCCTAGATTTGTCGAAAATTTAAGTAAAAACAGTAAAATAACAATAGTTATTCAGAATGGGAACAAAATGTTATCTATCGAGTATGCAAGATTATAAATTTTTCCGAAAATATTATGTATAATATTTCATTTAACCGGACATAGAAGTATTGTGAGAAATATTGCTGCAATATTGGGTGCAGTAGGAATATGGACTTTCATATGATTCCATATATAGTGTTTTCTCCGGGATAAGGAGCTTGTTTCTGATTGAACTTCTCGGCAAACGAGACGGTAACGTTAACTCCGTTCGAGCTTGAACGCCGCCTGGTAACCCCGAGAGTACGTAAAGGGCGTCATTATTATCAATAATTAATAAATAAATAAATAATCTTAATACCATAACTCTGGATCGGAGACCTAAACAAACTTCTCCCTCTTATAATTCTCGTCCAGCTTCGACTGAACTCTGGAGATGTATTCTGAGAACTTCAAGGTCGCGTCCTGGAGCCACCGGAGGCTCTGCTTCGTCTTCCAGTAGAGGACTTCGACGAAGGAGTCGAAGAATGACGGCGGAGGGGTCGGTAGTGTCGTCGGCGTCGCAGATGAAGTTTCCGGAGTGGGAGTGGTAGACGGATCTTGCGTGGCCTCCGACGCGTCTATCTCGTTGGAGATGCCGCTGCGGTGCACCCTCGTGCTCCTCTTCGGTCTGGACTTACCGCCGTGAGCCTCCGCCATGTAATCCGAGAAGCTCCTAGTGGCGTTTTGCAGGAGCTGCACCGTCAGACGTATCTTGAAACGGATCAGGTCGTTGAAGAGATCGAATAAGGAGGCGACGGCGGACGGGACAATTTCTGGTTTGGTGGTGCAGTTCGGGTTACCGGTGGCGTTCTCCGCTGAGGTCGTGTTGGTGAGTTCGACGGTGCCGGTTACGGAGGAGCTGGTGGTGGTGGTGGTGGTGGTGGTGGTGGTGCTGTCATCGTCGATCTCGTTGGAGATGCCGCTCCTATCCTCCCTCCTCTTGGTGGTGGCGGCGACGTCGTGGCTCCTCTTCCTCCTGTTTAATCCACCAGGTTCGTATCTGGGGCCGACCTCCATCATCCGCCTCGGTCCGTGCTCAGGCACTGCTGCGGGGGTCGCCTCCTCGGAGACCACGAACCTTCGGCGATGATAGCCGTCCTCGACGGCGCCGCCCAACGGGACGCTCTCCACCGAACCTCTGATGTAGTCCTCGGTGCCGGCGCCGTGCCTAGTCGTGCCAGGCATACCGGCTATCACCTAAATTCAAATTATTTACTTTTTAGCTGAACACAAAAATGAGCATCAAAGTTCAAATGAAACATTAATTATAAATGTTTTGGCCACAGATGATTAATATAATAAATTAGACCCGGCATTCTTCAACAAACTTATCTTCATGTCTGAAGTGCACATCATAGAAACAATTTTCGTCACTCAAATGTTCTTTGGTGGGATCTCGCCCTAGAGTCATGTCTTCTTGAAGTGCGCCTGAATAAAATACCAATATTGTCTCAAAATTCATCAATTTTTCAAATGTAATTGATTTCAATTCGGGTTATAATTGAGAGTGTTATGATCCTAGTTGGTTAAGATGTTTAGAAACCGAGGGAATAGAGGCACTAACGGATCTTTCCAACAAAATATACAACAGCGGAAGTATTCCAGAAGAACGGCTTATACTTATATCCACCTTTATATGTCTACAAAAAAGGTAAATAGACTATAGAAACATAAGCGTCATAAGTCACGTGCGAAACTTCTCCTGAAAATCATTCATAGAAGACTGTACAGCAAATGTGAGGAAACCATGAGTGACACGCAGTTCGGCTTTCGTAGTGGCTTGGGAATCCGTAAAGCTCTTTTTACCATCCACGTGTTATTTCAGCGTTGCAGAGCCGTTAACTGCGACGTGTAGGCTCTAGACTACACCAAGGCATTTGACGAATGTTAACATGGGAACATGACAGATGATCTGAAGGAAGTTGTAGTTGTAATAAAGGACAGAAGGGTAATTAGGAACCTACACTGGGGTCAAAAATCCGTAGTAAGGGTAGAGAACGAAGTTCCAGATCAGATCGAGATTTCTCTAGGAGTAAGATACTAAGGTTGCGTGCTATCACATCTTCTTTCGATCCGCACTTTGAATATGTATTTAGGAAAGCAGTGAAGCACTCGATGAACACGGTGTTAGGTGAATGGTGAACTTATCAACACCATACGCTACGCCGACGACACTGTACTTATAGCGGATAACTTGAAAGGCCTACAACAACTTTTAAACCTGGCTAATGAAGTGACCTTAGAATTTGGCCTTGACCTTGACCTTGGCCTCCTACTTCACAGGACATAATACGAGCCCGAACTTTTGCCGGCAATAAAAAGTAGGAAGCTATAATATATAGGCCACATCATGAGAAATCCTATTAAATATCGTCTATTACAAAATATTATTCAGGGGAAGGTTGACCGAAAGAGAAGACCAGGAAGACGAAGAATATCTTAGCTAGCCAACTTGCGAAAATGGCATAGGGTCACTACCGTTTAACGTTTCGAAGAGCTGTATATAAAATCCGTAGAGCCAATGGTCGCCAATGTCAGAAACGGATAAAGCAACTAAAAAAGAACTCATCATCTTGGTAGTTGGAGGTATCTTCTTCGTAAGCAATAATTTTGAATGACTACAATGTATACTTGTATTTATTATTCAGTTGTGGCGTTTTAATTAAACTACACATAATATAGGTCACTCCTGGAATTTTTCCTTTATTTTAAAGAGACTCTATTCTTTTCATATTTCAGCCCAAATGCATGTAAAAGCTATCTCCTGTAAGTGCGATAACTATTGTTATCCGGTGCACCCTGCTACAAAATTAACGAGGCTCTGACGACTGAATGATAGCCGGAATAAGCTCTCCGCCTTAAGCCATCAGCGACCTCAGAGGGCGGAAGAACGGCTGAGGTAAGGGCACTCTTTTATCCTGGGGTTGAGAAATCGGCCCCGAAGGCGGATGAACAGATCATGTCAACGGCATAAGAATACGGAAGGAAACGAGAAACCACCGTATTAGCGGCTTAAATGCACCCCTAGACCACTAATATGGACGAAGTCAATGAAGTTCCGAATCTCCGACAATCCTTAGGTGGGAAGAGGGTGCTAAGAGTCCCTTGGTGGACAAAGCGTATTGCAACACGGAATGTTACTTCAACGTTTGAGGTAAAATGTTATCCAGGAAATGAACAGATTAAACATAGACATATACGGAGTCAGTGATTCAAGATGGCCAGGCACAGGTAATATAACACAAGAAGACAGGATTATCTGTTAACACCCTGCGGGTGTTTAATGGATTTTTATCATTTTATTATTCAATGTTACGGATTTTGTAACAACAAGAAAGAGGAGCCTGCATATGGAAAAATTAAATGTTACGTGACTTACATATTAAGTAACGTTCACCGACTCGGTAATGGAACATGACCCCAAAACTGCCGACTAGTGATAACAACAACGAGCTCATTGTCTGAGGTTGATGTAGGTACGGACTCTAATCGCTGGTGTCAACTCAGTAAAAGTCGCGATTGCAATAATTAAGGCGGGTATTGTGACGTAACGGGGATAGTCAGTCATAAGTCCATTAAAAAAATTTGACCAATTACAATATTGGAGGGAAAATTTTGGGACTCGGAGAAAGGGAACCTAGTACCCCTGGAGAGAATAAATTGTGGATGAGAGGAAGTCGGTCAGGAACCGGGTTTCCGTCCGGTTGCGTCTTTCTTAGCGTTCATCGTTAATGTTCATTTTTGTCTAAAGGTCTGGAACCATGATGGGAAATTAGAGTTTAATTTGCGAGGGCGAAATAAAGAGTTAGGAGTTATTTTTAAGGTCTGGGACCGTGAGGAAAATTAGAGTTTGATTCGCGATGGCGAAGTGAAGGGTTTGGATTTATTACGAAGGAGTCGTAAGCTTTGGAGAGCTTTAGAATTGCTAAGCGAGTCGCAATTTTTTTGAAGAGTGAGAGTTGATGCTTGAAAGAGGCAATTTTGAAGTTCTAGAGTTTACGCGAGAGTCGTAATTTTCATGCAGTCTTATAATTACTGTTCGAGGGTTGTAATTTTGATAATGTTAGACTTGTAAGGGAGAGGGTAGTTGTTAGAATTATAGAGTTTTACGCTAGAGTTGCAGTTTCAATTTTTTTGTTAGTCAAGGGCGAAGTGTAGAGTTTTGAGTCGTAAGTTTGAGGGTTTTAAGGTTTGAGCGTAAGAGGAGTAATTTTTTTTGTTGAACTTTAGAGTAACTTTCTTTTAGGTTGTAACTTTAGGAATTTTAAAGTTCAGTCGTAAAAGAAGTGATTTTATTTTAACTTTCGAGTATATCTATTTTGAGTCGAAAACTTTGAGAGTTGAGAGTCCTAGATGCGGGAGTATTAATTTTACGAGGAGTAGTGTCAGTCAATTTTCGCCGCCCGAATGAAACGCGTTAGTGAACAAAACTCAACCGAGCGAAGAAATTGCAGAGTATGATGCCGAGACCAAAGTAGCCAACCAGGGTAGACCCCTAGGCAATTGAGTGAGTCTCTACTAATTCGGAATGGTCGTGTAGCCCTATATTTTGGGGTTGGTTGTAATACGTCGACAATTATTACAATCTCGGTCATTTATATAAATGAATTCTGAAGTCACCTCCCTCGTATTTCTTAGTGACAAGTTTACATGTACAGGGGCATTAAGGGTTTTAAGAAAAAATTTTACTATTTTATCAACGTTGCGTTGTTAATCAGGCGCTCTAAAGGGATTTTTTTATTCAATGTTTGTTTCACTATTGTGCCGTTTTGAATGAGAAAACTTCCTTTAGGAAGTAGTTTCTTTTCTCTTGTTTTTTTTTCTTTTATTCTGTTTATTTTTTTTGTCCTGTCTGAACACTTAAATTTGTTTCATTTTTTTAAATTTTTTTTAGCTTTAAAATTTGTTTGTTTAACTTTATGACTGAATATCTGAGTGTGAAAAATTAATTGTTTTTTTTTTGTTTTTGGTTCGGACATACTATTCTGTTTAATATAATTTTCTATCTCATTCAGTTCCATAATTTTAAATCGATTAAGGCGAGCATTTGCGAAGCCCGCGTCCACGTTTCACTTAGGGTACCAGTTAGTTGTATATCAGTCAATTAAATCAATCAATCTCACCCTTAAGTAATATCGGTACCTATATCTTGGACGGTGATTCGATTCCTTTACCGAAAGGTCCTATTATTACACTCCGGTAATAATGAACCTCATCACAGAAATGGAGTGGCATTCATAATAAAGAAGAATATAATATCATGATATCAAAAATATTGTCACACTTGCAGACCGAGCTATAATGCTACAACATGCCGGAAATCAAATGGTCATAAGTGTCATAACGTCATAACCTTAATGCAAGTGCACACCCCTGCTGTTGACAAAGAAGACCAGCCTGTAGAATAATTCTATGAACAGATCAACCAGTTACTCAAATCTGTTAAGACACAGGATATTTGTGATATTATGGTAGAATTCAACGCAAAAATAGGTAAGTAAAAACAGGGAAACTGTGTAGGAAACCTTGGACTGGATCAAAGATACAACAGAGGATACCGAATTAATCAGTTTTGTTAGGAAAATAACCTCATAGAAACAAACACTTTCTTTCAATATTCACCAAGAAGAATTTATACCTGGGCCTCCCCAAAAGGTAACGAACAAGATATAATCAGAAATCAGATAGATTTCATACTTATAAATGGAAGATTTAAGAATTTCAGAGGGCTCACGACAGGCAAGCGGAGTGAGTTAGTGAAATTAATAACACGACGTTCTCTACACTTCTTCGACTTTTTTCGACTTCGACGTTCCGTTCGAATGCAGAGGTGGCGTTTAGGAATTGTAACGCGTGAGGGCGACTCTTCGCGGATGAAAAAAATGCATTTTCTATTTTGCACTTTACATGCTTATTAACGCATTTTTGTAACAAACAATCGCATATTTAAGTGCATAATTAATATGCGCAAATGGTTAATTGCATTTCATTGTATAAACTGGTACGATAACTACAGTTTACTCTTGACCAAAAATTAAATTTTCAGTTAACCCCAAAGAGATCAATTTTCCTAGTAGTTCAGTGAAAACCGCATCAAAATTAGTCGATTTTTAAAGGAATTGCGTGCAAAGACGTTTCCGACTGGGACGTGAGCCCTCTTCATTAAGAGTGTTTAACCATAGACGGAAGGTTGTCCAGCTTCTTAAAGTTGGCCATGGTAGTTTAAACCAGAAGAAAACACAAAGGCTTCGCCAACCAATTCCAATTGGTTAAATTGGTTTAAATGGTAAATTGGTTGGCGAAGACTTTGTGTTTTCTTCTGGCTTAAAAGCTTCAAGCATACCCTGGTGCCGATCGCAATCCCAATCATAACCCGATAATCGCCAAAGTTAATACAAGTTTAAAGAAGCTCTAAAAAACTAAGAAACAGAAGCAAGGTCACCTGAGACTCCATGTAGAAGTGATTACTGGTTGAAGAATTTAAGAACATAGTCGATAAGAACAATATTTCGAACAGCAGCTTCGAAAGTTAAAATTGTCTTATTAGTCGCCAACCTTCGTAGAGGAGACGGCACAAGTTATTTTTATAAGGTGCAGTAGGTATGCTTGTTATTGACAATTGAGCTTCTGAGGCGGTGTTGCAAAATTTACTGATTTTCTCCAATTACCTGCTCTAGTCGCATATGATCTCTTCTGAACTTCATTTAAAAAATACCAACAACAAAAAAACTAGCACCGGCGTGGCCAGAAAAGACGTCTTGCGCATATAGTACAAGTAATGTAGGTGTTTATTCGTTATGTGAAGTCATTCAACTGAATCTCGGACGTATCTATTGGCATTCAAGAGTTGTACGGTTGTTATAGGTACATTACCTTGCCGATCGCGTCCTCCTCGAGCATGCCGTAGTCCTCGGTGACCGCCTGCTGGTGTTGGTGGTAGCCGGCGACGCCCTTGCGGTCGACGTCGTCGGCGCGCCTCGCCGCCCCGAACGGGTAGAGGAAGTAGGTGGCGAGGCCGGCGGTCACCATCAGCCCGACGAGGCCGGCGCCGACGGTCGGTATCACTTCCCTGGCGAGGTAGTTGTACAGCTGCGTGCCGATCTTCTCCTGGGGGCGCGTCGGCCGCAGGTCGGTCGCTTCGGTCTGAGGCTTCCTCCTGCGGTTCTTGTTGTTGTTGTTCTTCTTCCTCTTCGTCTTCTTCTTCTTGTTCTGGCTCAGATCGACTTCGTTGTCTTTCGCTTCTATCGGCAGGGCTCCGCTCGCCGATTCGGTGGTGGTGGTGGTGGCGGTGGTGGTCGTGGTGACGGAGGCGGTGGTGGTACTCGGTTTCCTGGTGCTCAGCTCCGACGCCTTCACCTTGGTCAGTTTAGTGGTGGCGGTGGGAACTTTCGACGGCCTTTGAGTGGTACCATTACCATGATTATCCTTGTTGGTACCGTTGACCTTATCACCTTTAATCTTGCTACTTACTTCTCCTGCGCCACTACCACCGGTGCTATTACCCTTACTAGACTTTTCAGTAGTGGTAGTAGTACTAGAACCCTTCCGTTTAAAAATCGGCTTGTTGACCCTATCGATGATCACGCTGTAACTCCCCTTCTTCGTGGCGGTGGTGGTGGTGGTGGTGGGGGTAGTAGTAGTTGTACCCAAGGTTGTGGTAGTGGTGCTGGGGGTGCTGGAGCTGACATGACCGCTAAGCAGTATCCACGTGGAAATACCACTGGACGTCGTCGGCCTGTCCAGCTTGTAGAAGTTCATCTTCTTCGTAGCCTCGTCCATATGAATGCTCTCCTCGTCGATCGGTATCGCCACTCCAGGATGGGAGTTCTCATCCTCTCCCCCTTTGGACTTCTCCTCCAGCTTCTTCTTGAACTCCTCCTGTTGTTGTTTCCTCTTCGGAGGAGTTCGCACGTCGAGCACTGGAGTCGCGAGGAGTTCCGGGGATCTAGGCAGTTTGGGCCTCTGCGCTCGATCCGGAACAACTTTGAGTGGGAATTGCGGTCTCGTTCTACGCGGAATTTCGACTAAAGAGGAGGTTTGGTCCGACACCGTGGAGGCTTCCGGGAGTTGCGGCGATCTGGAAATATAGTCCGTGAGAAGAAGTTTCGTGGGGTATCGGGGTGGGCGGGGTCAACTCTTCGGAGATTGAGAAATAAAACGCCATTTCTTCTTTTTGAGATATATTTTTATTCAATAAATAAGGATAGAGAAATACTTTGAGACATATAACGATATTCTCGTATAATTTCGTATCTCTCGTCTTTCGGACACTGACTAGGAAGTTTCAAGAGAGTCTTTCGGTTTATAATGAAACTTCTGTTTCGTTTTCATAGGGGAGTTTCACAATTTCTCGCCGGATGGTACCGTAACGATTTGTTTTACGGAGTCAATAATCAAAAGTATGAAATAACTCCTCTGAAACAATCGATTATACATTTATTAACCCGACACCGTCCCACGAAATGCTCGGTACCACCTTTCAAGTGAAAGCTATTTGTTCACACACATTATCATATTAGATCGCAGTTTATTCGAACATACCATGCGTCCAAGAAATCCTGCCAATTAGGTTCCAAAAAACAAAAACAAATAAACGTAATTGAAATATATGATTCGATCAACCGAATAGTAATTTTAATACAGCAGGTATATCGTGCGATCAAATAAATTTAAGACAGTTAACGCAAACTTATTGGATTTGGAGTTGGATTTATTTGATCGCTGAATGCGTCTTGTTTCGAGAACCTATAATTTTTGGTTTGAACTAATGATATGTCTTAACATTCAGCAATGAAAATTTACATTTCACCGGTTAAATTTTCCCCAGATTTTATGAGTCAGGATAAAACTTAAGATTCCCAGGTTCTGGAGAACGTTGGTTATGTTAGTTATTGTAAATTTTAGCTCAAAATACGACTTCAGAATAGTCTATGTTTGATGATAGAAGCTACCGATATTTGGAGCCCATTCGGAACAAGGATATCTTTCACCTTTTCACAAGGAAGCGCTCCGTAAAGTTTCGTCGAATTATTATTATTCTGTAATATCGTAGTTATATTCAGTGGAGAAGCGTGGGCGTGGGATTCAGTCGTCCGAGGCATAGGCTAAATTCGCCGTCCACTCATTTAGGTATGTACATACAAAGGGTGCCAAAATTGTCGACAATTCTAAGGAACTTTTTGAAGAGAATAACTTGGATAGTCAATTATATATGTTATATAATACAATAAACACATTTGTTACAAAAGTCCTTTCACGTATTCCATTGATTAATCTATGTCTAGTCTATATATACGTCTTTAATGGTATTATTAATATCTATACCATCACATAATTTTTGCCCAATAGAGATAATAGCCAGATTGGTTAGCCTTAAACTACTGTTGATCTTAGATATTTTTTGATTTACCTCGATTACGAAAGACTCCTTTCATAGCTGGCATTGTTTATAGCAATTGTGGGGAATATTCGGAGTATTGGGCAGAATATCTGCCAGTATGGATTTCACAATAAATTGTAATAACAACTGTAACAAATGGTTTAGGTTTGGGCAGCAAGGGAGGCTATTGGATACAAAGAAGAAGAAAACGATAAAAGAACATATTGGTGGGACAAAGATATTGAAGTCAAAGTACTCAAAACAAAGAATTACATTTGAATGAATACAAGATATAAATAACTAAAGATTTAAGAAGAATACAGAAGACTAAATAGAGAAGTGAAACGAGAAGTAACAAATAGAAAATATTCAACATGAACCACCGAACATTGAACAAACAAATGCAAATATATAGAGTAACACATAGGAGGAACAAAGAGATCGGAAGCATGGCTAATAAATAGAAACCTAACAAAATCTAATAATAACAACAATAAACTAAAATGTGTCTTCAATAACGACCTAAAGGTACATTTCTAGAAACTACTACAGGAAAACAGAGACCGATTTTTACCAACACATTCAACAGACTAAAACCAAAGGACTAAAAAATAACGCAAAACTTATAGGGGTATTGCCGTTATTCGTATTATAAGTACATTTTATACCCATATACTACGAGGTTTAATGGAAAAAGAAATAGAACACAAATAACCAGAAGAACAAGCAAGATTTAAAGCGGAGCGATATACAATGGACAATATATTCTCTCTTAAAATAGCTGTCGAAGAAAAAATACAGAGAAATAGACAAGTTCATATTGCTTTGATCGACTTAGAGAAAATTTATGATAGCATATCCATATGGGAGTTATGGAACGCTTCGGAAAGACTGGAAGTTAATAAAACTCTTATCAATGCAATCCAAAACCTATACAAGAATAACTCGCCTATGATAAAAAACAGACAACATTTCAAATCAGCTTTCTCTACCTCCAAAGGTCTACGGCAAGGTTATAGTCTACAACCAGCTCTTTTTAAGATTTACCTACACGAAGCTCTACAGAATCGGACAAAGAAAATCAAGTAATAAATGGGGCTGCAAATCGATGGCAATAATTTATTTCGCCAATTCGCCGACGACCAAGTAGTTATAGCAGAAGATCGAGATGACTTGAATTACATGATAAGAAAATTGAAACGAAGTTACCAGGAGGCACGAGTGACCATCAATACTAACAAATGAGAATCCTTATTATCGGGAACAAAGACACAGATAACTTAGAACTGGAACAGGAACAAATACTCGTAAAAGGAGTGAGAACGTGCAGGTATTTGGGAGTTCTGTTTAACAAGCAAGGAAACAGCCAAGATAACATTAAAGAAAGAATGAATAAAGGAAAACAAGTCACCCGATCTCTCAACTTAATGTTATGGGACAAAGACATCACCATAGAAACGAAGAAAAGAATATATAAGACCATATTTGAAACTATAATAACAAATGGGGCAGAAGTAGGAAATATGGTAATAAGTAGGAATATGGTATATTAGTAGGAAAAACCGCAGTAAACTACTATCAGCCGAAATTGATTTTCTAGACGAAGCTGCGGAATGTTTAGATTTGATAGAATAAGAAACGAAACTGGAAGAAGCTGGAGGGACGAGATTGATGATGCCATGGAAGTGAGGAATTCGGAAGAGGATTTGTGCTTCAATGGAAAAGTTTATAAACTGGGACGAAAAGTCGGCCAAGGCCGTAAAATAAATACGTAGATAGATAGAGATAGACAATTGGTTTCAATTTTTAGTTCGAATTATAAGATATTAGTATTAATAGAGAGTAGAAATTTTACCGCCACCAAAAGTGTTGCCTCGGGTTGTCCACCCCTGCTACGCTACGCCACTGATAATACTTTGATAAAGTACGCCATGAGTTATGTGTAAACGTAATACTTTTTCGGAAAATACCAGATACCAAGGAGCTTAACACTCACAACCAAAGATCCAGACGACCTGGGAACCTCTTTTCCCTGTTAACTTATCTCCAACAAAACTCGAATTCGCCATTTTCAAACAACCCCTGTTTTAGATGGTACAGCCATTCATTTCCGTTTTCTCTTCTTCCTCCGGATCATCAAACCGGTACTGTACTCGTGATGCGCCAGGAAGGTGATACCGAGCGGCACCGCTTCCGCCGACCTCCTCCTCCTCGTCAACGGAAAGTCCTGCACGTTCTGCCACGTCTTCGTCTGATGGTTCCAGAACCACCCGTCGTGGTGCTTGACCGGCCTGTGCACGTGCTTGTAGAACGACACCGTCTCAGTAGGCTCCTTGCGGCTCTTCACCGACACGTAGAGCACGAGTAACGGTATCCACCACGGGAACAGCGCCAACACCTTCAAGAATGACAGGATGAAGAACAGCACCGCTGGCACGACATACAGCCACGGGTTCCGCAGGAAGCCGAGCAGGTACCCGAGCCCGTTCCACACGTACCCGATCGCCTCGAAGAGGTGCTTCAGGTCGGGGAAGCTCCAGCCGGAGCCGCCGGCGTCGCCGCCGGAACCGCCCGAGCCTCCGGAGCCGCCGGAACCCGCGGCGGGGGCGGCGGCGGACTGGACCGCCCCTATCGGGTCCTGGGCGACGGGGGCGGAGGCGGCGGGCGCGTCCTCCGCGACCACCGCCGGGTCCTCCGCCGCCACGGGCTCGGCGTCGTAGGTGCTCACCGGCGGGTTCCTCGTGTTCTGGTGAAAGTGGGAGTTGATCACCAGGTTCAAATCCGAGCAGTCTTGCTGCCTCTGAGTCGGTCCGAGCATCTGACTCGATATGTGAACGCTGGGACATGGGTTTCCGACCTCACCCGCCTTCGTACCGTCAGGTACCATGTCCAGGTTGAAGACGCTCAAAGGGTTGCTCGGGATCGCCGCACTGGGGCTCTGCACGTTAGGGCTGCTACTAATCGGGGACAGTTGACTCAGCGAAACATCGGGGGAGGCGCTGCTGATCTCCGGGTTCGGATTCGGGTAAGGCACCCCGGGTTCGTACCATTCCTGCTTGAGGTCGGCGCCGCTCGGCTTTGCTTTGATGTGGTACAGGCCGACGCTTGTGGCGGGCTTGCGGGTAGTCACCTTCTTGACTTTGAGGCGGAACGGCGGTACCATCGTCACTTTTTTGAAGGCGGTACCGGTCACCTTGCTGGCGGCGCTCATGTTGGCGGGTAATTTAGAAACGCCCGTATTTACCTTCTTGAAGACGGTACTAGTTACCTTACTGGCGGAGCTCACAGGTAATTTGGGAACGACCGTATTTACAGTCTTCAAATCGGTTCCGGTTACGTTACTGATGCTGCTCACGTTGACAGGTAGTTTGGAAGTCACCGTGTTTACCTTTTTGAAGACGGTTCCTGTTACCTTACTGGCGGCGCTCACGTTGACAGGTAATTTTGAAATTACCGCATTTACCTTGTTAATTGAATTAAGGGAAGTTACCTGATTACCACCGACTTGTAGGCGTACCGGAACTAACGAAAATTCTTTGATCGCAGAACCGTCGACATACGTCCCGTTTTTAACACTCGAGGGTCTCTTTGTGGTACCGAGCGTCACTTTGACCTTAATCGGTTTCCTAGTGGTACTCATAACTTTCACCGCAGGAGTGATATTTCCAACCAACGTCACTTTGACCTTCGGTGCCACTCCGAGTGGCCTCGATGTAGTGGTGGTACGTCGGTACTGCTTGATCCTTTTCGGGATCCTGGCAGCGTCCGAAAGACGATAGATACCTGGTAGGCTAATACTATTACTACTGGGGTGGAAGACGTGATCGGTCGTGGCGGGACCCTCCCGTCGGTAGTACCTTGGTGACGTAGTCGGATTGAGGGGCGAACACCAGGCCAGCGTCGCCGCCAAGGCCGCGAGCGTCGCGACGACACATTGACACTTCATTTTCACCTGGAAAGAGACGAACTAATATTAGTATCACGTTACTAGTACTACGTTGATAGAACAGGTGTGGTACTAGTTGTAGTGTCTTCATAAAATTCAAGGAAGTCTCAGACACAAGTCGACAACTGAGTCGCCCAAACAGAAAAAAGGGTACTTGTAATGTAATGAATAACCTCGCCACATTGCCGCCATCTATTAATATAAAAATCTAAATATAATGATTTAGCTAAAATTTCAGAGTTATTTCAACAAAATTATTCGCTTTCATTTGAGCCTTCTCTCATTCCTCAGAGTGAAGTAATAAGGGAGATCACAATGTTGGGAGAGTCACGTGATTAAAAATTATTAACCAATAGGTTGGCCGGTACCTGTTTGAAAGAGAATAGTTTTCAACAATAGAAGTTCTGTGCGGGAGACCTGAAGGGGTGTTCCAGGGTTCAGAATAGTACTCCTTTTTATCGTGCTGTTAAATGTTACAGATATTTACTTTCATTGCTACACTGACTTAATTTAAATTTATGGATTATAAAAGGTGGCGTTTTAATTTTATTTCTACTCTTTTTACCCAAATAGTTTATTAATGATGTTAACGTAAGTACAACAAAAGAAACACTAACCTGTTCTGAGTGATTAATCTAGTTACTTTATTCTCATTTTCCGTTAACAAAGGAATAACAATAGATTAAGATTAACAAAAAGGACGTAATATTCCCTTCTATTGGGTGCATTTTTTGTTTTTTTTTTATTAGGTTTCAGTCTTCTTCTAATTAGGATTCTGCAATTGTAATGCCGCACGGAAAAGGTTGACGAGTAAAGACCTCAGGATGGTTGTATGTATGTAGTAAGAACAAGATTAATATTAAAGTGAATTTTATAAGTCCAAATATTAGGTATTTACAAGTAATGCAACATTGCTAAATACAGAAAAGAAATAAGGTTAAGAATTCAAAAGGGTACTAAATCTGTCTAGGTACACATCATTCATTTGATATTAAGATAGCTTCTTAGGTAACCCGATGTAAAATTGGCCACAATTGAAAAACATTACAATTCCATTAGACGATTTAAATAGATAATTTTTAAGCATTTATTATAAAAAAAAATTAAATAACAATGAAAAAGTTTCTAAAACATGGCAAATTTACTCAAAGTCAAATAATCCTGTTCTTGCTGTACATTATTTTAAATATCTCATAACCTTTTTAATTATGATAAAAGCTACACCGACTGGTGGCACTTACTTCAAAATTTGGACAGACACGAAAATAGTAAAGGGAATTTTGAAAATGTTAAAAAACAGGTTGGATTAAAAAAAGTAGAACTGTTGGCTCAGTCGCCCAAATTTAATTCTGCTAGGGAAAAAGAAGAATGTCGGTTATTAAAAAAAATTATTAGTGGAATTAAATATTTAGCTGGACAAACTTTAGCTTTTAGATGGAATAATTAAAAACTTTTAGAAAAAAGCTTGATATTATAATGACGGAATACATTGTTAGAATTCAAAGCAATCACATGCCACGTTATTTAGAGCATTAAATCCAAACTGAAATAATTTATCTGATAGGTGAAAAAGTACAGCAAAACTTAATTGCAGCAATAAAATTCTGTAAATACTATTCAATCATATTAGATAGTACACCTAATGTAAGCCACAAAGAACAAATTATTGTGGATGTTAGACCACATTTTCTAAGAATGTTGAATTTAGAGAGTATTTTCTAGGGTTCTGCCCAGTTAGACATAGTACTGGTGAAGGATTAACAGCTTCTTTATGGAATTATTTGGAAGAATTAAACATTGATAATAAAAATATGAAAGGGCAGGGATATAACAACAGTACCAATATGAAAGGCAAATATTGCGCACTGCAAATAGTATATTATTATACTAGTTTAATAAGAAGGGGTATTGTCACACAAGAGTTTTAAAGCACGACGAGCAAAGCTAGGAGTGCTTTAATAGAACGAGTGTGACAATACGTCTTATTAAACGAGTGTAACATACTGTAACGCAAAATGTAAACAACAGAGCGAAATGTGTTTACTCCTGTCGGACCTCGGCGGCTTTCCTCAAAGGAACGCGGCTACGCTTATTAAGCGCAGCGGCGAGCAATAAAAACCGTGCCGAGCGTTCCCGCAACATCTCATTAAGGAAAAGTGATTTATGACCTTCTGGACGTTTCCTAGGTAAACATTATTATCGAGATGAATCGAGTTCTTTGTGGAATTATCGAGAATACCATTGAGAAATATATATATAAGCGGGCTTGCGGTCTACTTACTTACGTGAGCGAAATGGAAAACAAAAATGTAGATTCATGAAATTTTAAGTCATGTTTGTTGAAATACTTGTTGAAATTTAACCTTGACGTATACACACGTCTCCGTGACAGGCTGGCATACCAACTTAACAAAACTAAAAAGTTACCAAAAGTAGTGTAATAATATGAATATTATTACACTACTTTCGGTGTAATAATGAGATCATTAGTAACGCAAAGTAGATAAAAATAATAAAAGTAATAAATTTCTTTGCCATTGTAAAAGAAATATATTTTCTTCTCAGCCTCTACCTGACGCTGACATATTTTTATGAAAGAAATTCCTATTAGAATTGTCAAACCTTTACCTGATATACGTTGGGAGAGTAGAATGATGCCGTTAAAATTCTTAGATTCAATGTAGCAAAACTGTTTTAAATCATAAATTTATGATGGTTTCTTTTTCCTTTACAATAATCCATCAAGAGACAATGTCACAATAAGAAACTATGTCAAAGTCACTAATTATTAAAATTAAATAATAAATTTGTGTGTTATTTAATAACTTAGTAAAATATTTTATTAATATTAAATACTGCAAGACAAATCTTGCAGAAAACTGATATTATTTGACCAGAAGTTGTAAAAATCTTGACAGACATTCAAAATCTTTTCTATGAATTACGATCTGACAAGCAGCTTAACAGTTGTGCATAACGAAGCAAAAATCATTGCTGAAGATATAGACTGCAATACTGTTTTTTTTTTCAACTGCAAGCTTGGTCAGACCAAGAAAAAAAGTTTTTTTTTATTACGATCATAGAGATGAACTAGTAGAATCTCCAAATCTGAATTTTCAACTCTCGAAAATCGGCTTCGTTATAAGTGTAATCACAATTCCGGCTTTTTAAATAATTTAGGGAAATTATTGAAATGTTGAATGTATTTATAAATTAATTTAACTGATTTATCTACACAAGAAATTGATGTTAATGCAACTGATTTGTGCAATGAAATTAAAATTTTGTCCTCTTTCACTTATATTTATAATGAACACAATGCCACTTCGGTGAAGGAAGTTTTAGAGTACTTTTGTGTACTTGTGTACCTTTTTTAACGATCCCTGTCACTGTTGCCCATGGTGTGAGGTTATTTTAAAAATTATTAAAAACTATCTAAGATATACTATGAGCCAGAATAGGCTTACAAATTTGTTCTAGGTAGGTATAACGTTCTTTATGTTTGTTTCTAATATTTACTTTTTTAAATGTATACAAGTTACTAAGTAGGTATATAAAACAGTTACCTTAGTTACTAGTAAATACTAATTTTGAATATTTGTTTGTGATTGCTCAGACACGTAATAACAATATTAAAAAAAAAACTAAAAGGTCCCTATCAAAGCATTAGGGTTGATGTTTTAGTCTAAATAGCCGAATGACCGCCATAATTTCATTTAAACAATCGTTAAAGTTTATTGCAAAAGTGTAGTTATTTTTATCTTATAAATTGAATAACTTTGTTACGCTGACATAATGAGTTAGACTTTTTTTATTCAAAAAGTTGGCATGTTTTTATGGCAAATTTTTATCACATATTTCGCAAGAGCTTACGCACAATCAAAGATGTTCACCTATTATACAGACGTTATTAATAATTTAATTTAAACTCATTTAAAGTAAATTTAAGACAGCTAATTTTAAAGGTTTTTTAAAGCCCTACAAGATGGTTATTTCACTTTTTTTGGTCGAGTATAACAAATTTACTAATTCACAAGAATGCGCTACACCATACATTATTTACCTTTGTCAGCGAATAAAAAAATATTCAAAAATTGGCATACAAAAAAATTATGATTTTTTGTTCATCTACACCTAAAGGACCACAAAACCGGACATACCTTTCTCATAGCTATAGTTACAGTAAAACCTGATTTCCCTGTATTACTACGGCAGGCAAAGTTAGCAATTGAAGACGGAATGCCTATAGGAAAGGCGACTGAAACACATTTCAACATTCTATTGAAAATATTCTATTTTCTTTCTTTGCAAGGCAAACTGAAGAATGACAGCATGAACATTCCAAGTGTAACGAAACGGCTTGCCGCGAGATAAACACGCCTCGAGCTACCCAAGTTGGCGAATTCGTAATCCCGAGAATTCTGGACGGTTCGAACAGACGGAATTCGAAACGCCGAGAATAGACGGGAGCTTCGATGCGATAACGAGTTCTTAGAATTTGAGGGTCTTCTCTCGAAATGACCAGAACGTTCAGCAACCATCCGGAATGTTCTAGAAAGCGAGGTGCTAGATATAAAAGGGAGATCGACAGCCGACAGCTGAGAGAGGCAGTTGAAGAATCGGAGTGTAAATATTCGGGCGAGAGGCCGCGCGTCAAATAAATAAACATTGTGTGTGAAATAAATTATAAGTGTTAGAGTTAGAAATTAATAAATTAGGACAAATCGCGTAGTGTTTAGTTTTAGTAAATAGTAAAAACGTTACACTGGTGTCAGAATGCGGATTAATTCGTGAAACAAATTAGAAACAATGAGGAACCTACGTGAGTTGAAAGTTACGGTCCTTAAACGCGAGCTGGAAGAGCGAGAACTCGAAACGTTAGGGTCGAAAATAGTGCTGCAGAAACGACTGGAGGAATATATAACTAAAAATGGAGACGACCCTGAAACTTTCGGTTTCGAGGAAGAAGATGAGCGTCTCCTGGACAACAAAATGAAGGAACTCCACGGCGAGTTGGATAACAACAGAAAAGAACTCCACGACGAAATGGGAAAACTCCACGGCGATTTAAATAACCAAATGAAGGAGATGAAAGAACTTCATGGCGACTTAGACAATAAAATGGGAAAACTTCATGGCGAGCTGGACAACAAAATTGAAAGACTCCACGATGGGCTGAATACCAACATTAGAGAATTCCACGGTGAAATGGGAAAACTGCACGGCGAATTGGATGACAACATAAAAGAACTACACAACGAAATGGGAAGACTACGGCGCGGGAGAGTTGGAAAATGAAACAATTTTAGTAATGGGGGACTTTAACGTCAAAATTAGCAAGGACCGATGTGGGGGCATTATTAGAGAATACCGACTGGGCGCGAGAAGCAATAGAGGGGAATGACTGGTTCAATTTGCACAAGAACATGGCCTGATTGTAGCTAATGCAATGTTTATATTACAGAATGACACGACGTTGACCTAGAAAGGCTTAAAGGAGGTAGAACAGATACAATGGATAGGAGGAGTTCGAAGAAACAACGGATAAGCAAAAATGCAGCAAAATACATTACAAAGAAAATATAGAAAGAGATTAGAAAGTGAATGAAAGGAGATAGAAAAAGCTTCAAGCAAAACACGACACTTTCAACTTTCACGGGAAAGTAAAGAAACTGGGCAGGTATCTACAGAAATAAGAACAACGTACTCCAATATGATCCCAATGAAACGTAATTTATGATCCTATTGAAAGGCTAAGCAGTTGGAAGAATTACAGAAATAAAGACAGAATCTTTACTTCAGAGCAGAAAGTCCTCCAAAATTTATAACCTGTGTAAGGTAGGTGACACAGTACTACCTATCTTCACCAGCGATGCTGATCTACAAGCTTTGTTCGAAAGCAAGGTTAAGGTTGAACGTGAGATAATATTAATCACCAAAAACGAATATCGAAGAGTCGGAGTGACTGTCAACGTCAACCGATTGAAACTGGTCAATCACTGTATGTGTATTTGAGATGCCATGTAGGAAAACTCCACCAAAAGAAGTACATGGATTGAGCAGGTCAGAATTGCTTTTGGAATAGTGAAAAGGTTATACCGTTTCAGGGATATAATCTAGCCTTGCAGCTGCGTCTGCTTCGCTGCTTTGTATTCTCGACCATGTTTAAAATCTCACGAAAACGAAAACTCTGATTACCATGTACCGATAAGGTACCCAACACCACCGTGTTAACCAGATTAGGAAAGTATACTGACGGAGATAAAAAAGCCTAAGTTAGTATACCTCTTAAATATCTTGCAAGGCAGAGTAGAAATAAAGGGTGTGAGCCTAAGGAGAAACTCCTTGTTGAAGAAACTTGCGAGAATGGTGCGGTACGTTATTCACAAGAGCACTCAACAAGTTACAAATACCTATGATGATAGCCAACGTCCACAGAGACTAGAACAAGAAAGAATAGAAACTTAAATGATGAATATCCTCTGGTTTCACCACCATCTGGCGAACCTTTTAATCCCGACTTCATATACCTACCTTGTTCCTCCTAACACTGTTTAACGAACAAAGTCAAAGTCCTGTTCTTTTCGCATACGTGGTAGCTACTCCTATTAATTATTAATCCAGTCTTCTCAACCATTTTCTTGGAAGGAAAAATAACATGCTAGTATTTTAAAACAACCTCCATGAGAAGAGAAGGAACCTAAGAAAACTCTAATAAATTGTTAAAATGCAGAATTTCTCAAGAAAGTTCTTCAGAATATGGAGTTGAAGAGATTCAAAATTTGTGCAGTGACGATATTGAAGATGAAATTGAAACAAAGATGAAAATTTTTGAAAAATATGGAACAAAGGGCTGTGCCACCGCTGAATCAGATGTGGGCTCTGGTCTCATGCCATGTAGTCTGGATTGTGATTGCATACACATGACCATGACCAACTTCGAGAACTTGGACAACCTTCTGTCAATGGATTGTGATTTATTTGTCCAATTTAGTGAACACCTCGTAATTATTACATGCCTATTAAGCCACATCATCCACTTTCATAAGTCAACATTTACTATAGGCTCATATTTTATTGCTAATTTATTACGCAAACCACGATGTTATTGCTCCAGCCCTTAGCGAGAAAAAGGGGCTAATGTGACTTAAGACTTAAGCCACATCATACACCCCTGTATCTCCGGAACTGCAAGAGATATATACATAAACCAAGCGGCATATTTTGTTGATAATTTATTGGTGACGATAGCGACCAGTAGCGCAATTCCAGACCTACCCCTTCAACCCTTAGCAATAAACTCACCCCGAAATATCAGAAAAATTGTAACAAAAAATCTATGTTCGTTAAATACAGCCTGGGATCTTTATTACTATTTAATTATTCATCGTCCAAGGAAAACATGATTTTATTGCTCCACTCCTTAGCGAGAAAAAGGGGATAATCTGACAGAAGACACATCATTCACCCCTGTATCTCCGGAACCGTAAGAGATATACTATACATAAACCAAACGTCATGTTTTATTGCTAATTTGTTGCTGACGATAGGGACTAGTAGCGCAATCCCACAACCACCCCTTCATCCCTTAGCATTAAACTCACTCCCTAAGGGGTGGATCAATAAAATCATACTTTGCATGAGAGTTGAGAAATTAAATAGTAATAAAGAACCCAGGCTATATTTAACGAACATACATTTTTTGTACAAATTTTCTGATATTTCGGGGATGAGTTTAATGCTAAGGGTTGAAGGGGTGTTCTGGGATTGCGCTACTAATCCCTATCTTCAGCAATAAAATACGTCGCTTGGTTTATGTACATATCTCTTACGGTTCCGGAGATACAAGGGTGGATGATGTCGCTTAAGTCAAGTCACATTATCACCTTTTTCTCGCTAAGAGGTGGAGCAATAAAATCGTGGTTTGCGTAATAAATTATCAATAAAAGATGAGCCTATAGTAAATGCTGACATATGAAGTGGATGATGTGGCTTAATAGGCATAATTATAACTTAATGTAATGATAAATATGTTCAATTGTGTTTATAACCTACAGGAAGGTAACAACAATAATTGATATTATTAAAATGGTGCTTGACATATTGTTATTTCGATTTAGTAATTAATACACATGCATATCAGTATTTGATCAAAGACAAAATAATTTTAATCGCTACATTACTTTGTCTGACGGCGATTATCGATGTATAGGGGCAATAGCAGTGAAACCTACTAATTTAAGTGTTCCTAATGGTTTCAGTACAAAGAAAGAGAAGTTTTGTGTTATTAAGTTGATCACTATATGTAGTTAGATATTTTTGGCCTTTTCAAATTTCCGAAATATAGTTGAAAAAGTTATGGCATTTTCCCTTACTAAAGTGATCGGCATTCCCACTTGTCGCCCTAATCCTAAGTATTATTTGAGAAACATATAGTTGTATACAGTGAAAGTTAAAAATGACAATAAACTGTGAAATCACCAAAAGACGATCTAAATTTTTCTTTCTACTTGTAAGGTTTCCGCGATTTGATGCCAAGCAAAGCGTCATAAAAACCAAAATTAAAATAATAATTCCGTTTTCACAAACTGGAACGCAAACATACTGGCCTACTGACGTTGACAAAATACCGGATACGTGAGTCTCCTTCGTAACACAACGGCACATCTCTTTTTGATGTCTCCTCACACTCGAGAAGGTCGGGATCGAGGAAAGTGGTCGAAAACGATAGGATCACAAGACCGTGAAATTAACTGTGAATTTTGCATACTCGAAAATTACACGGCACCGGATGAAATGGGCGAATATCTCTTGCAATTAGGTCGCTTGTCGATCAATGATTCGATACAAAGAGAGGTGTGACAACCTAACTTTGGAAAATTTGTAAAGTTTAATTAACTCTGAAGAAACCATGCCGCTACATGTTGAGAGGTTGTAAATTTAGAGAAAAAGAAGTTTCCCGATTTTGGGATTTCAAGTATTTAGTAAAGTTAAGAAGAAGTTTACATTGTCATACATACCACTTCACTTTTTAATAAAATCATGCTTTACATTTCATTTTATCGGTATGAAGTAAGCAATCAAAAATTCAGCAGTCAATTTTGTAAAGTGACATTTCTAGGAGTCGTTTGATATTCAGCAGCCATTTCATAGATGGCTTCTCAAAAAAAGAAATACAATATGACATTTCCCACAATCCTTTTTTGTTATTAATTGATTGATAATTAATGTTATTAAAAATTATTGCATAGCACTAACAATTAATTTTAATTAATTTAATTAATTGATTTACGGCCGGTACTTTGGGTCCTGATTAAACATCCGATTAAGTTAATTCCCGATTAAAACAGCCAACCAACTAAAGTACGACTACTTTCGTTTGTTATTTATAACTGCGATTCAGTTGACTGGCTGTTTTAATCGGGGATTAACTTAATCCGATGTTTAATCAGGACCCAAAGTACCGGCCCTTAATAATTAATTAAACAAATTAACAAATTGTATGATAATACTTACTGTGCATAATACATAATTCAATCTATTCATTGATGAAAAACCTTGTCCTTTTACGCAAATAATAGTAGAGAAATCGACTGTGAAAAGGTAATCGATTCGCACAGGGTTTAAGGGAGTGAAATGTTACTAACTCTTAATTAGTTATTCGCAGATCTTCGAGTAACTATTTCACCCCCTTAGAGTCTCTGCAAGTGAATCACCTTCTCACTGTAGATTCTCTACTATCATACTATTATTTGTGTAAAAGCGCAATCTGGCTTCATTTTCTACCCACTTCTAAAAACATTATCGAATTATTCAATAAAAATGTGTTATAAAGTTATGCGACGTTCGAATGACAATTTCACCCCCTTAATCCCCCTGCAAGTCGATCACCTTTTCACAGTCGATTCTCTACTATCATACTATTATTTGTGGAGAAGCATAGTCTGCTTTTCGTTGTCCATCAACGTAATATTTGTATCATTATACAAATATATTTTTAATGAGTTTCGAATTGGTATTAATGCATTGCAAAATGATTTCTTTGATGTTAAAAGGAGGCTTCTTGAAATGTCGTTTTGCATTTCTTTATTTAGATGCCACTGATGGAATGAATGCTGAAAATTAGAAGGTTGCTAGAACAATCACTTTAAAAAATTGCCTGTTGAATTTTCGGCTGCAGTTTTCACACCGGTATTTATTTTAATGGATGGTTACATATTATTTGTCTTGAAATAAATTAATACTTTTGAGTAGATCATTAGAATTGTTTATTACGACCAACTTCAGTAATAACTCCTTTGGCAAAGTTTAAATAACTTAAATCTTTTTTATGTCAATACTCATAAAAATTTAATAGGTATGTAGGTGCCATTCCTTCTAATATGTCACAGAATTCATGAGATTTGATGGGATTACCACATGATGTCATATTTAGGCTTGTTCATTATGTATTTAGAAAGTTGTATAAACATTAGGAGACACTTAATTCTTCACATTAACCCTATTTGGATAATGAATTGTAATTAGTTTTCGGTGTTCCTAGTCAACAAGATTCTTCTTGTAATCTCCACACAAATTATTTATTGATAGCCATACTCTTTGAGACTCGTTAATCGCTTTCTTTTTAAATCTAAGTTTGATCTCCGCTATGGTCAGTGCTGTGGAAATCCAATCTAGGTCAGTAGTGTACGTACCAATCTTAACAGCTAACAATCTACATTCAATGTAATCTTATTAATCACATCGAACTCACAGTAAAAGTAACTTAGTCACATTTACTGATAGAAATAATTGTTTCGATTTATGAAAACAGTTTCTCTCAGTTTTTGCAAGTGAAGAATTTCTGCAAAAGAAGTCTTCAGGCAAAACTTGACAAATATACGTGTATCGTGAATACTTGAAATTAAATGCTTTTTGGGTTTTTAGAAAAAGCTATGGAATATATGGTAAAAGAAAGTAATAGGTCCATTGCACCACGCCATTAATTCAAATTCCTGAACTGTATAGATTAAATTATGAAAAATGGCGATGTGTCTGTCGAATTACTTTCGCATATTTTATTATCAATATTTCGTAGTGGAATAAATATTTAGTATATAAAAATAACTCTTGAGGTAGATTTCGAGAAAGTTTAGAAAAATCGAAAAATTACAAAGATCTAATGTCATTCAGAAACGATTTAGCCAATAATGTTATTAAACTTTGTTTAACATATTCAACAATAGAATAAATACTCAAAGTTTTGAAAAAAAAACTTGGAGTGGATTTTGAGAAAATTTCTGATTCTGGTGACATGTGTTAATCACCTTTTAGGGAAGATTTAGCGAAATATTAAATTAAACTGTCTTATACAAATTTGATGCTAGAATATGTATTCAAAGTTCTGAAAAAATATTGGAGTGGATTTTGAGAAAATCTACAAAAAGCGGAAAATGACAAGAGTAAAGGGCGTTTTAGAGAAGATTTGGCCAAAAATATTATTGAACTTTTTGATACACACTAAACAGTAGAATAAATACTTAAAGTGTAGAAAACAAGTTTAATTGTGAAGTGGTAATTGTAAATCTCCTTTTAGAGAAGATTTAGTAAAAAATTATTTTATACACATTTGATAGTAGAATAAATATGATAAGTTAAAAAAAATTTGGAATGGATTTTGAGAGAATTGTCAAAAACCTAAGAGTGGCAATAGTAAACTACTATTTTATTCAGGCCCATTTTAATGAAAAGCTTACTAGGAGGTTCTGGTGTAACAAAATGTCTGAATCCCATGTTGCACCCGCTTATGGTTTGTACTTTTGAAGAAAAACGTACCAAGGCACACATACACAAATACCCAAATAGACACACACGTATTTATTCAAAAACTTGTTTCTTGAATTCAGGGGTCTTACGACGTCTAAAATTACCAGTAACTTAAATTTGAAAAATTGATACGATTACAATACTTCTCATGAAAGTACCTCATATGAGAAAATTAAAATGGGGGAATATTATTTCAAAAGGTATAAGGCTATTTCCTAATTATGAAACAAGTATTACAAAAAGGCACCTTTAATGCTTATTGTTTTGATACAGTAAAAGTTTCATAAGTCAAGTCATCACAACTTGGTGTCCATGTCAGTGAGGCCAAAGTGAGCACCTCATACGTTTCTCATACTTATTGAGCTTGAAAGTCTGAATTATTGCTTATTTTTAAGTAGTAACTCCTCAGAGGTCACATTGCTTTGGGCCTAATTATTTTTACTTTCTCATATGAGGTACTCATATAATATGAGAGTATTGTAATCTGGTCGATTTTTCGAAATTGAGTTATTAGCATTTCTGAACGTTTTGAGGTCCCCTGAGTCCAAAAAACATGTTTTTGGAAAACCGTCTGTATGTATGTGTGTATGTGTGTATGTATGTCTGTGGTAGGATTTTCTCAAAAACAAAAAAACACAAACGGTCAAAACTTTGTATTTAGACCAAAGTCTACCATACCAGGACGTGAAATTAAACTTTTCATTAAAATCGGCCAGGATAAAAGGGTAGTTTACTCTTGTAATTTTTCGGTTTTTTGAATCTCTCTCGAAATTCGCTCCAAATTTTTTTTTTTAAACTTTGAATATTTATTGTACGATTAAATAGGTATAAAAAAAGTTTTCTAACGATTTTGGCTAAATCTTCTGTGAAGGGCACTTTATACTTGTCAATTTTCGGTTTTTTAATTTTTTTTCGAAATCCACTCAACGAATTTTTTTCTAAACTTGAATATTTATTCTACTATTGAATATGTATGAAAAAGTTTTCTAACGTTTTTGGCTAAATCTTCTGTGAAGGATACTTTAGACGTGTCGATTTTTGGTTTTATGTATTATTCTCGGAATTCGTTCCAAGAATTCTTTTTAAACTTTGAAAATTTATTGTGCAATTAAATATATATAAAAAGGTTTGTAACGTTTTCGGCTAAATCTTCTGTGAAGAGCACTTTATACTTGTGGTTTTTCGGTTTTTGAATTTTTCTCAAAATTTGCTACAAGAATTTATTTTCATTTTAGAATATATATTCTACCATTGAATTAGTATAAAAAAAACTTTTCTATCGTTTTTTGCAAAATCTTCTGTGAAAGGCACTTTGCATCATTCTTCAATTTTCTGAATTTTTCCCGAAATTTGCTCCAAGAATTTTTAAAAAATTTTGAGTACCTATTCTAGTACATTAGATATAATATATAAAAAAGTTTTGTAACGTTTTTGGCTAAATCTACTGTGAGGAGTTCTTTATAGGTACTTGTCGTTTTTCGGTTTATTGCTTAAATTAACCCCTATATAAGAGAAAGTACTCTGATGAACACATTATGATTTTTGGGTTTAATAATTGGGGACACTTCAGGACTTTTCATAACTTTTGGGTGGTACCCCCCTTTCCTTTCATCGACTCTAAAAATGATTCAGGGACCGGAATACGATTTGAGCATCTAAACTCCTCGAGGTACCTAACGGTTTTCGAATTTAAATGAATCATTTCAGGCGTAACCCTGCATTTCAGGAGACTTCAGAGCCTGTAGAAGCTTTAATTAAATACCTACAGGATGATTTAGAGGATCGGTACGCAATTTGGACTCTTTAATCTCTCTGGGTACTACTTAACGGCTTTCAAATATATATACCTACTGAAAATGCTTGTTTCGGGGACTTAAGACTTTTGTAGCATTTCAGCGCAATTTAGAACCTGTGAATGGTACCACCTTTTCCTTTTGTCGACTCCAGGATGATTCACTTGACTAGGACGTGATTTAAACTACCTTCTTAACTCCTCAGCGTACATAATAATTTTTGGATTTAAGGATGAAAATAGCAATTTCGGGAAACTCAAGACTTTTGTAACCGTTCAGATTATTTTAGAATCTTTGGGTGACCACATTCCCTTCTTATTGATCTCACGATCATTCAGAGGACCCGTACTCTCCTCAATTCTTCTGTAAATGGGTTTTTCGAAATTAAGAAAGAAAGGAACTGTATCATGAAACTCAAATCTTTTGGAACAGAATCAGTGAAGTATACCACCTTCCCCTTTTATTGATTCCAGGATAATTTACAGGGCCTAAACGCTATTTGAGCCCTCAACCCCACAAGGCACCACAAATGGGTTTATTTCCTGGTTTAAAACCAAAAAGGGTCATTTCAGAAAACTTAAACCTCATGTAACAGGGTGGTACCAACCCTTTCATTTCGTCGACTACGAGATGATTCAGCATACCTGAACGTGATTGTACCGCTACGGTCAATGACTTTCACCTCGGAATTGTACCGCTGCGTCTTGACCTCCATTCCTCCAGACGACGCGGTGGTACCGCTCGACAAAATTACGGGTTATCTAATTGCGAACCCGCCGATTGAATCTGGCGGGGTGGTATGTCCTCACAATTAGTTCTTTGTTAGTCTCCTAAAGAGTTCATTACGGCGGAGGTACATCTATTTGTAAAACTAATTAGTACTTTCGTTCAGGCTGCGTGCTGCGTCTAGAGTCAATATTGACTTATGGCACTTTTACTGATGAAAGTAACGAAACATAAACGTTTTATGTAAATGAAGCTGTTAAAACTATGACATTATTAGTAGGTTCCCACAAACACCAAACACCATAATACCATCATAAATGACACCCTAACCCAATCAATTGTTTATGAAGGTACCCGAGGTAACATCGAAAACGTTACTTACTACTTTCTTCGTTCTCACTTATCCCTCGCTTGTCTCGATGGTACCGCTGTAACATCTGAGGAACTACTGATGATGGTATGTCCGGCACGTCTTCGGCACTACGCGTAACGGTGATTACCATCGTAGCGGTATCACCCATAGCTGACGCCTGCATGGAAAAAAGGATCGTTACGAATTGAAAAAAGTTCGATCAGTACGGTAAACGATGGAAGATTTACGAGCGGCCGAAACTAATTGCATCGACGGTACCATTCGCGGTCCTCGGGCGACATGAGAAATTCGGAAGGTATCAGAACGTGAAGGTATTGGAATTTGGGAAATGTAGGAAATTCGCTGAATGTAAGTGTTTCGTGCTTGTGTGGTGTAAAACTTGTGTAATATTTCCAATTCTAATTTCAAACATCGTCTTAATAAACTTTGTGGCGTTTCACAGTTCTGGCTAAATGATCTGAATGCACATATGTCCAGGAGTTCAAAAGAGAATAAAAATCATTTAACGAACAGAAAATCAAACATTTTAAGTATATCAACTTTTAATTGAAGCATAAACTGCCTGAATTTTAGTCTGACGGTATTGTACGCCTTTTTGAACTTAAAACATTTTCAAAAATGACCTTTGTGGTGTTTTCAAACCGCAGGAAAAATCGTGCGCATTCGCCATTTATTATTAGGACACACCATTTTATACAATATTTAGATAACTCGAATAACTACTATGGAGTATGCGAGGGACACTATATTCACCCAGTGTAAATATTTCCGTTATTTCTAAAGCAAACGAGCTTTGTCTCTTTCCGCTTAACTGCGAAATTCTCATCTTAATGATGGAAGGCAGTTTGCAATAACAACAATCTAATTGGAGATCTATTTGGTGATTAAACAGAGCGCGATCGTTATGCGAGAGAATCTTTAATTAATCGAGTAGGTAATTAATTATCCATATCGTGGAAGGCAATTAAGACGGAAAGATTGTTTAACGATATTTGTCATTGCTGCACGATATGTTTCTTTGAACTTAGAATGAAAATTCGAAAAGATCATTTAAACATTGAATTTGTACCATAAAGAAGTGTCTTAAGAATGTTAAATAATTTTTATAAATACCTAGTATTAGCTCACCTCATTCCCAGTTTCCCCCGTAACCAATGTTACTTCCTCTGAGATTTTGACAACTTGGTATCTGGAAGGCTCTTAATAAGGGATAATTTGTATACAGGTTACGGTGGCCGTTGAAGGATGTCACAACAGTTGGTGCAAGTATCCCAGTTCTAGATTAGCCGAAGGATTCCTCTGGTTCTCCTCTGGATTTCTTCTAAACAAACGGCTCTTCGACGCCCTTCTTTCGAACAATCTATCCTGGATTCTTCGATTATCATCCAGAACTTCTCACTTCAAACCGTCTTCTCCACTTAATCCAGGTTTTCACTTCACTCCCGGATTCGACACATCTACCCGTCTCTCTTCGACGTTCTTCACTTCACCGCGCCATTCTCCTTCTCGTTCCTACTTCCGGGATTCCTCTCTCTTTCTCTCCGTCTCCCCCTTGTCTTCTCCTCTTTTCTTCCAGATCACGTGACTGTCCGAACGGTAGCCTCGTTGACGACTGCGAATTTCGCGCTCTACTATACTACGCGGATCTTCAACAACTGGCCGAGATCGAGAACGAGACGAGGACGATTCGAAGAAGAAATCCGGTCGCGCTCCACCCTCCGGTGGATAACATGCGGCTTAACTCACGGGGAACCACGCGGAAAAGTCGTGAGTAATGGAATGTGAGTACTGAGTTGCAATGTCTGTTCCAGGTTCGCATTGCATGCCCGAAGGATTTCTCGACGTACGTCCGTACTTGAGTAATTGATTTAACACATGGGTAATAGTTAATTTGTCCCGACGTAAGTAATGCTTGTGGTTAGAATGTCATTATTTCTGGTGAGAAACCACATAGAGAGGTTTCCTTAGTATACATAGAAAATAGTTTTGTAGTAAAATTAATGAATTGCTGCCGTCAATTTTGTGAACATTAATGTTATGATCGGACCAATAAATGAGCCACCATTAAACAGTGAACGCAGAACATTAAAGTGAAATATTTCATCCAACAATATAATGTAAAAATCCATTGAATTACAGTTTGAGGAACAATAACCGCAAACATTCATAAGTATTACGAATTGCTACGTTATGACTTAAAATGAACGTAAATAGCCTATTACGTTATAGATTTGTCTGTATATGCCACATTTGGAATTCTTCCATCATACATTCATTACATTCAGTCGATCTCATAAAGTTGAAAAGGCAGTAGGTACCTACCGCGTTATTCTAACTTCATTGTACCAATTGTGCCAAATTATGTTATACCGGTTATACTACATGGGTAGTAGTTATTGATGCAACTGAGAATTTTAGAATTGTAAGTCCTGGGTTCTGTACACTTGCAGTTTCAGTGGAAATATTTATACTCTTCTGGTTTGTAATGTAATAATGTTTTGTAAATTTGTGTAATTTCCGCGTGTTACTACAATTTTTGATGTTGTTCCAAATTTCTTGTCTATTTTGGACTTTTTAAGAAATTCCCAGGTGAGATTTGTATTTTCGTACCTCAACGTGTAGGGCGTAATCGAAAATCTCGATTAAGGGTTTTTCCAAGATTTGAACGAGATTAAATCAAACAATACGTTTAACATTCAAAGACTACATCTCTCTAAAGAGCACTTTACCCTTGTCATTTTTCGCTTTCTGGAAATCCACTACAATATTTCTAAACTTTGACTAAGTATATATTTAATTATCGAACCTGTATAAAAAAAGTTCAATAACATTTTTGGAAAAATCATCTCTAAAGGTCAGTTTACACTTGTTATTTTTCGACACTTGCAAGTACACTCGTCAACCATCGAGTTATCCTATCCCTATGTTATCCCCCACTCCTAACCTAACCTGTCTGAGGATGTTAAAATTTTTTTTTCATGGTTTATTACGAAACGAGAATTGATTGCTAAATTTCTGACGATCTACGCGAAAGCATATTTTCCGTTCACAAAAGCAATTCCAAATTTTGGTTACGCTACAATAGCCATACCTGAATTTAGTCTCAAGAAATATTAGTCATAGTTACATATTTATTGACAATGAATTGCTGTTGAATGGTCTACTTGCTTGTTGCCGAAAAGGCACCCCACCCCCACCCCCAAAATTTATATCTTGTTGATGAAAGTACATTAAACTATTAATTTTGATTATTAAGTATATCATTCTAATTTTCGTGTGATGGAAAAATCTGAAAAACATTGTTTAAATATTTTCAAATAGGGTGAGGGTTGATGGGGGTAGTTGCAAGCGGATATCGACCGATTATTATTGGACAGCAATAATTAAGCAATTAAATATGGAGAACGATTTATTCTTAAGATATAAATTTTGGACTATCTGAGATGAATTTTGGGAAGAAGCGGATGGCTGCGTGAATCAGTTAATGTTCATAGGTATTGTAACGCGAGTTGTAAACAGCAGTGCGAGACGTGTTTACTTTTGTCGGACCACGTCGGCGTCTCTCAAAGGAACGGCGCTACGCTTAATTGAGCCTGCCGCCAACACCTTATTAAAGAAGGAATCGTTCCCGACCTCTCTAGACCTTTCTTCATAAAAAAAGAACGTTCCAGTAATTTCAGGCACTATCGCGAGCACAATTGAGAAGTGACTTATTGATTCGATACCCGAAACTCCGTTTTTAAAAAGGTTTATTAATTAAAATTACAAATAGATGTGTACTCTACAATGGCTACATTAATACTGAAGTTATCCCCACTAGTTGGGTCTATTTATATGAGATAAGGAATATGTGTGCAACATCAGCACTTCATGGCTAGGAAGCTGATGTAACGCCTCCCCTCACAGATTCGACTTCCGACGATCAGGAAGGAAGTTGAATTTCTTGAAGTTCGATTGCCTCGTTGGTCCTAGGTCGGCGGGTCATCTCTGCAAATTTCTTAATCGATAAGTAGGTGACCAAGAGCAGCAAGGCGAAGTAAAGGGCGACGGTCCAGGTGCTGGGAATCTGCTGAAGAGAAGTCGTTTCTAAGGCGGGCTCGTTTGATATGAATTGTCTTTTAATTTCCTGTAGTTCGTCGAGTTTCAGGTCTCCCAAGTGAACTTTTAGGGTTTCGTTCACCGTAGTACGTGTTCCGAACGAGATTTTCGGGAAGAGGACAGCTTGGTTCGGAGTGGTAGCTGGTTCCAGGTTGACTATCATGTCGGATGGGCTCACGATCCGGCAGTTTCTCGGGATGTCGAGTAGATACGTTCCTTTGAGGTTCAAAATCTCTTCTTGCTGGTGGCATTGTAGTTTAAGGGTGTGTTCTGTCGGCAATATGGCGATCCATTGGTTGGTATCTTCTAGTCTTCTGAACGTCGGTCGATTAACCACGATCCGGGTTTGTTGACAGTTAGAGACGTTTCTGAGGTCCAAAAGGTGGGCTTCGCATGGACTGTCGGATGTGATGTCCTGAGGCTCAGTTTGATCGCAAACAAACATCTTCGGAGATAGCTCCATGCAGTCGTCATTCATAATAGCGTAATGCAATCTATCTTTTAATAGGAATTTACTTTTTGGAATAATCGCCTGGAACTGACTTCCATCATATATAGGAATCGAATAAAGATGATACATTTCAAATTCAAAAGGATATACTATAGGAACATTTAGAATGTAATTTATTCTATTATTTAAAACAAAGCAATTGATTTTAATTACCTTTTCTAAAACGAGTGTATTTTCTAAACTGATTTTAATAGGGAATTGATCGGGAATTTTGTTTTCTATCGATTTTAATTCTTTGTATAAATCTGAAGTTTTTATTATACTAGGATGCATAGTACCTAATTTCGAAAAGGTTATTGAATTTTCGATATCTTGCAAAATTGATATAATGATATTATACATTTCTATAATTTGAATAAAACTGTCTTTGACGTACATGCCTACTCGTATGTGAAGATCTTTGTTGGGGTTACCTTCAATGACTGATGCTATTAAATTTAATTTCGATTCTAATAGTTTTTCGTTATGACTTATTTGCTGAATAGTATTATTAAATTTGTTTACGAGAGAGATGGCTAATGTGTTTTGAGCTTTTACATTGGCTGATAACTTGTTTTGATTTGACTGTAATTCTTTAATTAAGTTTTCATAGCGTTCTCCGTCATTTGCGTCTAGATTGCCTGAAATTGACTTAAATATTGAGCCTAAGCCGTTAAACAATCCTCTCTTAATCCGTTGCGGATGCGGTAAAATTTCTGACAATTTCAATTCAACTTTTTCTTCCGTAAATTTAATGACTTTTATGTAATTCGAAACTTCCTTCTCATATTCGTGATTTTTACTTAACAGAAATGTGATATTTTGGGTACTTAATTGTAATTTATTAATTTCTAAGATAATGGGATTTAGGTCGTAATAGTGAATGATGGAATGGAAATATCGTTTTAATTTTGCTGTTCCGATTTTTAGAGCTATTAGTCCTGGATTGTGCTCGAGATTGTGCGAGGTTATGATTTCTTGCGTAACGAGAATTCCTGGTAGCTTGAAATGAGAGAAGATACACCATACTTAATACTTACTTATCTGGATTGCGCTAAGTGTTTTAAGGAAAAATGAAAAATTAGCTAATCAAAAGAATATAATTTTTTAGTGGGCGTTTAAGGTTGTTCATGTGAATTTTTGGTTGTGTTTCGGTAGAAACAGTTTTTCTTTGTTGATTGACGTTGGTTACATTACAAGATTTTTCGAATTTATTTGCTTGTTTTTGACGTGTATGTTTCTTCACAAATACCTTTTGAGCAGTATCAAATAATTCAGGTTTATCTCGATCTTTATTAGCTTTTTCTGCGACTTGAACTTTGTTTTCCATTAGATCTTGGTTTATTTTTGCATACATGATTTTTGAACGTTCTTTATGTTGGTTTACATATTCGTTTAACAACAATTTGTCGATTTCTAAATCAAATGGTTCATTACTGGATATATGACCGCTAATGACATCAACAGGTTTCAATTTTGTGGTAGAGTGGATCGAATTATTATATGAAAGTACTGCATATATCATTTTCATTTTAACTGAAGTTTTAGAAAATCCTCGTGTGTTGAGTAATCGTAAATGCTCTATTATGGTCGAATGGAGTCTTTCTATCATTCCATTGGACTGTGGGTGATTTGGGGAGCAAAAGTGAATTTTGATTTTATGGAGTCCTAGTAATTCAATGATAACTGAATTTTTGAATTCGGTACCGTTGTCGGATATAATCATGTTCGGAATACCGTGATGGGAAAAGAATTTTAGTAAGTTGTCAGCAATTTCTGTTGCATTGTTGCTGTTAAGAGGATAAGCTTGAGCGTATTTGGAAAAGCTGTCGATAAGTGTTAAGAATTTGGTTTGTTCGAAAGTAAATGTATCTATATGGATTATTTGAAAAGGTTTTGAAGCAGTTGGGGTAATGTTTAAAGTCATTTTAACTGGTTTTCTATCGTATTTACTCTGTTGGCATATTTCACATTCATTAATATAAGTTTGAATGGATTGCTTCATTAGAGGCCAGTAATATTTTTCTTTTATTTTTTGTAAAGTTTCTTCCGTTCCTCTATGATTAGTCTTGCTTTCGTGGTAATTCCTTATCGTGTCTTGAATATCATTCTTGTCGGTGACGTCGAGTAGTTTCTTCTTACATCTTTTAAATTTAAGTGACGGCCATTTAAAATTTCTTTGGAGTACTACTGAAAAGTTCTCGTAGATCTCAGGGGATTCAAAGTAAAGATGATATTGAATGTCAGGGGCTATGTAATCTTTTATGAATTTTACAACATCTTCTTCAAATTTATTTCTTGAAAATTGTACCGAAATACGTTGTTTCTTCTCAAAGAGGAATGTTATTTTTGGTACGGATGGAGAGTGTAAAACTGAACTGATAATGATTTGATTTTGGCCATAATTTACAGGATAATCCGTTATAGGAATGTCCACAACAGGGTGTTGCTCATTATTTGAGTGTATTGTATTACCAGATTCTTCTTCTTTGTTATTTTCGACGTTTTCTGATGGTTCTTCCGGCTGCTCGTTTGAAATGTCTTCGAAAGCATTGTCTTGATTTATTTCATCAACATTCACTGCCATAGAGATTGCGTCAATATCGTTTGAGTTTAAATTAGTATGATAGTTCTGACTAGGGTTGTTATTGTCGGTTAAATTTTGGGTGTCTAAATCTAGGTATGTGGGCGGAGAATTTGGCTGAAATGTTATATGAGGGTTATCGAAGCCTTCGATGTTTCGCAGGTTTTCGTCTAATTTCTCCCAAAATGGGTTTGTTTCCTTTGCGTGAATTTCTACCCTGGACAAAGCATCTGCATTTGTATTTAATTTGCCCTTTTTATAAATTATATTGTAGTCATATTCTTCAAGCTTTATTCTCCAACGTAGCAGTTTCGAATTTGGGTCTTTTAAAGAGAACAACCATTGCAAGGGTTTGTGGTCGGTAATAATGTTGAATTTTCTTCCGTATAGGTATGGTCGGAAGTATTTGGTTGCCCATACTATCGCTAGTAATTCTTTCTCTATTGCTGAGTAGTTCTGCTCTGAGTCATTAAGGGTTCTGGACGCGTATGCTACAGGTAGATCTTTTCCTATTATTCCTTGTGAAAGTATGGCTCCTAAGGCGACATTTGAAGCATCGGTAGTGAGATTAAAAGGTTTACTGAAATCGGGGTATTGTAATATTGGCTGATTAGTTAAAATATTTTTGCAAGTTTCGAAGGAAGACAAATATTCGTCATTTATTTCAATTTTTGCATTCTTTTTTAAACATCTAGTGAACGGTTTTGTTAATTTAGCGAAATCTTTAATGAAGCGCCGGTAGTAGCCTAAAAGTCCGAGAAATCCTTTAATTTGTTTGGGAGTTTTTGGTAGTGGAAAATTTTGAATAGCTTTAATTTTGTCTGGATTAGGTCGTACTCCGTCTCGTGTTACGACGTGACCTAAATAAGCGACTTCTTTTCTAAGAAATTCCGATTTATCCAGTTGTATTTTAAAGTTGGATTCTCTTAATCTCTGGAAGACAGTTTTTAATCTCTCGAGGTGTTCTTGTAGAGATGTGGAAAACACGATAATATCGTCCAAGTAAACTAGGCATTTCTCGTTCTGTATCCCTCGGAGGATGTTATCCATAACACGCTGGAAGGTGGCTGGAGAATTTTTTAGACCGAATGGCATGCGAAGAAATTCGTAGTGGCCATTTTCAGTGTTAAAGGCGGTTTTTTCGATGTCGCTTTCTCCCATTTCGATTTGGTGGAAGCCACTAGCGAGGTCTAACGTGGTGAAGTATTGGCATTTGCCCAGCTTATCTAGAAGGTCGTTGATATTTGGCAATGGGTATTTATCGTCGATCGTCTTTTCATTCAATTTTCTATAGTCAATCACGACTCTCCATTTTCTTTCACCAGATGCATCTGCTTTCTTTGGGACTACCCAAATAGGCGAAGACCACGGCGAGTTACTTGGTCGAATTATGTTTGAGTTCAACATTTTTTGAATTTGTTTCTTTACCTCTTCTCTATGAATAAACGGGTACCTATAAGATTTACTGTATATGGGAGTTTCGTCAGAGGTGCGAATTTGGTGTTTAATTTTGTTGGTAAATGTAAGCGGTGTAGACTCATTGTAAAATATATCAGAATATTGTTCGCATAACGATAAAATTTTTGATTTTTCTTCGGTGTTCAAGTGATCGGTTCTTATTCTGGACAAGTCTAATTTAGTTTTGGAGGTGGTTTCAAAGTTGTTCAAAGATATATCCAAAAGTTCATTTTCGTTGAAATTTTCCACGGTTATAGCGTTAGAAAGATCAAGTGTCAACGTTTCATCTGTATTATTTAAGATCGTGGTCAGCGCTTTTCCGTTTCTCGCTGTGCTTAAACTTTCAGGTATCTCACAATTGTGAATCTTAGTGTGTGGAATTATGATATCACCTTGTTTTACAGTCGTTTTTAATTTTATCACTTGTTCAACGCGCGGAGGTATGGTAACATGATAATTCGCAGAATTGTTAGTAACGTGATAACGTAATTTAATTTTAGCGTGAGGAGTAATAAGAAAATGATTATCAAAATCTAAATGCGCTCTAAGTAACTTCATATTGTCAAGTCCAATTAGTCCGTCGAATACGTCATGGAATTTAAATAGATAGAATTTGAGAGTTCCGTGCACATTAAACAATTTTGAGGTTGGTATTTCCGCACTGTATTTATGTGCTGATTTTTGAAATACAGTTGATACAATGAAAGGTTCATGTTTAATACAATTTGGATAATGTTTAAAGGCTAGATTTGGGTCTATGAAAGATTTTGTTGAGCCAGAATCAATCAAAAATTTTAGGTTGAGTTCAGGAAATACTAGGTATGGTAATTCGTTTGAATCGGTAAGATTGAATGATATTGTTCGAGGTGTTAAGTTGGGTGTTCTAGGTGAGGCGTCCGTTGAAAATTTTCGTACTGATCATAGCTATAGTCTGGTTGATAGTCGGTATAGTCGATATCGTATTCATTATTAATCTCTTCGATTGCATTTTCATCGTAATAAGTATCGTAATTCTCGCCTGAAGTGGTGGGTGTGGAGGGATAATTGGAATTGTTATTATCGATCTGGTTTACTTCGGTATTGTAAAGTTCTTCAAAAATAAAATCAGTAGGACCATTATTTTTGTTTTGGAAATAATTTTGTGGTTTCGAAGTGTTGCGAGTGGATATGCTCATAGGAGTAGGTTTGGGAAGTTGTAGTTGGCGGTTCGGATTTGGTTTAAAGACGTTCTGGTTGTTATTGTTGTTAGAGGGTTGTCTGAACACTTGTGAATTTCGTAAGAATTTTGGTGGTGGCAAATCCGTTCTGGGACGTATAGGGATAGGTTGTGAAGGAAATGTATTTTGGGCTCTAAAGAAATTGTTAGGTGTGTTAGTGTTCATTTGTGGTCTGAAATTAAAATTCGGGGAATTCGGAACATTTGGGAATGGGTTTTGATAAGTCATTGGTCTTGTTACATGCTGGGGTTTGACATTGCGTTTATCCGAAAAATTTTGGAAGTAATGGACGTTTTCCTCTTTTAATACGAATTGTAAAGCCTTATTTAATGAGTCGGGTTGCATGCATCGGGTCGTAGTTGCTAATGGTTCGCGTAGACCGGATAAAAAGGTTTTAAGAGCAAGATCTTGATAAAGTTGTCGTTTTACATTTTTTCCTTCTTTAGTAGTTTCGTGGGTATCAATATAGCTACATAGTAAATTCAGTAAATGGAGAACTCTATCGTAAAATTTTTGTGGATGTTCATTTGGGCTCTGTTTAAGCATTACCAAGTCTCTATTGAGACAAATTTCGTCACGTTGATCAGAAAAACTATTAATTAGTAGTTTTTTCAAATCATCCCAAGTTGTCACTCCATGAATGTTAATAACTGATTTAGCATTGCCTTTTAGTTTTGAAATTACGGAATTCAGCAAATAAATGTTTTGAAAACAGTTTGGGTTTGTTGCATTATAGAAATGTGTAATTAGAGATTCGCTTACTGCCAAAAATCTATTTAAATCGTTCGGGTCACCATTAAATTCGGGGATGCAATTGAGATATTCAGCTTTGAATTCGGTCATGATTTCTAACGATTCTATTCTACGAGATAAATTTGATTCTACTTGATTCGAGTCAGTTACAGGTTCGTCTAAGTTTAAAGTATCGAAGAATTTAGTTAAAATTTCCAAATCTGACGTATTGTCTAGATAGATTGCACTTACATTAGGATGACGAAGATTCGGAGCATCTCTTAACTTCTATGAGTGTCCTCGTCGAGCTTGGCGATGTGGGTCCAAACAGGTCGTTGACTCCTCGCGAATTGGACGATGTGGTTCCAACTCCGGTGTCTTGTTGGCGATGGGCTGCTTCGGTCCGCGGTGGATTGGGGGTCTCCGTCGATCGGTACTCCTCTCCTTCACAGCACGATCGTTCACAAAAATCACCTTCGATTGTCCGGTTAATCGTTGATACGAACTTGATCGATCGATTCGAACAATCCGAACAATCCTACTGACTGCGCCACTTATTGATTCGATACCCGAAACTCCGTTTTTAAAAAGGTTTATTAATTAAAATTACAAATAGATGTGTACTCTACAATGGCTACATTAATACTGAAGTTATCCCCACTAGTTGGGTCTATTTATATGAGATAAGGAATATGTGTGCAACATCAGCACTTCATGGCTAGGAAGCTGATGTAACGAGTGTATATATAAGCGGGCCTGCGGTCGGATTAGGGGATTATTATTAGACGTGAGCGCGATATAGTAAATAAGCGAAAGACCGACCAGTGAAATAAATTAACGATTAACAGTGTGATATAAATTAATTAGTTAAGTGTGTTATATAAATTAGTTTAGTAATAGTGTAAATAAATTAAGTAGTGTCTAGTCTAGTGTACAATTAGTATTAGTGTAAATAAATTAGAAAATAAACGTTACAGTATCAAAAGCAATATAAAGCAATTAAATATACAAAAGATTCATAGAGATATGTAATTTGGTGTACTGATATAAATTTTGATGCATTGGGAGTGAATTGTGAGATGATGATAATTTTCTATCTGCCCATTTCGGAAATGGGCTTTTCCATAGCAATTAATTAAAAATTAAATATGCTGCCATGACCACAACTCCTAGCTTCATTTTCCAGCGAAATTCAGCTATAGTAACGATTAAACTGAAATAGCCATTTTTTTATAAACGACTGTAGCAATAAATCTTTTTCTTTGTAATAAATTAGTAATAAATTATGGGCTTTGTGCGAACTCGGGCTTATAAGAATGCTATTCTACCTTAACGGACATACCAATGCAGTGCGTCGATAGGCGTTTAAATTTAAAAGACATTCCAGCTGCTTTCGATTGATTCTCTTATATTTAATTGGGAACTCATAAAACCTCTTTATGAATAACCTTTTTAAATAATTTTGCGATGATGGATATTAGGGATACTGGCATGTTAATACTTTACAACAGTAGTGTAACGTTTTTTTACCTTACGCGAGAATTACTACACGACACGAGTTGTCTTAATTAATTTATTTAAACCACTTACACGCTAATTTATTTGTACACTTACACTACACTTAACTGCTAATACTTAATCTAATTTATCTTATTTCACTTATTACTACTTAACTAATTAATTTATATTGCACATTGTTTATTTATCTTACCGTCGGCCTGACCGACACCCGTCGACCAGTCTACCGGCGGCTGTTTACGACTACCGGCGAATTCGTCGACTTCCCCCGTATCGCTCTCCGTCTGCTATTTATAGCCGTATGGGAAGTCCAGAAACTTCGAGACGTTTCCGGTCCTTTGTTCGGTAACCTTCTAGATAGTACTAGAAACTCGAACGGCTTTCCAAGAATGGCACCAGTTCCCCGAACCTATCTCGTGCGGAATTCTTTGAAGTCATTCCGAAAGGCGCTTAACTTTATGGCAGGCTATTATGGTTTTTATTTCGTTACAGTAGTAATTATCATCTGCTATGTGTACACGTGTACAGATATTACCTCAGTTTGTTCTAACGCGTCTGGCTCATACAATACGTAGATTAAATATTTTAACCAAAAAGTATTATTATTTCCCTCTACTATGCTTCATGCCGGGAATCATACTTACTACCAATTTCTTCAATTCATACAAGACTCAAAAAATAGGTTCACTATTTTTAAGAGAAATTGCCTGGGTCTGTTTAGGTTTGAAGGAGCAATTTGTATGCTTATTTACTATCTCGTATCCAACGTTCGCCATAATAACTGGGTCAGATGTAGTAGCATTACCAATTTTTATTTTTTCCAAAGGAATTTTATTATATCTTCTCTCTGGTTTAGTATTGATGTATGACCACATCTCTTTTTGGTTTTTACATGAATCTTCAACTCTTTTAATTTCGTAAATGTATTTAGCTCTATTTATTACTTTATTATAATAATGTAAATATTAGGTATATCACATTATTAATATATTGTAACGAAACGGCTCGCCGCGATAAACACGCCGGGAGCTACACAAGTTCGCCGAATTGCGATCCCGGGAAGGACGGGTCGAAGCCGACGGTCGAAGAGCCGAGAAGGTTCGATGCGATAACAGGTTCCGCGAATTCTAGAATCATCTCCCGAAACTTCGGGAATATTCCGGCAAACGTCTAGAAGGTTTCTACCTGGTATATAAGGAATGCCGGACCCAAGGCGGGACAACAATACAACAAAGGTACGACAATAGTGTGAAAGTGAGTAGTGCTCCCAATAACTCACTTCCGATAACTGTATCACTGTATGTTACCTAGACTTTGAAGATTGGCTGGGGTCCAGTTGATAACACAGTCTGCCTTATTAAATAAACAAATCAGGTACCTATCTACCCTAACTGAATTAGTAATGGTCCCCATAACGCTTTACATACACAGTTCTATAGAAACGTTAACTGGAAGTACCAGGTACCAAGTATTCATAACTTAATTTTTATTCAAGAAGGTAAAATGACATTACATCTTGCATGGATCATTATTATACATTGACTGAATATGAAAACTGTATAGTACCTAGTGTAGGTACCTATAAATGTACAAATCTTACAAATGGACATGTTCATAACTCAAAATACTCATGTATATATAATATCACTCGTGATAGATCGAAACCTGTTCAACATCCTCAACACCTATCCGTTCGAAATTTTGAATAAAACAAAACTTTAAAAGATCAAACAAGTGATACCCTTCAACCTGAATAAAATCTTAGACGTCTTTAACGGGACCGTTTTTGACGGTCTCGGTCAAGTATTCCAACTGCACTTGACCCGATTCTAACACATTTACTTTTACGTTAAAATCAACGTCGAGTTATGTGTATAATTCGAGTGCGACACAACGTGAACGGAAGAGAAAAATTCTCCTTGCGTCGAGGAAACCGTTTAACCCACATATTTAAAGACCCGGTCGCCTTTTTTTATATGCATTGTCGTCGTCGTTATTAAATTCAGGTTATCTATACGTGTGCACGCGCTCTTCGATTAATTTATTCGAGAACGAAAACATTTCTTCGATGGAAATTTTGAGAGGAAAGCGCGTCGGAAGTGGATCGCGGCAATGAAAATTTTCCGAGCAGATGCGTGTGTTTCGTAACGTCTCGTCCTGGTGAATAATGAGCGACGTCCTACACCTGATCTCTTCGAAATTATTCTGTTAATTATTTTTCGATTAGTCGCTTCTGCGATAACAAATAACGAAAATTTATTTTGCCGGATAAGAAAGTTTGTACGGAAACAGGTTACCGTTTAATACGGTCAAGAGTAGTAAAGAGAAGAAATAATTAAAGACCTTGTTCCGCGAAATTCTTCGAAAGGTTTGCTTGGCTGAGAGCGTTTTTCTTTAATTACAATTTCAAACCGAGTCAAAGTCTTGGTAATTACCTACTATTGTTTTTTATCGCTTGATTAATCGTAAATGATAACTTTTCCATTAAATAATGTGTAGTTTTCATAATTATTTCATGAAATGAGAGCCCCGGGAGTACTTTTCAAATTGTTTATTGCTAAAATGAGACGTTTAAAAATAATGATGGTATTCCTTTCATGCTTCAACAAAAAACTTAATTCAGCAAGTTGAAGCAAAGGAAGTGAAAGCAAATAAACAAATTACCGTTCTTTTTAGTATTCATTATGACCAAAACAGCAACAACAAAAACAAACAATAATCATTTATTAGCGATTTTATCAGGCAAAGTTGTAAAATGCAGTGATTATACCACCCACCAACTTGTATCCTAGTTTTATAAAAATGTAATAAAGTTTTTAGATCTTACATGCGATTCGAGTAGGTGTATTCAGTTACAACTGAGTTAAAAACAATTTCAAACTTATTTTACATTCAACTAAGGTTTTTATCGCAGTGAGTCATGACATGTCCCTTCAACGTCCTGGCGTCAAAGAATTTCTTCAGGCAAACGACGCACTCGAACCTCCTGTCATTGTTATGTGTCTTCCTATGTTCCTGAAAGTTAAATCATCAGCTTTTACTCAATATAGGACAAAATGTTACTTGTAAGCAATTTTAAATCCCACTAGACCAAATAAAAAATATTACAGGTCATCCACTGGAATTAAATCTACAAGAGGCGGAAGATCGTCAATGATGGAAGACCAAAATCACCACTGTTTATAGCCACGATTCTTCAGACATGAAGAGACGACGAGGAAGAAGAAGAAGCTTACAATAGCTTACAAAAATTTGCAACAAACCTACATTTTACTATTATGATAAATTTACATGTGTAAGATGTTAAATAACTCGCTGCTAGTTAGCTAAGTGTAATATACATAACACGTCTTATATTTCATTAAGCTTAAAAATGATAACTTGGTAAAAATCGACATCCTTAAATTTGCAGAAAGCTAATACACGGAAATGCTCAACATATTTGGCAGAGCAAATTTTCACATCTAAGATTGCAAAACGCTAATTGATAACGACATCTTGGTAGAAATTTACAACATTAATTTACAGAATACTAAGAAACGAAAATCATAATTAAGCTGGATTCTAAGAATTTGGCCTTAATTTTCAAAAGTAAATTAAAAAGAGAAGGAAAGAGAGTTGGGTTCGATCAAAAAGTGGCAAAGGAATTTTCGTCTCCAAATCCAATTTTCTACCTGGGTAACAATGGCGTCCGTTACTTTCTGGACACCCGATACAGTTAAGTTATACTTAAAAAGTTAACATAGATGGAATATATTCTCGAAACTAATTCATAGTAAAGGTGTATACGAAACAAATGTAAGAGAATTTTTGAAAATGGAAATTGTAGCTCAGCCGGGATTTGAACCAGGGTCTCCTTATTTCGCGTCAGGTATTCTTACCACTATACTACAGTAGTTTGGTGGTTTAAATAGTTGTAATCCCATTGATTTGAAACAGTTTCTATGACTAGTTTTCAAAGAAAAGTTTGATTAAAGCATAAAAAAATGAAAAACGTCAAATTGAAGTTCCTGGAAAGTTTTAAAGGTAACCTTTTTATAACCTGGACGGTTATAAAATAAATTGTAAACGTTTAAAGACTATGTAGTAAACTAGTCTCGCAAACTTATTTCCTATCAATTACAATAGAGTTTGTTGCAAGTTTATAATGAATTATTATGTTGCCTTCTAAAGAATTCACTTGAAGTTGATAAATGAAAATTTAAAACTGCTAATATATGTCGCTGTTTCAAGTTTGCATCATGTTTATTGTAACTTTTAGTCAAATTAACTTTGAAACTTGAACCTTCAGTTGTAAATTAATAGATGTTACCCTTACCCGTAGATGACTAGCTGCGATGTACCTCTTGCCGCACTCCGCGCAAGCGTAGGGTCTCTCACCCGTGTGGTAACGCGCGTGCGTGTCTCGTGTCTCTTTCCTGCGGAAGGTTCGTCCGCAACGGGCGCAAGCGTATGGTTTCTCGCCCGTGTGAATCATGCGATGCTTCCTTAACTGAGAACTAGCTAAAAGAGGAAATATTGTAATCAATATGAAGGTTATGTGTAATAGCGTTGCATCTAGATGAGAGAGCAATCTAAATGGTAGCCTTTTAAAACTAGGAAATTAAATTCAATTATTTATTATACAACTCCACGCCAACAGTTTTAATTGTAAACGTCATTTTGTCTTTAAAATACAATTCATTTAAAACTATAATCAGTTGTTAAAATGTCGCTGGTCCAAAGAAAATTGTAGCAAGTAACTTAAGCATTGCTTAATCCCTTAACTTATTTAATAACGAACTAAGTGTCTTTAGTATTAAGAATCCCTTAAAACCTTCTTTGAAATTGGCAGAACCTTATAAATTACAGTTCAAACGTCATAATAGTATCTCTAAAAATATTGTAGGTTTGCTACAATTGAAGCTAATGGCGAAGGAATTTATAAATTCCCTCAGAACCTATGAACTCTTTTAAGGGTGCCAATTCTATTTTAAACTTCTCAAAAAATAATGCGATGTGTTTAAAAATTGATTGATGAATAAACGATATAAACATGGGTATAGTAAACATATAGGTATGTTCGTAAATTCAACAGTGTTTTAAGTGCAGAGTTTGTGCGCATATTGTCGACTACGTCGTCAGATGATAGCATAAGTTTTACAATTAACGTTGAATTAAAGAACGATTTACGAGATTTACGTTATCTGTCATCTATACGAGAACTTTTGGGATATGGCGATTTTTTGAATGTTTCGTTTGAAGTTAATAAATTTGTTAGAAAAATTTGCTACAAGGGCAGCAACTGCAATATAAATTATATTGGAGGATGAAAATAGGCAACAGTTCTGTTGTTTACTTCCTAAGGAACTTTAAAATAAAATACTAAATGGGGGTGATCAGTATATTAAATATTAATGATTATTTATTTCTTGAAAAATACCTTCATAGACCTATTACTTGTCCAAGAATGTCTAAATAAGGAAGTAGAACCACAAAAGAAAAAATTAGCTTTAAACTCAATAAATGACTTAACTGCTTCGTTATGCACTTCCAATGAGACTAGAGACACTCAGACTTCAAATAGCTCGGAGATTAACCAATTTATGAATAACATCAAATTTGTATTTATTTCAGTTGAGAAAAAGAAAATTTTAAGTGGACACACCAACTAAATGTCTTTGATAAATGCACACTTAGACAAAGAACATTCATTTAATAAACACACACTTAAGAAAAAGAAATTGTGGACTCAGATTGCAGCAGCAATTTCAACAGCACATAATGGTTGCAATATAATAGGAAATATGTGCGATATTATGTATTAATTTAATATGTACCTATAAAAAAAAAACAAGCAAATATATGTTGGTCCATATATAAAACCCACATTTTTTAGATAAAATCTACATTTTATGGACTTCCTTATTCATCAATATTCCTTCTTTTGAATCAGAACTACTACTAGCGCGCTTGATGTTCTTAGTATTTTAGGAACTGCAATAACTTCTATATAAACTTAATAAAACCGTAGTTCAGCCCAAAACACTATAAATCAATGGTAAAAATGAATATTCGACCTCAAAATCGGTCTGAATTATAGAAAACAAAGAAAGAATATTATTTCTGTCTCATCCATCCGTAACATTGGTTTTCAAGTTGGATGGAACCAACAGGGGCCGTCCATAAATCACGTGACGCTAAATTTGCCTTTTTTGAACCCCCCCCCCCCCACCGTGATAAAACGTGATATGCCGTAATACCCCCCTAAGAACCACATGATAATTTTTGACCCCCCCCAAATTGAAAATAGATTATACCAATTTTATTCTGTTTGATAAAAGAAATTTCTATAATTTGTTCTATCTTACAGGGGAGAAATATTAATTATAGTACTAAATTTAAAATTGGTTGGGATTTATAAATAATAAACGAAATAAAGAAGGTATAAACTTTTCAATGTTTGTAACTTATAGGTATTAATATTTTACAACGTAATAATAGTCTTTAGTTTAAAGGCAATAATATTTAAACAACTTCCATTTGAGAATTCAGTAGGGATTATAAACAAAATTTCTCCTTTAAGGCAGGTAGGTAGTATTGGAAAAAATACTGACAATTTTTGAATATCACGTGATACTATTCCACACCCCCACCCCCCTCCGTGATAAAAAGGTAACCCCTCCCCCCCCCCTAGGAGCATCACGTGATTTATGGACGGCTCCAACAAGACATTCAATGCAAATATGCTGAAATTACAAACGCAGTGGTTGATATGGTGTGCTGATCCATCTATAATTTACAAATGATTTTATGAAATTGCTGAATTTACGAACATGCCCTAGTAGTTACTATGGAACTAATAAGCCGAGAAGTGTTGATGGACTAATACAATATTATACAAAAATAATAAGTTCATTTCTTTTTGTTTTTTTTATTACACAATTCAAGAAAAAGTCCAACATTATACCACTTTCTCATCTTGTTCCATTAGCAACTAAATAATAATTTTAGATGGTACTGACTAGTGAATGAGTGTTCACAGAAATCGCAAGCGTAAGGTTTCAGTCCCGTGTGGATCCTAGTGTGAACGGTCAACGTGGTATTCGAGTGGAAACTCTTGCCGCAGACGTTGCAAGTGTGAGATTTTCGACCTGAAAGACGCATTGTTAGCTTTAAATCACACTAATTCGTTTTACTAACCCAAATGCGTTTTCAGGTGATCGTTCAGGTGGGAACTCTGGTTGAACCGCTTGCCACATATGCTGCATTCGTATCTCCTCACTGTAATAATGTAGTGTGTTATTAAATTAATCAGTGTCTTGCAAGAAAAAGGGCTTAAGCCTTTAATTTGAATTTCAAACGCCAATGTTCTGTTTATCCTCTGAATGTAACAAATGTTTTTCTCAAAACAGCGCAAATAGACATTTGGTCTTTTTTCTTACAAAATATAGTGGCACAGTAGATTAGATAAATATGTAGTAGGGTATATCGACCTACCTCCAGTGTGCTGATTTTTATGTTTCTGTAATGATGAAGGTAAGGCAAAAGCTTTTCCACAGATGTCACATTTCAACGGTTTCTCTCCAGTGTGCTTCCGTGCATGGATCGAGAGTGCTGTGGCACGTTTATAACTAAAAAAGATCCAGTTAACATTTCAAACGCATTCCCATTTCATTTTTTTAATGTCATCTTTATGCAAAATATCAAAGAATCATTACATCATGGCTTATGGACAATAATATTACATTAATTTTATATTACAATTTGTCACACTTTTCGGTAACAAGACTTGTCGAAACTTTTTAAGGGAGCAACAAATGTCCCATTTAACATTTGGAAACTTTATGTGACTTTAAAGTTAAGACTTCATTGCGATTTCAGGTAATTACAGAACATTTGAAAACTGCTGAAGAGTGAATTCATTTGGAAGGTAATGGCACTAAAGCAAACTATAAAATAAACAATTTATTTATGTATGATTGGTAAGAATGACACATCAATTATCGTTATTTCTTTTAGATTACTTGTGTATTAGATGTAGGCAATAATAAATTCATCAAAATAAGATGGCATTGAATACCTATCAATAAACTGATAATATAATATAAAGCAACTTGTTCTTGTTACAATTCTGATTAGACTATGAATTTAGAAATGAATTTAAATGAAGGAAATAAAATGGTGAAACCAAAATATAAGTACTCCATTTCTCCACAACATGGCCAGTTTAATACAACTCTACTGCTTGAATAACTAACCTACTTCCACATATGATACAAACGTGTTTCTTCTCCATTTCCCTGATGGGCCCAGTATCCATAAAATGCACCTCTTTCATGTGTTTTTTCAGGAACTTTGAATCACCGAACTGACGATCACATATCTTAATAAATACAAATTTATCAACATCGGCTCGCATAATTTTCAAAAAAGAATCTCACATGACATGTAAACTCCCCCCATGCTCCACACTTAGGCTCCACAACATCTTCATTCTTTTCATCCAGATCTATGAACGTGTGTTCGATCACATGAGCATTCAATTCGTCCGTCGTCGAACAGATCTTATTGCAGATATTACAGAAATACTTATTGTTTGATGGCGCCCCTGTATGGACCTTGATGTGTTCTGACAATGACCACTCATCTAAAAACGTAGACGAGGTAATGATAGTATCAACAACAGGAACGAAAAGAGTCCCAGGTTTTAATTTACTTGCTTTCATATACCTTTCAGCATTTCCTCACAGAACTGGCACTTGAACAATGGTTCGAGGTTGAAGTTCTCATAGGGTAATCCGAGGTGGCTATGGCTCTCCAGTAACTGCGTATGGTCCTGTGTCAGCAGCTGCTGCTGCCCCTGGCTCTCTAGAAGCTGCTGACCCTGGCTCTGGAGGAGCCCGTTCGGACCATGGCTTTCGAGCAGCTGCTGATCGGTGCTCTGCAAGAGGTGGCCCTGGCCCTGACCATCGAGGAGCTGCCCCTGGGCCTGGTTCTCGACTAACTGATCCTGACTCGGGCCCCAGGCGGGCGGCATCAGGCACTGGAGGGTCTGCATTGTTTCATCGAGGTCGGGGACTGCAGAAATGTGAAAATTTGTAAAGAAACAGCTTAAATCATATGATACCTAAAGAAACTGACTACATTCTATACATAATTTGCTAAAAGACTAGTTACTATAAGGTTGCTAGGTATTTAAAATGTAGTCAATAGCATAGGGAATTTTAATAAAAATCTCTCAAATTAAAATTAGGGTAAATGTTTACTTAGATCACTTCTGCCCCTGAGACACTTATGGCTTCCAAACTTTAAAACCTTGGTGGTAAATGTTTACTTAAGCCACTTTGTCTATATATTGCAACTTTTCTCTGTAGGTCGATATACAGATATTTGCCCAAGAAATAACTAAGGCACCAAGGGGATAATAGTGGAGTAACTCGAAAAAGCGTTGTAAAGGCAAGAGGGCAAGGATAAACCAAGTGCCCTGGGGGGCAGAAGTGGTACAAGAAAACATTTACCAAAATTAGAAATGGCATTTACATTGAAACAGTCCTCCAGCAAGGATCTGATATAAGCATGTACAGACTCCTAACAAAGATGGTAAATCAAATGTTAGCTCTCAACAGACAACCTTTTAGGCATTAAACGAGTTGTACATTAACATTACCTGTTGTATTATCATTAAAAATATCTTGGAAGTATGAAGCTGGCTCGTTAGTGTCAAATATCATATTGTGATGGTGACCTCCTGACTTCACATTATCGATAATTAGCTGCTGATTTGCCTCATTAATCAGGTAATTGCGTAGACGCAGATCAGATTGTTCGGCTAATTGCTTAAAGGCGTACGACCTGTTGACGGACTGGAGGCATTGCGTACAAATAGAGGGCGGCAGCCCGTCGCCTTCTAGAACCTAAAAGGGCAAGTTGAGCCACATTCATGAAGCGCTTTGAGGCGTCCTCACCTGAACAGAAGCGCAGGACATCAACATATCGGCTACGCAAGCCTCGAAAAGGTTCCTCAGGTTCGTTTTCTCCATCAGACAGGTCCTGCAGATCTTGTCTAATTTCATAATAGACTAATTGCACACTTTATTAAACAAGGAGGGTAATACATTAAATTATATCTCTCGAAATTTAAGTAAAAAGAGGAGTTTTATTCAGTTGGGTTGTTTGTAGCAAATTTAGTTATTTGTATTTAAAAATTAAGAAACACAGGGTGTAAGAAACATTAAATAAAACCTAACCTAAAACAACAACAACTTCAAACCGACAGTGGCGACGCCAACTGGAACTGGAAAATAGTGAAAATACGTTGTTAAAGCGGGTCGTTTAAACCAATACTTGAAATAGAACGATCACACTTTTTCAATTTCAGTTAGTTGTTTTAACTGTACCTGATTAAAAATACACAATATAACTGACAGTTCGGTTTATTATCTTATCTACAGTTGTACTTTCGGCGTTTTTCATTTTCAGCAATTTTAAGAGCATCATTCTCTTTCTTCAAACCACGCAAGACAATGATATCATATCCTGAAATAAATTCAAGAGAAACTATATGTGGATAAAACAAGAGGTTTAAAAATGGGGAATTCAGGTTCTGTGGATATAAAATAAATTTCCCATATTGTAACGTAAATAAATAATTTATTTATACAGCTATATTTTTCACAACATACCTAACAAAAGGTAATTAAAACGAACTCAATAACACTAGGAAGGTACATCCATATTTCCTCTTAATATTTTGGAAAGTTTGTATCTTTTTTAATCAGATAATGAATAAAAAGAAATGGCAATGCCATTACCACCTTGGCCAAGTTTTATATCAGAAACGCCATTTAAACAATTCCTGATATTCACCAATAAGGAATGCATTGAGAAAATATTAATGTCCCTTCCCAAGACAAATTCTCCTAACATCTCCCATCAGCTACCGTTTCTCCTAGTATTCTCTGTCGTCCTATCGTAATCCTCATCCCTAAGTATAAGCATACCTAAACCCAGCAGGAGGAATATTATGAAGGTGGTCCTCTCTGTCTTTCCTGCGTCGGCCTCTTGCCTCCTCCTGTCCCTGTATTCCTCTGCCCGCCTCTTGTTCTCCATCTGTCTCCGGAACGTCGCTCCATAATGGGACTTGGCCCACTCGTCGAAATCATAGATGGGAGTAGAGAAAGGAGGCGGAGGCGGCGAGTATGCGGTCCGGAACTGCTCCCTCTGTGGTGGGTGGACCGTAGAGCTAGTGGTATACCGTGGGACCCGGATCAAGAGTCCTGAAGGAGAAGGTTGCAGGTTAAAATTCATTTATTATTATTGCAATGTCTTGGATGTAATAGTATATTTGTTTTATAGTGCATTCATGCCAGTAATGACAATATGTGTTTACCTTTATCATACAGCTTCCTCATCCGAGTGTTTCCGAGGACCTCATAAGCCGCCGATATGTCCCTGAATTTTCCAGCGGCCTCTGAATCCCCTGGATTCTTGTCGGGATGGAACAACATTGACAGTTTATAGTAGGCGGCCTTTACTTCGCTCTGCGTCGAATTCTGGGGAATGCCTAGTGAATCATAATGAGTCGCCGCCTTCGGTGAGGGCCTCGGGGGACGCGAACACATCGAACGAAAGAAATTCATTGTCGGTGGTAGAAATCGTTTAAACCTGCGCGTCGGTGAGTTCTGTTACAACCATCTTAGGGTTCCTGAAAAGAAAAATCGCGGGTGGCACAATGTCAAGTTTGAAAATTGAATATGGTGGCGTTCATTTAATTGTATGTGTAATGCGTAGAATCTAAACGTTCCCTTACTATGTATCCTGATCCTAGAGTTTATTAACGGGAAATTCTATTCTTTGTAAATCAAGTGAAATTCAAAACAGTACGTAACAGCGAATTTTGAGGTTATGTTATTCCGTCACCGTCACTCAAGACCGCAGAACACAGAACATCTACATATTTCTCAAGAGCACAGCTCAAGAGGTTTTGTTACGATTTTGTGTTCTGTGCGACTCGCCGCCTACCTTCGATTTCAGCATAAATGGGCCGTGTTTTTAAAGTGTACCAGCTGCTCGAACACAGACTACAGTAAAAAGCACAGGGGACGGTTGCTGTGATTGGTCATCTCACTTTGGTAGGCGTGTATCTATTCAAACATTTGGCGGGCTACTCGAGAAATGTTCACAATGCGACTATTGAAAATTTTGTTAATACATTAAAAAATCTTTAGCCATAAAAACGAAAAATCGGTAAGGAGTACATTTTAAATGATTTCTAAGAAGTTATAACTGTTCATATTTTATATGCAATGTAGACACTTTTTACGAAAACATTAGCAAAAAAATGAATAATTTATGGATTTACTAATAACTCTAAAGGAGCCACTTTGTATAAAAATAAGGTATACTGTGATAAAAAGTTGTATTGGAAACTATGAATTTTGAAATTAATTAGTAAGGATTCGTTAATAATTAGGTGTTTACTAATGTAAATAAAAGTCTGTTAATTGACAATGGGGTTTATTAAAAAGTAAATCAAAGCATCAAATACATTTTAAAATCACTGAGATAAATAAAAACCATATTATCTTACAATAAATTTATACCTGTTGACATAATAGGTATATATCCAATATCCAAAAAGATAAAATTTCTTGTATAGCTTAATTTATATACAGTAAAAAAATTAGTCCTCCTCTACACACTGCTCCTACTGATATTATCATTATGAAATATCTATTTTATATCTATTAACATCTACTCTATATCTGTAACACATCTATTAACATTATGAAAAGACTATCAAATTAACAAAATCTACTTAATGCTATTGCTATTTTCAACTTAGGTATGAAATATTCAACTAGCATCAATGAAGTTTGGATTTCCTTTCTCCTAATCCTAGAGCTGAAAAAAATAACATGAAAGCTGATATGACAAAAGATTTTCATTGGTTTTGAATTACAGTGAAACTCCCATAAGTTAAATCTGAAGGGACATAAGAAAAATCGAGTTAAAAAAATATTTTTTATAATTTCCAAACTCAAGGGACTCGAATTTTTATTCACGTTACAGAAATATTCGACTTAAGGAAGTTCGACTCATGTTCTGCTGTATTAGGTACTTCTGGACGTTTCTTAGAAGGGAAATAATTTTGTGTCTCCATTTTTCGTTTTCTTGTAGCCTTGTTCATTTTTTCTCTATACCTCTGCACAGTTACTTCAAAGCCTTTCACAATAGTTGTAAAACCGTTCTCATCCAAGCTTTTAACAAAGTTCTGTAGGTTTTGCCACTGAATATTTCGATGACTTTGCGCCTGAAGGATCTCGTCCTGCTGATTTGTCTCTTCTATTTTCTCGCTGATAAATTTCTTGATTTCCTCTTGTTGCTGCAGTTTAATGAGTGAATTTTCTCCGAAACACTTTACAGCTTCATCTACAACAGAATTAGCATCCATTCGCTCCTCATGCATTCTTACCAAGTGCACATGCTTACACAAGGTATTCCTCACTAAATATTCAGGACACTCACATTGGTACCGATGTATGCAAATTTTGCAAACTCTGCAGTATAGCGTCCTACATTCACTTTCACATAACATACTTGCTTTATATTTATATTATAAGATATATTAGGATTTCTAAATGATGTTACCTGAAAATGTCCAAATACCACATTGTTCTTTTTTATCTTAATTTTGTTCTTCATCGCAGCAGCCTGTTTGTGAGCTTTAATTATGATTCTGTCCTGGTAATTGTTTGTGTTTGGTCGTTCAATGTCCACTATCCTCTTCAACATTTTGATGTCCACTAGATCGTCGATTGTATCCAGTAGTTTCTCGATTGTCACTCTTGCATTCCTCTTTAGTTGATTTGTTTTTAGTAAGTTGTTCAGTGATTCTATTGCCATGTTTGTGTTGATTCCAGAATTTCTTTTATAACAATGGGTCCACATTTTTATCCCTTATTCATCTTGAAAATAATATCTAGAACAAAAAATATTTATGATTAAGGCTACAGGAACACTACTAACATACTAAATTATGAATTATTGGTCCATACCTAGTCAAATAGTTGACAAAATCCATTTCATTTGCTTGTAAGTTTTCCTAAAGACGTCTTTGTTTTGTTTATACAGTAATCGCATCATAACCTAGAAACTCTAGAAAGCCTAGAAAGTTGTCCGCTGTCGCTGTCACAACACAAATCCCAATATCGACACAACGCGCATACTCATGAACAACCAATCAGAATGACCGTCCCCTGTGCTTTTTACTGTAGTCTCTCGAACACAATGTGCTCGAACCAGCTCGAACAGTCAACAGAACACTCGAGCACTTGCTCGATCAGTGACATTTAAAAACGTTTAAAACGTTTTTAAAACGTAAAAAAGTAACTCTTTTGCGATAGTACTGTAATTGCATTCGCCAGGGTTCAATGTTCTACTGGCGTATGCAACAGGTAGGTCACGTCCTATTGGTCCTTGAGAAAGTACAGCACCAATAGCAAAATTTGAACTGTCCGTTGTGATAGTATAGTTTAGTGAAGTCTGGGTATTGTAGGATCGGGTCGTTAGTCAATATGCGTTTACAAGTTTCGAAACAATTAACAAATTCGGGCGTATGTTTTACCTGCGCGTTCTTTTTGAGGCACTGTGTCATCGGTTTCGTTAAATGCGCAAAGTTTTTGGTGAATTTTCTGTAATATCCGATAAATCCTAAAAATGTAAAAATCCGTAAAAAATCAGAAAGAGATTTGATAATGTTAATCGGCAAGATATCTGCCTGAGCTTGTGCTTGAGCTTGAGCTTGTGCTTGATGAGCTTGAGCTTGAGCAAGAGCTTGTGCTTGAGCATGAGCTCGGGCTTGAGCTATGGCTTGGGCATCGCCTTGTCAGGGCATTTCGACAGGAATTATATATTTTTTTTGTTAATTATATTAACAAGAAAGTATACAATTAAAGAAGAATTAAAAATTACAGTAAAATTGAGAAATTGATTATTTACTATTTCTAATCTTAAAATGGATATTAATTTTAAAATTAGTTTGACCAAAATTAACGACTTATTACTTATTACTTAGTTTTTACAAAAATCATCAGTAATCAACTACATTTGCCATGTTGAAATTAAATACATTGGGGAAAAGTGGGAAATTGTGGTTAGGAAAATTTAAATTCGACACTCACCCTTTTGAGTAACTCTAGGCACCTGCGGTGGATCTGATGTCGTCGCTTCTGGGATCTGGTTCTCAGGTTAAACAGTTGAAACTGCAGCTTGGAGATTCGTTGATCACTCGCGAATCACGAAAATGGAGCAAATCTCGAAAGCCACCTTATCCTACTTATATATACATATATACATATATACCCTAGGCGACCTGAAATAAAGTAATGAAAGGAATGTAATGCATACTATATTAAAAGCACACGGTAAATGATAAGTTTGATTTTACGTTATTCAAATTTGTGACTTTGCGAATTTTTGTTTCTATATTTCACAAAAAAAATTGGTTGTTTAACATTTGTTTGTACTCATTTTTCACATACTTATTAGTACCTCTGTATTGAAAGCATCGAAAAAGCACTAACATAAATGTTGTGAATCTTCAACAGCGTCAGCAACTTTTAATAACAACTAAAATCTAGGTAGTTTGTCACTACTAACCTTGGAATTATGGACAATGCACTTTAGATTTCCCTGCACATGGAGCTATCTGAACATGGGAGGACCCGATGTCTCCGGCTCATAGTAGGGACTATCGAAACACCCTTTACACATTACGTGTCCACATTTCAAAAAAATACAGAGGCGCGGCCTGTGTATGAATTCATGTCAAATAGGGCATGTGAAGCAACCACCAGATGATCGGACATGCTGAAATCAACATAATCTCCTCGAGCATGGTTCCCCTCTCCAATATGGAACTCGAAAGCCCTTGCGGAAGGTCTTTTGTATGATCTGCATCAATAGATCGTTTGATTTCTTGCCCGTGTCTTCATAAACCAACTGATCTAGTAACGTGCAATGCACATCAATGCAGTGTGTTTTGCGGCAGGCAGTGTTTTGAAAATCGCGACAGTACTGGAACCTGTGGACTTCCTCGCACTTTACGGGTGAATGTTGTTCTTCGCAAAATGGTTGTGTTTGCCTAAGTACAACAGAAAGGAATGTAAACATATTGCCTCCCAATTGGAAATCTTTCAAAGCGAATAATTTGCGAAATAAATTACATAGTAATTTACTAACTAGTAAATACTATATATGTTATAGATAAACGGAGGGCTAGTTGTGACCAGATAGTTGAAAAATAAGACCATCAAAACAAGATAAACTTGGATTTGTTTGTGGGTAGTAGTAAAGCTAAGTTAAGTTAAGTAAAGTACAAGTTGCAATGTTTTGACTTCTAACGATTTGTATACATCATACATCTTAAAAACATACAAAACAAAATGTTAAATCCTTATTTAATTACTCTTTTATGTTTTTGGATTTGATTAATATGAATTTTTTACTCAAGAACTCCAGTTTTACACTTACTATTTAAGAAAACATATCCTTAATTTGGTCACTTCCATAATTTTAGTTTCTTTTGACCTATAATTTTTAGCTTAAATTACAAAACATTCAATTCGATGTCCCATTTTCTATTTATTCCTTGTTCTGTCGTTTCATACACCGATGCACCGTCTCACGACCCGGTGGCCCGGTGCATGAAAATTGTGTTCGAGCAAGTTTGTTAATTTTAAAACGCTCCACTGTTTGCTCGAACTGCATTTTAAAACGCGATTTTCCTGTTCGAGTACTCGAACAGGTGTTCGAACACTTTAAAAACACGGCCATGGATTCATAATTATTTTAATGTTTTATTGAATTTTGCCATATAAACTGACGTTTATTGAGGTCAGTTTATATGGCAAAATTGAATAAATAACTATTAATTGCTGATTAACATAGGGTGTAGTGAGAGCCAAATAAATAAAAGGTTTAAAGTGGTTGTTAAAACTAAAAAATCAGAGCTTTGAGATTTGGCAAACCTGAATCAAAACACTCAAATCTATCCAGGCTGATCCTTGTCAACCACACAAATCTACATGTTTTGCAAAAATGTGTTTCCTGTTGAACTTTTTTAAATGTCCAATACAGGATATTCAAATAAGGCAATACCTAGTGAAGAAACTATGTGATTTATTTGTCGATTCCTATAATATATAACGAAATATAAATTTACAAATCCTCAAAAAGTAACCAAACTCAATATGAATACAAAATAGGTGAATACAAAAAGTTGCTGCTGACTAAAAAAAAATGCTGGACAGCAGCTCAGTTCGTGGCGGTGTTATTGCCGACTCCTCCGCTTCCGATCTTTGGTCCCCCGGCGCCGCCGCCCCTCTTTTGCTGCTGCTCCCTCCGGCACTCCTCTGCCTGCCTCTCAAGCTGATCCTTCAGCCTCAGCAGGGAGCGGATGCACTGATAAATAGGATCCTAAAACAAAAAATACTTAAAATAATTGAATATTACTATACTCTATAAAGTTCTTTCAATAAGATCTTATGAATCTCCGTGAATGATGGGCCAATAATTTAATGAGCTTTAAACCTCTCGAAGTGCCACATAAAGCGCTTTCACAAGACCAGGCCTAACCTATTAGTTATCCTTATACCGGTGATAGACCTCTTGGACCTTTCTCTCAGATCAGGAATTTAGGAATTCTAATCGATACTCAATTAATTAGTCATACTAATTTTTCTAATTATTTCATTCTCCATGTTCCTGTCATTTCATCAAAGCCTTTAAAATCCCCTGGATTCATTAAAAATCAACTGTTAACTTTACTGACATATTATCCAACAAAATACTGTATTGTGGATTAATTCGACCTCATCTTGAGTATTGCTGTTCAGTGTCGTCGCCCCACTACTACAAACACTCTTGAAGTATCAATAGCATACAACACAAGTTCTTGCGCGTCATATTTAAAAGTGATCTCGTCATGTGCTATACACAAGTGGAGACATTGCTTAACATCAATACTCTGGAGGTAAGAAAAAAGCACAGCGAGCTCATATTTCTATAGAGTATTATCAATGGGAATTCATATTGCCAGAGTTTGCTCAAAGCTGTGAAGCTATGTCCAAGTTTTTAAAGTGTATGAATACCGATTCGAGTACTCTAGCAGAAAAGTTGCGTTTTAAAATAGACCCAATAATAATAAATATTATATAATAATAATAAAGTAATAATAATAAACAAATTTGTTCAAACACAATTTCGAGAATGGGACAATGTATTGGATGTTTTGCAATTTAATGTAATTTAACTATAATTATGGAAATGAAGAAAACAGGGAAATGTTTTTACTAAATAAGTGCCTGAGTAAAAAATCATATTAATCAAATTCAAATACATTACGAATATATGAGTGGTAATTAAATGAGCAATCAAAATATTTGAGTTGTGTTTTTGAGATTTCTGTGTATGGAGACAAATTGTTAGAAGTCAAAACATTACAGTTGCACAGACAGTTTTTAAATGTTATTCGTCAAGAAAGTGTTCAAAGGTGCAATTAACTGTTCAAACACTTTGCGTTTGAGCAACAGGTACACTTTAAAATCACGGCCTACGTGTCCCATGTCACAACACCAGTCTTTTCCAGGTACCATTCTATCCAACCAATTTAGCATTCCACTCTAGTGTACCCAGGATCCTGACGCCAGTTAATTAGCATTAGGCAATAAATTTTTTAATGTTACCATAGTTAACTTTAAAAATCAGCTTGACGATACAGTAGAGCAGTAGTTCCTCAGATCAAAAACGTCATATTGTCATGTATCTGTTAGAACTATACCGTCATTAACAATTTAACTTCTGTTTGTTTGAGCCATCCATATCTAATTTGTTTGTTTGTTTCTGTCACTAGGTTAGTCCTTTTGTATTTCTTTCATAATCCTAGTCAAAAAAATAGGCTTATGTCTGTCATAAATAAATAAATAAGTAATGGGGTTCAATGCAAGCCTCGATTTCCTTACTAATTCAGTAACAGCGCTCCCAACCCACCTGAGTTCTCATGCTGGGATTCCACCTGCAGTAATACGCCTTCCATAACTCGATATGCCTCAAACTCGCTATGGGAACGAGGACGCGTTGCTGATGCTCCTCCCCTCGATACAAAGGATTCCTGTATAAGTCGAGATTGCTATTGATGTACGACCAGAGTGAGACAGTCTTCTCTTTCAGTCCTGCAAAACAAAAAGGAATAAAGTTCAACTAGATTCTTTTTAATTTAAACTCTATCATTGTTATTTAATATAGGGTTTAATGTCCATTGCACACACTATACTATCAAACTCAATTAATGTTATGTAATATATTCTATTGCTCACCTCCCTGAACCCTCTCCCTCTCGCTGTTCAGAAGGAACGTGCCGAATCTGCACGAGTAGAGGTGGTCTAGTATGGAGATCAGGAACCTCTCGTTGAACTCGAATGCGTTCGGGAACTGTCTTGCTATTTGCCAAGAACAATCGATGAACTGCAGGAATACAGGCGAACGGTCCGCGTCCGAATGATGGTCATCGCCGTGACCGATGCGCTATAAACAAAATAAAACATTTAAGTCGAGCTTAATTGAGATATTTACGGTTCAGGCTATTGACAAAGTAAAACTACAGTATGAGGATTGAACAGTAAGGTAGCTCGGATTAAAAATTATGTTGGACCAATCCATAGCGCGCACCATAGAACCATACAATGCAGACTTATAATGGACCATAATTGCAATGGTAGACTTATAGTTGAATCAGTGTGAATTTTTGGCGAAGACAGTAATATGTTTGATTCTAGGTAATCTTACAAATAAGGACGAATGTATTCCAAGAAAAAAGGGCTTGAATACAGGGGTTAACAGGTAACAGGTCTCGAGTTATTGGTCTAGATAAGTAGTCACTCATGTGGGACGACACTTGTGAAGTTATAAATAAACCCAAAATTACTTGGCTTATTAGCTTCCAGCTTAGCTGCGAATTTTTTACGTTTTTTAACAGGATTAATAGCACATTTGAAAAGAGGTAAATCACCAGGCTGTGACGATATAAGGGGAGAACTATTACAGAATTTGGATCAACAGGGCATTAAAATCTTAACCGATCTATGTAATATAATATGGAAGCATGGTCTCTGGCCCAAAGACTGGTCAACCTCTATATTCATTCCACTTCATAAAAAGGGTGCAATCACAAAGTGTAGCAACTACCGTACTATTTCTTTGATATCACATCCACGTAAGATTCTACTTCATATTATAAAGCGACGTTTGGAGACTTATCTGGATCGACAGATTCCCCAGGAACAGGCAGGGTTCGTGAAGAGCAAAGGCACCAGAGAACAGGTGCTTAATCTACGACAACTCATAGAGAAATGCAGAGAATTCAATATCCCAATGGTCATCTGCTTTTTGGACTACCAAAAGGCCTTTGATTGTGTTAACTGGAAAATGCTGTGGAGAGTTCTTCGAGAGATGGGAGTGCCTGAACATCTAATTGTACTCATAAGAAACCTTTACGACAGCAGCATGGCCAAGGTGAGAATAGAGAACCAGCACTCGCTCCCATTCAAGACCTGCAGGGGAGTTCGTCAGGGATGCATCCTCTCTCCAGATCTCTTTAACATCTATGGAGAATATATTATGAGAAAGGCATTGGATGAATGGCATGGAGGAATCTCAATTGCGGGTAAAAGGATTACAAATCTGAGATATGCAGACGATACAACATTAATAGCTATGTCAGAAGAGGAAATGTTGGATCTCCTAAACCGAGTGGAGACAGAGAGCAACAACTGTGGCCTTATGATAAACGCGGAGAAAACTAAAATTATGATAGTCGATCGTTCCAACACTCTGCAATTGACAGATGCTCTAAGAAGATTTCAAATCGTTGACCACATCTTGTACCTGGGCTCATATATTAGTAACATGGGTTTAAGTGAAAGTGATATCCGAAGGAGAATAGGACTAGCTAAAAGTGCAATGAGTCGACTATCCAAGATTTGGAAAGACAGATCTATTACGAATAACACTAAAATGAAACTAGTTCAATCGTTGATCTCTTCCATCTTCCGATATGGAGCTGAAACGTGGACAATTAAAACAGCAGACAGAAAAAGAATTGATGCCTTCGAGATGTGGTGCTGGAGACGCATGCTTCGAATTCCGTGGACGGCGCACAGGACGAACAAGTCAATCCTTAGAGAACTGAACATCCGCAATATACTCTCTTCTACCTGCCTGGCGAACATATTGAGATTTTTTGGACACATCGTGAGAAGAGATGAAAACAACCTGGAGAGGCTGATAGTTTCGGGAAGCACAGAAGGGCGAAGGTCTAGAGGGCGCTCACCAACCAGATGGACTGATCAGATCCAAAAGGCCACCGGTAGTTCGTTCTGCGTTTCTGTAAACATAGCTCGGGACCGAAGTCAATGGAGTGAAATAACGTCACAAGTTGTCAGTGATCACGATTCTCAGTAATGAGAGAACGACGATAAAGAAAGAACACAATTAAATTTTGTTAAAATAATGGGATATCGTACCGTGCGAAATTGTTCAAGTGATCAAGACTTTATAAATGAAAAGTTTCTTTGTTTCCGCAAGATCCTGCAAATTATTCTTATTTAATAGAAGTTAACATAATAAATAGTAAATACAGCTATGACAGCCTCTGACCATCCATTCCCACTTTGGGGAAATGCAGCACAGGTTAATTATTTTTAAGCAGTAATCTTTTACTCTCCAAGGTCACTAAAATGTTTGGATAAATATAAAACACACAGACCAAGAGCTTCACTAATGTATATTAGATGGCGATTGAGGTTATTATAAAACATTTCTTAAGTTTGATAAATGGTTGTATTAGTAATAGCTTAACTCATTCCAACTCGCCAAGGGTCAAACGCGACTGATAACAAATTTTCACAATAATTTTTTAGTAGTTGCTAATGAGGTACACTCTAATTTTCCTAAGATAAAGTGATAGATAGTACTAAAAGCCTTAACATAGTCTTTAGATTTTTTTTTGTTATGTTTCATATCTTATTTCTCTCACCTGTTGAAACTTGTGCCCAAACGACGACCATTCCTTCTCTATCAACACCTCAAATCCCTTGATCGTTCTATAGTAGGGGTCCAGCATCAGCATCGAAAGGGCTGTCAGTTGAGCGGTACGGTCCCAACCGTCCGAGCAGTGCACGAGGACAGACGTCTTGTGGCTCTCAACCTAAAAATAAAAATGTTACTTTACAGCTCATTGCTTTTGTGATTACGTGAGTATTTATTCCTCTAAGTGTATCCAATTTAAAAAGCAATCACAAGGTATTCTAATGGTGAGTGTGATCATGAGCAGTTGTAATTTCGTCGATTTTACCTTATCGACTATCCTGACCGCACCAGCTAATATACATTTGACGTGTTTCAACCAGTACGTCCCTTCCAGGCCCGATAACCATTTGCATTCGTCAATGGAAGGGTAGACTAGCTCTTTGAGTTTGCGTAGTGATTCCCGCATAACATGAATGTTGTGGATGTCCAGAAAGACCAGCTCGGCGTTCTGGTAAGCGTCCTCAGATTCATACCTGAAAACGCAACAGTTTAAATATGAGAAAAAAGTAATAACTATATTTTTTTGCCTAAAATAAGCTTTTTTGTGGTATTTAGGAACGATATTCAAATATTTCCTAAGTTTTCTTAATGAAGTGAAGATTTTTCTTAAGTTAAAAGTAACAAGCTTTATAAGAAACATCTTGGCTGAGAAATATTTATGTGAAGATTTTTTCGTGTCTTGTGAAATACTGTCGAAAGCCACCATAGCAATCTATTTTTTCCAATGTTTACATTGTTGTGAGCCCCAAATATCATTAGTAGCGTGAAATTAATTAATCTTAATAGTCTTTCTGCTTTATACCATAGCCATTTGTCAAATAAAATCAAAAATTTTTTACAAGCAGTAGTATACTCCTGAGATAATGAATTGACTGTTAGAACTCACCCTCCTCCTTTCGCTTTATTTGCAATCGCATTTGCACTGGGCCTTGCGTCCATTATGAAAAGTTTGTGTGACTGAGCATTTGCATCCATTATTAACTGCAAGTAACGCTCGTCTTCCTTACATCTTTTTCCACTAACCTGCAAGAAAACATTGTAAAGACAAAGAATTTGATTTTTTAGCAATGTCTCCTATTGACTTCGTCTGTTTCCCAGACTATGTATCTTCAATACTCAAAAACTATTCATTTATTATAGCATTCTAACATATGCTAACAGTAGAAATTTTCTCTTTGCGTAGTCCATTACTACAGGAAGTCGTTTAAAATACAGGTTTACTAAATATAGCTTTAAAAGATCTGATAGGATCTACAAAAATGAAATATGAATTAACTGCTGAGCAAATAGATTCATATTATGACGAAATGCATAACGTTATACGTTTACACTGGACTAATAGCACACATACAATACGGAACAGTAAAATAAAGAGGATACCAGCAAGCCAGGAGGCCATTCATGATATAAAGGAGGTTTGAATCGCTTTAAATAGTAATTAATAACTATGAATTGTTTGTAGCACCTCATCACTTTGTTATATATCATATTTTTAATTTCTGATTGATCAAATTTCTTTTCTTGTTTCCTTCATTTCACTCACTCACTCCGACTAACGGCTGGGAGCATCTCGTTATTGTCGCCTGTGATTCAGGATGGATCCAACTGAGGACAGGGACCCGACCTCTGCTACGGAAAGCGGCAACCGCCCTTAACTCGTCGTCGGTCACGTGGGCAGGTACAGCCCATACGGCAGGGTAACTGTCGCATATTTCATAACGCTCGTTGATCTTCGAGATTTTCCACATGTCGTTGTTGACGCCCTGAAATGTATTACCTGATGAGTCGCCAATTTTGGATCGATTTATCTGAGATATTTTTGAATCAGTTTTTAAAACTGCCAATTAATAATGGACCAACTTAATAAGTTCCCGATGTAGTAATAAATTAGACTCTGACATCAGAGTGATCTAAAGGGTGATTGATACACGTTGAGAAGTTAGATGCTTTTACTGTCCATAGGTCATTTATAGCAAAAGCCATTTTACATGTACTAAATAAAAAGAAACATAAATAAAAAGGGTTGGATATGAATATAATACCAAACTTAAATATAAAACAATTTTTTTAAGGAGGGAGAATTCTTTATGGAGACCAAATGAGTAGACGTCTCAGAAACAGAACAAAGTAAATTCCAACTCTGGGATGGAACGTTTATCGCATCTAATAGTGTAGGACTCTGCATATCGCAGCGGTTACCCAAATTAACCCCCCCCCCATCTATAATTATTGATCCGGGCCGGGTAAACTCTTTATTAGAAGAAGAGTATGTCTTCGACATAAGATCAATAAATTGTGAATAACCCGAATACTTATGGTCTGTTTCAACCAATACCGTTGACTTCTTAAGTGCAATAATCATTAAAGTACCCTTCTCACTTAAAAAGCAACCGGGAATTATTACGGGAAGATTATTGAAAAAAACCAATATTATTTGCTCCAGGACAACCCTATGGAGAACCTTGAAAGCAATGGGTTTCAAATATTCGATAATCGACAAACGAAACTTTATTATGGAATCACAGCGTATAGTACTAATGCGTTATGACTACTTGAAGGCTATAAGAAAATATAGGTAGGCTAAATTTTTAAACAGAATTAAAGTATATTGTATTAAGATAAAGACTAATAACTAATACTATTTTTATATTATTGCAGATCGGAAAATCGTACAATCATTTATCTTGATGAAACTTGGTTCGACACACATAACACAAGAACAAGATCTTGGATGGATGTATCTAAGAAGTGCTTCACCAAAGCTCCTCATTACAGAGGAAAACGAATAACGGTTATACATGCTGGCTCCGAAGATGGTTGGGTTCCCAATGCGCTCTCTTTATCTGCTAAAAATATTAAGGACAGTAGTTTAGATTACCATCAAGATACCAACGCCGAATTTTTTGAAAATTGGTTTAGAAATAAGCTTTTACCAAATATACCACCCAATTCTGTTATTGTTATGGATAACGCCCAATACCACAGCCGGCAAATTAGAAAAACGCCAAATGCAAGTAATAAGAAAGAAGAAATTCAACAATTTTTAATAGAAAACGATATATATTTTGAAGATACCTATAGCAAAAAGGATCTTCTAAAGGTATTAAAATCATTTAATTTTAAAGCAACATATGTTTGCGATACCATAGCTCAAGACATGGGAGACGTAGTCTTAAGACTTCCTCCATATTATTGTATATTTAATCCGATTGAACATATGTGGCACCAATTAAAATAAAAAATAACGGCCGAAAATACGACTCCGACAATAAGTAATACTGTAAATCGATTGATAAGAACTTCATGTGACTCAATTTCGTCGGAAAGTTGGCGAAATGCTGTAAAACATGTAATCAAAGCCGAAAATGAATATACAATAATAAATAACACTGGCGATTTTATAATTAATTTACAAGATAGCGATGTTAGCGATAGTGAAATAGAAGAATTTTAGTATTTAGTTTATAAATATTTACTCATCAAAAATTAAATTTAGAATAGAAACAAAATGTTATAGAATTCATTAAATATTATGAAAAATGTATTCATTCAAAAATGTATTCATGTATCTTAATAAATGGTTTTCTTTTAAAATCGCGTTTAATTTGTTAAAGTTCGTCAATTTATAGTCACGTTTGAATAAATTGTTTTTTAAAGTTATTTTTGTCCACAGAAATAATGTCTCAAAGGGATACTTTTGTCTTGTGTAATTTATTTTTAACCCGTTTCAAATTGGAATCCATATTACCTAAAGTCAAAATCCACCCACCGTGAGACTAAACCATGTTGCCATATCAATTTCCCCCCGCCAGAGATGATAGAGCTGCGCGGCGGACAGGGGAAAGGGGAAACCGATTCCAGTGGCGGGTAAAATATTGCTTATTCTGAATGAAAATTATTACAAAATTTATCGTCGAAAACCAATGAAAGAAATTGGAATCACTCCGATTATGGGTGTATAGAAGAATCCTTAAGAAGAAGGTTAACTGGTAAATTTCCACACCACCTATGAGGTATTACCCTGGCGTGTTATCATTTTTAAAAGGGACGACTCGCCTGGAGCCATACAACCCAAATAAAATAAATTTTTAACAGAACATACAACGTGATCAAGAATGACTGTTTGAGTTGGCAATGCTGAATTTCATTTTTAAATGGTACAACTGGTAATTTGAATTTGCTATGTCAAATTCAAATTTCTGTTATTCTTTTCAAATTTATTTATTTAAAATGGTTTTCACATTACAACACGATATTTTCGTTGGAATGGCGTACTTTCGAAGCGGGATTTATAACCCAATTACTGGTTGGCAGTACTCTCTCGAAGCGACATATCAGCAATTTCAGGAAATGTTTCCGGAGACTTTGGTCACTTTTGCTGTCTTTCAGCAGCATTGTATGCGAGTAGTTGAACGTTATTTAAACACAGGGAGCGTAAGCAAACAAAAATCAACTGGTAGACCTTCTACTCTAAACGAGGAAGTTGTCGAGGATATCAGAACTCGAATGCAAAGAAGTCCTCGCAAATCCTTAAGAAAGCTCTCACTTCAAACAGGTTTGGTCCTTATGCCTCCTATTCAACCAATTTTCATTCTTACCCATAAGACTTCCACATTTTCATGTTGTTCTAATTCACGGTTTTACAGGTTTATCATATGGAAGTTGCTCCACTGTGCTTAAAAAGAAATTAAAGTATCACCCTTACAAAATTTCCATCGTCCAGTCATTAACGCCTCCTGATCACCCGCAGAGAGTTTTATTTTGCAATTGGTTCAATGACATATTAAATAATAATGATATCCTTAACAATACCTTCTTTTCCGACGAAGCCTGGTTTCATCTCAACGGCTATGTGAATAAACAAAATTACAGAATTTGGTCAGGTGAAAATCCTTATGCTATCAGAGAGACAAATTTGCACCCGGTTAAAGTTGGAGTTTGGTTGGCAGTCTCAAGGACGCGGGTGTATGGGCCGATATTTTTTAATTTTACCGTCAATTCGGAGAGATATATCCAACACTTTTTGAGGCCTTTTATAAACCAATTAACAGACGAAGAGCATCAAATTGGATATTTCCAACAAGACTCTGCAAGGGCACAACAAACTTCCTGGCGAGGGGGTCGCGCAGGGGAGGCGGAGTTCGTGACGTAGACTGGCGACCCAGGTCTGAGTTTTATTACCTGTGTTTAATCTAACTCTGGTTTCATCTATGCTCTGTATTACTCTGACAATTCGGCGTTTGGCTGGCGTTTTCGTTTGTAATTGACAACAGTTTTGAGTTTTTCAAAGTATTTTTTGCATCGCCGGTCACCGTGTGACGTAGATGACGTTGTGGTAGGTCAGGATCGCTTGAGGCAACCTATAAGTTGATACGCCTTGTCTGGTTGTAGCATTGCAAACCCTTAGGCAAAAAAATCCTCCAGGTAGAATTGCCAACTCAAACAGTCATTGTTGATCACCCTGTATTATAACAAATTGTAAAACAAACAAATTTATAAATAAACAAATGATTAACAAAATAAATAAATTCATCCTCAAAGAAATAAATAGAATATTTATAAAATTAATAACTACACTGCGTTCTCATGTAAAACGAAAAACAAAATAAATTAAACATGAAACATATAAGGTAAATTGAAGGTGACAAAAACATTTTAAAGTACGTTGTCTGCGTACGTAGTTGTTTTAAGATAAATCATTTTCCAGAGAAGACCCTGAACTTGAAGTTTCATCAAAACTGCTGTCATCACCAAGAGTAATGATAAGCGGTTCTATTACTCTTTAGGTACGAGCAGAGTGCGAGCGACGGGCGGCGCGACGCGATAGCGATGAGACAGCGACGTTCGGCTGTCGCTAAGCTCGTCGTTGCTACGTCGTATCGCTGGGCGCTATCACTCTGAACGTTTGCATTTGGTTACACAATATTGATCCGTTCTGAGGCGTCGCTCGTCGCATCGCTACGCGTCGCGTCGCCGGTCGCTCGCACTCTGATCGTACCTTTTCTATTCGTGGGTCCAATTCCCAGAATTTTTCTTCTTCTTTAACAACGTGTTGGATACATTTTGTCCAAGCATCAGCTGTAACAGCACTTAGTGCATTCTCTAAAAGAATTTTGACATCCGATATTTTAAATGTGATGTTTTTTCTAGTGACTTCACCTTTTATCTGCGCCCAAATTAATTCGATCGGATTTAACTCACAGTGATACGGTGGTAATCTTAATACCATAAACCCTCTTTCCCTTGCGATTTCATCCACGACTAATTTCAAATAATTTTGTTTATGTTGTCGAGCGATTCGAAGCAATTCCGGTTTAAGCAAGTTAGCGTCGCAAGCTAAATTTTTTGATCGCAACCAATCGAATATTTCACCTTTTTTCCATGCTTATGTAGGAAGTGGTTCTGCGCGACGACTGTGATACGGCGCATTATCCATTACAATAACCGAACCAGGTTCCAAGCGCGAAAGAACAGATTTGAACCACGTTTCAAATACGCCCGAATCCATGTCCTCGTGATAATCACCGGTTTTTCGTGATTCGAAAACGTTTAGCCCGCCCGACACAAAACCCGAGTCACTTCCGATATGCGTTATTATCAACGTGACTTTATTATCAACCTGCGCCCTTTACCCGACGGTGATTTAATCCCGGTAGAAAGCCCTTCAATTAGAGCTGTTCTGTGATTTGTCACGGATAAATCTTGGAAAATTTTGGAACCCGCCAATGTCATTCACGAGGGAGAACGACGTAACCACAGCGTTGCCACCTGTACTGACGTCACGTCGTTTGAGCCAGGGTTTGAGCATTCGTTAACAGCGAGAGGAATAGAGAGGGAGAATAAGGCATGGCAACTTTCTGAAATTTGACAGAGGGAAGGAACGAATTTGTAGGATGTTGCCAAAAGCACAATAAAAACCCTGGCATGGTTACAATTACCAACCGTATTGCAAGGTTGCATTTGTTTCGGTATACTATTTTGTGCGTTGTATATGGCAACAAGGATTATTCTCGCGGCAGGTGGATTTCAACTGTAATGCATTAATTTTACCAAAATCCACCCCTGTACCTGTGTAGTTTTACCTGACCCGCGGCTAATCCTTCCGATATGGAACCCCGCCGCGTTACAAGTGGGAAGGGTTCTTTAATGATTATTGCACTTAAGAAGTCAATGGTATTGGTTGAAACAGACTATATATCCGTTATATTTTTCCATTGTTAGTAAATAGAATTTTATCACTTGAACAGCTTCTGCAGAAACCGTTCTGTATGCACAAGTATAGTCCGGCCGCATTTAATTGATATAATTTATTCATGGTAGTAAAATTTTTGAAGGGCTTAGTACTCGAGAATTGGTGTGAAAATGATGGGCGCTATTGACTGTCGGCGGGTGAAAGGCTACCTAATACAGGGAAGGACTTGCTAATAGGGGTTTATTATTTTAAAGGTATTGGGATTGTATCTACAAATAGACAGAGAGAAGTAAACGCATGTTGGTAGGTACCTATAATACGTCCCTGCATTATTCCGTTACCGTCAAATCTCCACGAGTTGTCGCACTTCTCGAGTATTTATGAAACCCTAAAGTTTTACTACCATGAATAAATTATATCAATTAAATGCGGCCGGACTATACATTACAGATTTTCTTTGCTTTTTTTCTTTTCTTTGATAATTTTTATATGTAATGACTTCAAGTATTTATTCATACAGGAGCCACATACAAAACATTCGAATTTGTAAGTCCACTATAAATTTTTCCAGAAACCATTTTGGAAACAATATTTTCCAGCTTATTTACGCGCAAGAAAATTAAATTTTCCGGACTAGTACTGTAAGGACTTTACAAGACACAAAATATACGGTTTTTACAGCACACGCACAAAATTGATGAATTTTTTTCGATGTTGTTTACTTTGTAACTATAGTTGCCAACAAAATTGACAAACTTGTTTTTTGTGGAATTTGTAAAAAAAATTGTAAAATTTGAAAATTTCGGTCTTTTTTTTACGATTTTCGAAAAAAATTAATACAAAACACGCCAGTATATAAAATCTCTTACTTGACTCGGAGCTTTAAAATACTCGGCACCAAGTGCCTGGTATTTCAATTTAGCTCCTCTTCAGTAACGTGAAATTTTCGTGACTTTTATTTAAATAACTATTACCTACAAAGAGATTATTTTTATTGCAAAGTATATAATATCTCGTTTACACTGAACAGTTGGTATAAAAAGAAGTTACGCCTTTCGATATATAAAGTAGGTTCCAATGACTAAATGAGATTTAGTTAATAGAAATTGATCCCAGTATCTACGTTTATGATACAAGTTTGCTTCGGCATGTCAAATACATTGCTTTGCTAGTTTCTAACACTGTGCTCTGAAGCTGTTTAAAACCAATAACACCCCTTTCTTTTTATTCTATCTTTCCATTTCTCTTACCATCCTTTTAAGTTCTGCGATCGGCTCATAGACAGCCCATCCGTTCTCAGGGAACACCTCCTGGTAATCATAAGCAAACAGTTGCATCTTCTGCGACAGGGGGAAGGCATAAGTCTGGAGCTTTCCAAACACATCCCTCCTGGAATGGTTCTCCTGTTTGTGGGCGAAACGTATGTTACGCATGTCCTTGCAGAACACTTCGATGCCGTATGCGTTTTCGCCACGAGACGAGGCGCCGCCAACCTTCTCAATACGAGAAACCTATAAAACATAAATGGCATTAATAAGGTGACCTATTTTTTTTTACAATGAAAAGGAGGACGAAAAAATTTTAGAAAAAATACAACATAGGGAATTGAAACATTTTATTAATTCAAACAGAAATACACTAATGATGTTTACAACCCTTTAAATTATTTAATAGGTGATCAAAGGTTGGTAAAGGGTCTCGGAGGTTATGTGGGTTGCTGATGCTTACATGGTATTAAACCGAGAAATGCCTACTGTTTTCTGATGAGAGTCAGAGGTTCGAATAATCGAACTCAGCTCTGCCAACAAACACTACTCTCACGTCCTTGAGGACCTATGGTCGAGTGATCCTCCGGTGAATGGCATTTAATTGTGAATTTTATGTAGCTGACGAAAGAGGGTACAGGACGAGTTTCTGGCGCCCTATAGATAAACTGGAACAAATCAGCTAAGGGAATAAACCCTGACAGAAATTCTGATCCACCTAGCAATGGGGTTGTGCAGTGGGTAAGCACCCCAATAGAAATAATTTGTAATCGCTAAAAAGCTCAGAAAAGGACAAATGGGCAGATTTAATGGAAAACGACAAGGCATAGGAAAAGGTACAATGATTATCGAAACATGGAATATTCAAGGAATAGGAAACAATAATACAAAGATATAGATAAAGAAGTTGAAAAAGAAGTCTTAAAAAAGAAAAACAAGTCGTGAACAGAGAATTGTAAGCGAACAGACGAATATATAGGAGGCGCCAAGTGTACAAAAGCTTGGAACACAATTAAAAGTATAAGAACCAACACTTAACACCAAATACAAACAACACCAATTAGCGAAAAGGAACGGATATCACATTTCAAGAACCTTTTACAAGACAGACCTCATTTCAAAAAAAGAATAAATACAAATGGAGGGAGAGTCTACCAACATTAAATTAGAACCTGAAGAAGTAAAACGGGCACTAAAAGGCATGAAAAGCAGAAAGTCACCAGGACCTGGAAATATAGCTGCTATACATAAGAAGGGATCTCGTAAGGATCCAAAAAATTATAGAGGTATTGCAGTCATATGCTCTATTGGCCTATAATATATATATTCAAGAATATTAAGAAGCCAGATCGAGAAAGAGATAAAAGGGAAGGAGATGGAAGAGCAGGCTGGATTCAGAGGAGGAAGATCAACTGTAGATAATATTTTGACTATTAAAATTCTTATCGAAAAAATAACTCAAAGAAATCTTGAAACCCATTTGGCCTTTATAGATTTAGAGAAGGCTTATGACAGCGTTCCTATATGTCAACTGCGGAAGATAATGTTATCAATAGGCATAAGTGGAAAATTAATAAGAGCTATGGTGAATATATGTGAAGATAACACAGCGGCAATAAAAATACAAAGAGCTACAACAGAATTGTTTAGCACCAACAAAGGTTTAAGACAGAGATGCTGTTTGTCACCCGCACTATTTAAAATCTATGTAAATGAAATCCTGAAGACATGGAGCAGACAATGTGGCAGAATGGGTATAAGAATTGATGACAGCGTGCTTTTCACTCTTTTTTATGCAGATGATCAATTTATTGTAGCACAGGGCCCTGATGATTTAAGCTACATGACAAGAACACTGAACGAATGTTATCAGCTAGCATGTTTAACGATAAATTTCACAAAATCGGAGTACAAGACCATGGGCAATAACAATATCGGAAATCTGCCATTAGGCAATGAAATATTAGAAGGCGTTGATAAATATAAATACTTCGGAGTCATCTATATATATAAAAATGGATGTTTGTGTGTATGTTCCGCATAGGCTCCTATACCAATCGTCCGATTGCAACGAAACTTTGGTGAGTTGTAGGGCGCATGTCCTTGAAGGTTCCTGAAATGGTTCCGCGTCGAAAAAGGAGCCATGGGGGCAGAAACGGCCAAAAAATATAAAATGCATGACAAATATGTCATCTTTATTTGACAGACAAGTGACTGACAGATGGCGCCATCTCGCGGCGAAAAGGTAACTTTTAAATGTGTAACAGTTTGACGGCGCTTTTAGGGCTAAATTATAATAGTATATTAAATTATAAGTCGATATTGACTTTTTAAATACTTGCTCTATTTCGAGCAAATGCTACTTTTCGATTGTAAATGTATATGCATGACAATTAATATGTCATCTTTATTTGACAGACCAGTGATTGACAGATGGCTCCATCTCGCTGGGAAAAGGTAAACTTTAAAAGTCGGATAGTTTGATAGAGCTTTGAGAGTTAAATTATTCAAAATATTTCTCAAGCCCTGTTCAGTTGAATAGATGCATATTGTCGAGCAACACATTGCGCCATCTGGAGTAATATAAGTGTACTCTACACAATATAAAATCTAGCCTTGGCATGCATGACAGATTTGCGTCAGCTTATAACGTCAGATGTCAAATCACATTATAATTCTGTTAAAAGTAGAAATATATGTGAACGTCTGTGAGTGTTATTGGTGTTGTTCGTGATATTTATACATCGAATAATATAAAATAAGCCGATTTATTTTATATTTTCGCATATCTATATATATAAAAATGGATGTATTTGTTTGTTGGTTTATTTCCGCATACTATTCCATTCGTCCGATTGCAACGAAATTTTGGTGAGTTGTAGGGCGCATGTTCTTGAAGGTTCCTGGAATGATTCCGCGTCGAAAAAGGACCCAGGGGGCCGAAACGGCTTAAAAATATATGCATGACAGGCAATATGTCACCTTTATTTGACAGACGAGAGTGCCTGACAGATGGCGCCATCTCGCAGCGAAAAGGTAACCTTTAAATGTCGAACAGTTTGTCAGCGCTTTGAGGATCGAATTGCTCAAAATCATTCTGTTAAAAGTAGAAATATTTCTGAACCTGTGTGAGTATTAGTGGTGTTATTTGTGAACTTTGGACATTGGACAATAGAAAACAAGCGCATTTATTTTATACTTTCGCTGTGAATTATGCCTCCAAAAGAAAAGCGATTGGCAGATCTATATGTAAAGCAAAAAAAATAAAAGACTACGAGCTTCGGAAAATGACGGGCAAAGGGAAGATAGACTAAGAAACCCTTAGATTAAGAAATGCTCAAGCCCGCTTATTTGAAAAAGACGACTAAAGGAAAGAGACTAGAAACCCTAAGATTAAGAAATGATCAAGCCCGTTTATCTGAAACAGAGGAGCAAAGGGAAGATAGACTAGAAACCCTAAGATTAAGAAATGCTCAAGCCCGTTTATCTGAAACCGAGGAGCAAAAGGAAGATAGATTAGAAACCCTCAGATTAAGAAATGCTTAAGCCCCCTTATCTGAAACATACGAGCAAAGAGAAGCAAGATTGGAAATCGAAGGAGTACGAATTGATCGAGCCCGTTCGTCTGAAACAGACGAGCAAAGGGAAGCAAGATTGGAAATAGCCCAAGTACGTATTGCTCGATCAAGACGAATAACGCACGCTGATTGAAACCACTTTTATGGCGTATGGAAAAAGGGATGAGACAGGGTCTCCCCCGAGCGAAGCCGAGTACCTACATCGGTTATAAAAAATAATTGCAAAGCAATATTTTTTCCCCTTTTCATAACATTCTACAACATAATCACAGCAATGCAATGCATGGTATTGAAATAAATTATGTGTTTTCTCGGTAAATCTATATTCGCTAGATTACCTGTTTTTATTTAATTGTTTATTTATTTCATATCAAACTAAGCCACAGTGAAGCGTGGCCGGGTCACGGCTAGTATTTAATAAGAATGGAGACAGCATGGAAGAGATAAGATGTATAATAAATAAAGGACCACACATAATAAGAACACTTAACTCGATATTATGAAGATTATCACAAATTACAATTATCACATAATTGAAAAAAGATTCTAGAATTTTTGGACATTGGTCTAAACTTAAAAAGCATTAACGGAGACGCTCAAATAATTGTTAAACATGCTCTATAGAGCTATAACAGGTGTCAGAACAAGCCATCTAACTTTTGGATATCCTAAAGGTTTTTATGTTGAATATTTGCGTCTTCACAAATTTTTAAAAGTAGCCGCAGGAAGAAAAAAAGGACTAAAACGTAAATAGTTAATAATTCTATATCAATTGGCATGGCACATGATGCTGTATTAATTGCATTTGACAAAATATGTGCATTACATCCTATTTATAGTATTTTCTTTTAGAATAAATCTTGTAATTTTACAAAGGCATTATTCATTCCTTTGCGCCTTCGCAAATTCAATAATTGTCACAATTTGATTTTGTCAGGTTTTCGTTTTACTTCAATATTCTTAATTTAAATAACTCTAAAATATTTACTTACGACGCCAAGGGGCACCTCGACAACGTTCCCCACCTCAGAACCCCTCGTACCTCCGACGTCATCACGCGACCTGAAGGCCAGTCTGTGATTGGTGACAGTCAGCACACCTCTCGACGGCCCGTGATATGGGCAGAGGTAGGTAACGTCGCTAGCCTGTCCAGCGATTTTTTCACCTGGTAGCAATGGCATCGGGTCATCCGGTCGCGCTGACATTGACTGGGATGAGGAGTGCAAGGCATTGAGGTGCGGATGTGAGGCGTTTGACATGTGGTGGTGCGAGTGGGGCGGCGGCAGGTGGGCCGGACCCCCGATGTCTGTTGTGGAGGCCTATAAAAGTAAAAATGATTTTTTCCAGTTGCTAACTTGTAGTAAAAGATCTTATTGAAACAAAGTATTCTTGGAAGGTATATGCTTATTTGTCTTACTTGTACCTAACAAATCCCACAACATAAATTATGTTATAATCAAAAGTGACCAGTTATTCCAACCAAGTAAGGGAGAACTCTGTTATCAAAATTTTGGCCTTAACTTTGTAGCAGCATACTTGTTTCAACAAGATGAGTTCCGGGAAGTCTCATATTTACTTTTTATTACCTTTTTTCGTTCTAATGTGGAAACAACATTTTCTGTAGATGTTGAACTGGACGAGCAGTAGCTTTTACTGGGGGAAGTTTTCCCCCAACTAGTCTGAAGAAATTAACCAAGGAATTAGCTTATTAAGCAGTCAATTAATAGACAGATGATTCATATTAGAATACAGATAGGTTCAGTAAAAGGCAGGCTAAGTTTAACTAGAACAGAAAACTACTTTCTACTTAACACAGCGGACTGAATTAGAAAGTAAAATAAAACCGATTGGTCCTACTATCTTAACAAAAAATAACATAAATTAATTCATTACTCACTGTTTCTTGTTTGATCATAACCTTATCGAGATTCTTGTTATTATAAACTGCACTTTCCTTGTCGAGTAATTCAATACTCGATGTCTTACGATTCATCATCGTTAATTTCTTTCATTAAAACCTTAACCTGAAGTTAAATAGTTAATCAAAAAGTGACCAATAACCAATAACTACACTACATTCATGACACTTTCCTTTCCTCTCCTCTTCCTCTTCCTGACTTTCCCTACCACAGATTACAGAACAGAACATCTATAATCTATGTCACAGATCACCGTGTAAGGTGTAAACCCTGGTGTAACGATTGAACTTCGGTACTTATTTAAAAATTGAGCAAATTAATTAAAGCCGGCTAGCTTCATGAAAAATCTAATGGGTCGTGGACGAAAGAAAGCGAAATAAGATTTAGCGGTATCGCACTATCGCATGGGTATCGGCCAGGACTTTACTGTTTTGTTTTATGATTTTATGTAATTATGTATTCTGTGATTAATGTTTTTTTATGTTGTTTTTTTTTGTTACTGTGTTATATGTTTAGTACGCGCAATATTTTCCATAATATAGGCGATATGGTGAGTGCGAGAAGGAACACTCAGACGTTGGGAAATAGACGAGTTAGAAGGAAACGACAGATTCTCCCCTCCATGATTTTTGCGAGGAGCCCGTCTCGCAGTAGCAGATTATTCGCTTTGAGTAACGTGCGACGTACTAGTGTTGCCAATATTACAAATGCGATTTACTCAACACGCGTCATCAAAATCCCCAATTTTACCCAACAATTTCCGAAAATGTCCTACTTTAAAAAAGAGACGAATAATTATAGTTCGATTTTCAAAAATTAAAAAAATTAATGCATGGTGTTACGTTTTCTACCTGGCTATAATTGAAATGAAACAAAAATTAACTCGCAAGGCTCCCGCAGAAATTCTCTACTTAATTAAATTTAAATTTAAAAAAAAATAAAAAGTTTTTTAAAATTTGCGGATTACACGAAATTACCAAAAACTTTTAATTACTTAATAAAATCCCCAACTTCATATACAATACCCAAATTTCGGGTAATTATTCAACCATTGGCAACACTGCGTACGACCGTCCAAAATAGAAAAGTGGGGAGTGGTGGGGAGTACGAGTACGACAGAGAGGAGGCGACAGAGAAGGTATAAGCGAGACGCGATATCTGATGTGTTGTCTCTTTCTCACTCTCAACGTCTGAGTGCTCTTTCTCGCACTCACTATATCGCCTATATTATGGAAAATATTGCGCGTACTGTATATAAGTAATCTGTGCCTGACTAAAAGTGGTGCTATCGAAAATGTGATGTGATTTAACGTGTCGATGTAGTGTTATTGGTAACTACACCTGCACATCGTTGTAAGTAATTTTTCGAAAATATCTAACCTCAAATTCATTGAAGAAGTATGTAAGGATACCCACGGTCATTATCTCAGCAATTCATGAACTGTTGGCCGTGTTTTTAAAGTATACGAATACCGGTTCGAGTACTCGAGCAGGAAAATCGCATTTTAAAATAAAGCTCGAGCAAGCAGCAAGCTTTTTGAAATTAACAAATTTGTTCGAACATTATTTCCATGCCTCTGTTCATGAAACAGTGCACTGGTATCTGGTATATAAATAAACAGCACAAGGAATAGATGAAAAATGGGACTATGTTAGGATGTTTTGTAATTGTAAAAGTTACTACATGTTACTACTTCATAAATGAACAAAACAGGAAAATGTTTACTAAATAATATGTCTGAGAAAAAAATTATATTAATCAAATTCAAATCCATTATAAACATACCTATGAGTAATTAAATAATGAATAAAAATAATTGTTCATTGTTGAGATTTATGTACATGTAGACAATGCACAGATACCATATATTTAAATGTCATTCCTTGAGCAATTGCTCAAAGGTGCAATAACTATTCGAATATATTGCATTTGAGCATCCAGTACACTCTAAAAACACGTCCATTGAATTATCCATTTTTCGGTGCCATTGCTTTGATTGTTTTGTCATGTTACTACAAACTATTTCCAGGTGAATCTTCAAGAAAACGCATCAAATCAGTCAAATGTCTCGCGGGATCTTCCACGACTTGCTCGTCGAGCTGTTTGACAGCAATCCCGCTTACAAAGTGGACGTCGTCTGCGAAAAGCGGAAGAAGTTCCACGATCGTCTTATCGAGGCGAACGAGGCGCTCCGCATGACGAACTATCCACGGGCGCTCGAGCTTTATCAGCCGCTCGTCACGTTCCTGATGACGGATGTGTACTCAGACGAGCTGAAATTAGACGACGAAACGACTTACTACATCAAGTGCTGTTTCGCTTACTGTTACATGGAGGCGTCGAGTGATACAGACCCATTTCTGTACATCGTTCTGAGAGATTTACTGGGCTCAGACCAAAAGGAATTGCTGCCTTTGATGATCCAGCTACAGACAGATTTGGTGGAGGAAAGGTATAAACGTGTAATTACATAGTACTAATAACTGATAATAACCTAATTCATAACTAAACTCAAAACCTGCTTCTCGTTAGACTGACATTACGTCACAACGAGCATGAGATTATAGACCTTTGCGGTGTTAAGGGGAAAAGGGAATCTGATTCCAGTGGCAGGTGGAATATAGAAACGCATGCAAATTCCGGCAATCACATTTTTAACCATTATCCATTCACCGAGAGTCAAAATCCAAGGGATTTGAAATTACACATATCCTCAAATTTTGTAGTTCAAAAGAATTTTTTTACTCTTCTCAGAGAGATTGATTATTATTATTATTATTATTATTATTATTATATTTATTTACTTATTTTATTAAATTTATTATAATAATATTATATTATTATAGTTATTATATTATAATATATATATATATATATATATATATATATATATATATATATATGTTTGTGATCCCAATGAGCGTCCTCTCGTGTAAAAAGTGAATCCCAATTTACGTCCGGGTCCAATTGAACTCCGATATACGGACGTCAATTGGGAAATCCGTCAAAATTTTCTACACTATAAGAGGTGACATCTACAATTCAATGCGCTAAAAATCTCGAGGAGCCAAATTGGACGGTCTTAAGATGCATTTGCACAAATTAGTTGAACGCTTTGTTCGCACCGTGGCGCTTACGTCGGCTGTCGTGTATATTTTGTACAGCTTTTTTCGTTTGAATATTCAATTAACGTCCGATATACAAAATCAGTATTAACGTCCCAATCGACTTCCATAGAATCTATTTTTAACTTCCCGCCAATACCCTTTTTGGTGTGCGAACGAATTGCACAATTGCGCATATGTATTCAGTTTCGTGGAGTCAGTGCGAAAGGAGTAGGTATAATTTAAGTATAATGGACTCGGGTATGAAGAAAAGAACCGCTCTACTGGTTAAAACTGCTGTTAAAAATTTTAATGATGCAGGTAAGTTATTACCTCACACTTATTTTGGTAAATGTTTGCCTTAAATTAACGGAGATCGGAGACGCCCGGTACTTCCCCGAGCGATTGCCGTGGATTTATACTTCTTGTTTTCGTGTTAATTTAATAACAACTTTTCCAATTGTTTATACGCGCATTCGATACTTTTGCCCATTTTTCTAGACTTCAATCCGAAACGGATGAGCCCTTGTTCATACCTTTACGAGCAGTAACAAAAATTAACCAAATTTTGAACTTGATCTGCTGTAATTAGAAGACGATATTGTTTTTTCACTTAAACGCATTTGTATAAAGTGTTATTCAAATAATTGATAACATGTGCAAAAAAATAGCAAGTATATTAAGTAATATATCTATCATAAATAATTATAGTTTGTTATTAAAATACATATCCTTCAGATGCTCCATATAACTAATAAATTAAAATTATTAATCAAATAAATTAATTTTCAGATGACAGTTCCAATGATGAACCAGAAATGCAGAGTTCTGGAAGTGACTATATTTATTCGTCTAATGGTAAATGACAAATAAATATAAGTAAACTATTTAACTATATCATATATCTATTATAGATACATCAGATGCAGAGTCGGAATATGACAAACCAGAAGAGTTTAAAAAATATAAGAGAATAGAACGCATTATTGCTACAGAATTTTTATGTGATCCTTTATCAAACCAGCCAAATAAGTTAACAACACAGGAAACACATGGTAAGTAACCAATAGTTAAAGAAATGATCATTATCTTCTGTTTTATTTCGACATGCACACTGTTAAATATTTAAATAAAGATTATAATTTCATGTTATAGGAAATTCTATTGAAATTTTTGATATTAAAATAATAAATACAACACAATTTCTTCTAAATTTTAGATCTAGAAACCACGTCTAATAAATCTTATCAAGATGACTCAGATTTCAATTCAAAAACTACTTTTTATCGACACCATCAAGAGAGTTCAGATGTTATATATAATTATAGTGAGCCAGGTACCAAAATTTTTAAAATATAATGAGATCTTTATGCTTTAATACAAAAATTGCAGGTACTTCAACCGGATTTTCGACTCAACAATTAATAACGAACAAGCAACCAACAGTTAAAAATCGGAAAAAGCATTACTGTAAATTCTGTGACAGTCTGGTACAAAACTTTTGCAGGCATTTACAAAGACATCATTTTGATGAAATTGAAGTTCAACAATTTTTGAGTTTAGATAGGAAAAATGAAAAAAGAAAGCTGTTAATATCAAGAATTAGGAAAGAAGGAGATTTTTGTGAAGGAAAAATTATTCCTGTTTATGAGAGACCAAATACGACTGATGACCGTCTACCATGTGTTCATTGCAAAGGTACCTAATTATTAATATTTCTCAACGCTGATATTTTAGAATCATTTTTTCAGTTTTAGTTAAATGACCAACTAGAATTATTGATAACAGAACTAATTTAATTATATAATCATTAATAAATTTACAACTAGATAATCCGTTTCACTATTGTTTGATAAAGATTGAAAATATGATACTGTTAAACATTTGTTATTTTATAAATATTTAAATTATAATGTTAATTTTTGATTTAGCTTTTAAAACGGAATACATTAAAATTTGTTTCAACTGTTACAGGTTATTATTCAAAGAAAACGCTCAGAAAACATGTTAAACGTTGTGGTTTCAATGATAACAAAACCCATAAACGGCGCTATCAATCAGAAGGACAATCTTTACTGGCTCAAAAATTTGGATTAAACGATCCTCTGAGAACATCTGGTGTTCTTCAGTCATTACAGGCAGATGAAATATCATTAGTGGCAAAGAAAGACATTGTAATATGTGAAGTTGCTAGAAAGTATGTTAAATGTCACCGAGAGAAACATCTCAAATCAGTCGCGAAAAGATACATGAGACGTTTGGCTCGTGTTCTTATAGAAGTGCGTTCAATTGAAAACAATAATAATTTAACACTGTTGTCAATTTTGCACCCAAATAAGTTTAAATCATTGGTTACTGCAACAAAAGCAATCGGAAATTATGACTCTAACAATAGAAAGTACGGTTCTCCCTCTATTGCCCTTCAGATGGGAACTCTATTAAAGAAGGCGATTGAAGCTGCATACTCTCTTCAGATTCAAACAAATCTGGATTCACCTATACTAAACATTTTAAACATTACGAAACAGTTAATCGTAGATGAATGGGCCTCTGAAGTTTCAACTGAGGCGGGTCAAAATTTACAAACAAACCGATTCAATAAACCAACTATAATTCCTATGACCGAAGATTTGGCTGTAAGTAACAAAACAAAATTTTATTCCTGTATATATGTATATGATCTAAATATCAGTTTTTGTGTTATATAAAATGATATCGACAACAAAATTAAAAAAATACCGCTGATAAAATTTCAAGTCTATTAGCGACGACACATTTTAACATGATAGTAAGGTTTTTATTAAATTCAAATGCAATCGTGATTGGTTACGATCCTTTATAAAAAATGCTAAAAAGTGTCGACATCATTATAATTTAGAACTATCATGACATCAAGGGAGCCTAGTATATTTTCTCTTGTTTTTTTTTTTTTAGAAAATGAAGGTCTATTTGGATAATTTAATAACAAAATCAAAAACCAATTTAGAAGTTAATAACAACAGCTTATCGGCTTATAAAGAATTATTAGAATCCACGTATTGCAGTCTTCTCTTATTTAACAAACGGCGCGTTGGAGAATTACAAAGGATACTTCTAGACACTTATACTACGTCCATTAACACTACCGCATCAGGAGAATTTGAAAAATTACTGACACCTTGCGAAAGAATTTTAATATCAAAACTAAAACGAATTGTAATTAGAGGTAAACGTGGAAGAGGCGTCCCTGTGCTATTTGACAACTTAACTAAAACAGGATTAGATTTTGCAATTCAACACCGACAGAAGTTTTACGAAAATAATGTATACCTTTTTGGGCTTTGTGGTACAGAAAATGCAATAAATGGATACCAAGTATTTCGTAAACACGTGGGAATTGCTTTGGGAGATCCGAGAAAAACTGTTTCTTTGACGTCAACCAAATTAAGGAAACACCTGGCTACCATTTCTCAAATTTTCAAAATGAAGGATAGTGATTTGGAGCAGCTGGCCACGTTTATGGGACACACCCAAAAAACTCACGGGGAGTGGTACCGACTTCCTTCAGACATCTACCAAACCGCGAAAGTGTCCAAACTGTTGCTTCTCTCACATGACAATAATTTTGATAAATACAAAGGCAAAAATTTAGAAGAAATCGATATAGAAATGAATGAAATTGAGGAAGATGTAGATGAAGAGAGCGACGATGAAAATACTCACAATCAACTCGAGAACATCACAGTTCCAGAAACTGTGAAAAATTCCACCAGTACAAAAGAGGAACTTCCCCTGCTTAGTAAGAAAAAGAAAATTTTACGAACCGCGTGGACAAAACAGGAGAAGGAAACAACCGAGAAACATTTTGCGCACCACATAAAAACAAGAAGGGTTCCAAAGAAACAAGAGGTGTTAGAATTTACTGACAAGAATCCAACACTCTTTAAAAACAGGTCATGGTCAGTAATCAAAACATATGTTTTTAATCAGTTTAAAAAATAAACTGTTTTAAGGTAGTAAATGTTCCAAACATTTTAGTTTGGTTATTTGTTTTGGTTTATAAATTGTCACTTTATTTTTTTAAATGGAGATAGGTATTGTTTTTTAAAAGTAAAGGTGTTTTGTTGCCTGTTATATTTTTTCAATAAAATGTAGCGACATAGAATTTCACATTTATTTAATGATAAATAAAATAAACTGTTTCTTTAAATGTTTCATTAATTCTTTCAATTAAAATCCCTAATTTCCCTAATTACCAAAATAAGTGATATAGATATTATACATAAAAATGAAGAATAAATAAATGAATAAAAAAATGACAAAAATAATAGTAATTACTTTATAAAATAATAAAAATTTTAAATCCGAAAAAAAATATTGTGGAAAACCTAAGAGCTGCATTCCTTTGGGTGATTTAACAATTCGAAATCGGTGATTTATTGTCGTAAGCAAGAAAGGATCAGAGCTCTGTTCTCAGTCTCAAGGTATAAGAAAGTATCGCCATCGCCTAAAATTAATTGGGTGCAAAGTTATCCGCTAACTTGTGTTGGATGCAAATAGGTCTAAGAAACCAAAGTGCCATATATACGAAGTATATATGGGGATATTTATTGGAAATGTGACGTCACACGTCTAAAAATAACCGGACGCAAATTTAACCGCTAAAATGGATGGGATGCGAATTGGTCTAAATTTCGAAAGCAACTATATACACAATGTATATCAAGGGACGCTCAATGGGAATCTTTCCTGAATGGACGCAAAATGGGGCGACAGATAAGAATATATATATATATATATATATATATATATATATATATATATGGTACGTTCCACGCCGAATTTAGATTTTTTTTTAGATTTAGCCCAAAATCAACTAAAACGGTCCTTTTGGGCCCCCGAAACTCCCCCTAAATTTTTAGGGCCCCAAGTGGAATAGAACTCAAGTTATGGACAATTGAAAATTGAAATTTTCAGGATCGGCTCCAAAACCAAAAATTTTCAACCATCCATAACTTGTAAAAATACCCATTTTTATGAAAAAAGTTTCAAACAAAAATTGTTTGCAATGCTTTATACTTTCGGAAACCGCTAAAAAAAAGTTCATCTGACATGGTTCACTAGTGACGAGTCTTGGCGCCATTAGTCGTCAGGCCGCCAAAAAAAAAAACATTATCAGCTTTCCTGGCCAAAAAAATCAGGAGCGTAGCTGGATTCGATACAAAACTTTTCAGTCCAAACAAAAGTTAGCCAGACCTAAGGGCTCCGAGAAAAAAAATGATTTTTAGGTTCAGCTTCAAAACCAAAAATTTTCAACCATCCATAACTTGTAAACATACCCATTTTTATGAAAAAAGTTTTAAACAAAAGTTGTTTGCAATGCTTCAAACTTTTGGAAACTGTTAAAAAAAAGTTCATCCAGCACGGTTCACTGTTGATGGGTCTGGGCGCCATTATTCGTCAGGCCGCCAAAAATAAACATATTCAGCGTTCCTGACCAAAAAAATCGGGAACGTAGGTGGATCTGATACAAAACTTTTGAGCCCACACAGAAGTTCGCCAGACCTAAGGGCTGGTCCCAAATTTGAATATTTGTGTTGAAAATTCAAATTTCCAGAACAATTCTTGTGGAAGGTTGCTTCAGCGTTGTCGTCAACCGTTGTGGACCTTCAAAAACATCAACAAGAGCAACAATTTGGGTGAGAGTCGCTTCTTGGATAAAAAATATGCGTCAAGCGAAGTCGTCTGGGCTCAAAATTCAAGTATTTTGAGGAATTTTGAGTTTTTGAGCCGCCGGGACTTGGAAAATGCTCTACTTATATGAAAATAGCATGCCAACCTTAGTAATGTTGATCCCCAGCAACTTCTAGAAAAAATGTCGCTCATGGTTTGATATTGACTGGCAAACAGTGGATTTCTGGGGACTCAATGGAATTTTTTTTATATCAAGGGATTTTTGCCGGATTTTACCAATTTTTTCTCGGAACCGTTTGGTCTGGCTAACTTCTGTTTGGGCTTAAAAGTTTTGTATCGGATCCAGCTACGCTCCTGATTTTTTTGGTCAGGGGAGTTGATAATATTTTTTTTTTGCGGCCTGACGAATAATGGCGCCCAGACCCATCAACAGTGAACCGTGCTGGATGAACTTTTTTTTAACAGTTTCCAAAAGTTTGAAGCATTGCAAACAACTTTTGTTTAAAACTTTTTTCATAAAAATGGGTACGTTTACAAGTTATGGATGGTTGAAAATTTTTGGTTTTGAAGCTGAACCTAAAAACCATTTTTTTTCTTGGAGCCCTTAGGTCTGGCTAACTTTTGTTTGGACTGAAAAGTTTTGTATCGAATCCAGCTACGCTCCTGATTTTTTTGGCCAGGAAAGCTGATAATGTTTTTTTTTTGGCGGCCTGACGACTAATGGCGCCAAGACTCGTCACTAGTGAACCATGTCAGATGAACTTTTTTTTAGCGGTTTCCGAAAGTATAAAGCATTGCAAACAACTTTTGTTTGAAACTTTTTTCATAAAAATGGGTATTTTTACAAGTTATGGATGGTTGAAAATTTTTGGTTTTGGAGCCGATCCTGAAAATTTCAATTTTCAATTGTCCATAACTTGAGTTCTATTCCACTTGGGGCCCTAAAAATTTAGGGGGAGTTTCGGGGGCCCAAAAGGACCGTTTTAGTTGATTTTGGGCCAAATCTAAAAAAAAATCTAAATTCGGCGTGGAACGTACCATATATATATATATATATATATATATATATATATATATATATATATATATTAAAATTTGTGGTTGTGGCTAACTTCATACCTATAAAATACACACGACTTTACCTATTACCAGTTACTTAATAGTTAATAATAATAATAGTTAAATGTTAGTTAAGATACCGGAATTACCCCGAGATATCACACCTCCCCGCAGTGTACTCCACAACACAGTTTTTGTGACTTTTGTCATTGAACATATATATCAAGATGTTATTTTGTGTGTTGTATATTGCAACACCGGTATTGACATCAGTCTCGTGAGAAGTGGATTTTCGATATAGTTAATGATTTAAATGTGGAGGTAAATCGTGGCATAAACAGCAAATTAAATAAAACTGGTGATATTGTAAAGTAAAGTGTTGGCTTCTAACCACCGGTGAAGTATGAATTTGATGTAATATTGATCATAAGATTTTGAAATCTGATGTGGAACTTCAAGATTAATGAAAACTCAAAAAAGTGACTTAAAGTGTGGGTTGTTCTATTGTAACTTGAGTCTGTTTTATTTTCAGATTCCGAGACATACATATTTTTAAATTCTATTGTAGTTTCCACATAAGGACCATGACGGTTGTAGTGCCTTGTCCTATATATTCTAATTCATTCTAAACTATCAAGTGCTTTTGCTTTAAACTCTTTGTTCTACTTATATCGTATATAAGATATAATACATATATTTATTTAATTATAGATGGTACTCTGCCACGCAACAATATTTAAACATGAAAATCATAGAACGGACATACAGCTCAGATCCAGAGCCTTCTGAAGCAAAAAAAATTTTCAAGGCACTGTTACCTAGCAACGATAAAATAATGAAAGACGCTGAAAGCATTTTTGAGACATTCATGAACAAGCTTGTAAAAGAAGAAGAAGAGCTACAAATGGTAAGTTATATGTCTAGTAATTCATATTTAATTAGCAAATAATTAATAATACAGTTAATACACAATGAATTTGTTGTTGATTAGTATTAGGTTACTGTCATTATGACATATTTTTATATCATCAATATGTATGAAACTGACTGTTACATACACAGTCAGTGTATATCCCGCATAGGTTCTGCTGTGCCTTGATGGATCGGAAGCAAATTCGGCGTACATGTTCTTTGTACTTGGGAATCCAATCTTCCTTCTATCAACCTTTGAGTCAAGCTATTTTACTCTTAACCGTATTATAAGCATATTAAAGGATAAAGAGTGCTTGTCCGCTATCTGCTACTTTTTATATGTGCGAGAGTGAAAAACAATGTAGGCAGTGTGTCTGCCTCTTAAGGAATCCGCAATTGGAAAGAGAGGCAAACATTGCCTATAAGTTTCTATGCCTCTCGCAGAAGGAGTAGAACAGAATGGAGCAGATAGCGGACAAGCAGTGCTTTACTATGTCAGAGTCGAAACACTTAAAAGAATAGAAGAAAGTGCATTTGAGGCGTGTTGTCAAATAACCACTTTCTGTGCCACATTATAAATTGTACATTGCACTTTGTTAGCCACATAAATGGTGAAGGGTCAGGTGTATCTTAAGGTTAGATCATTGTTAGCTAATTATAAGGATTAGAATTAGAAATGTTTACAACTGTATCTTATGGGAGGTGATGGATGGAAAGATAAATGATGTAGCTATATTTCCAACACACGACCTGACATTGTGCTGAAATGATACAGGATGTTTACACAAAAATATTTTTTAACAAAACGCAAACATGGCTTTTATATCTAGGGAAAGATCAAGTTTATTTGACGTCAAAAATTGCTGTAATATTGGAAAACAATCTTTGCCTGCATCTTCATTGAATTTTCGTTTCCAATAATTTCAGTTTTCTTATAAAAGCTGATATTTTTTCCATTGATTTCAAAAGGTGTATGTTCCTTTCCTGCAGAAAGCGATTAAGAGAGTTCAGCTTTCCAAAAATGTCACATAAATATGCCAGTCTTATTAAAAAATCGGCATGAGCAAAATATTCTCCATCTTTGTATCCTTCTTCTCTAAGGAACATAAAAATTTCTTGTCGCAATTCAGTTGTACTAGACATTACTAGACTAAACATTACCACAAGCACCATACACTGTTTTATGTTGTGCGCTCCTATAGCACAACAAAGGCAAGTGTTCGGCTCCCAGATCATCGCACAGATTTTTAAAAAAACTTGCTTTCAGTTAACGAAATTTTATAAAATTTACCACATTCACCACACATTCTAACACCTGATCAGATGCTTTGACGCAAGTTCTATGAATAATGCAATGGGCCCACAGTGCATTTGAAGATTTACTTTGAATGAGCGCCTGTAATTCTCCGTAACAACATGGAGCGAGCTCCATCAGTACAGACACCAACACATTTAGGCCATTTCAAATTATTTTCTGATATGAATCTATCATATATCTCGAACATGTCCTGAGCCTTCGCCCCTGCTGTGATATTTTTACAAAACAGCAGGTCTTCTTTAATATTATTACCATCTATAAACCATACATACAATATCAATTGAGCTTCATTACTATTACACGTAGCCTCATCTAACTGCAATCCAAGTTCATCTCCTTTAATCTTCTCAATTATTTGTTCATTGATATCCTCCGCCAAATGTATTCTCTAATTGTGTTATTGTACAAAGGCACTTGTTAAAGCAGCTGCCCAGCAGACTCGCCCATCATGATATTCACCATATCTATAGCAGCTGGTAGAATAAGTTCTTCTGCAATGGTATTCTTACATTTCGCGATTATGTAAGCCAACTTGTAAGATGTTAGTGAAACGATATTTGGTATTAATACTGTTTTAAAAATGTATTTTTTGTTGTTCCAATCCTTCAATTTCCTGGCAAAAAATCATGAGGTTTGCCAACCATCCTGTTGTGATTAGTTTCTAAATGGCGCTTCACTTTAATTGGAAGCATACTTTCTGTTACCAAAACTTTCATATACAGTACACCTGGTGGTCTCTCCTCTCCGTTAATTTGTGTTAACGTGAAACAAAACTCTAAATATGTGTCATCGTACATATTTACGATATTTTCATTTCTTCACACTCATGCCACTAGTTGAAAGTATACTTTCTCTATTTACACCATTACGTTTATTACTGTTCAAAAATCGATCCATTATCAATGATACAAGGGCCAAAAATTACAAAAATATTTATCAAAGACTACAAACAAAAAGTAATATAACTCTAACTATATTACAACTTAATCTATTTATGTCTATCTAATTCTAAATCTATCTAATTTATCTATTTATTATCTGTTTATGTATATGAAGCGCTGAGCTTAACTTCACCAGACTAAAATTGTAAGTGAATTGAATCAGTTAAGCTTGCTTATATACCTTCCGCAAGATCTTCCAGAATATTTCAAATCTGCCGCGAAGAATCTACGCATCTCGACGTGCCTAGTGCAATCATATGACGCTGTTGAGAAGACGTAGCGTTGCGGGTAAGGGTATTCTTTGCCGATGCCTTTGTTTTCATACAACGTCAAATAATAAAACCACACGAAAAATTTAGATAATCTGAACTCGCGTTTTTGTTTAGTTTCCAAAAAAAAAAACACCCTTTATTCGCAAACACAGAAATATGTTCTTCCAGTTCTCTCTTCGCCACATCCGATGACCACTCGTTCGTTCTCCCGAGCTGGTTCCTCTCGTCTCTGTGAATCCTCGAATTCTCTCTCCGCAATCTGGTAGTTCTCCCGGTGATTCCCCGAGCCGTAGCTAGCTCAGCAGATGGTTTCATCCCACGCTGAAAGTCGGCAATCAAGTCCGGCTCCAGCAACGAAACGGACTCCGGGAACACAAGTTTCCTATCATTCGGCGCTTCCTGACAACGTTGAGTGCCCTCACTCATCCAACATGTGAACGGAAATTTAAGTATAATTAACTGGTTGGCATACTCCAGACCGAACTAATCTAAGATAAAGAAAAACAAGAACATACTTGGCTGAGCATATTATACAAAAGAAAAAGAACGAATTTATGGAATTACACAAATAGGGGTACCCTTTGGTGTACATGTACAAATACTTAATTATGATCACCATAGGGGGCCCACACTTCTCTCGGTGATTGCTCAGGTATTCCGATACTGTTACTGGCTTCACACGCTTTATCGGTGGACGCCAAACGGGCTCTACCACCCAGCGTCAGATTGCCCAGTATCACCTGACCCCATACCAACCCTTGTGAACTATTCAGCCTCAGTGAGCCTCAGAACTATTCGTGAGCCCCTTTACCATTCATCACAATGGATCCATGACCTCGTATTTTCTACCCTAGCTACTCCATTATACTGTATTCGGGACTTGTCTGCAACAGGAATTTCAGCCACTCTATTCCGCTCATTACTTAGCTAGCTCCTCCACGACTGAATGGACCCCGCCATTATGCTAGTAACTTTTGACTTGTTCCTTGAGCAGTAGAACTCGTAATTTTGATGAGCACCAGGTCGCCCATTTTATAAGGTCGAGCCCTTGAACGCCTTTGATCAAAGCGTCGCTTTTGGTTCGCTTGATATTTTCCAACATATTCCTTCATTCTCTCACGAACTGCTGTTACGTTGACTTCTCGATCTTCCAAATCGAATCTTCTCTGCGAAACAACATGATAACCTATTAGTGCCTGACTTGGCCTCACCCCTATACCTATACCTTTATTAGAATTGTACCATTTTGACCCAATTGTACGTTTGTAACATTTTCGTTCCACCGGTCGTCATCAGTGGTTGCTCCCATAGTAGAGAGTGAGTCTAAGATTGTGCGATTATATCGTTCGACCTGCCCATTGCCACGTAGAATTGCTACTGCTTTCAAATAATGTCTGATATTTTTTCTACGCAAAAGTTGCGAAACTGTTTGCTTGTAAATGACGTACTTCTATGCGTAATAAGTCTGTATGGAACCAATAAATACCTCTATCATATCTTTCAAGCACTTTATGGCCACCCGTGTTGTTGTAGTCTTTACTGGAGAAATAGGTATAAATTTTGTGAACGCATCTGCGATTACTAAAATATATGTTTTTCCCGATTTAGTTTTTATAAAAGGACCCAAATGGTCAGCATGAATTGTATGGAACCAAATTTATTTAATTCAAAGTGTCCCACACACTTTGTCACCATACACCACAGTCCCAAGTCCGTTATTTTATACACTCTCCCCCCCCCCCCCTTTGAGCGCATAATTGTTGAAAATTTGTTAGTTGTTATTATGATCCCCTGATTCTAAAATCTGTCTTATACTACGAATGTGTTTATCATGCTGTTGGGTTGTCAGCAGCCAATCAGACTCGTTGATAACAGACAAACTGAGATGTTTTACTGTGGCGGATTTCTACTGAGCGCGTCAACATGTTGCATTTGTTGGCAATTTCGATGTTTTATTCTCGAACTGGTATTCATTTAGGGCAAATACCTATCGACCAATATGTACATTTACTTCACTTTTTGTGAAAGCGTACTTAACTGCAGTAGAATCAGTAACTAAGGCGAATTATCTTCCCAACAAATACTGTCGAAATCGTTTTACTGGAGAGACTATCGCCATTACCTCAAATTCGTATGAATGAAACTTTTGTTCATAATTAGATGTTTGTCGACTAAAATAACTTATTACACTCTCAATAGTATTGTAACGTTTATTTTAATTTATTTGCAAAGTTTTAATTACACACTACACACTACTTAATTTATCTAGACTATTACTGAACTAATTAATTTATATAACACACTTCACTTTTAATTTATTTGTACAATTCTCACTTGTCCGTTTTTCGCACTGTTTACTCACGCGGCTTCTCGTCTAATCTCCTCGTCTCCTCGTCCGCAGCTTTCGCTTTTTTATAGTCCTCCATTATGTCTCCAGAACCTACTAGAGAGAACTCGATCCTTCATTTCCCTAATAATGTTTATTCTAGAAAGGCCCGGAACGTAATAAATCATGCTTCTTTTAATAAGAATATTCGGGAGTATTTTGCAACTGTTTTTATGACTCAATTAGCGGCCTCCCTTTGAGGTAAGCCTCCGTCCGATAAGGAGAACGCTTACGCTGGTTGTTTACATTTCGCGTTACACTATCATGGACCTGTATCAAAAATACCAGCTAAACTCCATGTACTTGCGTCTGTATATATAAGATTATTTTCAAGGTAGGATCGAACAAAGCGAGTACTGCTTTCGATATCAGCTTTTGCTGTAACACTTTAAATGCCTTCTTCTGAGCTTCTCTCCAATACCAAATACCAAGTGGTCTTTTGATAAAAGGACGGTTTAAGGTTTTGATATATTGATATAATACCACGATTTTTAATCAATTTGCGAAAATACCCAGCCAAACCTAAATATTAACGCACTTGATGAACGTCTTTAGGTTTTGGGGAACCTCGAACTGCCGTTATTTTATTGATAGTTGGTCGAATAGTAGCCCCATTGATGTAGTACCCCAAATATTCGATATCTGATTTTAAAAAGAAACATTTCTTCAAATTCAACGTAAACTTGTTTTTTTAAACTTCTAGACTCTCTTTCAAACCCAATAATGCTTCCTTAGGGCTTTTGGCTGGTATAAGTACATCATCCAAATATACCAACACCTTATTGAATCTCAGCTGCCCCAGAGCCATATTGAGCGTCCTTTGAAAAACTGCGGGAGCATTAGTTAATTCCAAAGGAACAAGCAGAAATTCAGTGATTGTCCTGTGTGACAAACACAGTCTTTTGTATATATTCGGGTGATATCAGTACCTGATAATACCCTGAGAACAAATCTAAACTACTGTGCATTCGAACTTAGTTAAACGTCGTAACTGCTCCTCAACTTGGGGCAAAGGATATTTATCTTTTATCAGGATTTTATTGCTTGCATGATGATCCACGTTCAATCTTTTGGACCCATCTTTTTTGTTAACTAACAATACTGCATTCACGTAAGGAGAAATCGACTCCCTAATAATTCCATTTTGCAATTGATCATGTAAAAGGTCTCGAATTTGTGACCTATCATAATCAGAGTATTGTCTAGGCCTATGTACAATAGGTTTATCAGAGTGTTAATGTGATTTTCATTTCAACGATGGATGCAACATTTAATTCGGAAAAATTGGTGGCAGTACACATGAGGTATTCATTTACTAGGTCACATATTTCTTCAATCAAAACAGGATCCTTTGTCCCAACATTAATATCTAAACTTTTAAGTGTATTGCAGTTGATTTCCTAAAAATTATCTGTTTGTGTGAAGCTTAACCGATTGTGAGCTTTCGAGTAATTATATCATATTGCTCAGTGAAAGTTTAACCCAACAATACCTCAACTCCCATGATATAAACATCAACCACATAGAGTTCTAGACGGAATACATTTTTGTATTCCGTCTACGTCAATTTCAGCTCGAACAAAGAACTTTGGCTATAGTTCAGATTTGGCAAAATTTGACAGCACAATAACATTTTGAACAGATAAAAATTTCTGTGGAAACTGTAAAAATTAAAGGTCCTAATGTAGTACATACTCCCTCTTTTACTTAATTTGTAGAGCATAAAAATTATGATAATAGTAATAATCCATATAAACCATAATATTGACACCTAATAATAAAAATAATAATAATAATAATAAAGTAAATGAAGTATAAGTAATTAATGTAATAAAATCTTAAGACAAAAAAATTAATATGTAGGCACATAATTTGTAAAAAAAACTGTCTGTGTGGGCCAGATGGCGAGAACTGAGACTGAGATCAGTTGAGTTCGAGACGCTTAAGATCAAGACGCTTTAGATCGAGACGACGGCACTTCTGGAACAAAGAAATAAAAACGACTTTGAGCAACTCATTCTCTCTGTTAATATATATACAATAATAAATTCTATTACTTTAGACTTGGTGAAATTGTAGGATCAAATAATCAGAACAAATATAAATCAGATAGTATCATAGTTTATCGTTTTTCTCTATTTTCGTCTGGCTTGTGCAATGGGTATTAGGGGAGTAACGCGCAAAATACCCACCAGACCTCAAACACACTAGTACTGGGCGTGCAGGGGGTACTAAGGGAGAAACGCGCGAAGTACCCGCCCCAGCTACTAGGAAACAACAATATCATAAACATCTAGGGCCGAGTGTGCAATGGTACTAACGGAGAGACGCGCGAAGTACCACCCGAGATCCTAGGAAAACGCAATACACTAGCACTGATCGTGCAATGGTACCAGGGGAGTAACGCGCAAGGTACCCGTCACCTACTAGTGGCAATTACCCCAAGAACGTGCAATGAGTACTAAGGGAGAAACGCGCGAAGTACCCTGTCTTGAGATAAAAGGCGGCACCGTGTTGACAGTGACTGACTATAATGTTTGGAATACCAAATAGAGACAACTACGAATATTTCTCATTTCTAAATATCGACGGTTAATTAATTAAAGAGTTAGTTAGTTAATCAACAGTCTAAGAATGAATGGCTCAGTGATAAACTCACCAATTAGTGGCTTCTTCCAATTACTCTGCTCAATACGAATGTCTTTTGCACAGTTAAATAAATATCACGTACTTAACAACACTAACTCTCATGAGCGATGGTATAAGACTAACACGCCTTTTTAAAACTGTAACGCACTCAGAATCTTCCCTTTTGCCGTTCTTAGGGATGGGCCCGACACTTGAGACACACGACTCATATAAGGCGAACCACGTGTTGTTTTCTCTAGGCGAAATATAAATAAAAATTTGAAAAGCAGGGGGAATGGAAGTAAAATAGGTAGAAAGTAATAGATAAATAAAATCAGCCTTACACTAATATATTAGCAAGTTACTCGCGGCTCCTTGGGGCGCCGCGGCACACAGTTTGGGAATCACTGCTTTAAATACATTTGGCATTATTGCTGTAAGTATATAACGCAGTGCTTTTCACATGTTAGAGAGCAATCAAAAAAGTGATCTACGAGTTAATTCATGTAACACCTGGCAGGGTGTTTAAGAAATTTTGGCATAATTTGAAAAATAATACCCTGTATATATAGCTAAATAATTTGTGTGGAAAATTAAAGGGAGGTATTACCAGCAGATACAATAAAGTAATGAGTTTCGCTCGGCTAAATATGCAGTGTAGTAGGTTGTATGTAGGTACTAGATGGAACATGCCGATTAGCAGGTTCCTATAATTACACAGGATGTAGGTTGGGTTTCAAGCAAAACAAATATTTGAATTCTGCTGAGGTAAGGGAAATTACTTTGTAGCATGCGAGGCCATGTTAAAACTCGCGTTTTCTTTGTAAATTTTCGCTGGAGCCGCTGGGGGAAAGATGATATGGGCGAATTAACTTGACCAATTAGGAAGTAGTGGGGAGAAATTACAATGAGCGACTTGGTCAAGAAGGTATGGTCTAATTTACCTCGCCAATTAGAAAGATGGAAGGGAATTAATTTTTAACCTAATTGTTGGCTTCGTACCGTAAGGGAAGGAATCTTGGAGCCTCGCAGAACGGGGAATCGTGGAGTGTCTAGTCGGGGCTCGGACTCTTAGTAATGTCACGTATTCCCATAGAGTTTGGTAGTGTCAGAAATTTGCGAAAGTGTTCTCTTTTTGGGTTAGTTAGATTCAAGGTGAGTTGAGTAAATTTCGGAATATGCAAGACCGTTTTGCTACAACCTCGAAATCTCGCGAAAATTCTCTAGGGTTTAGAGTAAACTTCTTTGTTATAGATACTCAGGGTTAAAGATAAATATTACTTTACTTTTTGTACTTTACTATTCACTTTAGTATTTACTGTTACTTCACTATTCGTACATAACGATGTGTTTGTGTTAAATTTGTGGTTTATTTAGCGGCGTTATGGTTAAGGTTCGTAATATTTAGCTACGATTTTGGGAATTTCATTTTAGTAGTTTTATTTCACCAAAAGATATTTGTTTATTGTGGGTTTCATTTTTTTTGGTATTTGTTACACGTAGCGGCATTAATTTGTTTAAGTAATTATTCTATTTTGGTTGTTTTGGTTCAATATAATTTAACTTTTTTTAGTTGTTTAATTTCTCTTCAAGAACAATGGCGAGCAGGAATTTTTTAGACATATCCCACATTGTATAATAAATGAGGGTATAGGGTATAGGTACATAATCGAGGGTAATTGATCGAATCTAAGCTAACTTTTCAAAATAATATAAAGGATACCTTCTTATACTTAAAGACTCCGTACCTATTTAGTATTATTATTACGTATTGTTTATTTTTACTCTTGATGTTACAAATATCAAAGTGCTCACTGTTACTATCTGCTCAAGTCTTGAAACCTACAATGTGTTTAATATTCGTATGAAAGTTGGGACATAAATTTCAATGTATCGTTTAGCAAATACCTATAACAGGGAAACTTCATACAATATACACAAATTTACATAACATCATACATATTTAAATGTTTCATTTTTATCTGCACTAAAAGATAACTTTCCCTTTTGTACAATTATTTATTTATATGTTGTGTACAAAATGTGTTAATCTACATTTGATTTGACTTGTTACAAGCTGATACTGTAAGTAAATATCGAAAATATTTCATAAAAAATTGTCAACTATACTTTCTTTTCTTTCATAATTTTTCTTCGGAATTTCAGTTTATCTGCTAACTCTGACAGGTCGATAATAGATAAACTGCCATGTCGTGAATTTCATTATCACCAACGCTTTCCTTATCTGGATTTGAAATGCATAAAATTTTTATTACTCTCCTAACTATTTATTGTGTACAGTTGGCAGGGTTATTTCCTCAGTTCTCTCTAGTCTAAGGTGGTGGGTGCATTTTTGTGGCATTTTCGAGGTGCTGTCCTATAACATGGATAAGACTGAGGGTTTGTTAGGCGTGAAGGGCTTTGAACTGTGGGTAAGGGAGTTTTACTCATACATACTATTTTATTATCTCTTTATATGATTGGATGGGTGATTAATATGAGCACTGACCTTGGATTGAGAACAAGCATGCCTTTTTAATCTAATCTAGTGGATTTTTAGTAGATAAATAAATTAAGTGCATTTGGAGTTGTTGTTTGTCATTTGTTGGTTATGTTCCATTGGTTACTTTCATAGACATAATACTGTATAGACTACGGATCGGTATAAGGCGCGATGTGCCGAGTGGGAGCGAGAGGCAAATAAATAAGGCGACTTGTCTCTCACTCTAAATGAGCGGAGTTGCCAACTCCGTAACCATGACGATGTAACCTCTTGCCTTGTCAGTTACGTCACGTCCTTTTATTTTGGAGGTCGCGGATTCTAAACTCCAAGAAAACGAACTTTTTCTTCTCAATTCTACTATTTTCCCGCTATATTTACAATTTTATTTCATTTCTTATATTTTCTCAACAGTTTTCGAAGATAAGTGATAACAAATTCTTGATTAGGTTGACATATGATTGACATAAGGCTGTAGAGGTAGAGCGTCATGGTTACGGAGTTGTTAGCTCCGCCCATTTAGAGTGAGAGACAAGAGACAAGTCGCCTTATTTATTTGCCTCTCGCTCCCACTCGGCACATCGCGCCTTATACCGATCCGTAGTCTATACAGTATTATGTCTATGAATGCGCCTTGCTAAAAAATGTCAAAATTGACATAATCTCACTTTTTTAATAAAAATTGAAACTACTCCAATCGGTTAATAGTGTCTTGAAAAAGACAGCTCACTTATCTACGCCTAATTAATAGAGCCAAGCTGTCTTTTACAAGACACTAGTAACTGATTGGAGCAGTTTCAATTTTTATTAAAAAAGTGAGGTTATGTCAATTTTGACATTTTTTAGTAAGGCGCATTCACAAACACTATCCACAGCCTACTATGAGGTGAAATTTAAAAAAACACCCGATAGTATAATATATTCCAATATTATTTCTAGTATTTCATTTCATGCAATATTTTATGCAATTTCTTTCCTTATATTGTAACTGAATCATAGATTAAGTACCCAATCACAATTAGCTGCAGCCTTATTTACCGCAATAATAAACTCAAGAAATTGAAGATTATTGATGAATTAATTATTGAAGTAGAATTAAATTGAAGCTGAGATTGTCGTTACAATGTAAGATATAAAGGTGACTCATTTAAAAGTAGTACTACTGTTGATTATATTTTTGGTATGGACAAAGAAATAATGAGATGCTTATGAACTAAATCATTATATTTTTTATTTCATCAGAAGGACCAAGGTACTCAAACGGACCAAAGGAAAATGAACGCCAAATCCATCCAGACTGATAAGGTTAAGCGCAAACACGCCGAGGTAGGTATCTTCCAAACAAAAACTATCTTTTTGGACTACTAAAATAATAAAGCCGCTTCAACTCAAATTCTCATTTTCACAATTCTCTACTCTCAGGTCCAGGTAGACATCGACCACCCACACACAGTGCTGTTGCAAGAGATCAAGACCAAGCTGGACAAAGAGCAGGAGAAGACCACAAAATCCCTCACGACTCTCCATACCAAAGTGACCGATATCAGCTCCAAACTGACCAAGGAGTATGGCAACATCACGACGACATTCAAGCAGGACTGCGACAGGAAGGAGAGATACGAGCTCGAAATAAAAAGATTAAAGTAATGGTAGTCGAGGTGATTTTGTGATGTCCATTTGAACGGTTGGGTTTCAGGCAGACGCTACATGACGCTGAGAGACGTAAAGAGTGGGAGATACAGAAGAACCTTGATATGAAAAAGATACTGTTGGACCAGATTCATGAGAAGTATACTTGCCAGGTGTATCTCTGCAATTAGTAAGTTTCGATTTGGATGCCTAAGTTAAGATTATATCTCAGGTGGATATCTCAAAAGATGTGATAACACTGATAACCATTTTGAAGTTGAACTGTTTAAGGTATAGAGTTTTACTGGACTTCAAATAGCCCATTTAAGTGTATAAGGTACTATCAAATCAGGTAAATGAAGAACATAGTTTTCACGTTTATTTCTACATTTTCAAATTGTGAGTTTTAATTTAAATTACCTTTGACATTGATGTAACTGGATTTCACCTCTGGTTTATCATAGTCTTCTTTCATTTTAACGTTTGACTTTGTGAAGATTCACATTTTGAACATAATTTTTTCTCCAGCTTGATCCAAAAGAGCGACTACATGATCTCCTACCTGAACAACTTGATCAAACACCTGACGCCATCCTCGATCCCGAACGTGGCCAACGCCAAACAGGAAATACAATTTTGGCAAGGACAACATTGCACTGCGGAAACTTACATAAAAGACATAAATGTATGTCCATGCCCCGGTTAATGTGACAAACTCGTTTATTCGAGGTATTTTCAGAAATTGTTCAAAGAAGTCGTATTCGAATTCAGTCAAATAGGAGAGAGTAACAAACTGAAGGATTGGCCGGAGCCGATCACGCTCCCAAAGGAGGATAACCTGATCTTTTCGAGTTTCGTACCGGCCATACAGAATATTCTCGAGTCAGAGAGTAAAATGGCTCAGACCCTGTAAGTACAGTAAACTGGCTAAGTAAGTACAAGCTTGTTGCAATTAGAAAACGTGTTACACACATGTTATTTCTAGTTACTCACTTATGTATAATCGATAATGATAAAAACAGAGGAGAAAATGTGTGAAAAGCTAGAAATATCATGTTTATGACATGAGTTTTAAAATTCTCTCACAATTGTCCTAACACTTCTTAATAACTTCCCAAAGTTTAATTTAATTTATAAATTTAAAATGAACTTAAACAGATGTAATTATTGTTCATTTTGTATACATATATGTGTTAATAACCTTTATAACACATTATTAAGTTTTTTTCAAGGAGGCGTTTTTTGTTTAATTATAAATTTATTCATGGAGTGTGCTATAGAAAGTATTTGGTAAATAGTGGATTAATATTTAACTAGGGATGGGGATGTAGAACAGTTCTAATCAAAGCGTTATATTGGCCATTCATTAAAATTTTGTTGAGCAGTTGTTAGTGGGAAGGCTACAACTATATTTAACTCGAAACCAAGTTTTAACTTTATTAATCTCATATTCAAGTTTTTCTGCGTACTTTCTTGTCACTTAAATGAATAATGGGTAATAATAATACAATTCCCAATAAACATTGAACTATAATCATATCAATTTTTGAATGATATATTTAATAAGTTTTCCTACAGGTTGTAAGTATGCTAACTCATTTTATTCCCTTATCTTGTTAAATGGCAATAATATTTCTCAGAAAATTGTATCTAAATAGTGGAATGATTCATAGCTTTCAGTATTTGTAATAGATGACAAACATTTCAAACAAAATAAATAGTTTATTTTTGCTATAAGTACACCTTACTTACACCAAAATATCAACATGTTTTTAACTAAAACTTACTGTTCAAATATAGTATCAACCTGACAGCTTTAAACTATTTTGCGGTACAAGACTGATTATCTGAACTGTTTTCTCTTTTCCAGCGCTCAATGGAACAGTTCTTATTCAAATCAAAAAAACGGAATGCCGTTATATAAAGACGCATACATGATGCATTCGCATCCCCAGATGGCTTCAATACGAATGGTAAATTATGGAGAGAACGCCTATTCGATACAGCAACAATACCTTGCCTGTACCATGGGTAAATATCAAACTTGAAAGAAACGTTTTTCAACTGTATATAAACTGCATATAAAATGTTAGGGGTTAATGCTCTCGTTACATATATGGTAGGTCTGGTCTGTAAAAGTAAGCAAATAGGAATTGGTTATAAATTTTGGTTAGGGGTTAATGCTTTCGTTACATATATGGTAGGTCTAGTCTGTAAAAGTGAGCAAATAGGAATCAGTATTATTTGGTAAAAGTATTATAAATTTTGGTTAATAATACAAAGTCATGTCAGGTATGCAGGATGAGCCTGCAATGAATACAAAGATAAAAGTTACAATATACCACAATGCAATAAAATAATGTAATAATCCAGAAATAGTCGATCAAAGGAAAAGGGAAGGAAAACCATAGCTATTTAGGGTGTCACTACATTACCATTATACAAGAAAACAGCATATTGTTGGTACTGCCCTGAGGTACATCACACAAAACTTCCTTAAACTGAGAATTTCGATTGTTTAATTTAATTCTGAGTGCCCTTTCACATACATAACTTCTAAACAAAATCAAGACTGTCCTTTTTTCCCTTTGGAAAAAAAACTGTGTCCTCCAACTCAATATATGTTTCTGACAATCAGTCAATTCTGTCACCAATTCCAATACCCTGCTTCATTTAGTGATGAAAATAGATTGCCTAATAATCTAGGATATATGAGAAAGGGAACAATGGTGAATTGAGGAAAATTATAGATGAGCCGCATATGCTGTAATCTGAATTATTATATTATTGTCTAAATTATTACATAAGAATTATCTAGCTGAACGGTATTTCTTATCTTCTAGGGCTTTGCTGTTTGCATGCGTTATGTCTCATCTACCATTGAAAGTATGTGAGTGTTATCCTTAACACCCTATATGTGAGGAATTATAGCTATAATTTAACGATACTACCTTAAGTGAAATGCATCATCAACCCTGAAAAATTAAGAACCCTGAGTGTGAGCCTACAAATTCTAACTTTTCAGTTGCTCCTGGAAATTTATAGCTCTGAGTAGGGACTCAAATCCTTATATAAATTGTGTCATCAACTTAGGTAGCCTTATTAGTAGAGCGCTGATGTGTAAAACCATGGGCTGTGGGTTTTAATCCCGCCCAGAGTTGTTAATTTTTCGAATTTGAGGATGCATTTTACCAAAGACGATTCTGTTATAGACTGTCAGATATTTTAAGTTTTTCATTAAACACCTCTCTCGTATTATCGGTTTTAGCTACAATAATAGCGACTTCGCTCAATAACATAGACATAACTTCACTCGAAGGCAGTCGTAAACACACTGACAGGCCTAGACCTAGACAAGAAATATCGCAATATCGGTTTATGAGCTTTCTAAATCATCCAGATCGCGTTATAGCCGTTTGAGCATCGTCCACGACGCGTCGTGGTCAACAAGAATGGACACAACGCGAAACATTAGTCATTTCGGTATTTGGTTGTTCAGCATCGTTTTTTTTTTTCGCTCAGTGAGCGTTTTCGATATTTGGGCGTAACATATCGAATTTTAACATGCCTTTACATTTCTTGTTGCTTAAGTAATTATTATTTCACTAGAGGAATAAAGTTGCATTATTCCACTGTTACAAAAATGGAAGACTAATAAATTGCTACAATTGAATGAAATTTATTCAAAAATTACTTATTCCGAATGGATGATAATAATAATTATTATCCATTCCTTCCATTTTCGCCACTTTTTCGAGCAAAAAAAAATTACAACACCTTAGCGACCAGCGCGCATCGCATTCTGAGTTTCACCAAGCTTTCAAAAGGAAGACACTGAACAGAAATTTAATGTGATGTTTTATTAATTTCAATAGTTTGGGCTTGTGATTGTGGATAGAACGTTATATTGCATTCGTGTTTTTTCATTCACTTAAGAATACTAAACGCTCGAGCTCCTATACAATAAATAACTAAAATATAATAGTCGGATAGGTTTTCACATGTACCTTATCGGTTTTTTCATGGCAATTTTCCGCGAATTTGAATCATTTCTGCCGACGGTTTTCCGACCTGCTAACGTTCTGCCACTGTTACACCGCTCTTAGTCAAGGTCTAAACAATGCCTCAAAAAAATTTAACGCGTGTACCTTGACGGTTTATCAGGCATGTTTTTCCGACGTGGAAAACTGGTCGCCATTTACGTATCCGGCCTATGCCAACCGGCAGAATAGCCATTTGGTGTTGGGTTAATGTTTTTACAATTAGTTATGAACTCAAATGTCGTGTACCTTATCGATACTGTTTTATGTAGCTAGGCTCTTGGACTAAACCATTCAGGAGATACGAGGGGGTAGGGGACATTTGACTAGAGCTGTACACTTTAAGGCAATACCTTATTTTCAGCAGCGCCGAACGCTGCCATGGCGTCGCGTTTCAGGCCCCCCGTTGCCTACATGCCCGGGCCTGTCGCCGTTCCGGCTGTCGTCCCTGGGCCCATCGTTGGTCCGGTCGTTCCGCCGCCACTCGCCGGCCCGAGCGGATCCGGGGGGCCCGTCGCAGTGCCTGGGCGCGTCTCCCCTGGCGCCCCCAGGGGAGGCCAGGGAAGCAGGCCGACCCCGCCGCCCGCGACCCCCACCCCTCCCGTCCGTTTGCACTCTCCGAGTCCCTCGGCGACCTCGAGCGAGGAGGTCGGGGAGGCGTCCGGATACAGCGGACGTCTCCTCCACCTCCTGTACCAGGATCCGGAGACCAATGAGAGTGTCACAGAAGAGGTGAGAATCAAGACTGAGGTGAGGCTTCGCTGGCGAAATATTTATTTCTCTTTTCGGTGATCTGTGAGGGTATTGTATTGTGCTGAGCTTATTGCATTAGAGGTAATGTGGGACACGGCGGTGTAGAAGGTAATCGTATTAATATATAGTTGACTAGAGTTCAGATTTTTATGCAGTATACTATCAAAAATATGCATGTAGTTTTTTAAAAGTATGCAGTTGGTTATTCCTTTTTAAGGAAGTATGCTGGTGATGTTTTAATTGTGCATTATACCCCATGTTCATTAAGCTTACGGAATTCACTACTAACAGTAAATTATACATTTTTACCTGCCTAAAGCATTTATATTCCTTCTGAATTTAAAGAAATAAAATCATCCGAAACTCAACACACACAAATATTATTACATAATAGTAATATTTACAGTTTGTTTGTAGAAAATTGGCACTTCTCCAATTTTTAACCTTTTTTGATACTTCTTGCCTTCTTTATATTTAAAAATTCCAGAAAATAAGGGAAATGGAATACTTTCCTTAATTTTTTGCACATTTTTACGATATTAAATGTAATGAAAATTGAATGAAATATATGCATAACTATGTTATTGTAAAAACCCTCTATGGTTTATAGAGAAGAAGAGAACAGTAGCTCAAAACTGAGTCACCTAAGCTCTCGTTTATGCCTTATTTAAGCGTCCATTGCCTTTTTGTCATCTTAACTAAAAATGGAAATAAAGCAGGATAAATTGTACCCTCTTCTATCCACTATATTTTTAGATTAAATCAAAACTAATAAAGTGGAGGCCATTATAAGATGCAATGAAATTAAGTAGCCTACTTTAAAAGCCTGATGAGTTAATAGCAAAGAAAGAAACTGTAATATTATATGCAATATGCAAGCAGAATGTAGATAGCAGTATAGTATAGAAAAAGTAACAGATTACTAGTATTATGCTTGCTGAAAAGGTAGATACACAATTAGGTAGACATATTTACCATACATTAAACACAACAATAGTAATTACCTAATGAACAACCAAGTGACGTTCAACAAGCCAAAAAAGACCTAAGACAATTTGTTACAGAGCAGATGTTAATAGACGGAAAGCTGGCTACAGGTCGAGCGACATGCCTCTGTGTACAAACTTTCTTACCTGGAGAAGGTTCGATTGGATGGCGCAAAGCAATCGCACGAACGTCAGAAGGCCACCTGGAAGATCAAAGCGGTGAGAGGAGGGGGAAGGTGTAAATTTTCTTTGCCAAAAAACTGACGATTGGCACGGCTGAAAAGTTGGATAGGTATCGAAGAGAGGGTGAGGATTCGGGATACAAACTGTCAGAAGGGCAACCAGAAGCTAAAGGGTTGTCAGAAGCCACCAAAGTGGGGAAAATTTCGGAAAATTTACATTTCGAGGAAAACTTCTGACAATTTGCATTTACCTTCTATACGATTGAAAGAATGAACCTGCAAAGTGTCAGAAGGCAGGGTGGAAGATAAGTCCGAAAATTAATTGGTTTCCGTTAACCCAAGCACGGCAGCGTGCCTAGGTAATCTACTTCTTTTATATGTCGATTTCGACAACGCATCTGTTCAATTACCCTTCTGACAATTTATTAGAATACTGATTGGATACTATGGGATACTTAATGGGACCTTGCAGAGGGTATGAGGGGGTGAAATGGTCACTCGAATATCTTCGCGTAACGTTATGTCGCGCATTTATTCGATAATTCAATAATTATTTTGAATTCAGGCGTCGGCGCCTGCCACTCTTTTACCTTGGCGTCAATGGCGTCCCAAGCCAAAATGAATACAGCCGAGACTACAGCCTCTCTCCCTCTCTAGTCTCATTCAAAGAACTACAGTCATTTTGGAGCGAGAGAGAGAGAGAGAAAGAGACAAAAGACGAACGAGCGGATGTTCGGTAGTAGCGCGCGCTCCAAACTATTTCTCTTCTACGATTCTTTATTTGGACTTTTTTTCAGACTTGTTGATAGCTAAGCAAGACAATTTATTTGTTCATTTTTCATTTCATTAATACTATAAGTTTAATTTACTAATAGAGAATAAAAAAATTACGCGAAATGTTAGCTCCGTTCCGTTACATGATAATGAATTTTGTTTGTTAATTCTTCGTAATTATGTTCTGATATTTGGTATTAAGGTCCCATAGTATCCAATCAGTATTCTAATAAATTGTCAGAAGGGTAATTGAACAGATGCGTTGTCGAAATCGACATATAAAAGAAGTAGATTACCTAGGCACGCTGCCGTGCTTGGGTTAACGGAAACCAATTAATTTTCGGACTTATCTTCCACCCTGCCTTCTGACACTTTGCAGGTTCATTCTTTCAATCGTATAGAAGGTAAATGCAAATTGTCAGAAGTTTTCCTCGAAATGTAAATTTTCCGAAATTTTCCCCACTTTGGCGGCTTCTGACAACCCTTTAGCTTCTGGTTGCCTTTCTGACAGTTTGTGTCCTGAATCCTCACCCTCTCTTCGATACCTATCCAACTTTTCAGCCGTGCCAATCGTCAGTTTTTTGACAAAGAAAATTTACACCTTCCCCCCCCTCTCACCGCTTTGATCTTCCAGGTGGCCTTCTGACGTTCGTGCGATTGCTTTGCGTCATCCAATCGAACCTTCTCCAGGTAAGAAAGTTTGTACACAGAGGCATGTCGCTTGACCTGTAGCCAGCTCTTAGACTATAGTGATACAGAAGAAACCATAAACCACAAAAAAATTATCTTCCCAATATTTATTTACAAAATAAAATACAGTTGACAAATCCCCTCTTATTGCATGTAGATTGCAGTTGGTGCTTTCATTGTACATAAATCTGCAATAATATTGTTTGTCGTTAGGAGCGGCAATATCGATTCGTATGCTTTCAACGTGACATTTGTTTGTTTACATTGCACTTCGTGAAGTATTTTCAAAAGATTAAAATAAACGATTTACTTATTTTAGATTTAACGAACAACAACTCATTGCCTTAAAAAATATTAAATTAATAAGTTAAGTTGTAACAAAGCTTCAATTAGAAAACGGCAACCGATTAGACGGCGTGACAGCTCAGGTCGACAATGACAGTTTTATTAAAGAGAACGTCATTGTTTCCATTCAGATATAGTAGTGTACATATGTAATATAGGTGAAAAATGCTTTTAATAAAACTACAAATGTTTTATAGAATTTTTAACAGTGTTGTTGATTTCAACTACTTTCAGGATTCATTATTTCAAGTATGAGTGTGTTCACTTCTGATATATTCAACTTTTTTGGACATCTTGAGGTTTCATGATCTGGCAAAGAAAGTAGTAGAGGCAAGAAAAATTAAAAGAAGGAAGAAAAAAAACTCAGAAAAATACAGATCAGAAGAGGAAAAACAAAAGCAATGAGAGAACTGAAAGTATGGTTGAATAAATGAATACAATTCTAAAAATTTTCGAGAAAAAGTGGAAGGATTTTTACGTTTACTAAGCTAATCACTTTTGTAGCAAAGAAATTATTTCATTTTATACCCCAAAATTGCTTTCTAAAAGGTGAACATGTAGATTTATGAAATTAATGTGTTAAAGGCAAAAATATGCATTTATGGTGAGAGTTTTGGCGAAATGTGCAGTTTATTACACAAATTTACGAAAATCAACCTGTCGACCAATCAACTTATCACAGATATGTAAAATAAAATAAAAAACATAATTAATTGTTTTTATTTTTCTTAAAATATACTATATAAAACATCCCTAGCAACGACAATGATGGGCATTGCATATAATCCGAACTCTATAATTTCCAACTTTCAAATCTAGAGATTCGAATGTATTTGTTGGACAACACAGCTATGCAGCATATGGATTATGATAAAACTCTCTTGAGTAAATTTCACAATAATTGTCCATGTAAGTTCTGTGTAGAGAACTTACAGAGAAGTGTAAATGTGAGAAGTTTTATAATAATGGCAATACACATGATATACTGAAGCAATGGGTTTCTTACAGATTTTATTGAAATTTTTGACTGAAAATCTGCCTGGGACACCCGAAGAAGACTTACTCATATCCATGTTGGCAGTACTAGAGAAACATTCAGGGTCCTTCTCCGATGTTCACAAACATACCATTTTGCAAGATGTCAAAGATATATTACAGTAAGCGTTTTTGAAATCAAGTATGGCGAATTGAATGACATGTCATACAAATGTATCTTTACAAAAATATAATCTGCATAATAATAATAATAATAATAATAATAATATAAAAATATAATTAGCAGCGAAACTTGACATGTTTCAACTGTAAGATTCAAAAAAATAGATTCACGTTTCCATTTCTTCTTCATTTAGTTTTTAAATGGTTTCAGATCGAAAAAGGAGACATTGGAAGCTTTAAACAAACAAATTGAATTGAGTTGCACGATTTGTTTCGAAGAGATGAAACAAAACCAGATATACAACCTCTCTTGCAAACATAAATATCACAAGCGGGTAGGTGATCTGTTTCTCAAAATTTTTCAGTTTATTAAATTCTCCTATTTGCAGTGCATCAAGACTTGGTTGAAGAAGAACAACAACTGTCCTATTTGTAGGTCTGCTGCTACAGTGAATGACTAAACACATCAATTGTTTTAGATAAGACGCTGTAAGTTTAGTTGAGCTGGTTTTTGACCAAAATTACCAAAATGTAAGACTTGCTAATAGGAATTTTTGAAACAACATGTTGGACATGCCAATATTTAAAGTAACTGATGATTGACATTTATTGTATTGGTTTTAAAAGAACAGCAAATATTTTTTTTTTAATTTAACGAGAGTGATGATTTTATAAATGTTGTCAGTTAGATATTATAAATGGATGTTTTTATGTTGATGTAATGTTTATGTAATGTTTGTCTACATGGAATTTCAAGTGTATTAAATGTGTTTAAATTTTAATGAAATGAGATGAGCTGATTTTATAGTCATTTGATCAGTTTAGATTTAAATTGCTCAATCGATTATTAGAAGAGTGTTTTTGTTTTTGTTTTATGTGATTAAGATTTTAATAAAATCTCAAAATGTTGCAATTATTTTATAGTATTTAATATTATATATGAAAAAAAAGTGAAACTGAATGTTATTTTGAAAAGTTTATATATATTTCTATTTTTATACTTCTATTAGACATATTTTATGACAATTTTCCATAAATGTAAAGCTATAATAATAAGGGAAAAAATTATTATGTTCTATACTAAACTACAGGTCTCTTTAAATCAAAAACAGTATAGTCCGTACTTCCAAAATGTTACTTTTCATATATTAATTATAACTTGAACTAGCCCGTTTTGACTCTTAAAACGCACTTTTTAAATTATTTACGAGACTGATTCAACAAATTTTAACTGTCAAATGAATTGAACTGTGTGTCATAAGTGTCCATAACTTTAGAGTTTGTGGTACTTTAGTGTCCTTCATTAATGTAATGTTTTTGAGTTATTGTTCCTGTTTGCATAGTATTGTTTATCATTCCATTAGGATTTTTTAATAGTATGTAGCAGAATTGTGATTTAATTTTTTCAATAAAGGGATTTGTTTAACTGTCATAAGAATTAAACCATGTTATGTTCTTAATTGTTAATAAATGTTAGGTTCCTTAACAGAAGATTGCATAATTACCAAAAGTACTCTGATTCATTGGACCAAAAACCGTAAAACGTTTCATATTAAATAAGTAAGTCATTTCTGTTTATAAGTCCGAATTACATAATACCTGCAATTAATCACATCACTTTATGTGAGACAGGTGTTAAGAAAATATTGTTTTGCAGATGTTTCTCGATTGTGAGGGGGACAGAAACAATAAATATTTATGTCGGCCTACTGAACATCCTGTATGATCCATCAACTTTGAATATTCAAAATGCGCATTAAGTTTTTCCAGAAAAATTCGTAAATTATGCCATTGCCGAGTGCGAGTGGGCATTTTTATTGTCCGCTTCACAATCTGAATATTTAATCTTTATTAGCTGTGGAGTGAATTAGATAAACGAGTAGTAAGACGCAGTAAGATTAAAGGAAACGTTTTACAATGTGATAGTGAGGCTCAAAAAAGTTGTAACTGGTTACAACTAAAGTTAGTTAGTAACTACTAACTAACTAAAAAGTTGAATTGAACTATTTTTTAAGCCAAAATGTGGCTGATTTAGCACGGGAACTAATTTATCTGCATATTTTGTGTTTAGCGATCAAATTTTCTGTCCTTTTTGTTGTTATTAGTTCCTACCCAATTATTGTTTTGTCATGGCGATTATAGTAGATTTTTGTTAGTAAATAGCCCGTGTTTTAGCTTTGAAAAATGAAAAAATTCCAGGCGAAATGAACTGGGGGCATTTTGTTACTTACTTTAATGAAAATCACATTTTTAGTGCAAGTTGTAATGTACTATTATACATTATTGTTATTGTAAGGTTTTAATTCTGCAAGGCTCGACAAAATTCAGAATGCAAGGCTGATTTTATACAATGAGGGAATAAGATTGACATGAAAAGTTATCAACCTGCGAAGGTATGAGACTATACCTAAAGAAGTATTTGAAGTTGTTGATTATCCTTGTGAATTGTTATTAAATATGTATAGTTAAACAAATTTTTGCATACTTAACAAAACAAGAAATGGCCATGTGTCCATCGGACTAATACTTTCTCTTATTTTATTGTAATATCCTATAGTAGAATAAATATTTAATGTTTAAAAATAATTCTTTGGGTGTATTTCGAAAAACGATAAGAAAAGTGCCCTTCAAAAATAATTTAGACAAAACTCAACACACACATTCGATGAGAAAAATTCTTGCAGTGTATTTCGAGAAAATTTCGAAAAACTGAAAAACGACAAAAATAAAGTGCTCTCAATAACTAGCCAAAAGTGTTATTAAACATTCGACAGCAAAAAAAATAAGGTCAAAAAATAATCGAGTGGATTTTGAGATAATTTCCAAAAACCGAAAAAGGGAAATTGCCCTTTAGAGAAATTTTATCAAAACATGGTAGTAAACTTTAATACACGTATATTCTACAATAGAATAAATATTAAATGTTTTTAAAAATTCCTGAAGCAAATTTTGAGAAAACTGAAAGATGACAATAGTAAACTACCTCTTTATTCCGGCCAATTTAAATGAAATGCGTATTGAGAGGTTCTTGTGTAGGATAATGTCCAAATTCGAAGTTTGAACCGTTCGCCTTTTTTGTTTTCCCAGAAAAATGTACCACACGCATACAGACATTTTTTCAAAAACATGTTTTTTGGTCTCGGGGGACCTTAAAACGTCTAAAAATACCATTAACTTAAATTAGAAAAATCGACCCGATTGCAATACTTCTCGTGTATGAATAACTCATATGAGAAAGTAAAACATTAGTTCATATATGTGTTGATATGTATAATTATAGATTTTAGTAGCATGGGTGTTAAAAGCTGAAGAAGGGCCTCAAGGGATATTTGTGATGTGGAATAAACACGTTCTCTGGAAATATCTCCCGAAGAAAATCAGCTCTTCCAGCAAATCCGATTTTCACGTCCAAGAAGAAAACCTGGAAATCTAACCCAACCTACTGAAAAGACCTGGATCTACCAGTTGGTAGGACGCCAGCAAACACTTCTTCTAACAATATTTGTAACTACTTGTAGTAGGTACCAAAGAGTGGCTGGGAAATTGGATAGATGCACAGTTAACATAAGCAGAAAGACAAACTATGGATTGACAAAGACGTATTTGCCACCTTGGAAGTAATATGATCGTAACTGAAAGAAATAAAAAATAACTAAACAAGTAGTAGCTATAGCAATAGATACTAAGAAGGATTAAAATTTGTGGAATGTGCAATGATTTATAGCGGAATACCACAACACTAAAGAGTTCGTTTAAATTTTGATGTAGCTATTGTAATTAAACATGCCTTGTAATAGCATAACATAGTAGAAGTCATTACTGGCAACAATAATAAATAGTTTATATGGTTAAATTTTGATGTAAAGTTATCGATATTAAAGATGCCTTGTAATAGCACAGTATAATAAAAGGTACTATACCGGCAGCAATAATGAATGGTTTATATATTTAAATTTTGATTAGTATAAAGTTATTTGCTAGGTATTTAACATGCCTTGTAATACCACAATATATTAGAAGGCATTACCGACAGCAATAATGAGTACCTACTTAGTTTGTAGATTTAAATTTTGATGTAATTTTAATGTTATTGAACATGCCTTGTAAATAGCACAATCTATTATGTCATTACTGGCAACAATAATAATAAATAGTTGTTATGTATCTAAAGTTTGTGTGTTATGTTGTTGTTATTCAACATGCCTTACAATAGCACAATATAGTAGAATTCATTACTGGCAAAAATAATAAATAGTTTGTGATTAAATTTTGATGTAAAGTTATTGTTAATAAACACGCCGTGTAATAGCACAAATAGTACAAATTACTAGCAACAATAATGAGTACTAGTTTTATTGGTTAAATTTTGATATAAAATTATTGTTATTAAACATGCCTTCTTATATCACAATATAGTGGAAGGTATTACTGGCAATAATAATAAATAGTTTATGTATTTAAATTTTGATAGATACAAAGTTATCGTTATTAAATACCCATTTTTCTAGCACAATATAGTTGAAGGCATTACTCAAAACAATAATAAATAGCTTATGTATCTACATTCTAAATTTGTAGCTATGTTAAGTTATTGTTATTCAACAACTGGCAACAATAATAAATGGTTTATGTGATTAAATTTTGGTGTATTTTTTGTTATTAAACATGCCTTCTAATAGCACACCATAGAACACATTACAATATAGCACCGTAGGATGCATTGCTGGCAACAACAATATAGTTTACGTATTTAAATTTTGATGTAAGGTTGGTGTTGGTTTAATATGGGGGGTGGTTTGCTTGGATCTCGAGAACCGTCCCCTTCCCAATGCGTTTTACTAAAAAACCGAACATGGGGGGGGGGAGGAAACGACACAAAACATCCCTTCTCGAGTTCACCCCCAAAGTCTCGCCGCCCTCCCGATCGATCATCCTGCGAGGATGCTGTGACCCCCACTTTCTCCCTCTCGCTCATCCCCTCCGTCTGCATCGCTATTATCAACGAAGCGCTATTCGATAGCGAAAGCGCTGCCAGAACAGCTGAGGACGCTGTCAGTGTCATGTCGGTCTCTACTTACTCTCGTTTCGTCGTTTAGCACGCCGGTGGATAATTTACGAAAGAAACTGCCGGCAGTTTTTCTCTCGTCAGCACCGAGGACAGTTTTCCCGGACAGTTTCCGTACAGTTCGTTGGTCAAAGCATGTCGGAGGAGAGGTCTTGAGGACGAGCTGAAGGGATTGCTGCGAATTTAGGTAAGCTATTTTGATTAATTTTTGTGTTTAGTGATAAGCAAGCCAGTACCTACTTGATGATTTAATTTTATCCCAATTTCACCTTAGTCCCTCAAATAGCAAATGGTCATTAAAAATCTCGTAGGTACACTTAAGTGATTAATTTATATCTAATAATTTATTGCAAATACTTACATATTAATTTAATTTTTAATAATTTACAATGTGTTCAATCGCAACTGATATTAACATTATTATTATGGGCTGCCAAAGAAATAATAGGCGACGGTTTAAATTTTTTGTAATTAGTGGTTAAAAGTTTGGAGATTTTTTTAAAAACCTTGCATTACTTTTATTCAGTAGATACTTAATTTTAATCATCGATTGACAAAATTTTAAAAAATGTTAAAAGTGATAATTTCAAGATAATTTGTATTCGGAAACAAATTGTTGGAAAAATATTGTTTAATTGCTGCCACTACTATTGTTCCTGCAATGTCTAAATGTCTTCCTGAAAATTCGAAGCAATCATACCTAACGTCCCCTTAGAAGTTTAAGTTTTGAAATTATCCATTTTAAAGAACATAAGTTTTCATTTAATTCTATCCATTCCAGTTGCTCAAAGAAATACATTCATTTCTTTTTGTCATGTATTAGATATATGGTAAACGAAAATTAGTTCATAGGATGACAACTCCCAAACGATCGAATTGTTTGGAAAATATTGTTATACTTATTCTACTGGTTTTTCTTAATATACAACAGATAGAATCATTGTTTTTCTTATTAATTTATTTTATGCGAAACCGTACAAGCCTGAAATTCCTAGGATAACACCAAAATTAAATAAGTTCAAATGATTTTCAAAAATATTTTCTATTCCATTAATACACTCTGCCCTGTTGCCCATAAAAAACGTTTCTGTATAAAAACCGTATTTATGTTTATCAATTATTTTTTATTTGAAAAGTCGTAAATACGAAAAAAGTTGTATACAGAATGGTACAATTCTGAAAATCATAGGATATCAACTCTCAAAGATGAAGGGATTTGATAGGTTTTCAAAAATATTTTTTTTTTGTTTTTCTTATTGCTTTATTCCATATGAAGAAATACAAGCCTAAAGTTAATAAGTGGACGGCTTCCGAACGCGTAGTTTTCAAAAATTATTCCACTCTTTCATTCTACCGAACTTTCAAAACAAAATATCAAGTGTATTTGTATTTGTTCCTTATTATAATTATATAAAAAGGCACAAATATATATGATGACAGTTTCAAAGTTACAGGAGTTAAAATGATTTTCAAAACATTTTCTATTCCTTAATTTATTTTATCCTGGTTCCCATAAAATACATATAAGTTCATGTTCCCTTATTCCATGGAATAAACAGGCATAAATCTGAAGTTCAAGAAGTTATGAAATTTTATTTTCTATTCCATTCATTTTACTCATTCTTTCGATGAAAACCTAAAATATTGTTTTTTCGCACTGCTTCGAAAGATACTTAAATTGAATTAATAAAAATACAAGTGACAATTTTCAAAGATAGATCGAATACTTTTCAAAAATTATTTTTTATTCGTCTTTCATTCTACCCAACTTTCAAAAACATACAAATGGTATTTGAATTTGTCCTTTATTCTAATTATGCAAAAAGGCAAGGCAAGTTCATAGGATAATAAATTCAAAGTTGAAGGAGTTCAAATCATTTCCAAATAATTTTCTATTCCTTAAATTATTTTGTCTTGATTTTTTTTAAACAATTCCCTTAATCCCCTACTCAATGATTAAACAAGCGTCTGAAATTTGGTAACTTTAAAAAAGGGGTCCAAATAGTTACAAAAAATTGTTTTCTATTCTATTCATTTTGTCCCATAAATAATAAAATTATGATGTTTCTTGTTGCTTTCTTTTATACAAAAAAGTCTAAAGTTAATCACTTGACAACTTCCAAAGATACCTAGTTCAATAGTTTTCAAAAATTGTTTTGTATTCGTTACTCATTCTACCTAGCTTTCAAAAAAATGAAAAGCGTATTTTCATATGTCCTGTATTCGATCTATGAAAAAAGGCGCGAGTTCATAGGATGACATTTCAAAGTTGAAGGAGTTCAAATGATTTTCAGAATATTTTCAATTCCTTAATCCATTTTATCCTGCTGTCCATAAAATATACGTCTTTATTTCCATTGATCCTTTATTTTATGGTATAAACAGGCATATACAAACTATCAAAAAAGGAGTTAAAATTGTAAAAAATTGTATTCTACTCCATTAATTTTTCATGATTTCCATAATTTCATCCATGATATTCATTTTAAGTTAATCAGATGACAACTTCCGACGAGAGTTCAAATGGTTTTCAAAAATTATTTTATATTCTGCTCTTTCTTTCTACACAACTTTTTAAGCTATATTATTATATAAATGGTCTTTATTTTTTCTTTATTATAGGTAGTTATATAATGGCGCATGTGCATATGATGACAATATCAAAAATGAATGAATTCAAATGATTTTTAAAATATTTTTTTATTCTTTAACTCATTTCATCCCATATAGAGTATCTGTGTATTACTATTTCATTTGATCCCTTATTCTATAATATAAACAGACATAAGTCTGAAGTTGGACAACTCTCAAAAAGGAGTCCAAATGGTTGTCAAAAATGATGTTCTATTCCATTCATTCCACTTATTTTCTCCAATAAAAAAATATAATTAGGGGTTTCCTTATTGCTTTATTCTTAACGCTTAATTCTTATTTAGACTTATATTCGTAAACAAATATGTCTAAAGTTAATCAGATGACAACTTCTAAAGATAGTTCGAATGGTTTTCCAAAAATATTTTATATTCCAGTCTTTCATTGAAGCCGACTTTCGATAAAATACAAAGGGTATTTTTATGTGTCATTTATTGTTATCCAAATTGCCGTAATACAAATTTCCTTAAGATATTTCAATAATACCAAATTTATGGAAAAACTTACCTTGTTTTCAATCACTGCTTTGTCACTTTTTATTAACTTTTGTTTGAAAACTTGGTGATAATAAAATAAATTTTTTACAGTTTTGAAAAATGACAATTATTGAAAATCTTACCAATATACGTCTATTTCAATCTGTTATTTTGGGAAACCTTACAAGTCAAGTTTATATAATATAGGATTATTTCAAAAACATCACATTTGTGAGAGAATCTCAGGAAACCGTACAATTACGTTTGTCAATGTAACGAATTTAGTAACGCTAGTTAAATCTGATGAATTACAAATGTGAGATGACATATTTAAATATTTAAAGGGGAAGTAAGTAGGTACCCCTCATTCACCAGCACATTCATTAATTAGAGGCAATTATGTGTGTGAATATAACTCCAACGTTCAATATTTGATATTACGTAATTTTCGTGAAAGATAGTGTGTTTGTAAATATTAAATGTCTCTATAGAGACAATAGAAGTGGGTGGTATAATATAATATTGCATGTATGTACAGTACTCGTAAGTGCAATTATTTTTCTGAAATTATATCTTTTAGATTGTATGGAATTTTCTTAAGACGAGATTACGGGATTTATAAAACAAGCAGTTTGTTTTCAGGGAATATATTAGCAATGTAAACAAGTACTTAGAACGTACAGTTAAATAGGCATTTGAAATTAAAAAAAAATTTTATGATCACTTTGATAAACTTTATATTGGAGTCAATATTTAGTTTTATTAAATTTGTATGTAAAAATATATACTAATCAGTTGTTTATAACCAGAAGTTTAATTGGAAAGTAAATGAACGTTTCGAGATGTATGAACTCAGACTTAAAGAAACACTTACCGCAGCGGCGAACGTCTGAACATTTTTATATTTTTAGTCAGTTGTAAAAAAAATTAATTTGATATAATAAAATTTGCGCATTTGTCTTACTTATTAGCAGGAATTAGGTGACGTATTTTTCATCATATAAATAAATTTAAAGAAAACAATGATTTATTTTTACTGACAGCTCCCATCAAAACAGACAGATAAATGACTTCGTTCTCAGAACCTATCATTGTTAAAACATATTTAAAGACCTAACACTTCTGCGCATAATTACTTTTCCAAATAGCAAATCGAAGAAACAAATAAAACGTAGAAAAAATCTTTTGTTATTCGAACTTATACGCGTTCGGTTCGTATAAATTTGACGAATATGGATGGGCGGTTACGTCACCACCTTCGGCTAAAGACCATAAAATCACGGCTAATCTTTAACAATTTTTTTTGACAACGTCCGAATTCGGAGCGATAAACAATAACAATAACATTACGTAATACTCGCTCTAAGGTAAATTGTTTAAAATGCGGTGACGACGCGAGAGAATCGCTCGTTTAGAATATTCGAATTCGGGAAAAGATGGATTTCCCGAGTACTTCCGCGTCTATAAACGGAAAGAGGAAGTGAAGAAAATTTAAGAAGAGGGGGGAAATGTTAAAAAATGTTATATTTTCATTCAAGGGAAAATAAGGAAAATGGTGATGTTTACAAATGTTATTGGGGGGGGGGGTTTATTGTTAGCGATCTACCGGTTATTGATATGAATATGAATTTTTTTTATCTGACACTTTTTTTAAAATATTGGGTGGTCGATATTTAGGTTTATCTAATTATCGTGGAATTTTACAATGAAAATCGAAATAATTACAGTATTATTCGTTATGAGTTATGACAATGTCACCACTAAAAAGGAAATGCAAATTGTTACTTTTTTCAAAACTTTTTAGACGTTTCAAACATTCATTCTTCAACAACTAACCGTCGTAGCCCTATGAACTGAACTTTATAATCAACAGACTTGCTGTCTATTATATTATTTTCTAAAACGTTATGTTTTTTGGAAACCTTCCAACATCTTTGAACTATTTTCAATATCTCGGCAACTAATTTTTATAAGCTATGAAATAAAGTTTGCTAGTTTGCATTATACCTCAATAACTAACTGTCGCAGCTATATAAAATATATTTATTCAATTTTGCCACATAAACTGACGTTTATTGACGTCAAATCGAACCTATAAAGTCATTGTTTATTTTGTTTGTTTAGGCAGCGGATTAATAGTTATTTATTCAATTTTGCCGTATAAAGTGACGTTTTATATGTTTAAAATTGTTTTCGTCGTTGTCAAGGTTGCGGTACTGAAGTTGTCATCTTGTCAAATTTTGTCTTCAAAATTGGACTTACTCCGCTAAACGCCAGTTTATATATGGCAAAATTGAATAAAACGTTGTAATACACTCGCGGATACAATGAACGTTTAACTCCCGGCTGCGCCGCGCGCGCGTTTAAACATATCGCTCATTAAACGTTCATTTTATCCACTTGTATAATAAATAACTATTTACAACTATTATACTCATTTTTTATGAGTACTTCAATAGCAAACGCAAAATTTAAGTTTTTCTGAAAACTTTACAAGGTTAGTTTCACAATCTTAAGTTGAATATATTTCAATATTAATAAAACAATTATAGTGGAACGAAGATATAACAATTTTAATATTAACGATTTGTTTAAATTGTCTTCTGAAATTAAAATTTTTTTGACTCAAAAATGGGAAGGGGCGAAAAAGTTTTTAATTGACAAATTGACATTTTTTGGAAACATTGGAAACAAAAAGATTTTGCAATTTCCTTTTTTTCCAGTGTATATTTAAATATCTCGAACGATAATGTGCAGTTATTTGTCACTACTCCATTCAAAGTTGCAACTCTTTTATACTTTCTTATATGGGGTACCCATATAATAAGAGAAATTATTGTAAACGTGCTGATTTCGTGCTCTGAGTTCGAAAAACATGTTTTTGGAAACATGTCTGTGTGTAACGTACCTATGTGTGTGTATGTATGGTGTATGTGGTAAACGTTTTCTCAGAGACTATAAATGGTGGAAAGTTGTAATTTTGTATTTGGGCTGGGTCCCCTGAAAACTCGCGACTACATAAATTTCATCAGAATCAATTAAGGGCAAAGGGCACTTTACTCTTGTAATTTTTAGGTTTTTTTGGATCATCTCAAAAACTGGTCCAAAGTTTTTTTAAACTTTGTATATTTACTTCACTATTCAATTCTTATTGATTTCCGTTATCCTTATCTTGACTGATCTGCGAAGGGCCCTTTACCCTTGTAAATTTTCAGTTTTTCTTGATTTTCTCCCAAACAGCTCTACCGATTCTTACCAAATTTTAGATTTGAACTTAACTAAATAATGGCTACAACTTTTATTTGTAATTTTTTTTCTAAAACCTCCCTAAATGGCACTTTAATAATGTTGGTCCTGCCATATGAGAAAGTCTTGCAATGATACACGCCGCCATTTTTTTAAATGTCAGATTGACGTTTTATATAAAAATGTGCCACGAGATAAAATTTTGTAATTTCAGTCCCTTTCAGTTGTTTTTGTTGAGATATCTCGAGAATTGATCAAGTCATCTGTCAGTTTCCTTTGTAACCTGTCAACTCAATTTTAGTTATTATATCATAAAATATGTATACTGTAATATATTGTGACATAAAAAATATATTTAAATACATTTTCTATTGAAATACCACCACTAGACTACGTCTAATGTGCATAATAAAGTGTAATAACGTTTTTAAATAAATCTATTCTAAAGGGCACATCACACGTCACTTTTTCGAATTTGAAGAGTTTTTAAAAATTTTCTCCAAGAATTTAATACTTAGTTCGAATATTTATTCTATTGACGGATATGTATAAAAAAAGTTTAATACCATTTGTGGGTAAATCTTCCTTAGGGCTAGACTGATTATTTTTCGGGTCCTTTGTTTGGTTCTTGGAAATGTTCTTGAAATCAGCTTGAAAATTTTTTTTCTTTGAGTATTTATTCCGCTATCAAATATATTGGTAAATTTTTGGCTAGGTCTTCTCTGAAGGGCACTTTTGAAGTAATTTTTCTGATTTTGTAAAATTTCTCAAAATCCGCTACTTACAAGATTTTTTTTCAAACGTTTGTTTGTCAAAAGTTATTCAACTATCGAATCTGAATAATAAAGTTTAATTACATTTTTGACAAAATCTTCTCTAAAGGGCACTTTAAGCTTATCATTTTTCGGGTTTTTTGGAGTTGTCTCAAAATCTACCTCAAAATTTGTTTTTCAACTTCGAGTATTTATGTTGTCAACTATGTGGATCAACTTTATAACATTTTTAGTTATATCTTCTCTGAAAGGCACTTAACACTTGCCTTTTCTGATTTTGGAAGTTTTCTCCAAATCATCCCCAACAATTTTGTTTAAACATTGAGCATCTATTCTATCATCGAATATGTGTAATAAAGTTTAATAACATTATTGGTTAAATTTTCTCTGAAAAACACTTTATACTTATTGTTTTTATTTTTTGTTTTAAATAGCTTCAAAAATTTTTTTACATGTTAAATATTTTTCTACTTGCGAATATTCGTTAAAAGATATAAAGAAGTGAACGGAAAGAAAATGGCGATGAACACACCTTTTTTTTAACAGAATCTTACACCGTCAGTATCTTAACAACTAATTATCAAGTCAGAACATAAAATTTCAAATTTGCAATAATCAGTATCCTAGCCTCTATCAAGATATAACCACTAGAATTATTTTAAATTCAAAATTTGAATCAACTTTTGTAAAAACCTTCCGACTTTAATCTGTTTTCGAATTCTTGAATTGCCTTTGCATATAACAACAATCTGTCGAAATTCTCGAAAAATCATAAAATTAAATTTTTGAACCTCTTCAATATTTTTCACAAACTTTTCTATGCCTTTCTGTCATTGCATTGTTACGAAACCAAGTTTGTTACTATTTATTCAGGAAACAACTAGAACAAGAAGTACCACTAAAAATGTTTCCAGATATCCACAGCTAAGCATCCATGTAGCTGCAAACTTTGAAATAATAAAATATACGATCACTGTAATCGTATATTTACGTTTTGTGTCACCCCCGTCAATAAAATCCAGAACTTACTAGGCATAAAATTTAACCAGTCTCTATTTTAAACTCTCATTATATAGCGCAATTAGCCACAGTCCCGCAGTAACACGGAATCTCCTTTTCGCCACGGAAAATATGTGAACCTGCTACGCCCAACTCCGTGTTTACACCTTAGCAAACCGTTCGTTAAATATTTATTGTTTCGCGGATTCCTAATGGCTCGCAATAAAGTGTGGTATTATTGAATTATTGATACTCCGATCGACATACATACCTAGAAAACATTGTGCAACAAGCGTTAAGTGTTAATAAACGCACGTGTGATTTACGGTTAATGAAAAAGATTCTTAAAATGCAGCTGGACGTTTGTCAAGAGAGGTTTTCGACCTAGTTTTTGGTTTGGTTAAGTGAAAAGTGGATATGATGGATCGGAGTTTATATTACGCTCGCTATCGTTTTGTACATTGTTGTTTGAGCTCCCTCTTGCTTGAAGAGTTTTTTAACTTTTTTTGAAAGACATATAATTGATAGTAGTATTACTTTGATCTCACTTTGTGATTAATTAACGTGACTGTGTAATTAATATAGATTTTATCTTCACGAGGCTTCTACTCCCTCTCTTTGTTTATATTTGGGACCATTTGTATTTCGGATGTGTACAACAAAATAACGTTAAATAAAATGAGAAGTGAAGATATTAACTTATTGAATGTCGTAAATGCGCCGATAACCTAGTAATTAGTTATTTCTTTCACGTTTCTAATCACGTTATAGGTATTATTAATTGCTTAACAACATCATCGTGATATTTACCTAGTTTTAGCACAAATTACAAGGTTTTTTTCTTCCTTGTATCATTCAAGGTGATATCTCATCAGAACAATTCGAAGGTGTAAACTTAGATTAGGTCACCAAAAGTAGATGCAGTAATAAGAATCATGTGCCCATTTACCATAAAATAGAAATGAAATTTGGTTAATGAATCGTTTAATAAAAAATCGCTACGTTTGAAATTTCGACATGTGGATTAAACGTTTTTCTGCTGAAGTGACGATAAAAGTTAGTAAACACTAGGTAAAGGGTTTAAAATACACTATGAAATCTTTGCAAATTACCTACAGGTTTAATTAAAACTTTCCCAGGTTCCTCCTGTTGTTTGCTCAGGTTGTCTAGAATCTGAAAATTACAAACGTTGAAACCCACAAGACTTGTTTGAAATTGAGGATATTACAACTTTATCCTTGTTTGGTGGAAATGGACTCCAGGACTCAATTTACCCAATTTTGTGGAAGAAACGGAATTTGATTTAAAAGTAACCAATATCATTGTCACTTACTGTTTATAACTGCTTTATTACATTTGCTTATGAAATTACATTCGGTTTTAGTTAATAGATAGTTGCTAAAAATCTAGACCAATTTTTCTGCTAATGCTAGATGGTCCATGGTCCAAAATATACAGAAGTCTTAACGAATTTTCACTTAACACCGCTGAAAACGCTTAGTTTTTGAAGTAGAGTTTACTGAATATGAGATACTGATTACAATGATGGTATCGAAAATGAACTTATTTTAAGGTAAATGTAATTTTTGTTGTTGTGGGGATCAAAAATACGCTATTTTATGTAACTGTTTAGAAATTTTGATAAAGAATTATAAGAAAACGAAGTTTTTAACATAAAACTTGTACCTACTCATGTGTCATTGCGATAATAGCAACAGTTTTCCAAAAAAATAATGTTAAAAATCTCATGCGTCATTAAAAATTTGTATGGTCTCAAAAAAAGATCAAAAATGTACGGGGGATGGGGGGTATACAATTCGGAATAGGTAGAACAGTCTTAATGAACGTGTGTCCGCAAATGGAAATAAGTTTTGGAAATAAGTGATATTTTATGTTTTTGAGACCATTAAATATTTCAATAATTTTCAACATTATTTTTCTTAAAAACCGCTGCTGGCATCGAAATGCAATACGAGTAAAAGTTTTATAAATAGCTTTGTTTTTTCATAGTTCTTAGTCAAAATCTCTAAATTGTTATGTACAATAAGTTATCTTATTATTATTATTATTATTATTATTATTATTATTATTTTTGTCCCATTTCTCAACATACAAGTTGGTGCGGTTATTAACTTTGTCATCTATCTAGCTGAGAAAGTAATTCAACTCCTCTCAACTAGCCTAGAAACTTTCGGACTATATGGCACGTTTGTAACAATACTGCGCGTTGGCCTAGATTTACAATGTTATTGGGAAGTCCAATCTTGTCTAGATTTGCAAGGAAATTTTTACTGATTATACCTTCAGCTGATATAACAAATGGAATGATAGCGATACTGCGGAGTTTCCATTGAGCTTTGAGATCATATGCCAGGTTTTCGTACTTCGTTGCTTTTTCACCCTCAGTTTTTTTTACATTGTGCGACAACGGTACTGCTATATCAAGGACGATTCCAGTTTGTTCTCTCTTGTTTATCAGTATGATATCCGGTCTGTTGTAATCCACACTCCGATCAGTTGTTATAGCTCTGTCCCAGTATAACAGATGGCCGTTCGTTTCCAAGACTGGAGAGGGGTCGTATTTATAGTACGGTGGGGGTGGAGCATCAAGAAGGTTGTGCTTGATTGCCAGTTGTTGATGGATTATTTTGGCGAGTTGGTTATGCCGCCCTAAATATGCACTGTCTGCTACCATGGGGCATCCCGCCATTATATGCTCAATTGTTTCACCTGAGGCCCCACACTTCCGACATTTGTCAATGACATTTAGCTTCAGGCAGTGTTTTTCGTAGTTCCTTGTTCTTACTACTCGGTCTTGAATGGCCATTAAGAATCCTTCCGTTTCCGAGTACAGCTGTCTTTCATGGAGCCATCGTAGAGAAGCGTTCTTGTCAACATTCTCTAGGTGTAACAATTTGGGGTATCTTCCATGGAGGAGCTGTTCTTGCCAAGCATTCAGATTCTCTTGCATTGACACAATATCGCTTTGGTAGTTATGTTGAGACAAATTGAGAGGTGTGTAGCCCTTGTCTTCTCTCACTACTACTTTTAGTATTTCACTATCAGATGTTTGAAAATGTTGTCCCATGTTTTCTTCTTGTTTTAAACATAAGTTTTTTATGTTGAGTAGGCCTCTGCCTCCCTCTCTTCGGGGTAAATAGAGCCTCTTCACTGATGAGTTAGGGTGAAGGTTTCTTGATTTCGTAAAGTACCTCCTCGTTGTTCTGTCTAATTCTTCCAGATCAGTATTCGACCATTTCACAACACCAAAGGAGTATGTTAGTATAGGGATTGCCCACAAGTTTATCGCAGCGCATAAGTTTCCACCCGATAATTTAGTATTGAGGAGTTTGTTCAGCTTCTTTTTATATTTTTCTCTGAGTTCTTGGTTCAATTGTGAATGGTCCAGTCGCAAATTTTGTGAGGTACCAAGGTATCGATATGTTTCCTCCGCGGGTAACTGGTCAATTCCACTAATGTCCTGTGGGTGGTCATCTGCAACTCCTTTTTTGACATTGATGATTGCACATTTGTCTAGCCCAAAAGACATTCGGATATCATCACTAAAGCTTTTCACAGTGCTTATCAAGGAGTGTAGCTTTTCCCGGGTTTCACTGTAGATCTTCAGATTGTCCATGTACAGTAGGTGAGATATTCTACTATTTCGTCTGATATCCAACCTGTATCCCGCATCCGTAGCGTTAAGAAGCGTCGACATGGGATTTAATGCCAAACAGAACCACACTGGGGATAGTGAATCGCCTTGGAATATTCCCTTTTTGACGTTAACTGCACCTATCATTTTGTTACCAAGCCAGATGTTGGAGTTCCAAGCTTTCATTAGATGTTGTAGGGTATTCCTGATTCGTGGGCATATTTTGTATATTTCCAACACTTTTAGCAACCAGTCATGAGGGACAGAGTCGAAAGCCTTTCTGTAGTCAATGTAGCATACGTGTAAATTTCGCTTCATTTTCTGCACTTGTTTCAGGATTACAGCATCTATGGTAAGCTGATCCTTACACCCTAATGTCTCCCTTATGCAACCTTTTTGTTCTTGTTCAAAAATTCCGTTTTCAGTACAGTGCAGGTATATTTTTTCATTAACCACAGATGTGAACAGCTTATATATCACTGAAAGACAGGTAATGGGTCTGTAGTTTTCAGGCTGTGTTGGGTCGCCCTTTTTGTAGAGTAAGTAAGTATTTCCATGGGAGATAAATCTGGGAATCAGCTCTGGATCACTGAGGCCTTGCGTGAAGCAACGAGCGAGGCTTTCGTGCGCTGCAGGTAGGTGTTTGACCCAAAAATTTTGGAGCCTGTCTGGTCCAGGTGCCTTCCAATTTTGTAGTTTTTTTACAGCTTTCTCAATATCTTCCTGGCTGAACTTAAGAACATTCATTATTATTATTATTATTATTATTATTATTATTATTATTATACTAATATATTAATATGTATATGTCTTAATATAAGAATGTAGTAATAATATACTATGTAATATGTAATCTGTATATTAATAATAATACTAATTTATCTTAAAACGGGTTCATTTTCGGTACCATAATTGTCATCAGCGCACCAAAGTTACTAATTGCCCTAAATTTCGCTTATCCATTGAAATAAATTTGAAAATAGACATTTTTTTAAATACGTATAACGCCTTGCATATCAAAAATTAAACGTTTTCTGGCACATGTTCATCAAAACTTTTCTACATATTTTAGACCATATCACCTCTCCTTAGAATTTGTATTACTTCATTGGACACCACCAAATATTCAATAATGCATTAAGATTTTCAACCCTAATTTCATGGAAAGCTGCTGCTCTTATCGAAATTGAACAAGAGTGCAAGTTTTATGTAAAAAAGCTTTATTTTTTATAGTTCGCAGTAAAAATCCCTAAACTGTTGTGTACAAAAAGTTGGGGTATTTTTTATCCATAGAAAACCCTAAAAATCATATTTATCCTAAAACAGGTTCATTTTCAATACCATAATGGTAATCTGCGCACCAATTTTATTAATTCACCTAAACTTCGCTCGTCTATTAAAATTAGTTTAGTAGATAGTTAAAAAAATTATATTTTTTTAAAAAGTTGAACACCCTGTATCTCAAAAACTAAACGTTTTACTAATGAAGTTGAACAGATCCTTATTTAAAGAAGAGGTTCTTAGGTATCTAATACCGTTTAAGACTACCTAGACTGGATACCTACAGGTTTATTAATAATTATCTTAGGTTGCCTCAAGGTTCCAAACAAGTTTTTTAACTTTTATGATTTTAGATATGGGAGGATGCTACGTAGAATTTTTCTACTTTTTAAGAACTTTTATTCCATCTCTTTAAAGGGCATCCCAAATAAATGTCTTTCAAAGGCCAAATCATACAAAATAAAATTGGAAACTATCGTGGAAAGCTTGAAAAATAGATTTTTTACCGATTACATTTAAAGACACCTTCCAGGTTTTATGAATAATCTCAAGTGGCCTCAATTGTGCCCAAACTCTCAAAATTACTGTCACTCCCTCAGGCTTTCCAAACTTTGGAAATTGCTAAAGACTATACAAATGTTGAAGGCTCAGTATACATTTAGAATTTGTAACTGTCTTGCTATATAATGAACATGAAGCAACTAAACCAAATAACGTTGAAAACTTTAAGGTTTATAGAAGGAAATGTCAGGTTTTTATCATTGCCTAAGACTGTCCTAGTAGCAGTAATCTCAGGTTGGTGTGAATCTCTCAAACCAACTCTGTCAGTATTTTTCTTAGATTTTAAATGCCCTAGACGGCTGGGTACAAATTTTGCAAGTTTTACGGGAAGTTGAAACATCCTCCATTATACATGCCCTTCAAGGCCCAATCATACCAAATTAAGTTGGAAACTATTGTGCAAAGTTAAAAAAACCCTTATAATTTAAATGTAAATGGACCTTCCTGGTTTTCCTTAATTATCTCAGGTTGCTTTGAATGTTTCTGAATTCTCAAAAGTTACTGTAACTTCCTCAGGTTTCTCAAATTTTGAAAATTGCTAAGACTACAAACCTGGATGGTCAAAGGACATTGAGAATTTTTAACTTTCTTCCTGTGTAATGAACATGGAGCAACTGTACCACTACACCGCCTAAGACTGCCCTATAGTAACAATCTTAAGTTGGTTTGAGTATCTCAAACCAGCTCTTTTAGGTTTTTCTCAGATTATATAAACTGAAAAAGGCTATATAGAAATTTTGCAAGTTTACGAGAAATTGGAAGGTCCTCCAACTTGTATTCCATTCCAATATTGTGCCTTGCAAGGCATAATCCAAGCAATTAAAGTGAGAAACTGTTGGGTAAAGTTTAAACTATAAATTGTGAACAGTTTGCATACAAAAGGACATTCCAGGCTTTTTTGAATTAGCTCAAGATGCCTTGAATGTTTCTAAATCCTTAAAGTTATTTTAACTTTCTCTGGTTTTCCAAATTTTTAATATTGCTAAAGGCTCTTCTAACATGTTGAAGACTTAATAGACATTGAGGGTCCTTAACTGTCTTCTGTGTAATAAACATGGAGCAATTGTACCAAATGGAATTGACAACCTTTAGATTCGGCGTATGAATTCTCGGTTTTTTTATCACTGCCTAAACTGCCCTATCAGTAATTATCTCCGGTTGGATTGAGTGGCTCAAAGTTCCCAAAGTTCTTGTCAAATTTCTCTTAGGTTTCTCAGATTCAGATCCCAAAACTATAGAAGGCTACCTAAAAACCTTGCAGATTTACAAGAAATTAAGGCTTTTTTATGTTCATTTGGTTTGCTACAAATTGCCTTTAAGGCGCAAGTGTATTAACTAAAATTGATAACCTTTTTGTAAAACATAAATAACACATTCTGTATGCAGCTTTAAAAGTTTACTAGCTTCTGACTTCACCAACGGCTTTGGCCGGTTTGGAGGTGCAATATTTGTGCTATTGCTTATAACACCATTAAACTTTAAAATGTTTTAAAGTTGAAAACTTTTAAAAACAAAACGTCATCCTTAAAAGAACCGATATTTAGATGCTTATGGATTATTAAAGCACGGCGCTGTTGCTGCACGCGCATCTGGTGGACTTCAAAGTAGACTTTTAATGGCTTGTTCGAAAAGTGCAGTTCTGGCACAACTACAGATGTGAGAGATGGGAGATGTGGTAATGTGGCACAATAAGATAAAAATTTTTGGCGGTCAATTATTCAACGGTGTCCACCTGTTTCGCGCGCAATTTAGGTGTGCTGAGACAGGGTTAAAAATATAAAAGATGAGGTTGGGTGAGAGAAGAACAAAATGTACCCACAGTAATGTAAGAACAAACAATATGAAATACAATGATACCACATTCTCCTGATGTCAAAATACATTAATTTTTTGAGGACTTTATCATAATGTGAAGATTTTAAATAGAGATAAGTGTCACTTTTCAAACGTGCATAGTTACGTCTGTGTTCGACGGTAAAGATTTAAATTAAACATATTGTAACGCAAAATGTAAACAGCAGCGCGAAATGTGTTTACTCTTATCGGACATCGGCGGCTTACCTCAAAGGAACGCCGCCACGCTTAATTGAGTCTCGGCAACACCTTATTAAGGAAAAATGATTTATGACCTTCTGGACCTTTTTACATGAAAAAAGAACGTTCGAGTTATTTCAGGAACTATCGCGAATACAAATTGAGGTGTATATAAGCGGGCTTGCAGTCGGAGAGGAGACTAGACGTGAAGCCGCGAGTGAATAAATAAAGTGAAAAATGGACCAGTGAAATAAATTAACATTTAAGAGTGATATAAATTAATTAGTTAGGGAATAGTTAAGATAAATTAAATAGTGTATAAGTTTAGCACAGTGTAAATAAATTAAATAAACGTTTCAATATATTCTACCAATACAAAATTACTGATTTTAGACATTAACATGAAATTCGGGGTGTTAATGTTCACTATATCCGGGAACCCTTTGACCTAAACTTTTTATAAATAAACGGTTTCTGTATACCCAAATGTGGCCATCCATTTCTAAAGATACTCGTATTTTCAATGGGTTATCTCTCTCTCTCTCTCTCTCTCTCTATATATATATATATATATATATATATATATATATATACATATATAAAAATTATTTGCTATTCGTTTGTCTCGCTTAAACTCGAGAATGGCTGGACCGATTTCGCTAATTTTGATATTGAAATATTTGTGGAAGTTCAGGGAAGGTTTAAGCGGTGAGAAACATAAATAATAAGTAACGGAAATACTAAAAAAGGTACGTTTTGTAATTTGACATTTGTAATCAAACAAATGAATGTGTAGTGTCAGTTGGTTGTCAAATAAATAAATATTAATACGATTATTAAAATCTATCATCAGTTTGTCAGAGCGCGAGAATTTTATCCATTTTAAAATGCCAAGAAGAAGACGACCTGACTTAGGTCGTCGAAGTCAATCAAATGTGCGACGAGCTACCTCACGTTCAAATCGCACTGACGACCAGCGAGAGACAGATAATGACAACATTCGTATTGGTATGACAGAATTGCGTTCAACAGTGAATAATTATGAAGTAGATATGACTTCGGGCACATCAAATACAACAGCAGCGAGCACGACACAATGAATTTCCACTACGACCCGGAAATAGATTATTGTGCCGACCAATCCGTAACGACTGGAGAAACGACAATCATTTGTCGTGTCATTTTAACGCTTTTGTGTAAAGCGTTAAAATACAGCGATGAATCTACTGGATTATGTTGTGCTGGTGGTAAAGTAAAATTGCCATAATTGTTCCCACCACCAGATCCATTACGATCATTAGTTTCTGAGCTGGGGAATGACTCTAAATATTTCTTGGCCAACATCCAAAAATATAATACTTACAATTGCTTTCAAATGACGTCGTTTGGTGCAATGCATATTGTACAGGAAAATTTCATGCCCACTTTCAAGGTAGTTTTTGATAAATTGATTATTAAAAATTTAAAATGGTAATATACAATTGCAGATACAAGGACAGTTTGCGGAATCAACTTGGAGTTTCCTTAGTTCGCGCATGGGCAATTATACGTCGCGTGTTCGCGAGTCGTAAAACCATGATCTTTATATATTTACGCACCGCAAAAATGACAAAAAATATGGTACATCAGAAAGCCTTAAATTGATTATGTGTATAACTGTTGCATTTAATTTAATGTAGATAAAAATTTTGTATCAAGTTTTGACCATATTTTTCAAAAATATATGTAGGTGATAAGTCCACCGGGTCATCTAGAATTATTATTTATCTTTTTATTATTTCTTTTTTTAAACTTTACGTGGCATTGCAACGCATGCCGGGTACGGCTTTTATAGTATATTAAAGTATGAGTGGATATTGAGCTCTTTCAAACACGAGCGAGTTTTCGAGCACGACGGCGTAGCCGGAGTGCTCGAAATAGAGCAAGTGTTTGAAAGAGCAGTTATCCACGAATACTTTACGCGATTTTTTTTTATTGGTACCTACCTTTGAAATCATAAATAGTGTAAAATTACCCAAATACCCAATATAATTAATTTGAACGACACTCGACACGCTACGTGCCGGCCCGTCGCACGTCGTGTCACCAACCAGGTCGCCCCGCTACGGCCAAAAACGCTCTGTAATTGGTTGATTTCGTCATTGTTGACACGTTTCCATGGCGACTTTAAAACACGCGGGTGCGATAAAGCCCGATTTACGCACGCCAAAGCATGGTTTAAATAGGCAAAATAGCGTACCAATAAAAAAAATATATTTTATTTTTTTATACCTTTTTAAATAATCATATTTTGTCTCTTGTGCGAAATCGCTGTCTTGCAATTTTAGTACAGAAAAATAATGAAAGTGGGTCATGACACATGACCTACTTGATATTTTTAAGGGAATGTTTTTCCTAGTCATTTTATGTTTGTAATATATTTTTTTTAAATTTAGGTCTTTGATGTCGAATTTTCTAGTCGTCACAGAGACATACTGTATAAATGAAGGTTTTCACTGAGGATCGATGCGAACGTAAATCGATCGGTGCCTATTGATTTGTCTCTCTGTCTTTCTCTCTCACACACACGGGGAGTTTATCGATCAGACCGTATTGCTAAAACGATATGGTAATCCGCGGCATGAAATATTCCTTATTTTCGAGCTGTCATTTTGCAGAAAGTACGCAGACATTTTTTCGGTCGTTCCAATAGAAGAGCAATAAAATTACCATATTCACGTGGAGCGGTTACACAAGGGCGTTATTCAATATGGCAAAGGTTGACTTAGTCCAAAATCGAAGCGGCTCTGGCTGAAGATAGCCAAATAGTTTCGATACGATGTTAATAGCGGTAACAGCTCATTAAAGATGCGCAGATTCTAAAAACGGAATCGGGGCGCTAATTTTACGCCCTCGGTATATCCAGAACGGAGGTTTTATTTGAAGAAGAGTTATCGTCTTCGCGCTGGGCTTAATTTTACCTGTAAACTTTAGCTGGAAAAGATGTATTGTCAAACTTTCAAGGTTCTCTAATGAGAAATGTGTTACATTGTCAAGGGTTTGATAATATGTACATACTACTTTATCCTTCATACGGTAACTAAAGGTTTATTTGACGATTTATGAACTTACAGATAATGTGTTTCACTTTACATGTGATCATCATCATAACTTTTTCATGCTGAAAAAAGTCGAGAATAATTTTGGACTAGTTGAACATTATATGAAGTTCTCAAAATTGAGGTGATGGGGTTGTTGATTAATTTTGAAAAGCTAATCCATACTGGGCCTCTGCATCTACTATAGTAAAAAAACATTGAAATTATTGAAAAATATGAAGTATAAATGCATAATTTTACCTTTTTCATTTTAATTAAATTTCAGCGCCAAAACGCCCACAGCTGTCATGGCGACTGGGGTGACGTCAAAGCTCAGTAAACATGTTTTATAAGCGTGGCGTGTTTAATAGTAGTGCGTAACATACACCTATAGAGATTATATTTTTTGTGCGTTGGTGCGTTCCTTGTTTATATATCTTTCTCCCTTTGTTCGCATTTACGTTTGTTCCAACCTAGAACAAGTGTATTTTGACTCACTAGAAATAGCCGTCCAATAACGGTTTTGGTGGTGTCTGGGACAAAGTTTATCATCTATATAATATCACTGAAATGGATTTTAAAGTTGGCAAGTGGTGTGTGGTGCCTCAATGTAGAAACACATTAATGAAAATACCTGATAATTTGTTCGTTTATATTCCAAGTAATGAAACATGAGGAAATGGCTAAAACTTGCACGTCGGGACCCAGGTCTATCCACAAACACTTAAATTCATATGTGTAGAGACCACTTTGATGTAAGTGTTTTATATTCCATCTGAATGTACTTGGAAAAGTTTTCTATTTTGCACTAAGTGTCTATTTAGCTACTAATAAGCTGTAGCTTATAGTAGTACATAAAGTAATACTATTTAGGTTAGATTGAACGTAACATTTTATGATATAAAGTATGTCACTGTTTAATACAAAAAAACATTTCCAGTATCACTACATTCATTTTGAACAAAGGAGAGCTACTTGCCTCACTAAACCCAGCTTTCATTGCAAGTATTCCAACCATCAAGTAATCAGATTTAAAATGTTAAAAAGAAGATTTCATTAAAGGCTGAAAAACAATAAAGTGGTTTTACATTGAAGGCATTAATTTTAAGCGATAAGCTATGAAAAAATGAGGTGTTTCATGCTTTCAAAATGCGCGTAATCGTAAAGCATCGTAAAGGGCGCAGACGTAATGTTAGCGTGTATACTGAGTCGTGAAGTCGTTTGATGTTGATGTTTTTTTTATGTTGGCTTTTCTTTTGATAAAAGTTGTGTACATTTAACTTATTTTTAAGTGTTATTGACCAAATACAGTTGATTTTCGATATCTTCACATTTCATGTACATATAAAATTGGCGGACCACCCTCCTCAGGCCGACAAACCAATATATTGGATATTTGGTGTCTTTTTGTAGCTTTTTTGAGAAAACGAATTTTGTAGCATTAGACCAGCCGGAGCTACAAAAGGTCGGCTAACTTAAACTTAAGTTAGCGACCACCGCTATAACTCATAAGCGGAATGTAATAGGATGCTCTGGTTTGCACAGGAATTTGTATCTTTAGAAGTACTTGAAAGTCCCGGGGTCAATTTTTTTGCCACATTTGGCCAATTTTGGCCAAAAATGACAAGATGTTCAATCATCACTCGCGGTTCAATTTCAAGATATAGTAGCAATCTTGAAAATCATTTAGCACTGGAAAACCTTCTTTTAATTGGCCGAAAAAGAGGGTAAAAATGGCCAAAAATGGCCAAAAATTCGAAAATGACATTTCAGCCAAAACATGGGAAATCCTTTATATACGTCGACAGGTCGAACATGTGGTACACGGAGAGCTAAGAAACGCTAGCAGGGGGTCAATAAAAAATATCCAGAAATGACCAAAAATTCTAAAATGACTTATTTCGGCCAAAACGTGCTAAATCGTGTATATATCTGAATTCTTGAAAATGCGGGCCCTGGGAATTCCAGAAAAAATGTGGGGGATTTAGAAGACTCTATCAGACACTGAGAGTCACTTTGCACAGCGGGCCTGTGGAGCTACAAATTCTAAAATGATTTATTTCCGATAAAACGGGATAAATCCTGTATATACTTCGACAATTCGAAAATGGGGGCCCCAGAATTTTCAGACAGACTGTCAAAGGATCCAATGGATCCTTCTAGCCACTGAAATTCGCCCGAGAGTGCGGGCCTGTGAAGCTGCAAATTCTATAATGACTAATTTCGGCTAAAACGTGATAAATCTTGTATATACTTCGACAGTTCGAAAATGTGGGTCCCGGAATTTTCAGACACACTATCAAAGGATCCAATGGATCCTTGTAGCCACTGAAATTCACCTGAAACTGGGGGCTTGTGGAGCTAAAAATACTAAAATGACTTATTTCGGCCAAAACGTGCTAAATCCTGTATATACTTCGACAGTTCTAAAATTTCGGGGCCCACATTTTCGATCTGTCGAAGTATATACAGGATTTATCAAGTTTTGGCCAAAATAAGTCATTTTAGAATTTGTAGCTCCACAGGCCCGCAGTCACAGGTGAATTGAAGTGGCTAGAAGGATCCATTGGATCCTTTAATAGTGTGTCTGAAAATTCCGGGACCCACATTTTCGAACTGTTGACGTATATGCAGCATTTTGCACGTTTTATCCGAAATAAGTCATTTTAGAATTTGTAGCTCCACAGGCCCGCTGTGCAAAATGACTCTCAGTGTCTGACAGAGTCTCCTAAATCCTCCACATTGTTGCTCGAATTCCCAGGGCCCGCATTTTCGAACAATTCAGGTATATACACGATTTAGCACTTTTTGGCCGAAATTTCTGTCATTTCTGGATATTTTTTATTGACCCCCTGCTAGCGATTCTTAGCTCTCCGTGTACCACATGTTCGACCTGTCGATGTATATACAGGATTTCCCATGTTTTGGCTAGAATAAGTCATTTTCGAAGTTTTGGCCATTTTTGGCCATTTTAGGGCCAACTGCACCGTTGCTATTGATAAGTGATACTTACCTAAGCTTAACTTAAATAAATTTTTAAGCGTCACCTAAAAATTGTCAACTGCACCGGCAATACTTATCCTGCCCTTAATTAAGCTGCATTTTACTAGGGTTTTTAATTTTGGTTGGTTGCATCTCGTACTAAACAGTATACTCCGTGTTGGTGTTTGGTATTCCGTGATGACTGTCATTACTGTGCGTATGTGTTTATCGTGTTTATAATTGTCAATTTATAGTACTCGTCGTAATCGATAGTAATATATTGATAATGGAAAAGAAGAGGGTAAGAACTGCAAACTGCACCATGAGTGAAAAAATTAGGTTGGTGGAGCTTGTTAGAGATTTTAAAGATATTGTAGAATGTAAGAAGACAGATTCTACTACACTCGAACTGAATTAGCTTGGCCGGTGACCTTGCAGAACGGGAAGAGAGAAAGTGGACGATAAGAAAGATAGAGCGATACAGCGTAATGAAGAGAGAGTGAGAGCCACATCTACATTTTGCCCGCGCGCCCACAAGGTCACCGGCCAAGCTAATTCAGTTCGAGTATACATGGAAGGACAAAGATGAGGTTTGCGATCAAGTAACATCCTATTTGAATTCCAATCCACCATCAACAAAAATCAACACAATACAACAAAATCATGGTCTTGATTTTTTTTCCCATATCACTCTATTCATATTCATTTCAAACTTTCAAACACCATACGTAACGTACACAACAAAACACAAACACATAACCACAAATAGGAGGTTATGTGTCCTTTATAGTTAAGCTGATGTTAAGGGGAGGCCTATGTACCGTTTAAATTAAGTGACACTCACAACACTTTAAGCTTCACTTAAATGTTGGTGCAGTTCACTTTAAATTTCAAGTGACACTTAAACTTTAAGCTGAGGTGGTGCAGTTGGGCCTTAGCCCACTTTTTCTGCCAATTAACAGAAGGTTTTCCAGTACCAAATGATTTTCGAGATTGCTACTATATCATGAAATTGAACCGCGAGTGATGATAGAACATCTTGTCATTTTTTGCCAAAATTTGCCAAAATGTGGCCAAAATTTATTTTGGCACCGTTACTTTCAAGTACTTCTAAAGACACAAATTCCTGCGCAAACCAGAGCATCCTATTACATTCCGTGTATGAGTTATAGCGGTGGCCGCTAACTTAAGTTTAAGTTAGCCCACCTTTTGTAGCTCCGGGTGGTCAAAAGCTACAAAATTCGTTTTCTCGAAAAAGCTACAAAAAAGACACCAAATATCCAATATATTGGTTTGCCGGCCTGAGGAGGGTGGTCCGCCAACTTTATATACATTCACAATTCAATCTAACATTGAAAAGCAAAATTTCAATTTTTTGTTTTACTAGTATCTACTAGTATCTAGTAAGGGTAGTCTCGGCTGGACTAGTTAAACAGAAAATTTGTTTTCTCGGGGCTGCAGCCTTTGGGGACCAATTATACTTCTTTTTTACTTTGTGAAAGCTTTCGAAATAAGTTTATTTCTTCTTCAGTCACACTACATTACTTTGTGAAAGTTTCGAAATAAGTTTATTTCTTCTTCAGTCACACTACAACTACTCTGATTAAAACACCTCTCTTGGGAGTGCCTCTATTGGTGGCAGGTAGAGGCATTTTAAAGAGTTTTCTTCTCTTGGTATAGAACTAAATTGAAATACAAGAGTATCTATAGTTGTTTTCCTGCATTGGGGAATGGAGGTCGTCTTTCCTAGTCATACAGTATTTCCGGTGAATTAATTGCTTTGTTAGTTTGTGTTGGTTTGTGTAAGTTCTCCATAACCTCCCCTGGAGGAGCACTGTTCAGTAAAGAGGAGTGCTCCAACAGGAGACGTTAGGACAGATAAATGTCATGAATGTTGAGAAATATCTCCGAATGAAAGTCATACTGAGTATTAAGTTAGAAACCATGGGACACTACAAATACTACCATTCTCTGACTAAAGTCTATGAACACAGAAGGTTGACATTTGTTTCCTTGTTCCATGCGAAAGGTCAGAGGTGAAATAGGTTAAATGAAGATAGGTTAGGTCGAGTCACGTTAAATCAATTATATCGATTATGTATAAGCTAAGGCTAATCAATGTAATCAGAATCAATCACCATCTATTTTCTTGTTCCCTTCACTGCTTAGTTTTCAATTGAGTCTTCACCTTACAGTAAGTTGTGTATTTGTTGATTATACATGTAATATCGAAGTAATTCATATTGTAGTGTGACTGAAGAAGAAATAAACTTATTTCGAAAGCTTTCACAAAGTAAAGAAGAAGTATAATTGGTCCCCAAAGGCTGCATCCCCGAGAAAACAAAATTTTCTATATATATGTATATATTGATATCTCAAAAAGACTTCCAACAATAATTGTGAGATCGAATTGGCCTGAAACGTATCAAAAATCACTGAACAGCAGTTCCACATTTCTGGTTTAAAATTCTGTCAAATATTCCCTTTTCACGTGTATTTTTTGTTCGTAATCACATCTCAAATATTATTACAACCTCAAACTGACAAATTCAGTCCTCATTGTCGGGATTAGAGGGGAAAGAATTTTAATACCTCGAAATAGTCACCAGCACGTCTCAATGGAACGACAATGAAATGCTTCCGTGCACCCTTAGCCGCCTCAGCTTTTTATTTATGATGGAATGAAACTCTTGTGTGTTCCCCTCGACTTCTTAGCATTCCTCGGCGGGGAATGAGGTTAATACGTAAAGGCTTACTTAGGTGCGGGGCATGATACGGGTGCAGGGATATAGGTCGGATTAGATATTTCTTTGAGATATTTGTTTTGGTGAAAACGGCCACCACGACAAGAGTGGAATATTGAGTGACAATGTTATATAATTACCTAATGTTTGATGCTATGGGCTGTTTTCTGGAAAATGCAAGGACAGGTTAATTTTATTTTTAATCTGAGATCTTCTGACCTGTAGTGATATTATTGTAATAACCTTATCATTTGTTTTTTTTTAATGACACTTTATATAAAACAAATAAAAGGGCGTCTGGGGTAAGACTACTTTAATCTACGCCAAAGCAGGTTGATTAGAAATCTGAAATGCGAATCTAAATTTCGGCTTCGTTTCTTCACCAAATTAGTCCGAGTTTTCAGAAGAAAATGAAAATTTGGCAGCCATGTCAAATAAATCAAATATACGATATCCTAAAAATTAAACTTTATATGGCAACAAATCATATTTGTGTGGCATTTGTCATTTATCGTCGTCACAATACACTGATGTTATCTGTACCTGATTATAACTGATGTAAATTATTATAACAAGTTGGCATAAGATTAGTGCATTGGTTTATGGTGCTGTTAAATTAAAAAGTATAGCAGGCAGTGTTGTTGACGTGGCAGTAAAAATTCGTTCATTTATTGTCAACAAATAAATATTTTTTTTTTTCGTATTTATAATCAACCGAAGTTTATTAAAAATAATTTTCCAACAGATCTAATTGTATTAGAAGTTTGACCCATTTGACCTTGCTTCAATAAATCTCCTTTCCCCCAATTGAGCATTGCGGGAGTTAACTTGGGTAAATGCTGTCTGAATTCGGTTTTTCGCTGGTGTTTGCATAAACCCTGCCTTTTAAGAATAGGTTCAGCGGAACTTATTGGCCAAAATATCACACCATCTCAACCTTTTCAGCGTCCAGGGAAATTAACATGCACCTTGTTTCTTATATCTTGTTCGAAATGGGCTTCCTCTGTTTCAAACCACATATTTACCTGATGATGGTGTCTAGTGTTTTCAAAAAAAGTCTTCCAAATTAAAAAAAAAAACGGATACACTAGTTGGTACTGTAGAACAGTGCCAAGCTTCTTACTATTTATTTTTTCTTAATTGTAAAATTACGTTTTTACAATAAATAATACTGAAGTCGAGTTAACCACAATAAAACAAGTAGGAATTCACAAACTGCGTGACATCGTGGTGCTTTACGCACGCATATTCACTCCCAACCACAATTCGACACTTTCACGATTTTCCTAAGAGAACGGCAACGTCGCCTCTTTACGACCGAACTTACAGCTTTACGTCTCTAACATCGATGGCGGCAACGTCGTGCTCGGAGTCAACGTGGAGCTGATAATAACAGGCTGTCGAATCACCGTGGCGTACCCAGAAAACGAGAGAGAGAGAGAGAGAAAGAGAGAGAGAGAGAGAGAGAGAGAGAGAGAGAGAGAGAGAGAGAGAGAGAAAGAGAGAGAGAGAGAATGCCAACTGAATTATAATCTACCTACCTAACTTGTCTGACTTATCTGTATCAAGCAACGCCCAACCAAAAGTTATCCTTCCCAACTAACTTGTCTAACCAGAAACGTTTAAGTAACATTATCTATGTCAAGCGTAACTCAGCCAAACTCTGACTTCCCCTACTAACTCGTCCTCCCAGAAACCTTTTGGTAACTTTGTTATCTAAATCAAGGAATACCCAACCAAACCCAAACTTTTCCGACTAACTCGTGTAACCAGATACCTTTAAGTAACTTTGTTTCCCATATCAAACAATTGGCTTCTGCTTGTAAATATTTGGTAAGAATTGTGAATTGTAGTTATCGTTGTTAGATTCTGTTGTTCGATTATCCACAGCTGATACTTCACTATTCTAAGATTGTGGTTACCTCTGTTAAGTACCATTTTTATGTTCCGTGTTAAATATCACAGTAATGATATGATAAATAGAAAAATGACATTTTACATAAATTATTGCAAAATGTCGTTTGAAATGTAATGAAATCATGAAGAGAACACTTCAAAAATATTGCAGGAATGGAATTGGTGCCCGCTGAATTATTATATTAAGAGATCTTAATTCGTAAAATCCTTAGTAAAAAGTGGTAATTCACCAAAAAATGGTGAATTTTGAATTTTCAAGCCTAAAACCTCCAATGCAAAATGGCATTTTCAAAAGGTCCTAACTTTTTAAGTGGTTATTTCATAAAATAATCACTGGTATTTTCAAACATTCCAATAGTTTTCCAAGTACTTTCCAGTAATATAGGCAAAACATTCAAAATTAATGTTTCGCCAAAAATTGTTGACACCTCATATTTCTGTTCTGCTGCTGTTCTTACAGTTCGAGGTCTTCCATGATGTGGTTGGATTGATATAACTTGTCCTGCCTCCCTCAAGTCCTCTGGAAACGTTTACATCAGAATATCGTATGTTCGGCAACTTTTCTTCGTAAATGCATGAAGCACGGAAGCCTAGTTCACTAGTATTAGCGGGATTGGGACTCTTTGGCGCCGCCGACTTGGCGCGGCCGATTCGGCGCCGCCGTCTGGCCGCCAGGACAACTGGGCGCCGCCGACTGGCCGCCGGACAACTCGGCGCCGCCGATTGGGCGCTGCCAACTTGATTCCAAATGTGATCTTTTTGGTAAAATTTAAAGCATATATTTGATGAAAATGCTTTTAATCTGGGGTGAAAAGTAATTTCTTAGTTTTTAGCCCATCTTGGTTTACCGGGTTAAAATGCGATTAGGGTGTTAATTTTTCTATGAAAATGCTAATACAGTAGGGCTATTGATTATGCCCTAAAAACCAGAGCGCCAAGGATCTAAGACCTTCATGGGTATTTATGATACGAATCTTTAAGTGGGTCATTTGTGATAAAAAAACCGCGGAGTGGTATTAAACTATCGAGTGGAACTGACAGATTGGGAGGAAAATGCACTTTTTTAAATTTTCTAATATATCTCGGAAGCGAAGCAAAATATGGTATACCTTGTATGAAACTGTCTGTAGAGAATTAAATTTCCCAGCGAAATATCTCTAAAAAAACTAGAATATTGTTTTTATGCGAGAAATGTTTAAAGAAGGGAAGAGACAAACAAGAAAAATTCTATTTTTTGATTTCATTTCCTTTTTTGCTTTAATTTTTTTGGGTTAGAAATAGATATAGGCATTAATTTATAGAAAAGAATGTTAACAAAATACCTTCAAAATGGTAGGTGGTAAAAGTTTTTTGGATGGAAATTCACCTGGATATTCATATTATTTCAATTCCCATTTTTTAACAAAATTAATATTTTAGTCAATAGAAAAGATATTTTAAGTTCATTTGTTGATAATAGATACATTTTCAAACAAATGTATGTACCTTACTGAAGTACTTTTTTAATAAAATAGCAGTCAATTGTACTTAAATGTTGCTTTTTTTATAACAAATACTACATACGATGATTTATAAAATTATATTTATATTTTATTATCAAAAAGTGCAAAATTTTCTAGGGCTTAATTACCACCAACAGGTGATGCTTGATTAAACGGCACGGCTTAAGAACATATTTCCAGATTCAGCAGTGGCATGGATATAATATAAATTCTCTGAAATAGTTAACTTGGTATCTATTAATCTATTAATATAATTAATCTATTAAAAACATTAATAAGTATACCTAGCGCCAAAACGGCGGCGCCGAGTTGGCCCTCGGCGCCCAATCGGCGGCGCCGAGTCGGCGGCGCCCAGTTGTCCTAGACCCAGTATTAGCAGCAACACAAATGAAACATAACTCACTAGAAAAACTCACAAATAATGGGTTCATACAGGATAACAATTCAAAATGAATATTATTGATTGTCAAATTTTAAGTAAATCAAAAATTCAAAACATGTCAATCCACCTACATTCCCTTCTCAATCAAAGTACCCATTATTTGCGCCATCGCCAAATTGTAGTTTTAACAGTTCCACGATTCTTCACAACTCCAAAAAAAAGAAATCTCCATTTTTTTAAGGAAACATTTATTGTTATTTAATGTGACTACACAGTTTTTCATGTCCTCTTTGGTGATGGTTTTGTCAAAATTTAATCCTAAAAATAACATTTTGTTCTGCTGACACACGAAAAACAAATAAACGCGTAGCTCAAAACGAATTTTACATTTGGAGTGCATTTGACGCATATTAACGTAATATGGCCCCTATGCAGGGGTTTAGCAGTTCCATGTATCGTGGGTTGCATAGGTACGAGGTGATGCTGATCTGCGCAACGCTATTCATTTCTGCGCAACGTCTAACGATGAGTTGTGGTAAACTGTACGTTTCGTTCGGTTTATGTGTAAAATGTGCCATCATTTCAAACAAAACGTGTTTTAAAAGAATGTACTAAAAACAAAAGAAAGTTCACGATCAAAACCCGAAGCTAATTTCCTGGTACACTCTAATTAACTTGTTATCCGAATTTATTGCTTGTAATACGTATTTTCACACACGCCTCTTGCGTTATGTCCCCTCTCGTGTCATTCCCTCGTTACTTTCCTCGATGGTAAAAACGAAAGAAACGGAAGCACTCTCGGCAATCGAAATTTATTGAGGAAGCAACGAGAGGCCTCTCCGTTAATTATTTTCGATGGGATAACACGTAGCGTATTATAATGGTTTTAACGTGCTTCAAACTCTCGGGTAGGTACTTTACGTGCGCGCCTGCTAATTAGCGGCCTCTTCGTAATTCTTTTTATGTGTATAATATTTTTCGAGTATGTGGAGCAGAAATCGTGCGGCTTTGGTGAGCAGCTAGAAACTTTACCACTTTTTTCTTCGTTCAATTAATTAGTATACAAGAATTTTATCTTTGTAGAAAACGCGATAGCTCGTAGATAAGGTAATTTAAGGAGTTGAGTTTACAGTAAACTTCGAAAGGAAAATTAAAATCACTTACTTACATTTTTGTGATCGCACATGTGGCTTTCGTATAGGCCGTATAGCTCTTAAAGAAACATACAGATTCATCAATTTCGAAGCCTCAAATCAAGACTTTTAAGTCAGCTGATTCGTTGTAAAATTCTTAATAAATGTGAAATCAGAACATTTTTCTGATGGTTTAATTGGTTTTCGTGTAGCTTTTAAAACAACAAACATACAAATTGGTCAATTACGAAGCCTCAAATCAAGACTTTTAACTCAGTAGGCTCATTATAAAATTCTTAATAAATGTTCAATCAGAAGGTTTTTGTGATTGCTCATGCTGCTCTTGTTCAGCTTTTAAAGAAACAAACATACAGATGACTCAATTTCGAAGCATCATATCAAGACTTTTCAGTCAGTTGATTCGTTGTAAAATTCTTAACAAAAGTGAAATCAGCACATTTATGTGATGGCTCATTTAGTTTTTATGTAGCTTTTAAAGAAACAAACTTACAGATTCGTCAATTTCGATGCCTTAAATCAAGACTTTTAAGTCAGTTGACTCATTATAAAATTCGTAATAAATGTTCAATCAGAAGGTTTTTGTGATTGCTCATGCAGCTCTTGTTCAGCTTTTAAAGAAACATTCAGGTTCGTCCATTTTGAAGACTCAGGTCAAGACTTTTGAGTCAGTTGATTCGTTGTAAAATTCTTGATAAATCTGAATTCAGGACATTTTTGTGATGGCTAGTTTAGTTTTTGTGTAGCTTTTAAAGAAACAAACACACAGGTTCGTCAATTTCGAAGCCTCAAATCAAGATTTCTAAGTCAGATGACTCATTATAAAATTCTTAATAAATGTCCAAACAGAAGGTTTTAGTGATTGCTCATGCTGCTCTTGTTCAGCTTTTAAAGAAACAAACATACAGATGCGTCAATTTCGAAGCCTTATATCAAGACTTTTGAGTCAGTTGATTCGTTGTAAAATTCTTAACAAAAATGAAATCAGCACATTTATGTGATGGCTCATTTCGTTTTTATGTAGCTTTTAAAGAAACAAACATACCGATTCGTCAATTTCAAAGCCTCAAATAAAGACATTTAGGTCAGTTGACTCATTATAAAATTCTTAATAAATGTTCAATCAGAAGGTTTTTGTGATTGCTAATGCTGCTCTTGTTCAGCTTTTAAAGGAACATTCAAGTTCGTCCATTTTGAATACTCTGGTCAAGACTTTTGAGTCAGTTGATTCGTTGTAAAATTCTTAATAAATCTGAATTCAGGACATTTTTGTGATGGCTGGTTTAGTTTTTGTGTAGCTTTTGAAGACACAAACACACAGGTTCGTTAATTTCGAAGCCTCAAATCAAGACTTTTAAGTCAGATGACCCATTATAAAATTTTTAATAAATGTTCAATCAGAATGTTTTTGTGATTACTAATGCAGCTCTTCTTCAGCTTTTAAAGAAACATTCAGGTTCGTCCATTTTTAAGACTCAGGTCAAGACTTTTGAGTCGGTTGATTCGTTGTATAATTCTTAATAAATCTGAATTCAGGACATTTTTGTGATGGCTAGTTTAGTTTTTGTGTAGCTTTTAAAGAAACAAACACACAGGTTCGTCAATTTCGAAGCATCAAATCAAGACTTTAAGTCAGATGACTCATTATGAAATTCTTAATAAATGTTCAATCAGAAGGTTTTTGTGATAGTTCATGCAGCTCTTGTTTAGCTTTTCAAGAAACAAACATTCGTCAATTTCAAAGCCTCATGTCAAGACCTTTGAGTTAGTTGATTCGTTGTAAAATTCTTAATTTTCGGATGGCTCATACTATCTATGGTTTAATTTAGAAATCTATACTTATACCTTGAAACTGGAAATGAATATATGACGTTTAAATCAATATCACCATAGAGGTATCACCCTAATTTCGAACTTTTAAATTTTCGAACAAACAAAAATCAAACAAGAATTTTCCTTTTTTGCCATGAGCCTGTAACTATGCGAGGCGATTTGTGAACTCCCCTCGAGTAATTGCGTCGTATATTTTTAAACCCCCAACGACCTTCTAATTAGCTTCTCGTGGAAAAAAATCCATTCGGGCCTTTGTGATATTTTCGATAAAGCGCGAAGCCACCAAAAAGGAGGAAGAGGCGAGGGAGCTGCCCGTCTCACGAGACGTCGCTTGAATGTGATTTATTTTGGGAGCGACAAAATGTAAAAAAGCTCGCATTGTATTTATCGTCTGAAACGCGAGATGCAAACATGAAAGAAACATGTTTGTATCTACATCTGGGCCGTAGAGAAAGAGTTGGTTTACACATTCGAGCAGATGATGGATGCCGTAAGTTAATGTCCCAGTAGACTCTGGGCTTAAAAATAAGCCGATGTGAAGAAAGAGTGAATGAAGAATGTTAACTAACCGAGTTTCTGGTGGTGTCAACGGCGGGTTTTCTTTTTTCTCCAAGCAAAATAATTTTTCAATTGGTTTCAGACTTCCGAAAATATCACGAGCTCTTTTCAAAACAGGAATGTTCCTAATTAACTCCTCAACTAATATGAAATACAAGTTTTCCCTTTTTCCGTTTTGTAATTTGCCAAACTGAAGACAAAAAAAATGTTGAAAATTCTTTGAATTAAACTCATTTCAAAATTGGTGAAAATTGTGGCAATTAACCGAGTTCTTCCAGCACACAGTTCATACGATTTGTCCTTCAAAGTGTTCAGCTTAAGACTATCATTAGATAAAAGACTTAAGACTATAGACATAAAAAACATATTAACACCTTTCGATTGATTCATCAATTTATTAACATCTGGGAAATTAAGTGTCCATCTGTCCATATTAGTTAAAAACGTTTTCAATCAACTTTCCAAGAAGTAAGTATAAAGTAATACAATCGTTGCAGAAGATAGTTCATACGTTTGTTCGTTTGTAATTTGATGTTGCAGTGTTCGCCTTAACTTTGAGAACAATTTATAAACACTTATGGATTGGTTTAAAAAATTCATGATATCTTAATAGTTTGGAAACTATGTGAAGTTCCATTTTCCCACTTTTGGCAAAAACCTCTTCATGTTTAACTTGCAATATATACAAAGTAATACAAGTTTTCAGGAGGTAGTTTATTCAATTTTTTATTTTATAATTTTTCGATCAAAGTGTGTATCTCAAAATTTCATATAAAAAATTTACGCATTTGGTTTGGTTCAAAATTTCTTAATATCTCGGAAACCAATTGAGTTTTCATTTTTCCATTCAAACCAAAATTTGTAATCAACTTTCTAACAATAACAAAGTAATACAAACGTACCAAGAGCTAGGTCGTTTAATTTATCCATTAATTTTCCCTTCAGTGTTCAGTTTAAAATTGTAATAAAAAATTTTGGACACTGAACTTGGACCACAATTTGAAATGGTTTAAAAATTTCTTAATAATATGGAAATTAACTAAATTTCCATTTTTCCATTCCAGCTAAAGCAGTTTTAGTTTCTTCTAAAAACTTCTCAATCAATAAATAAGGAAGTTCCAAAAGACTGTTTATAAAATTTGTTCTTATTTAATTGTCAATTATCATTAATCTCCTTGTTTCATTGTAGATGAGACAAGATAGAATTGATTTAATGAAAACTTGAGTTGATGATTCTTGAAGACATTTAGATTGATTTAAAAATTGCTCAATATTTTGAAAGTTAGCTGTATTTCCATTTTTCTATTCATACTAAAAAGCTTTGTGATTAACTTTCAATAAATATGATGTGATGCAAATCCCACAGAAGATGGTTCATACTATTTGTTTTAACTCATCTGTCAAAAGTGGATCTCAAGATTTTAGTTAAAAATGTTGAACGTCTTTAGTTTGGTGTAGTCTTGGTTGGTTTAGTCTTGCAAACCAATTGAATCAATTTTTCCGTTCAAGTTAGTGTTCAAGTCAACATTTGTAGTCAACACGGTTCATACAATTTGTCTTTTTAGTTGTCACTTCAGTGTTCAGCTTAAAAGTTGAACATCTTTGGACTAGTTTAAAAATTTTTTGGTAATATAAAAATTAACTAAGCGTCCATTTGTCCATTCCAGTTAAAAATAGTTTCAATTAATTTCCCAATCATTACAAAATAAATACAAAAGTTCCAAAAGACGGTTATATAAAACATGTTTTTTTTTCAGTGTTTCAGTGTTCAGTGTTTAAAACTAAAAAAAAATCTTGAACACCTTTTGGATTAGTTTAAAAACTGCTGAATAATTTGGAAAATAGCTGAGTTTCCATTTTTTCCATTCAAGTCAAAACACTTTTTTCCATAAAGGCAAAGTAATATTAACCTCTCAGCAGATTGTCCGAACAATGTGTTCTTTTAATGCCACATTTAAAGTATTCGGATTTCAATAAAAAAACACATATACTGGAATATCTATGTATTGGTGTAATAATTGCTTAATGTTATCGAAATTAAATAAGGTTCCATTTTTCCATGCTAGTTAATAATATATTAACTATAATAAAATAAATATAGCACTATATTATTATATTTAATATAATAATGTTTATTAAACTTTCCAATAAAAGGTAAACACAGACGTTCCAAAAGAGAGATTATGTTCTTTTGTAATTTGTCGATGCAAATGTTCGACTTAAGAGTTTAAGAGGAATTAATAAAACAGCTTTGAATTGGTTTAAAAACTGCTAAATATCTTGGAAACTAATTACATTTCCACGTTATTATTTGTACCAAAAATTACCGTAATTAACTGCAATAAACAGAAAGTGATACAAATCTTCTAGTGCAATTCATACAATTTGTCGTTTGTATATGCATCAAGGTGCTTTTCTTAAGATTTTATTTAAAACAAATTGAAAGCTTTTACATTCATTTCGAATTTCTTATTATCTTGAAAACCTCACATACTTCCGTCTAAAGAGTCTAAAGTAACCCTCATTTACTCCATTGCTTTGAAGTTAGCCACAACGGCGGGCCAAATAGGAGCCGCGATTTCGTAGGCGAGTTCCATTTTAATACGATCGCATCAGGTTGGTTTATTTAAACTTAGAAATGTATGTAATATGACAGATTTTTTAGGGAAATAGTATTGAAAACGTAGGGATAAATGCAAATTTAAGTAATGTTGCTGTGTTGGTTACGAAGATTTCTGCAATTGTCGGTAACGTGTGTTGTAGATTAGACCATACTGCTCTCTGGAGTGGGAAGGGGGAGGGGGCCAAACGCCGAACGACGTGTCACGGACACGTTGTCCCGTAACGTTCGAATTTACTCAAATTCTAAATTGTCATCAAAACCATTTTTAATTCCAAATTATTTTAAAACATGGTCGCAGGCGAGTTGTGCTGAAAATTTAGGTACACAAATTATCATTCGATGGTAGAAACTATAATGATAAAGTAATACTGATTGTAGTAAATGAAACAGAAAGTGAAGATAAGAGGTTTACAACTAGAATACCCTTTGAGATAAAAGGTGCTACTGTACTAACAGTGACTATCTAATGTTTGGAATACCAAATAGAGGCGACTACGATTATTACTCAGTTTTAAATATCGATGGTTAATTAATGAATAAGTTAGTTAGTTAATCAACAGTAGAAGAATGAATGGCTCAGTGTTCAGTGTTAAACTCACCAATTAGAGCTCCACCAATAGCCCAGTCTGTGTAGATTTTTCACGACATTAATTCAGTATCGGACGGGAGTGGTCAAATGTTGTAGGCTGTGATTAGTTAATCATGCCTATATAGTTTTAAACATTCAAAAAGTGTGCATTAACAAATGGGAGGGGTCCAAAGTTAGCAAAAACAAGTTTTTTGATTCTACAAACCAAAGTATGCACTTTGTGGAGAAAAGTTTCAAGTATAAGTTGTTGAGAATTGAGAAGCCTATAATTTGAGCTATGGCACGATTAATTTTGTTAAACATTTATTGCAAAAATGTCAAAAAACCACTGAAAACGGTGATTTTTTAAATATTGATTATTTACTGCAAAAATGATATGATTTACGTTTTTACTGCTCTAAAAGATAGCTTTTAAAGTTCCAAATCTAAACAATTTTTATAAAAGTCAATTGGTTAATTTGTTGCTGGGATATTGCTATTTGTTTATCCTAAGACGCATAATGTTCATTGCTGTTACGTCTTTTTGGATAAACATTTCGAGATGTACAAAGGCTTGTTCTCTTCATAAACACCCATATTTTCATATCCCTTTAAGAAAATATGATAAAAACAATTGTCAACCCCTTATTTATCGCTTTAAAAAAGGGGGTGTTTTTTTATAAATAAATAGACCTGGAGCCATTTTCATAACTTGCACAAATTTCTAACTTACAAATTCGGATAGCTGGATTCAAAACGGAGAATTGAAAAAAAAACAACAACTTCTTTTGACCATTAGGAGCCGAGATAGGAATTTTTTTTTGAGACTGAGATACGGATATTTTGTCCGCGCTCTGCGGATTTAAACGCTTCAATTCGGTTCTCTCAGCGCGAGCGGTTACCACTGCCATCCCCACCACTTGCATAATCGCGTAGCTCCGAGAGTACCTATACACCTTTATTCTGCATATACTGCATAATACAGCTTTTTTAACAATAACAATCGGTTTTTTCTTTTATAATAAGCATTTAAAAAAATATGAATTTTTAGCTATCGAATAGGGCAAAATTCATTTCTTAATTGTTACAAATAAAAGGGCTGCGAATTTTTGAAAAAAAGTCCTATCTCGGCTCCTAATGGTCGAAAAAATTGTTGTTTTCTTTCAATTCTCCGTTTTGAATCCAGCTATCCGAATTTGTAAATCAGAAATTTATGCAAGTAATGAAAATGGCTCCAGGTCTATTTATTTATAAAAAAAATCACCCCATTCTTTAAAGCGATAAATAAGGGGTTGAAAATTGTTTTATCGTATTCTCTTAACGGGATATGAAAATATGGGTGTTTATGAAGAGAATAAGCCTTTGTACATCTCGAAATGTTTATCCAAAAAGACGTAACAGCAATGAACATTATGCGTTTTGGGATAAACAAATAGTAATATCTCTGCAACAAATTAACCAATTGACTTTTATAAAAGTTGTTTAGATTTGGAACTTTAAAGGCTATCTTTTAGAGCAGTAAAAACGTAAACCATTATCATTTTTGCAGTAAATAATCAATATCCAAAAAATTACCATTTTCAGTGGTTTATTGACATTTTTTGCAATAAATGTTTAACAAAATTAATCGTGCTATAGCTCAAATTGTAGGTTTTTCAATTCTCTACAACTTATATTTCAAACTTTTCTCCACAAAATGCATACTTTGGCTTGTAGAATCAAAAAACTTGTTTTTGCTAACTTTGGTCTCCTCCCATTTGTTAATGCACACTTTTTGAATGTTTAAAACAACATAGGCATGATCAACTAATCAGAGCCTACAACATCTGCTCAATATTATTCTTTTCGCACAGGAAAACGGCTAAACCAATCACACAACACAACACAAACTCTTATGATGTGCGACCGAAGACACAGGCATCATAATGTTTCCCATTATCTTCTAGTCCGAGAAGAACTACCCACTTGAGTTGTGTTCAGATCAAATTATATTTTTTAGAACGGAATTTCAGTCGCTTAGTTCACATAGCCCTTAACGAAGTGTTACAATTTAAATATATTTACTGTGTTGTTTCTCCACGCGAAATATACACAAAAATTTGAAAAGCAGGATGAATGGAAGGAAAAAGAGGTAGAAAGTAATAGATAAATAAAATCAGTCTTACACAGCTAAAAAGCGAATAACTCAACTTGTCAGTCTAAGTACATTTTTAACATTTGCATTTTTTGTGTTGCAATTTGTAAAATGAATCCAAAAAACCAAATTTGTTTTCAGAACGTATATAAATGAACAAACAATTTTGTTAATATACCTACAGAAACGTGAATATGTATTAATTATTTAAAAATGAGATAAAAATTACAAATTAAGGTACATATCTCCTAAGTGACTCGCCGATTACACATCATCTTTCCCTTAATTAGCTATTTTTGTATTGCTGCCACAAACTGCAACCTCCCAAGCGCACACGATTATCGTCACTTTCATTCATAAACCTGACATGTTTAAATAAGTCCCACTTCAGACAAAATCATGATCGTTAAACCGAAAACTGAATGAACCTCATTATCACAAATTGTGTGTATCTGTTTGTGTACTTTATCGTACACGTTCCCCCGAACATAAATCTTCCGAAAGTGATGTTTATTATCAAAACAGGACCGGACCTCGGCACTTCAGAAGTCAAAGTAAACAAACGACAAAGCTCTCGGAGTGGCACTGATGATGCGTTTATTTTCCAAAATAAACACATCAACCGGTGGTTCGAGAAATAATAAACAGTAGTTTTTTTAGTGGCGGTAGTAGTTCATTGAACTTTTAATTAAATTACACGGTTTAATTTAGTTTTTATAAGCGCCGAGGGATAATCAGTCCGATTCACTGACATCTTTAATGGGAACAACTAATTAACTTTTATTGACCAGCTTCTGATATGAACTGCGCCTAAAAGTTAGTAGGGGGAGTATCAGTTCGAATTGTCCCCAGGGACATTTTGCTTAATATCAAATGGGTTTGTAGATAGAACGTTTCGAGTTGTCAGCAACAATCCGAAATAAACAACAACGTCTGGTTATGATTCTGATAGTAACTAACCATGCATGGAATGTCAACAGATCGACAAAAAATGTTTTTTTATTCCACGCTGGTTACATTCACTGTCACCTTATTAATTGGCGCTAATTAATTAATAACTTTATTTTTTCATTTCCCTCATAAAAAGCGAGACCTTGCGATTTTAATGTTCGGCACTAATTCGACGAGACGTTTGCAAATCACGGATCCCCATTACCATTTAAACAATGAGAATTACTGCTGTGCTGCAGAATCTTCACACAAAATAATAATTAAATGTTGCGTTATAATAAGAAAAATCATGTTCTTATTTAACTTAATTTTGTTAGTCGTATTAGTGATCGAGACATTTGATCAGTCGCACTTCATGTTGTGAGATAAATTCGTCAGTAATTAAGCGATATCTGGTTAGTTAGTAGATGAAATTAAAATAGTCAACTTCCAGGTTCGGTATTAAATATTCTTATTACATCACATTAACTTCTGCTTTCTATGTTTTCTACTTTACTAAAAACTAGCCAATTTAGTCTGTTATTCATCGCGATGAGTCAATGAAAAAGTTGATCAGGGACAGAGATATTTGATCAGTTGCAATTTAGCTTATGACGTAAATTGGTCCATAACTAATTGGCAGTCAAAGTTAGTCAGTTTCTCTAGGATGGTTAGGCTAGTTACTTTTGCTGCTATTCATTGCGGTGAATTAATGTTGATTCAGCTTGTGACGTAAATTAGTCAGTAACTGAATGATTAGTTAAAGATGATTAGTTATAGATGAAGCTAAAACTAGTCCAACTCCAGGTTGGCTAATTACTCCTAGTTAGTTCCGTCATTAATTTTTTTTTATGATTTCTGTGTTATTTTACTCCCAGTCATTGCGGTAAGACAATGAAATACTCCGTCGGGACGTGAATGGGTCAGAAATTAATTGGTTAATATTAATTAATCATATCTAATAGCTGATCAATCTCTAGGTTGGCTAGCTATTCACTTCAGCTGCTATTTATTAAAATAGTTCGACAAAGACTGAGGTTACATTTTAGCTTGAAACTTAAACCAATCATTATATAAGTGGTTGGTAAAAACTGGCCAGTAAATTAATGAAGCTAAACTAGTCAATTTCTAGGTCTATTATTTATTGAATTAGCCTAATTTTTTATATATCCGCCCTAGTTATAACTTCACGTTTAATTTTTTTCTATGGTTTCTAGAGCTCAGTTAATCGTTGCGATGAGTCGATGAAAGAGTTCGTCAAGGATTGAGATAGCTAATCAGTGACAATTTGGCTTTTGACGTGAGCTACTCAATATTTAATTGGTTAGTAAAATTTAGTCAGTTAGTAGATGAAACTAAACTAATCAATCTCTGGATTGACTAGAAAATCACAATAGTGATTATATAACAATAACTAGTATTCTCTTTGCTTTCTATTTTAAATAATAGTTAGACAACCTTAACTATTGGTTGTTGCGATATATCAGTGTAATAGTTTGTTAGGGAGTAAGTGAGATTTCATCAGTTGCAATTAAGATTGTAAGATTAATTTCCCAGTAAAAACTGGTCAGTTAGTAGATGAAGCTGAACTGGCCAACCTTGAGGTTAGCTAATTAGTCACTCTAGGATTTACGTCACCTTAATCTCTGTTTTTCACAATTTATATTTTACTAAGATCTAGCCAATTTAATCTGTTAGTCATTGCGATGAGTTCATGAAATAGTTCATGAAGACCTGAAGTATTTAATCATTTACAATTTAACTTATGACATAAAGCATTATGTAATTATAAGATTGGTAAAAGATGGTCAGTTATAAATGAATGTGAAATTAATCAATTTCTAAGTTGATTAGCCAGGTCACTCTAGCTACTAGTGATTGCAATTGGTCAATGAAATAGTTCGTCAAGAAGTCTGGTATTTGATCAGTAACAATTTAGCTTGTCATGAAAATCAATCAGTAATTAAGTGGTTAGTTAAAACTAAGAGATCTTTAGGGACTGGAATATTTGATCAATTGCATCTTAGCTTGTAAGTTAAATAAGTCAATAAAAGCTGGTTAGTTAATAGATTAAGTCAATCTTTGGGTAGGCTAGTTAGTCACTCTTGGATTTACATCTCTTTAAAATCTGTTTTTTACTCTTTTTATTTTACTATGTGCTAGCCGCTAGCCAATCTAGTTTCTTAATCATTGCGATGAGTCAAAACTGGTTAATAATAGTTAGTCAGTTGCTAAGTGAACCTAGTTAATTTCTAGTTTGGCCAACTAATCACTCTGATTATTGCATTACAATAATTTTTACCTTCTGATGAGTCATTCAAATAGTTCGTCAGGGACTGTGATAGTGCCGTTTAGCTTATGACGTAAGTTGGTCAGTATAAGGTGGTCAGTCAGTAGATGAAGTTAAAATAGTAGATTTGAATGTTGGCTACCTAGTCACTAGTTATTATATCATATTTATTTCTGTTTACTAGGGTGTCTCTTTTACTATAAGCTAACTAAGTCTATTAGACATTGCGATGAGTCAGTCATATTTGATCAGTTGTGATTTAGCTCATAATATTAGTTGGTAAATAATTACTTGGTTATTAAAAGTAAGTCAATAAAGGTAAAGTAGTCAATCGCTAGGTTTACTTTTTATTTTAAAAGTGCTAGCCAATTTAGTTTCTTAATCATAGCGATGAGTCAAAACTGGTTAATAATAGTTAGTCAGTTGCTAAGTGAACCTAGTTAATCTCTAGTTTGGCCAACTAATCACTCTGATTATTGCATTATAATAATTTTTACCTTCTGATGAGTCATTCAAATAGTTCTCCAGGGACTGTGATAGTGCCGTTTAGCTTAGGACGGTAGTTAGTCGGTACAAGGTGGTCAGTCAGTAGTTGAAGTTAAAATAGTAGATCTGAATGTTGGCTACCTAGTCACTAGTTATTATATCATATTTATTTCTGTTTACTATGGTGTCTACTTTACTATAAGCTAACTAAGTCTATTAGACATTGCGATGAGTCAGTCATACTTGATCAGTTGCGATTTAGCTCAAGATATTAGTTAATAAATAATTACTTGGTTAGTAAAAGTAAGTCAATAAAGGTAAAGTAGTCAATCGCTAGGTTTACTTTTTATTTTACTAAGTGCTAGCCAATTTAGTTTCTTAATCATTGCGATGAGTCAAAACTGTTTAATAATGGTTAGTCAGTTGCTAAGTGAACCTAGTTAATCTCCAACTAATCACTCTGATTATTGCATTACAATAATTTTTACCTTCTGATGAGTCATTCAAATAGTTCGTCAGGGACTGTGATAGTGCCGTTTAGCTTATGACGGTAGTTAGTCAGTACAAGGTGGTCAGTCAGTAGTTGAACTTAAAATAGTAGATCTGAATGTTGGCTACCTAGTCACTAGTTAATACATCACATTCATTTCTGTTTTCTATGGTGTCTACTTTACTATGAGCTAACTAAGTCTGTTAGACATTGCGATGAGTCAGTCATATTTGATCAGTTGCGATTTAGCTCAAGATATTAGTTAATAAATAATTACTTGGTTAGTAAAAGTAAGTCAATAAAGGTAAAGTAGTCAATCGCTAGGTTTACTTTTTATTTTACTAAGTACTAGCCAATTTAGTTTCTTAATCATTGCGATGAGTCAAAACTGTTTAATAATGGTTAGTCAGTTGCTAAGTGAACCTAGTTAATCTCCAACTAATCACTCTGATTATTGCATTACAATAATTTTAACCTTCTGATGAGTCATTCAAATAGTTCGTCAGGGACTGTGATAGTGCCGTTTAGCTTATGACGGTAGTTAGTCAGTACAAGGTGGTCAGTCAGTAGATGAAGTTAAAATAGTAGATCTGAATGTTGGCTACCTAGTCACTAGTTAATACATCATATTCATTTATGTTTTCTATGGTGTCTACTTTACTATGAGCTAACTAAGTCTGTTAGACATTGCAATGAGTCAGTCATATTTGATCAGTTGCGATTTAGCTCAAGATATTAGTTAGTAAATAATTACTTGGTATTAAAAGTAAGTCAATAAAGGTAAAGTAGTCAATCGCTAGGTTTACTTTTTATTTTACTAAGTGCTAGCCAATTTAGTTTCTTAATCATTGCGATGAGTCAAAACTGGTTAATAATAGTTAGTCAGTTGCTAAGTGAACCTAGTTAATCTCTAGTTTGGCCAACTAATCACTCTGATTATTGAATTACAATAATTTTTACCTTCTGATGAGTCATTCAAATTAGTTCGTCAGGGACTGTGATAGTACCGTTTAGCTTATGACGGTAGTTAGTCAGTACAAGGTGGTCAGTCAGTATGAGCTAACTAAGTCTGTTAGACATTGCGATGAATCAGTCATATTTGATCAGTTGCGATTTAGCTCAAGATATTAGTTAGTAAATAATTACTTGGTTAGTAAAAAGTAAGTAAAGGTAAAGTAGTCAATCGCTAGGTTGGCTAGCTACTCACTCTAGCTGCTGGTTATTGTAATAAGTCGATGATACAGTTGGTCCTGGAATGAAGTGTTTGATCAGTTGCAATTTATCTTCTACTTATATGTCAGTAATATAATGGTTGATCAATCTGATCAGCTAATACATGAAGCTACACTAGTCTTCTCAAACTAAACTTATCAATCTTTAGGGCGGTTAGTTACTCACTCTGTGAATTACATCACATTAATTTTTGTGTTCTATGCTTCTGCTTTACTATGAGCTGGTCAGTGTAATCTTTTACATATCGCGATGAGTCAATGATATAGTTCGTCTAAATGAAGCTAAAATAGTCAATCACTGGGTTGGTTAAGTAAACAACTAACAAGTCATTTTACTTGTAATATTACATTCATTTGTGTTTCTTTATACGTCTTACTTTAGTGACAAGGCAACCAGGCTAGTCTTGTTAGTGGTGGCGATAAGTCTATGGAACTGTTTGTCATGGATTAAAGTATTTGATTAGTGGCAATTTGCCCTGTTACGTTAGTTATTCAATAATAGTCCGTTTCCCTTTTAACATTTAATTATAATTAACTAACGAATTGTTAACGACGTTCAGTTTAAATTAAAACATTCTACTTTTGTTGTAAGACTCTTGTTCAATATCATTGGTTACCATCTTCAGCTCCACAACGGAATCAAGGCCGATTACGCAAAAGCGCGGATACCGATTTTTAGCAAATTGTTTCCTTTTCCGCGCTACAATAATTAAACCTCTTTCAAAACGTGTTATCGTTTATTAGGCCAGTTTGGAGCGGGGAGAAAAGAGCCTTTAATAATTTAATATCATCGTTTCAGTCTGATTCCATCGGCATGGCCAGAGATTCGCGGTACTTTCTTTTTCAATGATTGAATAATTTCGCCTTTCTTCAAGCAACGATTACCGCGACGCGCGGCAAAACCTCGAAATTTAACACTGTTAATTTTAATATTGTTTGTAGGGTAATTGCGGGTTAATAAGCAAATATTAGTCGGTTTTTATCGTACGGGAACAGTCAAGCGTGTAAATCTATGGTGAGCATGCACCGGAGGGTGAAATTGTACCATTTTAAAATTCGTAGAGTGAGCATTTAACGAGTTAAAACTTTCGGTTTTGGGCGTCTTAATTCTATCGGAAATAACTCAAAATTACTATGTAAAACATCAAATACACCCATTGTTCTACTTTATTGAAATATTTCGCTGGACAAGAGATATTTTAGATACTTATTGACGGTTTCCGAACAGTTTATAACTTAATTGAGTGCGTCTTGGCTTCATTGGTATAGTAGCTCTTGACAGTTCCTGGCTAGTTTCGCGATAGTTAGTGCTAGTCTAACTAAACAGAGTTCGTCTTGACATTTGCTCCAGACGTGTTGGTTCTTAGACAGTTCCTAACTAAATGCAGTTTATCTTAAGTATATTGCACGAGCAGCTTCTATTGATTTTGAGCACTTCTTACCCGTACTAAGTTTTTTAGCATTATTTCCACAGCAACTTCTAACGATTTCTAGACTGAATGTAAGTTGTCTTAGCTTTACTATAACATGACTAGCTCTTGTCAATTCTTGGATAATCTGTCGAAATAGAATCTCTTTTAGTTTTATTAATAAAGCAACTCCTAGCGGTTTCTGCACATTTCGTGGGTAGCTGGAGTTAATCTTCGTTTGCACGTAGAGCAGTTCCTGAATAATTCCTGGCTAAATAAAAGTGTGTTAGCTTCATTAATTGGGCAAATTAATGTATCAATTTTTGGATTATTCCTGACTGACTGGGTGGAGTTGGCCTTAGCTTGGTTTTTTCGTTGAGTAGCTTCTAAAGCTTCTTGGATAGTTTTTAGCGGAATGAAGTCTTACCTTTATTCCTAGTTCAATTCCTAACAATTTCTAGACATTTCCTGACCGGGTGGAGTTAGTCTATGCTTTATTCATAGGGTCAGTAATTCTTGGGTAGTACCTTATTAGTACTAGCTGTATTCTTCGGAAAGCTTTTACCGATCGTGCACATTTCTTGACCACATAAAGTTTATGTTAGTTGTATTCCTAGAGCAACTCCTGGGAGTTCTGTACAGTTCCAAATTAAATGAAGTTTGTGTTTACTTTATATGTAGAGCAATTTCTGGGGGTTCCTACACAATTCCTGGTTAAATTAAGTTTGTCTTTAGCTGAACTGGAACAACGGGTCTACTTTTAAGCGATTTTTTGCTGTGAAAGCACAACTGCAAATTTCTGTTATGTTCTTTGAAGAAATAGTTATTGAAAGGTAGGTACTAACTAAAAGTTCTGATTAAAAAACATATGTGTTTAAAAAAATAAATATTTTTTAACATTCAAAATTCAATATAAAGATGAATTCGTTTTTATTATTTTTTTAATTATTTTATATGCGATAACAAGTAAGTACACTAAAACATGCAACTTAAAATTTAAACCGTTTAATTATTTAGTATCCGGTACTTATAGAGCAATTATGAACAATTATAGAACGCATGGGCAATTAAAATATTAGTTACGGCACAGTTTGTTGAAAAAGTTTCATATATAAATCATTATTAAATAATTTGCGATACTTTAGTTTTTTTTAATTATTAATATTTAAATTAGTAATAAGGGTTATTATGAGACGTATACTACAAATAGTCAAAATACTGCTTGTGTTAATAAGTAGTATTTATTTATTGATACATTTATTGATGTGTGCTGATGAAAGTAATGATGATAGGAGTATTTCATTATCTGAGAATTTTATTGAATGACTGTAGTGTAGATAATCCACCTTCTAAAATGATAAAAAAATGTAACTCTATTTTAAATACGTGAGGAATTGTTATGTTAGGATCTGAAAGTAAATTTAATAATTTATAATAATATTTTTAACAAATTAATAAATAATTGTTACAGAAACGACCATGCAATTCTTTTTATTTGCATGTGCTATTCTATACTAAAAATCGCTTAAAATTGGTTAATTATTAACAGAGATATAATCCACCACTTTTCATATATCCAAATTGGTTTAGACAACGCTTTACAATCTTTATGTATCATATAAAATAAACTTTTTTGGATATCTGTTTGGGTCATTGTTAAGTTAAAGGGTTGATTGATTTATTTTTAGTTTTAGTTTTTACTATTAATAAATAAACAAATTGTGAATTTTTTTAATAAAAAGGGCTATTTTGTATGGAAGTTGTCTTGGTAGGACAATTTTTTTAAATTATATTATTCAATTTATTCATATTAATTATTAATTATTTATTATTGTTATTATTTATTAATTATTAATTTCATTATTAATACATATATTCAATTTTATAATTTTAAATTACATATTTTAAAAATACAAGTCAAGACGACTATAATGAACTCGTATAAATACATGTACTGTAACAGTAACAACTTATTTGATTTAATCGTTTTAATTAAAAAACTAATAAACAAATGCAATACCTTCTAAGCAAATTAACATTTTTGTTACTACCATATTTTGAGGGTTTTTTAAGGGTAACAAAAGGCAACTGTACGTATAAGTTTCTAGATTATTTATGCTTTTTTTATACTTATTGTAAATTCAAATTTCGAAATTTTTTTGCATGCATAAATAATTGGTGCATTGTAATTTAGTGGGTTTAAAAAGAACCCTGTTTTAAAAACTTGTATACAAAAAAGTGTAAACTTTTGCTGAGATGTGATAAATGTATAAGTAATGTGTTTAATATCTTAAAACTTATTTTGTGCAATTTTTACATTTCGATCATTGTTTAAACAAGAACGTCATCATTACAAACTGATATTTTGTGAGTTACTTTTCTCCTAAACATTAATTTTAAAAAGTGCCTCAATCTGAAACGAAATACCTAATTTTATTTGACTGGGCTAATGCAACTCATAATTGGTTTATGTATTAGTCTTAACTGCTAATATTACTAATTACGAATAAATAATACTAAATATTAAATGAGTGGATCCTTGCAGGGGGATAGCTTTGGGGTTTTAGTCAATTTTTGCGATCGAAACTTGAATATTTGAGAAAGCACTTACGCATTTATAACCAACAATCCAATAATTCCCAACAACCCCCGAGCATTGCCTGTTTCGAACCCCGACTCGGCCAACACTAAATTCGCCCTAACTCTCCGCAATGTACAGTTTAACGAGGTAATATTTCTCACTTTTTGAAGATTTTTCGGCTATCTCGCCTACATCTCCGGTCCGCATCGCTCGTTAATAATAACAGTAATAACCGTGTTTCGACAGAAAGCGATAAATCGAATTCGGCGCAATTTACAAGACCTTCTGCGGGACCACCCTATATGGAGTTACTTAAAATAGCGCTCTCGATCCCAAGGTTTTTCGCTTAATTACGTTTATTTACACTCCGTTACGCTTACATTAATTATTATCGATGAAGACAAGACTCGACCAAAATTTTTTCTTCTCTCAGTACTTGCCACGCAACAGGAACGAGAACATACATTACTATTGTATGCAAGAGGAAAGCTAGAAATAACTTCACGACAAACAGTTGTGTTAATGGGGGATTGTTTCAGCACCGAAAGTAATGAAGACATAAATAAATTGAAGTGTAGTACATAAAACTGATTGGCTGTAGTATGTGTATGTTCTGCATATGCTCCGCAGTGCTTGGACGAACCTGATCCAATTCGACTTGCTTATTCTCATGTCCAAAATCAATCACGGAGGCTGAAACGTCTCGAAAATAAAATATTCCACTTTTTGATTGCCCATATATCCGACATGCGTCAGTTTGACAGACGTAAGAAGGCGCCATCTCGCGGCGAAGACCGTACTTTAAAACAGTCAAGCTATTTGTCAGAACCCAGTTGTTTTTCGTTTATCATTCGTAAAAACTACGTTGGTCAGTCAGCTAATATAGGTAAAATAAAATAAAAGGTAAAATGTAATTTTACCTTTTATCATTTAGGTAGTATGATAAAAAAGTAATGGACGCAAACGGTCTAGATAACGCATATACCGTCGAAGCACGTTTCAAACAATTCTAAGGAAAAGGGTGACTCACATTAAACCATGATAGCACTGAAATAATCAGTTTAGTCTTTGTTTTTTGTTTGTCTTTAAACGAGTACCTTAAGTTTAAATCATTACATGTAATTTAATATTGTGAGTGGTTGTTGTTTCGGGTTGGTTCATATTTCTAGTAGTCAATTTCTGTTAGAGAAAATTGTTTGAGTTCAACTCTGGTTAAGTTAGCTTATTTCCGATAACAAAGTAATAATTAAACTATATTTGCTTTAGGCAGAGGTAGCATAGAGAATCAAAGCCACCTGAGCGATTTCAGTTATCAAAATTAAGGCAAATATTATTTTTCACAGACTGCTAATGATTTATCCACGATTTCATGTTTATTGCTGTTATAAACAGTTACTAGTATTCAACGACGTAAATAAAATACACATTTTGTCTCCAACTGTAGTTTATGATAAAGAGCCTTCTTAATCGACTCTATACTCAAAAGTTACATTTTGTCTAATCTATCAAATATTTTGGTGATTTGGTAATTAGTATCATTTTGGGATAATCACAGACACTCAGTATGGGGAGTATGGGGCAATGGTGGCAGGTCGAGATTATCCCAAATGAAATACCTGGATACTTATATAATTAAATTATTTTGTAATGCTTAGAAAGAAAAACAACTAAAACAACTTGGGAATGTTGTGAAGCGATTGTTGCTGCTTTAGAATATGGTAGATCTTTAAGAGAGGATCTAGGTGTTTTGATATACCCCGTGGTACGCTACAGGCAAGAAGGAAGGTGGACTCCCTTACAGATCCTAGACTAGGGCGTAAGTCAGTATTTTCACGAGGTTAAGGGGAACTTGCTTGTAATGTCATTAAATCGACAAAATTTAGTAAGCTGAAATGAAAAATATCAGTACAAATATGAGTACAGAGTTCTGCCTCACTTTTTGAACTTAACCTCAAAATGCAAAAGTACGTACATAAAGAGGCCGGAGAAGTAGCTCCAAATCTTGCAGTAGGGGCTTCGTCACAGGACAGCTCCCAGACGTAATAGGTGCGCACGATTGCATTTTGAGGTTATGTTTAAAAAGTGAGGCAGAACTCTCTTTGTTCTCCTACTGCTGTGTTCTTTCTAATCTCAAAACATTTCAAAATAAAGATAGTTTCTGTAAGACTACGATATATTTAGTCTGGATGAAACTGGGATTTTCACTACCTATTTATGTATTTTTTTCATACACTTCCGAGTCCAATCTTGAGTAAATTATCGCAGGATGAAAATTATTCTGACATTTGTTCCCCAAGAGTCTGATTGAAATCTGACATCGGAACAAGGTGATTTGGTTACGTGTGTCAAGTAATGGAATCAATATAGATTTTTCTTCGAAAAAATTCCCAAAAATGAGAACTCTTGATATTTGCACGTGTGAAAATATCAGAAATAACATATTTTAACGCGAAATGTAAACAGCAGAGCGAATAGTGTTTACTCTTATCGGACCTCGGCGGCTTACCTCAAAAAAACGTCGCTACGCTAATTGAGCAATAAAAACCGTCTCGAGCCTGCCGCCAACATCTTATTAAAGAAGGAATCATTCCCGACCTCTCTAGAACAAACATTATTAGAAAGGAATGACCTGGAACTATCGCGAATATAATTGAAGTATATATAAGCGGGCTTGCGCTCGGAGAGATTAGATTAGACGTGAAGCCGCGACATAGTAAACAGGCGAAAAACGGACCAGTGAAATAAATTAACATTTAAGAGTGATATAAATTAATTACTTAGGAAATAGTTAAGTGTGTTATATAAATTAATTCAGTAATAGTCTAAGATAAATTAAGTAGTGTGTAGTGCATAATTAGGACAGTGTAAATAAATTAGAAAATAAACGTTACAATATTAACAAGTTCCCCACTAAAAATTGATCGTGCAATTTTTTGTTATTAAATAAACTAGTTACAAAATTAGTTATTTTTTGAAATATCTATTGACATACAAAGTTTAGGAAACAATTATCCCGACATTCGAAAATACAGTAAATATATATTACAGCTATTGTAGGTATATGTTTTTACATAAAACAATTTATGTGAATAATTATGATACAAGTTTGTAATAAAAGTGAAGCTTCTACTATAATTCGAATGGAATTAATTAAAAAAAATTTACTAATGAAATTTTGTCGATAAAATTTGAAACTCACACGAACTACTTTAAAGTAATGTACTAAACTTAGCTTCATTAAAAAATATTATCCCAAATCTGCTTATCTCATTTTTCAATGATTTCTGTGAAAATTATCTAAAAAGTGCGTCATATTAGATCAGCCAATTGAAATTTTGAGTATCAAATTATTTTTGTTAAATTTCCTTAATCAGTTGTTATATTCCATTCGGAAAATCGAGAGAGTAATAAAATGTCATTATAAATGCAAATCCTCAAAAATTGTAGTACTGGCGAGATATGTATAAACATTGCATTTAGTTATACGTCTCTGTACTGTGCCTAGGAACTATTACATTGAAAAGCACCCGGATCAAATTTCTACCTGCGTTCGGGTCAAGGGATATAATCCGTCTTTATCTTTCTTATGAAGAATTGAATGCTCTTTCTCTATTACTCCAATTCGGTTATTTCGCACTGTTTTCGTTTACTTGAAATCGTCACATCAGAGTCACGCCATGGGGTTTTTTATTTAAAGAAAAAAAGTAATCATAAGCAATATTTGTTTATTTAGAATTTATGGAACCTATATATAAATAATAAATTTATACCGTGAGGTCGAAATGAAACTATAATTAATTCACTTTTACTCAAAGAACTGAACTTTTCCTAATATTATACCTAACACTGGCATATGCCATAAGGGATAGAAATATACATCAATCCAAATTAATTACTTACTAAATTAATATATCAAAAGCACAAAGTATACATAACATCACTTTTGTCCAAGCTTATAAGAAACAAAAAAATTTTAAAACGAGAAACGTGGCACAATTTCACAAATTATACAAAAGAAGTAACTGAATGGCTTAAAATAATAATATATTTATTGGAAATAAACGTTTTTTTACAAGAATAACAAATCTTGTTTAAACAGTTCAAAACGGTTTAAATCTTACGTTAATAATAATATAGGTAACTATAAGTATACCTAAATCGATTTTCAGAAATCTCATTTTCTCGTACAAGAATCCGTTCAGGTATAGAAAAGGTACACGTTCAAAAGAAAAAGGAGTAATCGTGAGGTTTTGGAAAGACGCAATGTTCAGGAATGTTTTCAAGTTGAAATTAATTAATATTCAGAATCATCTAAAGAACTCTCTTCATTGATATCCTGTGCAGTAATGATTAAGGGTTCCACGGCGTTATCAATCATAAAATCTAACTCCCAAAATTTTTCTTCTTCTTTTATAACATGATTTATGACTTTTTGCCAATTTTCAGAGGTGGTTCTGCGAATGGATTCTTCCAGAAGAATTTTAACATCTTTTAATTTAAATGTTTTATTTTCCCGAGCAACATAGCCTTTTACCTGAGCCCATATTAATTCTATGGGATTGAGTTCGCAGTGATAGGGCGGAAGACGAAGCACAGTTATTTGGCGATTTTGTGCCATTTCATCAACTGCATACCTTTTACGAAAGTTGCAGGTCTTTACAATTGATATCAATTCCGATTTGACCATGTCCTCCTTATACGGAATATTTTTTCTTATCAGCCAATTTAAAATTTCAGCCTTCCGCCAAGAAATTACCGGGGATTTATCGACCTGTCTGGAATGATAGCTCGCATTATCCATGACAATTACGGAACCAGGTGGGATGAGATCGAGCATTTGAACGAAGTACTCCTCGAAAACGTCCGCGTTCATGTCTTCATGATAATCTCCCGTCTTCTTCGATTCAAAAAGAAGTAAGCCGCCATCCACAAAGCCACTAGTACTGCCGATGTGGGTAACAATAAGTCGTTTACCTTTTCCAGCCGGTGCTTTTAGTCCTGTTGATAAACCTTCTAAAAAGGCTTGTCGCGGATTCACCACACTTTTGTCCTGCCACACTTTTCCCACGGTATATCCTTGGTTTACCCAGGTTTCATCCAGATAAAAAATAGCCCTTCCTTCTTGTCGAAATTTTTTAATATCTCTGAGGTAGCTTCTTCGCCAGCAAATAATTTCATCGGATTCCCGAAGAGGAGAAGTTTTAATTCGCTTATCCCAACAAATACCTAGTTCCTTCAGAATCGTCCACAACTTGGTCCTTTTCAATGTCATACAGTCTTCTGGCAGTTCATGTAACATTTTATCCAATGTTGGGATTTCACGTTTGAAAAAAAAGGAATGAAGCGTTCGACGAATGAGTCTCTTGCTATCCTCATCAACAAGCATTTGAGGTCTTCCTGGTGCAGATTTTGGAGCCTTCACCTCTCCACTCCTCTCTTCCCTTTTGACGCGATATATCGTTGATTTTCCATATCCCGTCATTTTGTGACACATTTCAACTAGGTCATCTACGCTGGATTTAGGATGTAGATGTTTCAATCCGTTAAATACGGATTTTTCACGACACGATAACGCCTGCTTATTCGGTAACTTACACGGGGTAAAGTTCATAAGACTTGACATATTTAATTCTTGATAGTAAGACTATTAGAATAAGAATAACCGAAATTCAGGTATTTCCCTTTTATACCTCCTTCAACGGAGGGAGAACTTTCGACCCCATTTCCAGGTAATTCTTAATCCTACAGGTAAATCTCTGGTAACAGTTAACTAAGTAGTTTAGTGGAAGAGTAAAGGTGCCTGAACAAATTATTAAGTGTCCACATTAAAAAAGACCCTTTCCAAAATGGTCTCCGAGTTGACGAATTGTCTAAAAGTATTCAATATTTACAAGTAATATCATTCATTGATATATTTCGTTAACGGCACCGATTAAATTGGTAATTATATGAATTCATTCCTTTTAGGTTCAATCCTTAATATGTACGATACAACTTCAAGAAATTTTAAAATGGAAACAGTTCCATGGGTGAATTTAATTTATATTTAAAAATCAGGGAAATAAGGATGGTACGCCCTTTGTTACAACCCTAACCTCCGATTTTGAGTTATTTATTACTCTCTCCCTATTTCGAATGGAGTATAATAATTTTTGGTCAAAAAAACGATCGATTTTCTTCATTTAGAACTTCTTGTCAGATTTTTTTAAATCGGCCATACTGGATCAGCCATTTTGAATTTTGAATGTTTTACATCAGATATGATCGACTTTTTTCTACAACAACCTGTGTTACTACAATTTGTTCGATAAATAATGAAATTTTAATTATCAACACATCGCAATCATTTCAAATCGTTATGCTCAATCTCAATACAACGCTTTAAGGTGATATTAATATTATACGGTTTATGATTTTCTTTAATATTCCTAATTAAATGTACGTACAATTTGATGAGTTCTATGGTAAAAATTGTATATTTAGTAATATCTAAGAATATTTGATAAATGCAACTGATGTAGCATATTACAGAATAACGAAATTAATAATAATTTACATGAACTGGTAAGTTGCTTTCGCAGATCGATGCTAAATTCTGCCGATACAATAATTACAATAATCACTTTATACCGAGCTACATATATCATTATAGAAAATATATATTTTTATACAGTAAGTCTTAATAGAAATAAATAAAGAAGTAATGATTATATGAAATAAAAATAATTATCTTTTCTACCTATGCACTTAGAGTGATGGGACCAGCCTGAAAATCAATGAAAAAGTACCAAATTAACGATAATTTAAACAAATTTAATTAAATAAAATAATTTATCAAAAATAATTTGATACTCAAAATTCAAAACGGCTGATCCAGTATGGCGGGTTTAAACTTTCCTTCATATGTTTTACCGGGCCTTCAAAGTTCCAATTATAGTGACTAAACTTGAACTTTGGACAAGTTACTACCCATCTTGGGTGCCGGCGCTCCCATACTTCCCCTAAACATATACATTCATTACATAAAACTAGTCATTCATACTTTCGGAACACTTCGTACAATGAATTCGAAAAACCTTATTGATCCACAATGAGAAACATGATAAACCACAATCACCAACTCGTAAAACGGAGCTAAGGTGATCCTGTTAAAAATACTCGAGTCGGTTTAAATAATAAACTCGTCGGTACGGTTATTACAACATTACTTCTCGACAATTATAGCAGCTCGTTTTAAAGGTTTGTTCACCGAATTTACACATTACAATACACACATATTTTCTGTCACCTTTTCCCCCTCATAGAAAAATAGTGATAAACGCCGATTCCTGTTTCTGCCGCAAGAGTGATTGAACTTTACAGTCTAGTTAGTTTTTTAAAAACTGAGCCGTGAATTGCTTTCCTTTGCCGCCCCGCGCGCGTCGCCTATTAGAACTAATAATCGTATAAACATTGCGGAGTTAGCGGATCTCGATTTTACTACGGAACGACCGGTAATTTAATTGTAGTGCTCCCGTCTCAAAACCCGCGGATCGTGTAATCATCGTACAACAACAACGTGTATAACTGGACGATCGGAGAATCTAGGCGATTAATTGCACAGAGGTTAATACAGGGGAAAAAAGGACAATAACGAGTGTTATTGTACTCGATCGAAACAATTAGAACGTCCGTCTGATGTGAGCTCCAAAAAGTTGAACCAAACGAGAAGTGGAATAAACCTGGAATCATCTATAATAATAATAGAATATACCAATCAATTAGTGATTTCGCCATGACATCGAATCCTCGAGCAGGAGACCTGGATTTTTTGGCAATATAGGCCTACAAAAACAGAACGTACCTATAGGAAGACCCAACGAGACTATAAACATTAGGCATTGTTATTAACCATTAAACGTCAAGAAATGCACTTTTTTGACTATTTTTGTTCTCAATTAAAAACTAAGTTACTTTTGGGTAAAATGGGCTCACCATCCTCTAGGGAATTAAAAGACCTTTAAAATGTTTCCACACCGACCTCAATATCATTATTTGTTGTTGAGAAAAATGGTATAGAAGGGTCAAAATCGACAAATTCTTTGCTTAACAATTGTCATTGCGAAATTGAACCTGCGACTTTGTTATTTTGTAAAAAGTCGGGGATTATAGTGCTTGATATGTGGTAAAAATTTCAGATCTATTCATCAAATAGTTTATTGCAAAATTCAATTTGTTTATATTTTTGCAATTTTTTTGCAATAACCACCTATACGCACAAATAAAAAAAATCGCGATTCTAAGATCATGGTGCCCTAGAGAAACGTTTTCTCTATCGATATCAATTGTTGAATATAATAAAAAGCAATTTTAAGATTGTTTAAAAAAATTAAAGAAGAAAAACATTTTTTTTTATGTTGGCACCTTATGTCATAAGCAATATCTCTGAAAATTGTTGACGAATTTTGAAGTTTCTTATTTTGATTTGGGGTACCGTTCTGAGCACATTACGAAGATGCAATTTGTTTATTAATTTATTCATTAATTTACCACCCAATTTTTGAAACAATTTTTTGGGATTTTTTTTTCTTTTGTGTGGTTTTCAATGTTAAACATGGAAAAGGATTGAATAAAACGTACATTATAATAGTATTAACATATTTTGTTTTATTGTTATATGAAATAGTATGAACATACTTAGTATATTTTTAATCACATTTTTATCAATTTTTCTAATGACAATAATTCATGTATTATTGTTAAACAAGTAATTTCCATGTTTAACAATGAAAACCGCACAAAAAAATGGATTTTTCGCGAAAAATTTCTTGCCAAAAAATTGTTTCAACAAATTAGGTGGTAAATAAGTGAATAAATTAATGAACAAATTGCATCTTCGTAATGTGCCCAAAACGGTACCCCAAATCAAAAGAAGAAACATAAAAATTCGTTAACAATATTCAGATTATGACATAAGGTGCCAAAACAAAAAAAAGTGTTCTTCTTCTTTAATTTTTTAGACCACATTAAAATTGCTTTTTATCATATTCAACAAATGTTGTCGATAGAGAAAATGTTTCTCTAGGGCACCATGACCTTAGAATCGCGATTTTTGTTTATTTGTGCGTAGATGGTTATTGCAAAAAATTGCAAAAATATAAACAAAATGAATTTTGCAATAAACTATTTGATGAATCTATGAATGAATTCTATACCATTTTTCTCAGCAAGAAATAAAGATATCGAGGTCGGTGTGGAAACATTTTAAAGGTCTTTTAATTCCCATAGAGGATTAATTGAAAACAAAAATAGTCAAAAAAGTGCATTTTTTTCGTTTAATGGTTAATAACAATGCCCAATGTTTATAGTCTCGTGGGGTCTTCCTATACGTTTTGATTCTGTAGGCCTATATTACCTAAAAATCCGGGTCTCCTGCTGGAGGATTCGATGTCCGCAACAGGGTATTTTGGAACTTTAGTTCCTTACGCGAGGGGTTTGGGAGCGAGGGTGGTCGCGCAGCAAAAAATCTGACCGTTAAATGGAATGCGTTACCGGAATGCGTTACCGGAGCGAACGCTGCCGAGTCGCTACGAACGCTACCGAGCCGCTCGCTATCTCTCTCTCTCTCTCTCTCTCTCTCTCTCTCTCTCTCTCTCTCTCGTTAAGTCGTTCGCTGTCTTTATCACTGCTCTCGTGTACGAAGCCTCGTGTACCAAGCAGTGACTCATAGGCTTCAGATTTATGCTGCGATTCTGAACACATCTGTAGCGATCGTAGTCAAATCTGTAAGCCTCGTAAGCATAAATGCAATTCTGAACATTATCGTAAGTTACGGTTTCTCGTAACTTCTTACGATATATCGTAAATATTTACAGGAAGACTTCTGTGTGTCTATAAACAATCGAAAAACCGTAGTGGAAGAAAACGAGAAGAGGTAATTCATGTAAAACGTTGCAATATAAATAAAAACATGAATTGTGTAGACAGTGTTTGAGATCAGACAATCGCTACGTTCTCACGAAAATGTTAGGCTAAAAAAAATCTTCAAAATTGATCAATGCGCAAAAATGGCATACATTTCTGTAATGTTTTCATATGTTTTCAGTGCGTCACAAATTGTTTATTTTAGGAAAAGAACAAGAATTGTAAGAAAAAATCTGCGAGACGTGATGAATCCCTTTGAGATTCCAGAGCAGCATATTTAACAAATGTTTCGTTTAGGTAAAATAAACGTAGAAATGCTCATAAGCGAATTAAAATCTTACATACCTCACAGAGGCACGATTCCATTGCATTTATAGTTAAAATTGTACATGCTTTTGCTGAAGTGAGGTAATTAACACGCTTTTATTGTTCAGCAACATTACATTTAGCTGGTACAGGTTCTTCTCAGAGCCCTGTTGGTAGCAATGGTTGGATTGCATTAAACCAAAAGCCAAAAGAAACGAAAGATTCTCAAAAGTAAACTTTACCAGTTCAAACTTCACTTTAAATATTCCATTTCATTTTTTTTCAAAAATTTGGTTGTTATAAAAGGAACTAAAGTTCCTAACGCGTGTCCCGCGACACGTTTTTTTTGCTTATTTGCTTGGCCTATAAAGCGAGGTGTATGTATGTATGTATGTCGGTCGGAGTACGCGAAAATTGTAAAGACATCTTAAGGTACTAAGTACTGGAAAAAGTAGCTATAATCGACACATACGTATGATTTTTTTTTGTTATTTTATTATGAAACTTTACAAAATTTTTTACACATACTAACACACTTTTCAGGAGTAAAAAATACTTTATTTTAATATACATCTTTATTTAGATCATTTTATAGGGGGCGCTAATGTTGCCTCGTTCAAAATTACGTTGACCCATGGCAGAGTTTTAATCCTGAAAATGGCCTCTCTGTAACAAAAAATGAAAAGAGCATGTTAAAAAGGAAAATCAATTACATCGTAATTCACCACCTTTTTATAAAAAATCCATTCAAAAAGAAAATGGCGATTATGCGAAACAAAATTTGTTCACTTTTTTTGATATTATTAATAAGCCAAATTTAATTTCTTCTCATTTTCTTCAATTTTCTGGTGAATTAGGATGTCGGACATCAAAACAAATAAAACGCACAAAAAATAAAAAATCCGTCGAGTGGTTGCGGAGAATAAATCTGTGCCGATTGGCAAAATACAGTTTCGAGAAAAACGCGTTTAAATTGTTTTTACGGTTTACTCTTGAAATATTTTTTTAAAAAAATCAAGTTTTAATACTTACAACTGGTTAATCAGCTATCCCTGATCCGTAGATGGTATTTACAAAGTAGGTAGCAACTGCCTCTACAAAACAAATACCGAATAGGTACTAGACTCACTTAGCTCCCCTCGAAGTGGGTGAAACTACCCCGATTCCGAAATTATATTAATAAATTTAATTGAACGATTTGCAAATCAAGTGCCCGGGTGATATTCACAGGGTAGATAGCAATTGCCTCCACAAAACCACTACCACATACCCTACCCACCTACCGCACGTCGAAGTGGGTTAAAGTACCCCTTTTCAAAATTATATTAATAAACTTAAATGTAATGCGACTTGCGAACTGAGTGCCCGGATGATTTTCACAGGGAGATAGTAATTGCCTCCACAAAACCACTACCGCATACCCTACTCACCTACCACCCGTCGAAGTGGGTGAAACTACCCCTATTCCAAAATTATATTAATAAATTTAAATGAACGACTTGGTAACGTAGCAAGAGAGTCGAAAACGCGCGTGCGCTCAAAGTGCTATAACTTTTTTATTTTTTCGAATTTGTGCATAAAATTTTTGGAGGTGATTTTTGAAGGTATAAGGAATCGAAATCTGTAAAAAAACAAAAAAAAAATATTTTTTCAAAAAAATTATCCGTTACTAGTACCAAGCTATGAAATTAGGCATGAAGATTCCTTTAATTACGAACTTTTGCGCCACGAAGCCCTTTTCTGAAACCTGTGGTAATTTTCTATTTATTAGTAATTTATTTACTTCGTTAATATTTTTTTTTATAAATTAAACTTTATTTTTAATAATTTATTTAGTAATTTATTACAATATAAAACTAAATTACCTAAACTACTACCTACTAGTACAGGCTCTGCGAAGATTGTCCGCTCCGAAATCTGTGAACCTTAATCGATATTGATGTGAAATTTAGTGAGTAATTTTATTCTAAGTTATTTCATTCAGAATAACTCCGAAAATCGATAGAGAAACAAATTCTAAAATGTGTTGTATAAAGTTTTTAGTTTTTTCAATTGATGAATACTTTTTGACTTATTCGTAATTGAACACTAATTTTTCACCTTTAAAATGCTTTTTTTTAAAGGTTTTTCACGGAAACTCAAAAACCGCGTGTTCTACCAACTATACAAAGTATAGTGAACAAAAAATAAACTTATAAAAAATAGATTGTTTTTTTAAATGCTCTAATAGTCCGGGGAAGTTAGATAGAAAGTTGTCGTGAAATTGAAAAGTTAGGGTGTCCAGATTTGACTTTTTTAAAACGAAAGTACATCTAGTGTAGACTACTTTCCTAGATTCTTGCGATGATCCCGTTGCAGCTTGCGATGCAGCTTGCAAGCACAGCTTAGAGCACGTGAAATGCAACAGTTTTCCGTCTATAACTTTTTTAGATTTAATCACACAAAAAAATTGTAGGCATCAAAATTGTAGGAAATTTTATACCCTACAAGATGACGTAATGCAATATTTAAAAAAAAATTCAACCCTTAATTTTCGAAAAATTGAAAAAATTTTGCAAAATGGTTTTTTAAGCCATAAACATAATTAAAATAACAATAACGACTTCAAAATATAGGGAAATATAGTGGTCCTGACCCTGAAAACGACGGTGTTTTCAGATTTTAAAAATTCAAAATGGCGGCCACACAAAATTGCAATATATTTTTTTTTTCAACCTCGCCTCATTTCGTGACCATTAACGCTATCGATACGCGGTTTGTTGCAATCGATAGATAAGAAGTTGTAGTTTTATGAAAAATAACAAGATAATTTTTAAAAAAAAATTTACATTGTTTTTTACGAGTTTTCCTGAAAAAACAAATTCTCTGTTTTCCTTAAATTTGACGTTGAAAAATATGATTGATGGATTTGTTAGTATTTTGATAGTATGTGTCTTCAAAAATCACGTATTTTGAAAAAAAAATTCAGATTCGACCATTAGAAGCGGAGAAAACAATATTCAAAGTTCGGTAGCCACTGTGACAAAAATATTAAAAATTTTCAGTTTCTGATCGATTCGTTGAATTGTTCAATAAAAAATCTAAATATACTATTTTTTTCGTTCAAGTAGTGTCAATGAATGAATAAAAAAATTCAACAGTTATCTCGGAGTGTGAACCGAAGGCTGTAGTAGCGGCCGGGCGTGTGGATTAAATGAAGAGCTTTCGTGCGGGTTCGAACGAATCTTTCTAGTTCTCATTTGGTTTTATTGAAGCTGAATATCTTATTACAGTTTTTTCTGTATACTTATTATAGATATTGGCTATAAAATTATTATAATTGCTGCCAAAGATTTCACATTGTATTCCAAGATCGTAGGCTTTCACGACCGGAGTCACTGTAAAAGTAGATTCCCGGGCTATTAGGCCGTGGTCCATGCGGGTTTCTTGAGCCTGACGTTTCGTCTACATCTGCGGCAGACATCTTCAGAGGCGGTGTGGTAGCGGTCTTAGTGTTCTTCTAAGATTCGCGTCCGCGACTGCTTCTCCGGTTCGAAAGTCACGGGACTTTCGAACCGGAGGAGCAGCCTAGCAGCCTTTACATAAAATTGTACAATAAATCCCAACTTTTTTACATCCACACTTCGCATTAGAACATCCGGTGGTACAAGCACATGAAATAATCGACATTAACTCTTTAGGAATCAGTTCTACATCTGTAGTTTCTGGCACCAGGCCGTAATTTGCAATGAATCTCCGTCCCCAATCTGTAGCTTTCATTTTATATAAGCGAGATAGAATTAAAATTGAACGTAATCTGTTCAACTTTCTTTATTTCAGTAAGTTATGTGATCCATAAGTTTGACCGGTTAAGAATTCTTATTTTTTTTTAAAGTATGATTAAATGGAAAAACGGAAAATTCAAAAATTTTCTTCAAAAATTGCGTTTTTTCATAATAACCCTAAAATTAATAAAGATACGTGAAAAATGTTAGAGCCTAAAAATGTAGGTTTTTTTCCTGTCAAAATGTTTATTTTTTTATGCCCGAACACAGCTTCTTCATAAGAAGTCAATCTCGGTTACCATCAATTTCGCTTTGTTCCTCTTACTGACATCGCACACTTCAGGCCCATGTAGCATCCCATTTTCCATAAGGCTCTTCTACAATCGTTTCTTAGTTTCATTTTTAATACCCTTTTCCCATAGGACTGAGTGTAATGCTCCCGTCACTGTCTATTGATTCTTTCATTAATCTCATCCTCATTATTTCCCTATTTATTCAGTATGATCCATAGGTCTTTACACTTCTCCACTTCTGGTATTTCTTATCGTGTTCCAGGCTTCAAAGCTTTTTGCGCATCCAATTTTGTGGTCTATCAAATCACACTTTTTTCCCATGTGCTATCCTTTTTATTCAATACTCCCTATTTCACCTATATATTAGTCTGTTGGTATTTTTCTTTCGTATCTTGGCCGCCTTTTTGTATTAGTTATTTCTTTTCCTGTACTAGCTGTCCTATTCTTCATCTCACCAATAAATTTTAGGTTTCCTTTCCTTACTTCCTAGTAAGGCGGCATCCGTTATACTTGTTTCAATATGTTTTTATTCATCTTCTGTGGTTCCATTAATTCCTTCTATGAGTTTTTGTTCTAAGCGTTTTTGGTATAAATATCTCGTACTGTCATCATTTAGACCCTCAACTTTGTATCTTAAAATATTGATTTTCTCTTTCTGAGTGATATTATCTTTATCTTTTAGTTTTTTCAAAAAATACACGTATTTTGGATATGGCCAAGTATTGGTCTGAACCTCAATCAACTCCTCTCTTTACCCTGGTCTCCAGTACTTTTATTCCAAAGTTTTGTCGTACTAGGATGTAATTTTTCTCCAACTTTTTGTAATTTTGTAATTTGTAAATTTGTAATTTCTCCAACTTTTGACTCGATATTTTAATTATGCGCTCACTTATTTCCTTAATTCCTTTTTTCTTCGCTTCTAGGAGAATACGAGTAGCAAAGTCGATATCTATTTTAGTCATATCCATTATTATCTCTCGGAATTTGTTTCTAATCCCTTACACATTTCATACTCCAATATTCGAAGACCATTTTCGTTGCTGTTTTCGTCTTTTGGGTTTCCTGTCCAAGTTCCGAGGCGTGTCACTGTGTATGGAGTTGTCACACATGAAGACATGCGTGACACATGACGTGAATTTTTAACAAAATTTTACTTCAAAGCGTAAACAGAAGGCTGTTTTGTAGCTATTGTAGAATGGCCAATTAGAGCACCAAAACTGGTCAAAAGTATTTAGGTAAATGCGGAAATGCACCATCGCCTCAAAATTCGATAGTTCACGTTACAATTTTATCTAATATTTGGACTTAACCTAAACTCGTACATCATAACCTAACCCGAGCTAGACCTGTCGGTTCTAAATCGCCATTTTCCCTTTGGTTCCGCAGACGGATCCGCCATGGCGCTGGGCAGGAGCAACGTGTCGAGGAACAGGAACAGCTGGGGTCCCATATCGGTGCCGTCGGGCGGGTTCCATCGGCTGGCCCCGGACGAGGAACTCGCAGAGGAGTGCACCGAGAGGATGATCACGGCCCAGATGAGGCAACTCGATCCGCTCAAGGAGGACTTGGCCGATTGGCTCAACAAGACGTTAGGTGAGTACGCAAACCTGAAAGTTGTGTCGAACGTTCTCGCCCAGAGGAAATGGGAGATCAATAATGTGTACTGTTTCCAAAATCAATCTTCTTCTTCTTTAGCCCTTTATTGCGCCTAGCGTAGGCCTCCCCTCCTTTCCTCCAGTTCTCTCTGTTTTGTGCTGTTCTCGTCCATCCAAATCCTGCCACTCGTTTTATGTCGTGATACCATCGCATAATTAGTCTTCCTCTTCCTCTCTTTCCTTCCCATGGTCTCCAGCGTATTATTCGGCTATTTCATCTGTCGTGTGTAAGGCGGGCAATATGTCCTGCAAAATTCCACTTCAGGCTTGTAACTCTCCACTATATCTACGACCTTTGTTCTCTGCCTAATCCATTAGTTTCTCTTTCTGTCTCTTATTGTTAGCTCTTTCCATGGCTCTTTGTGTTGTCTTCAAATTATTCATCATTGTCTTTGTGAGGGTTCAGGTCTGTGCTCCATATTTTATCACCGGTACTACACACTGTTCAAATATTCTTGTTCTGAGGTACCTATTGCGGTATCTTTCTATCCTTAAGTATATGACTTAATTTGCCAAATGCCGCCCATCCTAGTCTCCTTCTCCTTGCTATCTCTATCTCCTTGTTACCCTTTCCTATCTCTATTTGTTGTCCCAGATATCGGGTGTTTTTTTTTTAATTTCACCTCATAGTAGACTGTGGATAGTGTTTGTGAATGCGCCTTACTAAAATATGTCAAAATTGACATAACCTCACTTTTTAATAAAAATTGAAACTGCTCCAATCAGTTACTAGTGTCTTGAAAAAGACAGCTTGGCTCTATTAATTAGGCGTAGATGAGTGAGCTGTCTTTTTCAAGACACTATTAACCGAATGGAGCAGTTTCATTTTTTATTAAAAAAGTGAGGTTATGTCAATTTTAACATTTTTTTAGTAAGACGCATTCACAAACACTATCCACAGCCTACTATGAGGTGAAATTTAAAAAAACACCCGATATATTCTTGAACATTTTCCAATATGTACCCGTTGACTGTTATTTGTACTTAGTCTTGGCTCATTATCTTTGTTTTTATTTTATTCATTTTTAGAACGATTTTTGAAGATTCAAAATCAATATCAAGATTCAAAATCAATATAAGGGACAAAAGTTCTATGACATAGCTCATTAATGTACTGATCCCTACATTACGTCATACTTTACAAAACACGACATCTCGCATCTTGTCTTGTCTTATTAAGTTAACGTCTCTTTTACGCTGCCACGGCCAATTTGGACGGGACCTACAGTTTAACGTGGGCTCCAAACCACGGTCCTCGAGCACGGTTGTACCCCCTTAAGGCTCTCACCCCAGTTGACCCACTCCGTGCTCTACCGACTCAGGGTGTGTGTATCCTAGTCCCGCCCTCCTACAGGATATCCGATCCTATCCGGCCTGGCTACCGGCGTAAATAGGAACAGGATTTTGGATACATTTTACACACTTCCCGCAACACACACAACACCCATGGATTACGTGGGACTCGAACCCACAACGACGATGACCGCCTGATTCAAAGCTTGCGCCTTAAACCATTCGGCCACCGCTGCCCCTATCTCGCATCTTAAAATGCGTACAATTTCTAATAAGTGCCCACTCTGAGATCTATTTTAGATTGTAGTACTGTCTCATTGTAGCTTTAATATTCCAACCTTTGATTCTAGCATACTGTAGATTTCAAGTAATGGCCCTATTGTTGAGATATTTCAAAACAACACGTATTTAGCAATATCAAGCATGTTCTAGATCTGGATGGATGCTCCTGGTTATTACAGTATTCCTAACCCAAAATATTGCTCATTCCAGGCCCTGCAATTGTTATCTTACGACATGAGGGTGGAATCGCTTGATTCGTTGGGTATGAGAGTAAATGTCCCTGTTTGTTTCTTAAAAATTGAGTCTTAAATCGGTTGAGATTAGAGCATTAGCATTTTCGGTTTTCCCGTTCTTTGCATTGCTTCCATGACCGGTGTGAAGTTAGCAGCCGAAAATCCAGCAGCCGATTTGTCAAGGTGGCATTTCTAGCAGCCATTTCATATTCAGCAGCCATTTCATCAGTGGCGTCTCAATAAAGGAACATTTCCCAAACTCATTTTTTCTTACAAAAAAAAATCGTCGCATTGCATTATTAACAATTCGAAACCAATGTAAAAAATTGTATAGGGGGTGTAAGGGGGTGAAATGGTTACTTGAAGATCGTCGCGTAACGTTATAACGTATGTTTATTCACTAATTAATAATTATTTTGAAGTGGGCAGAAAAAAAAAGCCACGATGCCCTTTTAATCAAGTATGATAGTAGAGAATCGACTATGAAAAGGTAATCGACTTACAGGAGGTTTGGGGGGATGAAATAGTTACTCGAAAATCTGCGGATTGCTAGTTAATGGTTATTAACTATTTCATCCCCTTAGACTTAGACCCCTCTGCAAGTCGATCTCAATGCGTCGATCTCTCGTTTCAAATGTTTTTTTATAGAAATCAACTGATAGAATGTCTGCTAAATATTGTAACGTTTATTTTCTAATTTATTTACACTATCCTAATTATTCAGTACACACTACTTAATTTATCTTAGACTATTACTGAAATAATTTATATAACACACTTGACTACTTCCTAACTAATTAATTTATATTACTCTTAAATGTAATTTATTTATACGCTCTCGCTTTTCACCTTGTTTACTATGTCGCGCTTCACGTCTAATAATCCTTTCCGACCGCAAGCCCGCTTATATACATTTCTCAATTGTATTCTCGATAATTCCACAAAGAACTCGATCCATCTCAATAATAATGTTTACCTAGGAAAAGTCCAGAAAGGTCTAGGAGGTAATAAATCTTCTTCCTTAATATGATGTTGCCGCAAATCAATTAAGCGTGGCGGCGTTCTTTTGAGGTAAGCCGCCGATGTCCTATAGGAGTAAACATATTTCGCTCTGCTGTTTACATTTCACGTTACAATATGAAATTGCTGCTAGAAATTTCACTTTGAAAAATCGGCTGCTGGATTTTCGACTGCTAACTTTCCAGGCGTGCTTCCATGTTGGTTTCACAGTTTATTAAATGTACTTATTCCTAAAGATGAGACATTGGTATCACACAACACGAGGGTGGGATCGCTTAACTCGTTGAGTGTAAGAATAAATGATCTTATTTGTTTCTTACATATTGAGTCTTAAATCCGTTGAGTTAGAGAGTTAGCAATTTCGGTTTTCTCGTTATTTGCATTGCTTCCATGACGGTTTCACAACTCATTAATGTACTAATTCCTAAGATGAAACATTGTTATCTCACAACCCGAAGATGGAATCGTTTGATTCGTTGGGTATGGAAGTAAATGCTCCTGTTTGTTTTTTATAAATCGAGTCATAAATCCGTCGACTTTAGAGTTTCTCGTTCTTTGCATTTGTTCCATGCCAGTTTCATGTTTCCTGATAATAATCTATAAGAATATGTTCATATTGTTTTGGCAAATCTCCGCCGATTTTATCTGCATTTCACGTCAAGTCACACCCAATTGTTTCCATCTCGTGAGCTAGGCGACGTAAAAGGAGCAACTGAAGCGTAACATTCTTCTAAGTAATGGGGCTGGCGATTTTTCCTCTTATCTAAAATGCATATTTCATTACATTACACACACACACACAACGGTCCGATCATTAATCATGTGAAATTCCTTTTTATTCAAATCATCTCATCGCTTATTGAGCCATTAACACTCTCCGGCTGTTCCATTATAATATTAGGTCTCCATCGCCGCATAATATTGACCTACTAGTGGGTCGTAGTGTTGTTTGCTTTTTATTAATTAGCGGTTGCTATTCTTTTCAATTGAACGTAGAAAAAGTAACTGGGTATGTATATGAATCACAGTTAATTATTGCAAAAGGTGAACGTTATAAATATTTATTGTTTGAACGCCCAATTCGCGATGCTATTGTGGCATCGAAACTGAAAAAAAATAAAATCCGATTACGAAACTCTTCGGTACAGTACGCGGATTGATTCAGGGGCGTTTATTAATAATTTGAAAATTAGTCGTGTAGGACACAAATGTTACATGGATGTAATTGGCATGAAATTCCATTTTTACGGTTGTTTCGAAGGAATATGTTTTAAAAGTCACCTTGGGACGAAAGATTTTCACCTGTTTCAATTTTCACCTTATTTTTAACGTCATAAGCTGATTTACGATACTAATTAACGACGAAGATTGATTTTTCTCAATTTCCTATTTTTTTATTTGGTAGTATTTGTAACTAAGTTGTTGGACCCCAGAATTTCCTTGTTTGTATTGCGGCTTTTCCAGTTTAACGACCGAAGGTTGTCCAGCTTCTCTAAGTTGGCCATGGCAATGTAACCAAATGAAGACTTGGTGTTTTCATTTGGTTACATTTCCAGTTTAATTTCAATTTCTCCCGTGTTCTGCTGTTTTTCTTTCGAGCATTATTGTGCTTCCACAAATTGAGGAATTGAAAGCAGCAATTGGCTGTACCAAATGTTACTAACAAGTTTGAAAGAAAAAGGGTCATATGAAATTCCCTTATGATCGCTGGATAAAATACTCATTCGTTCTTTTCTAGTCTTCAAGGGTCTAAAAGGTTTTGGGGAGCAGTTGGATTGATATAGTTTTAGGTAACTCGACACGAAAATTCTATATATTTATATATTAATATAATATTAATATTTATAAATAATGAAGATATGATTTATTTAATGTTGCTATCTCGGCTTCTATTGGCCGTAGAACCTTTTTTTTTTAAATGAAAGGTTTTTTTTACCACCTTTTCAATGCAATTTATTAAAAACGTGTGTGACAATAGACAAAAAAGTTATTCAATTTGTTTATAAGCAAAAAATTAGCCCCTTTTTAAAATGATTTTTTTAACAACAATTTCATTAAAAATGAGTTGGTTTTCAAACTTAACTTATAGTTCGGCATTCAAGGAAACTATTCCACCTTATTAAATATCTGTAGGATTGCAGCCTGGGCAAGCTCAATTGTTTAAACATTGAGTCTCTGGGATAAACAAATAAGATATCTCGTAAACTAATAACCCGATCTGGCTAAAATTTTACACACTTATAAAGACCCCTAAAGGCTTCACAATTCGGATATTACATTTCACTTATCACTATTATTGCAAAAGTTATTAACATTTATAAAATATTGATAAATTGATGGTTTTTTGCTAATAACTCAATTGCTTATTTATCGATTTTAATTTGTAAAAAACCACATGAACCGTCTTTTTATTCTCTACAACTTTCCTAAAAAAATCGAATTTCACACCTTAACCCATTGTTTATAAAAAAACAGGGACATTCTAGCTGTATATGGTCATACAGTGATCTTTCTATAGGTCCCCCCTACCATTTAAAACTTTCAGATATCTGTAGAACATTTTGCCGTGAACACTGTAATTTTTCCGTATGTAGCCTGCGCTAATATATTGGCAAGATTACATTTGAATCCAAAATATTAAGGTCTTAAAAGTTCACACACGACTCTAGTTGGTCGTCTGAGATCCAGAAAGTGTAGGAAGCAGTTGATTGGTTCAGTTTTACAGAATTCGATTTAAAAATACTTGATCCAGATATCCAGATAAGTTTTTACTTAAAATATTTCCATCTTGAACTCGGCATAATTCCTGTTGTTCCTTATGGATCTAGAAAGTTTTAAAAGCGATTGGATTCGACTAGTTTCATCAAATTTGACTGAAAAGTTGCAATATTTATCGATGTTTTAATATAATTTAAAAATATTTTGATGTTGAGGGTTTCAAGGTTACTCTGATTGGTCCTCAGATATCTAAAAGTGTAAGCAGCAATTGGATACGTAAAGTTTTGCAAAAACATTCATAATCGAAATACAAATACTATAGGCTTTATTCCATTTATATTCCAAATATTTCAATCTTGGAAAATCTGGCATCACCCCAATTTGCCCTTGAAGCTCTTGATAATTCCAGAAAAGATTGCATGTCTAATTTTAGATAATATGACAAAAAAATCTATTTACACAAATTCAAACCATTTTGATGTTAGAGGTTTCAAGGTTATTTTAAATGGACCTCAGAGATCTGAACGTGTAAATAGTGGTTGGATTGGTTTATTTTTGCAAAAACATTTGAAGAAAAGTTGCAAGTACAGATAACATTCCATTTTTATTCCAAATTTTTTATCTTACAAACTCTACCATCATTTCAATTGGATATCGAGGATCTAGAAGCGGTTGGATTTGTGCAATTTTTGATACAACGGAAAAATGTCAAATCTACTCAATATTCAATTTAAGTTCGAAATATTTTGATGTAGGAGGTACCAGGGTTACTCTGATTGCTCCTCAAAGATTGGTCCTACAATCTTAAAAAATCTACATTCAATCCAATTGGACCGCGAAGATCGATATAGTTCTAGAAGCGATGGCATAGGTCTAGTCTTAGGTAAAATTAGGGAAATATTTTAAAAATTTAGGGAAACAATATTTAATCTAAGTTTTAGATTTAATTTAAATCTTGTTCTGATATTGTAAGTTCGAGCGTGTGTTACAGTTCTAGAACTTCAAGGGGTGGTTGGATTCCCTTGCATCACTCCAATTGATCGCTGGAAAACTAAAATGTTCAAGAAGCAATTGAGTTTGTCAGGTGTTGCTGAATTTAACTGAAAAATGACAAGTTTAAAAGATATTCAATGTGAAGGCAAAATATTGTGATTTTGGAAACTCTGCCATCATTTCAAACTTCAAATGGGATACATCTCAAATCTACACAATGCTCAATCTATATTCGAAATGTTGTGGGACTAGAAGTTCCAGCGTTACTTCACTTGGTCCTCAGAGATCTCTAACTTCAAGGGACGGTTGAATTCTCTAGCATCATCACTCCAAGTAAACTCTGGAGATCTAGAAAGTTTTGGGAAGTAATTGAAAATTCAAAAGATATTCAATATGAAGCCAAAATATTGTGATATGAAGTTCTAGCATTATTCCCGGTGAAGATATGGATATTAGGTTTCATAAATGTTTGGAGTCGTCCATTTTTAAAGAAACTGACTGAAACATTACAAGTATTGAAATGGTTCATTTCATTATATTTCAAATACTTGAATGTTGAGAACGCTACTATCTATCCAGATAGACCTCAAAGTTATAGATAGTTCATGAACCGATTGTATTGGTCTAGTTTAGATAATATTAAAAAAAAATTCAAGTCTACAAAATTTTTAATCTTAATTTAAAACATTTTGAGATCTGAAAAAGTTCCAGCATGACTCCACATGGTCTTCAGAGATATAGATCTTCAAGGAGCGGTTGGATTGAGTCTCCTACATCACAATAATTGAACTTTGGAGATCTAGAAAGTTCAAAAAGCGATTGGATTGGTCTAGTGTTACCAAATTTGACTGAACAATGACAAATGTAAAAAATATTTAATCTTAAACTAAAATATAGTGATATTGGAAGCTCTAGCATCATTCGTATTAAAGAGATATATTAGGTTTCATAAATGTGTGGATTAATCTGTTCTTAAAGAAACTGACTGAAACGTTACAGATATTGATAATATGTAATTGAACCTTGGAAACTTTGCTATCAATCAAATTGGAACGCGAAGATCTAGGTAGTTCTAGAAGCAATTGCATTCGTTTAGTTTTTAGAGAAACATTTCAAATCGACGCAATATGTAATCTAGATTCAAAATGTTTTGAGATTGGAAGATGCAGCATGACTCCACATGGTTTTCAGAGTTATAGATCGTTGCTTGATTCTTTTGCACCATACTCCAAAATGAACTTTGGAGATCTAGAAAGTTCAATAGGCGATTAGATTATTGCGATTAGATTATTAGATTATTATAGATTAAGCTCTAGCATCATTTTCATTGAAGATCTAAATATTAGGTTTCATAAATATTTGGATTCGATATATTATTAAAGAAAACGATAAACATCGAAACTGATACAAATATTGATAATATTTAATTGAAGTATTTGAAATACTACTTCAATTTTTGAAACTCTAGTAACAGTCCAATCGGGCCTCTAAAATCCAGATTGTTCCAGATACCATTGCAGTGGTATCAGGTATCAGTAGTATTTGGGAAAAATTTCAGATCTGCACAATCTTTAATGTAGATTCCAAATGTTTCTGGACTGATAGTTCCAGTGTTACTTCAATTGTCCTCAGAGATCTAGAACTTGGTCTAGTGTTACCAAATTTGACTGAAAGATGACAAAATTAAGAGATATTAACCTGAAGTCAATATATTGTGTTATTGGAAGCTCTAGCGTCACTTACATTAAAGACCAATATATTAAGTATAATCAATGTTTGAATTGGTTCATTCTTAAAGGAACTGACTAAAACATTACAAATATTGATGATTGTTCATCCAATTATATTCCAAATTCTTCAGTGTTTGAAGCTTTTTAATTTAATCTCCTTAAAAATGTTCCGATGAAGCAGCTTTTTCTAATTTATGTATAATTTTAATTTTACAAACAATTCCTAAGTAATGAAAAGTAACATGTTTGACCGTGCACTGACTCTCTTTCACCGATCACCCCCGCACCAGGACGACGGTTCCCATACACATTCCCTGCGACGGCTTTTATCACGGCAATTTTTCCTTCTCCACTTGACATACACATGTTCGCCATAAAAGCTAACACCAACATCATATACCCTACGACAATAAAAGCCGTGTAGGAAAATTAACGAGACGAGAGATGACGAACCTTGAACCTGACGGTTCTGCCGAGTTAGCATCCGAAGTATCAAAAGCGCTCGGACAGTTATACAACGATACGTATGTGTAATACCAAGAGGAGTCGGATAAGGATCGGTCCGTACCGGTTGCATTGTGTGCATGTTAAGACGTGTGCGCCTTTTGCATTCGCGACGGCCGCCTCATGTGCTCTCTTCGGCTGCTAGTACGCGAGTTATTGTATTAGTTTGACCGTTACACGTTTGTTTCTGCAATTCGCATCGTCCGTGCTGCGAGTTTATTGTTTCGGACTTTAAATGGTTCTGTGGGAACTTTACTGGGGGATTTGTCGCATAAATTTAATCTACATTTGATGGGAAATGTTGTTAGCACGTTCCAACATCCGTAATGAACAAAAAAAATAGGTCATTCTGTTTTTATACTTACGACTTGTTTTGATGTAGTATAATTAATTAATTTGATTGTTTGGTGCACTTAACGGTAAAGGTTGGTCTCAGCGGACCTAGCCAATTTTAACGAATTCTCATTTTTTTAGTGAAAAAGGACACTATCAGTGTATTGAAAAAAATAATATTAACTTTAGGAAATCAGTAGTGTTTACAAAAAATAAATAAAAACTGAAATATTTTGGTGTGATTAACCACTTTTGACGTTCTTTCTTCAATATTCCAATAAGTTATTTTTATGAGTTTAGGGATGATAACGAACTCTGATTACACGTTATTATTCAAATTTCACCCTAGCAATGTGGAGAAATAACTGGAAAACGATTTAAAACATCCATTTTCCACCTTCCGCCACATTGGAATTCTTCTAACAGTTATACAAAGCGGAGAAAATGTGTGTAAACGACCGACGTAGCGGGCATACAATCGAATTAACTAATCTTAGTAGGGAATGAAACTAATTTGACAAAAATATATCAAAAATGAGTGAACAACATGTTGAATAATCATTTTGGAGTGTGGTGAAATTAATGATTGAATTTTACACCACCTATATTTTTACGAAATTAAGTTGTAACAGATGTGTATGTTACAATACAATACAACAAATACTACTTTCGAAAAGTAAAGTTTTATCAAAAAACAGACCAACAACACAATTCTGCTCCAGCATTTTCCGAACAATTCTAGTTAGTCTGTAACTTTATAACTGGAATGAACTCAACAACTGATCATCCATAACATACTGTGCCAAAATGGATTCAGTTTCTGAACTTGCAGTAGTGCAAAAAGTATATTAGCGGATTACTAACGTTTTTATCAACATCAACCCAAACCCAGCCAAACCCTAACCTTCCCAGTTAAGTCGTCTGTCCAGAAAAGCTAAATAAGGTTTTCTTCTTCAGATATCGAATAAAACCCAACAAATCAACTAGTTGAAATATAAAACATAAATGAATAGTTAAAAAATAAAAGACCTAACCCGACTTTTCTTAGTAAATTGATTCTTCCTAACTCTATATTAAAAATAAGGTAATAGTAACGTAATAATTTATTAACACAAGCAATTAAGATCACAATTTAACTGTATAGTCTTTGACTGAAAACTAGCAAAACAAAAATAAGACACTATCCTTACGGGCGTATTCACCATTCTTAACTTAACAGCCTGATATGTAACAGGCTGATAACGGTTAAGAGTCTGATAAAAATTTATGGTATTCACCACGAAATGAACTCGCTAGATAAGAAACAGACTGTTAACAGAATATTACTAAACATTTATGTTGGTAATAAACCGAATTCCGTTCGTTTTGTACATGTAGCTCTTTTGTGATGACAGATGACAGTAACCTATAAACTTAGGTTAGAATATAGTTCTATAGTTGTAGTGCTTCCTCCGGAGTCCGACGATGAATCTAATACATCGATTCTATGAATTCTATCGACAACATCAACATCAGCAATCATTGTTGATAAAATGAATCAAAACATAAACAAAACAAATTTCGATTTTGATAACATAACCTCAAACTCTGCCAATTATACCGTTCTATGCCATTTAACACCCTGGTAAAAGTTTATCAGCATAAGTTCGGACTGTTAACTTTAACAAGCTGTTAAGCGATTTATTTGAATGGTGAATACCAGTCAAAAATTTAACAGGCTGATAAATGTGTAACAGTTTGATAAGTCGATGGTGAATACGGCCGTTAGTGTTGTTGGGACAATTCGACATGTCACTTTCGATATAATTCGAGAATACATGCTCGGCTAGTTGTATTGACACCTCACCTACATTTACCGGCCTTCAACGTATAACAAATATTTGCATAGAACATATATAAGGCGAATATAACATCGTACCTACGTTCGATTAGGCATTCCAAACCACGTGATATCCAATATGGCGGCTGGGGGCAAACAAAGTTTGACAGTTTGACAGCGCCATGAGAGAGTGTTCATGGTTGTGTTGTTTGTTGGTGAAAAGGTGATTTTTAAAAAGTTTTATCGGTTTTGTTAGTGCTTATACACTTTTTAAGATGCAGAGGGAATATTTAAAGACATTATTGTTGGAAAATCGGCATGTTGGCGAACGCTAAGCTCGAAAATACTTACTAAAATTTGGTGTTTGCATTTCTATATATATTTTTTGCAGTTATCTAAAGAAGCTGAAGTTAATCGATAATGTGGATCCATTTACATTGAAAGTTGTAGATTTGGACTATTCTATTCACGGAGTTCCGCCTGTCACCTGTCACCAACATGCATGCCAACATGGATATCGTTCATATTTAGTTTTAACCCATAGTTACTACAGCAAAGCACAAATGAAAGCATACAAGAGCATCTTTGTTCGATAAAACAGTACTGTACACTTTAAAAATATAAAAACAACTTAACTCACTCTCAAAAACATAAAATGGAACACTTTTCAATCAATTGTCACAGATGACATAACCCAACGATTATAGACTAACCAGGATTGCTCACTTACATTTGAGCAATGTTGGACAGTTTTGTGACGTCACCACCGGTGCTGAAGTACGTTTACATGTTGATCTGTGGAAGACGTGATGTGGATATCGTACGTAAATATGGACTACGTAGAGTACGTACGTAAACCGTACAGTTTACAATAATAAATCTTACTGTTTCCTACAGTAAAATGAATAAATCTCTATCTTCTGTCCAGCACCGGTGGTGACGTCACAGAGTTTTTGGCAGGCAGATTCGGCGAACTGAGCAATCCTGGTAGTAGTCTATAATCGTTGGACATAACCAAGTTGTTTGCCCCCAACGGCCATATTGGATTTACTTTTGACAGGTCGTTGGAATGCCTAATTACACACCGCTGAGTTTTTACTGTTTTGTGGTTAGGTTGACTTGGCGTCACCTATTTTTTTAAGTTCCGTCTAAAATATCCGAGAGATGGGCGACCATAGGAAAAGCATTATATTTTAGATAAGTTACCGTAGAATGTCATGTGAAATCTAGTGAAAATCGTATGGATAGAGGATATTTCAAAGGTATTGCAGAAAAGGAATTTATGCCCGCCGATAATTGCAGTAAGAGATACAGTCCTACAAATGTACGATCTACCGAGAACTAGTAATTTACCAAAACCATATTTGTTTTTTTCTAAAATCCCATAAGAAAATGTAAAAACGAAGTTTCTCATCGTTATTGGTGAGTTTTCAAATTTTCAACCTCATATAATTCAACTTCCTATATAAGATGGCAATTTCACAAGGCCATATCTTTTTAACGGATCATTTCTTAAGTTAAAATTAATATTTTTGAATTACGTATTTCGAGTAGGTTACAGTAAAATCATAAAATATAAAAATCCGTTATATGTGATAAAACTAACCTCAGCTGTACTAAACTCTAACAACTAAAACATGTATGGTTTCTCCAATTTGTAAGTGATGTGATGAGTGTCTGGGTTTCTAAAATTTCACGCTAATTAACAATTAATGTGTAAAGGCCAATATATTTTTTATGTATTAAAAAGCACTTGTAAGTACAATATAATTCTTGTTTAATGGGTCCAGGCGATTTATGTTAATGCAGATTACAATTAAGTTTTAAGTATACTTTAACCAGTAGCAATTGAAACACACTACAAAATCTGAATTTACCGAGGATATTCGAAAAGAGCCCGTTATCTCTATACAAAACACATGGGACTTATTTCTTTGCTTATTCAGAAACGCACTGGTATATTTTAAAATGCAGGTGTACGTATTCGTGCAGTCGCCCAAGTGAAATCGTATGTGTGAATGTATGGTTATCTAAAGACAAAGAATTAAAGGGTCCATTGGGTCGTAAAATTTTTTTTACCACCGCGGCATTTCGTTTGTGTCTTCTTCGTCTTCTTTGGAGCAGGTGTTCTTCTTCTTCGGCATTTATACTCGAGAAGCAGTGGTGTGTGTATGTGTGTGCCATTTATTTATACTATTTGAAAGTGAATTCATTGTTAGAGTTATTATGCGTAATGATACGCCCATGGACGACGGGGCGGCACCACTTAAAAAGCCATTAAGTGTTTTTGTTACCGTTCCAGTTCGGATTGGACAAAGTATACTTAACTGAATTGTTGATTTTCGAATAATAAGTTTTTAGAAAGTTTTTATTTGTTGATGCGAAATTGCAGTTTCTTTGGCTACTTTTCATTGTATCTAGTTCTTTAAATATTATAATAATATTGCTTTAATTAACTTGTCTTACAGTGTAGAACACACAGTAATTAGCTGATTATTACTAAATGTATTGATTAAAACAAATTAGTTTATCATTTGATGTTTACACGACAACAGAAATTATGCAGTTATTTACGCAAAGGTTACGGTTCAAAAGAATTTTTAAACTGAAAAACGGATAAGTTTGTGAAGTATCAAAAATGTTGGCAATGAATATTTATTCGTATGATTTTTTTGTAACTTTAGGTATAAAATATTTACTAATGGGTTTAAAACGATTACTATAATTAGAGTTCGCGTTTTTATAAGAAAGTATTATTTGTTTACATGCCAACATAGTGCAAATGGGGAAGCAAAGATGGCCGTCGTTGACGAATTGCGGTAAGCAACAAAACAGCTGTCGATAGATGTATCAATAAAGAAGAAAAACTGAGAATCTAAAAAATAGTTACTATGCGTTACGAAACAAAATTAATTTTGCCCAAATACATCTTATACCCTAATTTATTGTGGTATGTTCAACTGTTTTGCCGTTTCATGATATATTTCAATCGTGAAATATCGTACTGGCGATACGGTGATAGACACTGGTGATAGACGATGATCGAGGAAAGTATGCCCTTTGGTGGAACGACTCCTTTCGACCCATTAACCATATTCCGACATTTGCATACGATTCCGGAGAGGGCATCTCGATTTATGCCAGCATCAACAAGAAGTAGAGGTCATAACAGGTGCTAGGACTGGGCACAGACGCTCGGAGTTACTTTTTCCCAGTTTCCTGGGCTGTCTGAGTATGTCACTAAAAGGGCATACGAACATAGATTATCAACACTTTTGGTGTCATGGGCCCACGGTCTATGAGGAGTTGGTTTGATCGCTCATCTGTAGAGATCTTTCGTGCTGCAGTTTCCAAAACAACAATTGCCATTTGGATCGCCAATCTTCGCGTGGAGAGGGTGTGAATAGAAGATGAAAGGGATATTGTAACGTTTATTCTCATTTATTTTCACAGTTACTAACACTTAATTTATTTAGTCTATTCCTAAACTAATTAATTTATGTCATACACTTAATGCGCTAATTTATTTATACAAATATTGCTAGTCGGCTTATCGCTCACTCACGACGGTTCCTGATCTACTCTGCCTGCCATCGAACCGGCACGTAACTTATATCCCCTAATAATGTTTTTTTTTTTTTTCGAGAAGCTTCCGGGTTTTTCTTTCTCTAATTGGACGTTCTCGATTATTCGAGAAGAGAGTTTTTATGGCCGCAGTCTACTGAATTCTCCGAAGCGGTCCCCTTTGAAGTGCGCCAACTTCGTCAGATAAGAAGTAACACGCTTCACACTTCACACTGATGTTTACATTTCGCGTCACAAATATTAATTGTCTGTCGTTCAGACTTTGCTAGAGTAGCTTAGATTGGAATGAAACTTTATTGCAGTTTTCATCGAAGCCATATCTCATTGCGACTCTAACTTTTCCATTGTTCTGAGTCGAATCGCGGCTCGCATTTCATTTCGCATAATAACCGCTCGCCGTCTGCGCCGCCTGGCTACTTTACCGCTACGGTCGCTACGGAACCGCTTTTTTAAGGATTCCAAATTAGAAACGCGACCAGATTTCATACGGCACGTCTCTAATGTCCCCTTGTTCTCCTCGTACGTGTACAGCGAGACGTTTATTATTAATAATAATCTTTGTGTTGTTGTCGCCCGGGACTGGGTCAACGTCGACACGATTAACCGAGATTCGCGCGCGCGAGCGAGGATTTTCGCTTCTTCCTTCTTTCTGCCTTCTTTCTTCTTTTCTTCTTTCGGACCCAAACTAGACCGAACGGGAGAGAGATCCGCTCGACCGGCTCACAGATATTTCCCAGGCGAGTACTCATCTATGGATGGTTGGATGGATCCGGTGGAACAAAGCGATGTAAATAAGTGCGAGTGTGAACGGAGAACGGATGCAATTTCACCTTATGCATATTTAACGGGTATCCTCACGAATTCGAAGTATGAAAGGATTTGCTTCATAACGAATTATTTGTTAAGCGAGAGAAAATTGCAAAGGCATATTTCGAAACCAAACATTTTAGAAGCATAGCTTTCTTATGGCGGGTTTCGCTCGAAGCGCTGAATCGGTGAGAGGTGTAAACGCCGAAAAACCGTCACGATCGCAACGGCCAATTATCGCGCCGCGCTAGCTGTTTAGTAGCAACCGTGTTACAATTGTTGTTTTTTTTTTGTATTGGTTGCCTGCTCCATTGTGACGCTAGCTACCAATCGTTTCTACCGCGATCCAAACAATCGAAGGCGACCGTCACTTGTCTGTCCGTCATTGGCGTCATTGCATTGCGCATTCACTACTTCCCTATAAATCTCCGCAATAAAGCCCCGGCGGACTGCTGCTCACAATTCGATCGACGATCGACATAAGGAAGGGAAGCCTCCACACATTGCCAACCAGCAATTTGGAGACAGTAGGCGTACTCACAATGTTATTTAGCATGCTAAATCGTTAACATGCTAAAATTAGAATTATGAGTGACCCAAGGCAAGTACTATCGTAATCTTGCTAAATAAATGCTGTGGAGCCACTCGCGATATGATTCTGAAACTGTTTTTTGTAAATAACTGAAATCTTGTTTCTTTTCTTTGGTTTATTTCTTTTATCATGCCTATATATAACCATACCCTACCATATAACCATAAAACCTCTTTGAAAATGACAAATAAAACAACATGGCCGCCATTTAGCATAGTAAACTGTATTTAGCACACAACGAGGTGTGCTAAATTGATCAACTTATTTCTATTGTAATATTTAGCATGCTATTGCTGAAACTCGACGACTAGCACAACTAGCACGCTATAGCATGCTAAATGAAAGATTGTGAGTACCCCTAGTATAAATACGTGCTTTCTTTTATAATTATTATTATTATAAAAACATGGCGAATTCAGGAAGTGCTAGTGATGAGTTTAGTGAAGAGGAGTCCGATAAAGCTGTTATTTCTCAATTAGTGTAAGCAAATAATTAATTTTGGTTATCACTAATACCAAGTTAAGAGCGCGGGTTTCCAATATTGGAAGCATAGCTTTCTTATGGCGGGCTTCGATCGAAGCGCTGAATCGGTGAGAGGTGTAAACGCCGAAAAACAGTACGACCCGGACGGCCAATTATCGCGCCGCGCTAGCTGTTTATTGACGTGTTACAATTGTTTTTGTATTGTCGGTTGACTTTTCCGTGGTGACGCTAACTATCAATCGTTTCACAAAATGCTTTAACTGTGCAATAACAAAAATTATATCAACAGAATCAGCGTCTAAAGAAGAACCTACCTGAGTGTGTCAATTACTTTATTTCGTCTATCAACCGAGATATTACATTATAAAATTTGCTCTTAAACGTAAATAGACAGTAGACATCTTGGATTGAGATCTACACGGAACGAGAAAATCCTTCACGGAAACGTTTCTGGGCCTACGACTACGGTCCGGAAGGTTAGGTTTGTTTGGTTTGGCTTAGATAAAAGTATGAAGAAGAATAAATAGTACATTATATTATACTAGTTTAATAAGACGGACTATTGTCACACTAGAGTTTTAAAGCACGACGAGCGAAGCGAGAAGTGCTTTAATAGAACGAGTGTGACAATACGTCTTATTAAACGAGTGTAATATGCTATTTTATCTACTCTAATTTATTAATTCAATAAATTTTGGCTGTTCAAGTTTTCGTATTACACTAGGGAGTTTTGCGTTTGTTGGTTACACTGATGTCACTGACATTGACGTTTCGTATTTAAATTTGAAAAACTAGTAGCCCTAGGACAAATTCAATAACTACTTACTCACGTGAGCGAGATGGAAGACAATGATGTAGATTCATGAGATTTTAAAAGTTATGTTTATTGAAATACTAATAATTTAACCTTGACGTCTACGCACGTCTACGTGACAGACTGATGTACCAATTTAACAAAACTAAAAGTTACCAAAAGTAGTGTAATAATATGAATATTATTACACTACTTTCGATGTAATAATGAGATCATTAGTAATGCAAAGTAGATAAAAGTGATTTATTTCGGAGTCGCGCTAACTGTTTGGTGGCTCCGAAATGTACGAAAGTAACACATTTAAGTACTACTGAATTTAGAGGCGCTGAAAGAAAATGCAGGTTCTTGTAACATTTCATGATGTCCAATTTCAACCCTTCTTTTCCTCATCCTGTAAATAATACATCCCCTGGTCAAGATGAAATTAATTCAGAGTTTCTAAGAAGTGGTGGCCATGCTCTATATCAGGAGCTGTACGAAATAATAAAAAATGTATGGGAGACAGAAACGATATCAGAGGAATGGAGTGAGAGTGTCATCATACCCATATACAATACAAAAGGAGATAAGAAGGTATGTGAAAATTATAAGGGAATATCATTCGGCAGATACGCTATGGTCGATTATTGTTGTACTCCGAAGACTAACGCCTTACAGTGAAGAAGTGGTAGGGGATTATCAATCATGGAAAAATGTTGAGAGTATAATAAAGATGTCCACCATATATTCTTGGATTTCCAGCAGGCATACAACTCAATCAATCGAGAACTCCTATGGACGGGCATATTGGAAATTGGAATTCCCTGAAAGCTAATCAACCTGGCGAGAATGTGAATGGATAATTCCTCAGCAAGGTAAGAATCGGCAACAATACATCAGACGTCTTCAACATGCATTCACTTCTCAGACAAGGAGATTCTCTTTCTCCACTGCTCTTCAACTTGGCCTTAGAACATGCCATCAGAGATGCCTCTTCCAGACTAACAACGGGATTTGTTGAAGAAGGCACAAGGTTGATGTTGGCTTTTGCAGACGATATAGACACGCTTGCGCATACCATTTTAAAGATCTATTCTCTACATTTGAAAAAATCGGCTCAGCGAATAGGACTGAAAATAAACGAAACTAAGACCAAGTATATGATAATCTCCAAAAACCCTAGAACACGAATAGCACAAAACTTCATAGTAAATGGCTACAACTTTGAGGTGATAAAAGAGTTTAAGTATCTTGGTACAATCATCACTAAAGTCAATCAAAACCAATGGGATATAGCTGCTCGAATAATTGCAGCAAACAGAACCTTCTACGCGTTGTCAAGTCTTATGATCAAAACTTCTTCCAACAAATACCAAAATTAACTATATAAAACTGTAATTTGACCATGTTTAATGTATGTAAGTGAAGCTTGGGTGCTTAACCAGCAGACAATTAATAAATTATTCCTAGTTGAGAGAATTTTGTATGGAGAAGAAAACATAGTAAGAGCTATAAAAGCAAACCGTTTACAATCGGCAGGACACGTTATCAGGAGTGACTACCAAAGACTACTAAATATAATTTACTAAGTTAGACCTGAAAGCAGTGGGCCGACCAAGGGGAAGATGGAGAGTTGCAGTTACAGCTGACCTAAGAAAGATCGCCGTAACACAATGTGAATTAGAGACACAGGATAGAGCTGCATGGAGGGTGATAGTGAACGCGGCCCGAACTCATCAAGAGCTGTAGCGCCACTGATGATGATATGCTGATTCTTCTTAATTTGCCATTAGTGGAGGTTGAATATCACAGTAGCAAATTCCTCTTTATCTTAGGCGGTTATTATAAGCCCTTCAAAGTTATGCATAGCGATATTTGGAGTTTCTCAAAATATGTCCCAAATAAGTACACTGTTTTTCGGAATTCCACAAGTTTAAATAGTTCTCGCTCTTTTCCCAGATTGAGTAGAATTTCTTCGCTTGTTGTATGCGATGTCCATGGTATTTTGAGCATTCTACAATATGTCCACATTTCGAAAGTTTCTAGCTTATGGATAATTTGTGCTTTGAGTGTCCATGTTTCGATTCCATATAAGAGAGTAGACTGAACGTGGCATTTTACAGTTTCTCTAAGCTTTCCTTTGCAATTTCAAAGAGTCGAATTAAATTCTTAACAGAACCTTTAAGGTTCAATTGGTCCAAATTTGGGCTTCAGTGTAGATGATCTGAACCTCATTGATTATTGTACTAATTTAAGTTTCGTACTGAAGCTCTAATAAAGTCAATATGGTGGACCTATTAGATAACATTTAAGTAGATTCCACGGTTCCACAATTGTTCTAAATATTTAATCCCTCGTTTCTGTATAGTTTTAACGCGTCAAGTTTAACTCGTCATGTAACGCTAATGGGTTCAAAAGGTCCTATATTTGAGCCTTAGTTGATTTTGGGTCAGATTTGAGCTTCCAGCGAATTTTGAACTCGATATTGGTTCTGATGTGAAATTGGGGTGGGCAATTTCAAATTTGAGCAGTGCCTTGAAAAACTGGATCCTCGACTTTTGCAAAAAATATATTGACAATTAATACTCGGTTCGATATAAAGGCAAGTTCTATCAGTAATAGAGTTTTTAGAATTCAAACATTGTAATTAATAAGCGCTGATTTCCTGCAGTCAAACTTGGTTTCCCAGTTTGATTTGGTTCATTTGTGAGACAATGGCAAATCTAACTTTATATTTGTGAATCTTGTTAGGATATTTTGCCAAAAGCGCAAAAAGTTGTTTTTCTATTTAGTGCCTTTTGTGTTACCACAAATGTAGGAAATTTAAAAATCCCATTGTATGACAATACAGCAAAGTTGTCGGCCAAGAAATATTTTGAAAGACATTTTACTTGTTTTAATCACCTTTGGAAACTTATTAAATCTATAGACGCCTTCGAGTGGTGTACCAAGAAATGTCCCACCTATCTTAGGCTAACCATTTCATCCACGTGAGCTAATCAACGACAACGGGCGCCGCTGTCGGTCACGCTTTATTCCGAATTGTTGCCTTGATTCGCTGGAAATGCACTCAGTAGGCAACGTAACTAATAAAGAGTTGATATTTACCTAGGCGTGGTGAGTAGACGGATAGATAGTTAGATAGATACGACATATATAGATGCACGTTATTGTGCCATTCCCAAGGGGTCATGACTCCGGCGTACCCGCTCTCGTGTAAACACCGAACATGGTATTCCTAAAAGGGATTAAACTGATGAGGAAATTACCACGCTGGTCATTATTCCGACGAAGGAAACATGTATGCAAGGAAAAAACAAATTAGTGCAATTAGGAGATTAGATTTTACGCCCTATATCCAACGGGAAACAGATTTAAAAAGGGGAAGTTAATGCGAACGTTTATATCAAAATCAAGTATTATATTTATGGTTTGAAGTGAAATATTTACAGTTGTTGTGAAGTTAGTCACATCCACAAATTCAAAAGAATGAAAATGCATCATAATAAAATTTCAATTTGTTCCGTAAAAGTCCTTCAAAAATTATTTTTAACGTTATCAGTTGATTAGGAAGATGCTAACGAATTATGAATGTTGAAGTTTTCTCCTTTTTGTCCGAGAGTGGTGGAAATAGGGGTGAAATGTGAACATTTTAGTTTTTCTATTAAAATTTGTTACACTCTAATTTTCCTTTCAAAAATTTATTTACTAAATTATTTCATCATATGTCATCCTAAAAAACCTAAAATACATCGCTTTAGATTTTTTATTAAAATTTGTAACACTCAAACTTTCTGTTTAAAAATTCTTCTTAAATGGATCATTTCATCATATTATGTCACCCGACAAAACCTTGTAGAAATAATTCTCTTTATATAGAGTTATATATGGTACGTTCCACGCCGAATTTAGATTTTTTTTTTAGATTTGGCCCAAAATCAACTAAAACGGTCCTTTTGTTCGCCGAACTCCCCCTAAATTTTTAGGGCCCCCAGTGGAACAGAAATCAAGTTATGGACAATTGAAAATTGAAATTTTCAGGTTCGGCTCCAAAACCAAAAATATTCAATCATCCATAACTTGTAAAAATACACATTTTTATGAAAAAAGTTTCAAACAAAAGTTGTTTGCAATGCTTTAAACTTTTGTAAACTGCTAAAAAAAAGTTCATCCGACATGGTTCACTATTGACGAGTCTTGACGCCATTAGTCGTCAGGCCGCCAAAAAAAAAACATTATCAGCTTTCCTGACCAAAAAAAATCAGGAGCGTAGCTGGATTCGATATAAAACTTTTGAGCCCAAACAGAAGTTAGCCAGACCTAAGGGCTCCGAGAAAAAAAAATGGTTTTCAAGTTCGGCTTCAAAATCAAAAATTTTCAACCATCCATAACTTGTAAAAATACCCATTTTTATGAAAAAAGTTTCAAACCCAATTTGTTTGACATGCTTTAAACTTTTGGAAACTGCTAAAAAAAGTTCATCCAGCACGGTTCACTGTTGACGGGTCTGGGCGCCATTATTCGTCAGGCAGCACATTAAAAACATATTCAGCGTTCCTGACCAAAAAAATCAGGAGCGTACGAGGATTCGATACAAAACTTTTGAGCAACAGAAATTCGCCAGACCTAAGGGCTCCGAGAAAAAAAATGGTACAATCCTGCAACAATCCCTTGATACCAAAAAAATTTCATTGAGCCCTCAGAAATCCATTATTTGCTAGTCAATATCAAACCGTGAGCGACATTTTTTCTTGAATTTGACTGGGGATCAATGTCACTAAAGTTGGTATACTATTTTCATATAAGTAGAGCATTTCCCAAGTCCCCGGCGACTCAAAAACTCAAAATTTACTAAAATACTTAAATTTAGAGTCCAGACGACTTCGCTTGACGCACATGTTTTATCCAAGTAGCGACTCTCACCCAAATTGTTGCTTTTGTTAATGTTTTTGAAGGTCTACAACGGTTGAAGACAACGTCGAAGAAACCTTCCACGAGAATTGTGCTGGAAATTGGAATTTTTAACACAATTCTTGAAATTTGGGGCCAGGCCTTAGGTCTGGCGAACTTCTGTTTGGGCTCAAAAGTTCTGTATCGAATCCTGCTACGCTCCTGATTTTTTGGTCAGGAACGCTGAATATGTTTTTAATGGGCGGCCTGACGAATAATGGCGCCCAGACCCGTCAACAGTGAACTGTGCTGGATGAACTTTTTTTAGCAGTTTCCAAAAGTTTAAAGCATGTCAAACAAATTGGGTTTGAAACTTTTTTCATAAAAATGGGTATTTTTACAAGTTATGGATGGTTGAAAATTTTTGGTTTTGGAGCCGAACCTGAAAATTTCAATTTTCAATTGTCCATAACTTGAACTCTATTCCACTTGGGGCCCTAAAAATTTAGGGGGAGTTTTGGGGGCCCAAAAGGACCGTTTTAGTTGATTTTGGACCAAATCTAAAAAAAATCTAAATTCGGCGTGGAACGTACTACTTATATATATATTTTTTTTTCTCGTTTCCGTTTCTCGCAACTTTTCTTGTTTTTCCAATCCTCTTCTTCTAAATCTCTTTTCCATAGCATTTCTTTTTTCTCTTCTCCACTCCGATCTGGGTCTTCCTCTTCTTTCCTCTCCCTTTTTGTTCGTTGTACATGTTTGCCATTCAAAAACCTTTTTTGGTATTAAATTTTTCCATGCGTTGCATGTGGTCATACTAAAACAGTTTTTTTCTGTCTATTTCGTCAAGAAGGGTATTTTTTACATGTATATTTTGTCTAACTACCTCGTTTCAAATATGATGTATGTTTAATATACCGGCATATCTCCTCAAGACATCCATTTCTACAGCAAGAAGTTGGTCCTGAATATTTTGTTTATTACCAAAATTTCCGCACCATATATCTTACACAGCTTTCGAATATCGCCTGGTAATATTTGGTTTTTAGTTTTTTCTTTTATATTTTTGTATTCCACAGATAGGGATGTAGTTGTCTGATTATTGTTTTACCTTGCCAGATTCGTCAACAGTGAACCGTGCTGGATAAACTTTTTTTAGCAGTTTCCAAAAGTTTAAAGCATGTCAAACAAATTGGGTTTGAAACTTTTTTCATAAAAATGGGTATTTTTACAAGTTATGGATGCTTGAAAATTTTTGGTTTTGGAGCCGAACCTGAAAATTTCAATTTTCAATTGTCCATAACTTGAACTCTATTCCACTTGGGGCCCTAAAAATTTAGGGGGAGTTTTGGGGGCCCAAAAGGACCGTTTTAGTTGATTTTGGACCAAATCTAAAAAAAATCTAAATTCGGCGTGGAACGTACTACTTATATATATTTTTTTTTTCTCGTTTCCGTTTCTCGCAACTTTTCTTGTTTTTCCAATCCTCTTCTTCTAAATCTCTTTTCCATAGCATTTCTTTTTTCTCTTCTCCACTCCGATCTGGGTCTTCCTCTTCTTTCCTCTCCCTTTTTGTTCGTTGTACATGTTTGCCATTCAAAAACCTTTTTTGGTATTAAATTTTTCCATGCGTTGCATGTGGTCATACTAAAACAGTTTTTTTCTGTCTATTTCGTCAAGAAGGGTATTTTTTACATATATTTTGTCTAACTACCTCGTTTCAAATATGATGTATGTTTAATATACCGGCATATCTCCTCCAGACATCCATTTCTACAGCAAGAAGTTGGTCCTGAATATTTTGTTTATTACCAAAATTTCCGCACCATATATCTTACACAGCTTTCGAATATCGCCTGGTAATATTTGGTTTTTAGTTTTTTTCTTTTATATTTGTATTCCACAGATAGGGATGTAGTTGTCTGATTATTGTTTTACCTTGCCAGATTTTCCTGCGAATATCTACTTCATCTCTGCCATCTTGCGTAATCGTTACCCCCAAATATTTATATTGTGTTGTATGCGTTATTGTACTTCCTTCCACATAAAGGTCACTTGCTGCTCCCCCGATGACCATATATTGTGTCTTCTGTAAAATTGATCTCTAAACTCCATTTCTTGTATTCGTGTGTTAATTTTCTGTTCATGTAGCTGATATGGTCTTCATCCCCTGCTAATATTAATTGATGATCGATTAACAGCAATGTGTGGATATGTTCGTCATTTAATTTTATGCCCATACTTTTACATTTCTTCATCCACTTACATAAGGCTAGTTCCATACACACTTAGAATAGAGTTGGGGAGATTGGACAACCTTGTCTTAACCCTTTGTCAGTTTTAAATGGTTTTGATAACCGAGTCCCAATTTTCACTTGACTCGTTGCTTTTTTATATATTTGCTTTATAATTTGTATGTTCATTTCACGAATGCTAGTCTTCTCAATTGCTTCCCATAGTTTAGTTCGAGGCTTTCCGTAGGTCAATAAATATCACATGTAATTTTTTTCCCTCGAGCTATACATTTTTCCGAAATCTGCTTAAGAGTGAAAAGGTTGTCTATACATAATCTCTCTGTTCTGAATCCACTTTGTTCCTCAATTTCTACTCTTCTTCCTCCAGTAATTTTTTAATTATGCGTCCATACAGTCTTCTTATTGAAGATGTCGTCACAGCTACGCTCCCGTAATTGTCACGTATTGTTTTGTTTTCTTTTTTGTGTATTGAACTTACAAAAGATTGATTCCACTCTACCTAGTAACTCGTCTCCATTTATTTTTTTGTTAAATATTTTACACACGATTTCGATAGCTTAGTAGCATACTTAAGTAATTCAATGGGAACACTCCATGACCTGGAGATTTATTGTTTTTCATCGTTCTGAATGTTTGTTTAATCTCCTCTGCTCTGATATCTACCCTAGTTCTATTTCTGTCATTGCTTTTAATGCCTTGTCTCTTGTCTTGTTTATGCCCTGAATTCAACTCTATTTTCAATAAGAAGTTCCTTATAATACGTTTCCCATATATTCATTCCTATTACATCTAGTCCCCGTTGTTCTTTATTGTTTTTTCTTAGGCTATTTATGCATTTCCAGGCTTCTCGAGATCTAGTTGGGCACATTTTTTATCTCATTCTTTATTTTTTTTATTTGTACCATACCTCGTAGAGTGATTTTTTTTCTCCTTCGTGAGTTCAAACTTTAATTTTTAACTTTTTACTTAGTGTAACACAAACTTTAACAAAAAAACTTAGAGCGATCAACCTTATCCACCCCTAATAATATCCTTTTGAGGATCGTGCTGCATTTTTTGTGGCATTTTATTTAAAAATTTTTTTTAAAGAGAAACTAGACTGTTAAAGCCTTCAATAAGTAATCTAAGGCGATCAACCTAATTTCGACCCCTATTAATACCCCCTGACGGCCGTGCAAAGTTTTTTCGGGTCGTATATAATGACATCGTTTATTTAAGAATTTTTAAAAGGAAAACTAGAGTGTTACAAATTTCAATAAAAAATTTAAAGGGCGCAACCTTATTTCGACCCCTTCTAATACCCCCATGACAAAAGAAAATTAGAGTGTTAGAAATTTTAATAAAAAGTCCAGGTTATTCACATTTCACCCTTAATTCCACCACGCTCTGAGGTACAGGAGAAAATTTCTTTGACACTAATATTTGCTAAGCATTTTCCTGAGCAGCTGATAACGCTGAATATATTTTTTCATAAGTTTTTATTATCTAAATTAAAATTTTAATGAGATGTGATTTAATTGTTTTGAATTTGTGCATGTGGTTAACTTCACACCCGTAAAAATTGGCCATGCTCGTCAGTATCGGCAGCAAATGTATCTGCAATTTTGAGTAAAGATTTAAGCGTTCGCTTGACGCTCGTGAGACCAAAGTTCCAGATTAGGAATGTGTTATTCAGTAAGGAATGAAACGGTTTTAAACTTTTGAACGAGCTCCCCATTGTTCAGAATTGCCTTCGGAAAACGCAAGTGTCGGAGATAATTCGTTGCCCTTAAATATTTCACCCATTTTCATAACACCAAAAATTGATTTTCATTTAAATTCCTCCACCAATCTCCGCTTAAATCCTCCGCCTTGTCTGGCCGTAGATCTCACAACCCGTAATTCGATTTTTGTACCAATATTCGAGTCCGGAATGCAGGTTATCGGGAGCACGGCATCTTGTACGGAATCGTGACAAACACTAATGCACCGTTCGCTTTTTGAATCAATAAAATAAGTCATAACGTTCGGTTTCTTCGTTGTAAAACGAGTGAAACTTTCGACGCTTATTGTCGAGAGGTTGGTTATACGAGCGATTTTACATCTCGCGGAAAACCGAGATTGAGTTAACGTTCCGTAATATAAGAGGAAGAATTCGAAGAGGGAAGTTCGTTCCTTGACCTGAGAAAGCTTCCACAACGAGAGAGATCGTCGAAGGTGATGAGAGAAAATTTGTAGAGAAGAACGTAGAATTGGATGGTAGGTATTGGTTTAAAATAAGGGAAGCAAAAATTTAAGGGACAATGAGGGAGGCGACCAAAGGTAGTAATGATCGTTGGAGAAACCAAGGATATTTCCCCAACTTCACAGGAAGACCACCGCACCCTTTGAAGGTAAAATTAATGAAATTACTAGCTAGACTGACATCACAGGCATCTCAATAATATGTAACGCGAAATGTAAACAGCAGTGCGCAACGTGTTTACTCTTATCGGACCTCGGGGGCTACTTCAAAGCGCTCCGTTAAGTGGGCAATAAAAAACCGTCCCCAACGTTCGGCAACATCTTGTTAAGGAAAGAATGATTTATTACCTTCTGGACGTTTCTAGATAAACATTATTAAGGAAAAGAAGGATCGAGTTCTTTCAGCAATCATCGCAAATACAATAAAATTGAGATATGTATATAAGCGAGCTTGCGGTCGGAGAGATGAGATTAGACGTGAAGCCGCGAAAGAGTAAACAGTACGATAAACGGACAAGCGAATGGTACAAATAAATTAAAAGTTAAGTGCGTTATATAAATTAATTAGTTAGGAAATAGTTAAGATAAATTAAGTAGTGTGTACTATATAATTAGGACAGCGTAAATAAATTAAAATAAATGTTACAATACAAACATGGCGTCTAATAATTCACTTCATGTTCATATTTCAAGTACTCTGTATGTACCCCTTACATTAAGGATGCAGTGGTAAATTAATTTTAGTTATTGCTCATACTGACTAGCTCGTAGAATCATAAGATCATAATTGAAGCGTTTAATGGTATAAAAGACAAGAGAAGTGAAATAGGTCTATCTTATCACAGATATAGATAGACCTAGATAGATAAATAGAAATAGATCCTCTAACCATCTAGCTACGTCTAGCTAGACCATCTAACCAAATACTGAAACAATTTGCGCAATATTAGACAAAAGCATTGAATGTATTGAACATCAATAGTTTAGGTTGCAGAATATCTGTCAAGATGATATGATTAAGAAAAAGAGGAAACCAAAAGAAGATCTAAAATCACTTGAATACTCCACGAAATTGTAAGATGAGGTTAATCGTTTAACTAATCTGTTCATTGAGCCAAAATAATATAACTTTTGAAATTTAGGCCTCCATGTTCGAGGACAGGGCGTCGAAATTTGAATTTGGCTTGATTGTAAATAATTCGATTATGTAATAAGATACCAACTGTTGAATTGGGATAGTACTTTAACACAAAAAGTCACATCTTTTGAGGAAAACAAAAACCAATTGTCAAACAAACAAAATAGGAAGGACTCAGTCCACAATGATATCCCTCTGTATTTTAGTACCTGCGTCAATGATTTCCAAGCTACCTTTTTTAAAACGATCATTTTGGAATATTTTTTGGTCTTTTGTAAATTTTCGATATATGATGGGTTTTTGAGATAATTTGAATTAAGTATTGGTAAGTACGCGACCTAACTCAGTTTCATAATTTTCAAATAAGTACTCTAAATCTACATATTTAGATACCGCTTTGATGCTGCAATTCTTTTCTTCATCGCCTCATGAGAAATCACAAAAAATATTATGTTGCGAAGAACATCGCTTGGATTGCTACGTCAAACGTAGAATCACATCACATTTCGCTTATTTCTTTCTTACAAATAGTTTGGTAATGACAAATTATAGAAAAACATTTCATTAGTTCTTTGTTGCATCAACTCATGATAAATCAAGAGTATGGATTGCATAATGCTGGCTAAAGTATAAGTGCATCGTATTCAGCTATTTCTATGTTGCAGTTCCTTTATTCATTGCCTGAAGAACTCACAAATAGTGATCATTCCGTAATGAACGTTGAACATTAAGTAAATCAATATTTTGCATATTTCTGTGTTGCAGTTACTTTGTTCATGGCCTTATGAGAAATAATAGAAAAATATCGTCGCCTAGCTAATAGTGAATTCCAAGCTATCTTTTCTAAAGTAACCATTTAGATTGAAATATTTTGTGGTCACTTGTAAGCTTTTGAAAAATGATTCGGTACTGAGATAATTTGAATGAATTATCAATTTTCAAATAAGTACTCTAAAATCTAGTTAACACTATGATGTGGATATGGATACGGTAACATTGCTTGTTTAATGTTCTATGTTGCAGTTCCCTTGTTCATGACCTCACGAGAAATCACAGGAATTAATAATGCTGCGAAGAACAGCGCTTGAATTACAAACGTAGAAACGGTCAAATGTAGAAACGCATCAAATTTCGCTTATTTCTTTGTTAATGCTAGTTTCGTCATGAACTTATAGACATAGTCAAATAATACGCTTCTTTACAAGCCATGTTAAGCTGTGGCAATAATATGAGCGAAATAGGAAAACATTTCATAAATTCTTTGTAGCAGTTACTTTGTTTAACGCCTCATGAGAAATCAAGAATATGAATTCCATTGTATTGTCCAAAATATAATTCCATCGTATTCCGCTTATTTCTTTGTTACATTTTCTTTCAGAAAACTTCTAATTTCGGGAAAATTTCGAAAAACTTAAAAACGACAAGAGTAAGTTTAAAAATACTTATCCAAAAATGCCATTAAACGTCATTATAAATTTTCGATAGTAGAATAAATGTTCGCAGTGTAGAAAAAATAGTGCACTGGATTTTGAGAATATTTCCAAAAACTCGAAAATGATCAGTGTAAAGTACCCTTTAGAGAAGGTTGTGCCAAAAATATTATTAAACTTTAGTTGCATATATTCAACAGTGATAGAAATATTTAAAGTTCAAAATATATTCTTGGAGAAAACTGAGAAAATTTCCAAAAACTGAAAAATGGCATGGCAATAGTAAACTTATACTTAAACTTTATCCTGTTTACCGATTTTGGTGAAAAGCTTAGTGTGAGTACTGTGAGTTCCTGGTGTAGCACAAAGTCTAAATCAAAGTTAAAACCGGTTATGATTTTTAATTCCCGGAGAAAAATTTACCACAGACACAAACATTTTTTTCAAAAATATGTTTCATGGACTCAGATGGCCTTAAAACACATAGAAATGATAATAGCTCAAATTCGAAAAGTCGGCTCCATTACAATACCTCTTATTTATGAGTGCCTCATATGAGAACGTAAATAATGTCGATTCAAGATTTTTCCTTTAATTAAATTTAAGTTAAAGTACTGTCACACGCCTGAGGACCTAGGGTCCAAAGGGAGTGCTCGGGTTGGGGGTGTAGCTCGGTGGAGAACTAAGAAGAAGGCATGGTGTTACAGACAATATTTATTCAGACATTAAATGAAGGGGAGAGAACATCATAAAATAAAATTAAAGCAAGTGGTCAAATGTAGAGAAGTGGAAAGAGGTTAAATGGAGGTGGTTGCTTACTTGAGAAGGGCGAAGGGCGGCAGGTGCGAGGCTCCTCCAATTAGCGGCATGCCTAGAAGGACGGGCTCTCAGACGGGCAGCGAGACGTGATACCTGATGACCGACCGATTCCCCGATCGTTACCATCCCGCTGTATAAATACAAGCGGGATGTTTACGAACGTGGTGTCGTACCTGTCCGAGAGTCGAGTCGTCCTTCGGTTTAAGGTCGCCGCGGTGCTGAATAAGCTTAGACGGCGACCTATTTCCGCTAATTGGGGCCGCATCGCGACAGTACTGTACCAAATTAGAAACTTCAGTTAATAAAGTCCTGGACAAAATTAACGCACCACCACATATATTTTGTGTTATTCCAAAATAATGATGATTTTCAGTTGTTTAGCAATCTTACAAGTAGACTCTGTGTATACTTCGACAGTTCAAGTAAATGTTATCAACATGGGTTTCGATTTAAAAGAGTAATAGCAAAGAAAAGCATTTTCGACGAAAATTGATTTAAAATCTGATCAGAAATTGTTGCTTATTAAGACTAATTGTTTTGAGCCACCAAGGTTTTTTGTTATTGATAGTGTAAGTGCGAGTGTTCTCTAGTTTAATAATGAATCGCAGAACAAATTTGACAGTGGAAGAAGCAGTAAGAGCATCAACTTTGCTGAATGAGGGATATTCGATGCGTCATGTTGCTAATGTGATAGGAAGAAACCATTCCAGCATAAGTCGCGTGGTTAGACGATTTAACGAGACAGGTTCTCATTTACGAAGGCCGGGACAAGGGCGAAAACGGTGTACTAATCCAATAGATGAACGTTTTCTTAGACAATCCGCTCTAAGAAACAGGACAACGACTAGTACCATCCTACAAAATGAACTCGTAGCTGCTCGCAATCTTCTTGTATCTTCCCGAACGATAAGAAGGCGCTTAAATGAAGCTGGATTAGACAGCAGAAAACCGGCCAAGAAACTCCTGCTCACCAGAGAGCACAAAATTCAAAGGTTGCGTTTTGCGAGACAACATCAAGATTGGACTCGTAATGATTGGAAGAGGGTTTTATTCCCAGATGAAACGAGAATCAGCCTTAAATCTTCTGATGGACGTGAGCGTGTCTGGAGAAGGCCAGGAGAGAGATTTGCAAGTTGAAATATCTCTCCAAGAGATCCGTTTGGTGGTGGCTCTGTAATGTTTTGGGGAGGCATCTGTTTCGATGGCCCCACAGAATCGGTCCCCATACGTGGTAGGTCAATGAATGCGAATTATTATCTGGAACATATTGTTGTTGACCATGTAATGCCATTTGCTCCTATTGTGGGACCGAATTTCTTGTTTATGCAGGACAATGCTCGTCCTCATGTGGTTGGGCAGGTTATTCGCTACTTAAATGCTATAGCTATTCCGTTCATGGAATGGCCAGCGAAGAGTTCCGACATGAACCCAATAGAGCATCTATGGGGCAATATTAAAAAAAAAGGATTCGACGTCGTACACCTCCACCTGCCAACCGCAATCAACTGGTAGATGCAGCAATGCAGGAATGGGAAAATATTCCTCAAGATGTCGTTCAAAATTTGATCTCCAGTATGCCAAAACGCATGGAAGCAGTAATTAGGAGTAGAGGAGGACATACACGATATTAGAACAGCTCTAAGTCTGAAAATTCTATTGTTTTCGTTTGTTTTCTGTTTGCAAGTTTGCATTGTTTCCAAGAAAAAAATTTCTTTAATAAAAAATTATTAGAGATAACGCCCTGATTTGCTAATTTCATTTACTAGCTACTAGACAGTACCTAACTATAAGCTTTTATAAAAATGTTATTGCAATATTAATTTCGGTATTGTAATGATACAAGTTTAATTGTGTGGTGCGTTAATTTTGTCCAGGAGTTTATATATAAAATTGTAAGTTTCATACTTTGTCGCCCTATATCACACCTATAGTGTTCTAAAATTAAAATTGCAAATTATCCTTGCTCAAAGGATACGGTTAACGGATTGACCTCCTTTTTGTACACACCCTGTATATTAGTCTACTAAATTTGAGCACTAGGAAACATGTCCGTGTTACTTATAGTTGCCATTTTGTGTGCTAACAATAATGTCCATAGTAAAGGCGCAGGAGAAAATGGGTAAATGATTAGAAGTATAATGTTTGAACCAGGTTTGCAGGAATGGGAATTAAAAGGACAAGGGGCACTGTTAGGGGGAAGTATTACTTGGAACAGAACTGTTCTAAAAGAATTAGAACAAGCTGAACTGAGGCTAGCAGCCAGAGACAGAGGGAACTGGAGAATAGTGTAACGAAATAGCCTGCCATAAAAATAAGCACGTCGGAATGAGTCGCTTCTGAGAAGTTCCTAACGAGGAAGATTCGGCGAACTGGTGGATTTCTTGAGAAGCCGTAGAGTATTCGAGAAAGGTGGAATGTTCCAGAAAGGACCGGAGCCTCGTCGATGTTTCTGGAATTCCCATGCGGTAAAATAAATAGTAGACCGAGAGCGAGGCGAAAGGGAGTCGCCGAGAGTCGTAATCAACCGGTAAACATAAATAAACAGTGGTTAATATAAATTAGATACTAAGTGAGATAAGATAAATTAGATTAAGTATTAGTAAGTGTACACATAAATTGGCGTGTTAAGTGGTTAAATTAAATTAAGTAAGACAATTCGTGTCGTGTAGTAATTCTCGAGTAGTAAAAAGATTACAATAGTGCACAGAGCTTGGAACCTGTCACGTAAAATAACAAAGGGGATGAATTAACTAATTCCCCAACTTTCCCACCAATCTTTGATAAACCGTACGATACCTGTTACATTTCTCGATAATCACACCTTAAGCAATTCCCAGCCTAGATTGTATTGCAATCGCCATCGTAATTCGACTTCCTAATTGCTTTTCGTTTAGTATCGCGTAATTCTCGGTGTACGGGATCCTCGGTGAGTTCCCTCGTCGAAACGCCGATCGAACCGATAAGTCGATAATCGATTAAAGGTTAGAAAGCCCCGGCTCGTTTCGAAAAGGAAATACGGAAAACTGCACTGCAACGGAACAACAATGGTATGTGAGGAGTAGTAGAGGTCGAGACCTGACGACATAGTTAACTAAAGAAAGAGAGAGAGAAAATGAAGAATATTTTTTTCTGTTGTGTCCGAATGAGACAAACGCTCTCAAGCGTGTAGGAAACTGGTTACTAATTAAATCCTAAAGTATCAATGTATATCCGAATTAGGAGGTGAGAAAGTGAGTTGGTCCATAAGCGTGTAATAAGTATTCTAAACTGTGACAATTCAATTTGGTTTCATATCTTAACGCAGTTAAATTTCATCCAAAAGGTGTCTCAAACTGCCAGAAACACCTTTTCGTAAAAGTAAACCTACAATCCGAATCTCTACTGTCGATCATCAATGCAATTCAAAAAACAATTTTTTCATTTCGATCTCCTTCTTCAAAGCAACAATCACAAAGTTTATCTTATCATCGTCCTGCATTTTTTTTGCAATTAACTCATCGTCACTTCGGGTAATTGTCCATTGAAAATACCCATACAACACGAGAGCAAATTTCCGTTTACAATTAAATACGAGGTTTAATATTAAATTTACGAACCGTATGTAATAAGTATAATTAAGCTGGAAGCAGAACGCAACGATGTTACACTTCTTTCTACACCAGAGCACACAAAATGGTGCACACCCTCCTTGCTCAGGAAGTGTCCATTTCCTCCTTCATAATGCATACCAGTATCGTTTCATGTGTGGGGCTTTTCGATTTGAAAGCAATTTATCACAGAGGGCTTTCGAAGGGAAGGAGAAATATGTATTATGCTTGAGTTGTCGTTAATAAACGTGATTTATAGAAACCATAAATATTACAGATTTTTTGGATTATGCTAGGTTTTTCTTGGTAGTGGTACAATATAATTTTTAAAATTTCATCGATTTAATGATAAATAATGTAATTCCGCTTACAGTACAATACCATAAAATATCATTGATTTGGTAGCATGTAAAACGGATTCTCCTTCTATGGCATACTATTACTTAAAAAGTCCTTAGCTTTGAACATTATGATTCCTCTAATGATTAAATATGTTCAGCAAAATTTCGTAGCTTCGGTAATAAATATTATAATTCTTTCCAATGGTACAATTTCATCAGATGGTGTAATGATCAGAAAACTACCATATATTTGATAATAAATGGATTCATGCCAATATCAAATCGCACAACTGATAGTCATAAAAGGAAGCGTGCCATTAAATTATGACCGAAAAAGTTGATGTGGAATATTATGTAGTAATTGATATACTTCTTCTCACGATACAATACTATCCAGAACAGGGCATAAATTCGATATTAGATTTCTTTTATGGTACAGTGTACAGTATTTAAAAAAAATGTCAAAGTATGATTCTTCTCATGGGCATAATATATGAATAATAAGACGATCAGAAAACTGTCATGGGTTTAATTGGTATTATTTCTCTTATAGGACAAAACCATTAAAAGTGTCCATGCATTTGGCAGTAAATAGTATGATTCGTCTTATGGAACCATATTATAGGAAAAAACATTTCTTTGGTATCAGATTTCTTCTATGGTAGAATATGATTAGAAAATGTACATCTATTTAGTGTTAATAACTTATGGTTAGTACCCAGCACCCAAATCTGGTAACAAATAGTATCATTCTTCTTATGGTACAACTTGATCACAAAACTGCCATAGATTTGGTAGATAATAGTGTAATTCCTCCCATGGCAAAGTATGGCCATGGGTACTCCATGGAGTTGGTACTGAATAGTATGATCCTTTCAATGGTATGATTTCATTAAAAAGTGTCCATAGAGTCGGTAGCAAGAAGTAGATCAGATCTAAAATCTACATATTTGATAACAATTATTATATTCTATGGTTCAAGGTTCGTTATCAAACAGAAACTGCCATATATTCGGCAGTAATTAGTATAATTCCTTCCATGACACACAGAAGATTGTTAGAAGAGGGTGAAGTAGATTGCATTGATTTAGTAAATTCAGTAACAATTAGTATGACAAATCCTATCGGGGAGTATGATCAAAAAAATTCTATTGGTTGACTAGAAATATTTCATTTCTTCCTAATGGTGTAATGTGATCGGAATCATTATTTCGGTTTGGTAGTAAATGGGTTGATTCATTCTACAATACAAGTTGATCTGAAAACTGCAATAGATTTGATAGTATAAACAGTAGGATACTATGACACAGTAACATCGAAAACGATTCATAGATTTGTTAAAAAGTTGTAACTTTTCACAAATGACACAATACTATTAAATAATGTCCAAAAAGTGCATATATTTATTAGTAAAATCCTCATATGACACAGTGTTACCTAAAGCGGCCATAGATTTTGAAATAATAATAACATGATACTTCACGAGGGAATAATATAATCAAAATTATTACTCAGGTGTCATAGTAACCATTGTGTTTCACCTTATAATACAAAACGATCAGGAAACTGCCTTAGGTTTGGCAATAAATAAAATAATCTTTTTCATATTAGGGTAGGGCCAAAAACTTTAATAGATTTGGTAGTAAATAGTATCGTTACTGCTATAATACAATACCATTAAAATTGTTCATAGAATCAGTAGCAAATAGTATGTCACATCAACCGAAGAGTAATGCTCAGAAGGAATTCTACATATTTGATAAAAAGTATTATCTTCTTATGGTTAAAGATTCGTATGATTCATTTTATGATACAAAACGATCAGAAAACTGCCATAAATTTGGCAGTGATCAGTTTATATTCTCGTATTGCACAGTATGACCAAAAAAGTTCATCGATTTAGTGGTAAGTAATACGGTTATTTCTATGGTACAATATCAGTAAAAAGTGTCCATAGATTTAGTAGACAATAGTATGACATCTCCTATTGCAGAGTATGATCAGAATTTTTTTTATAGATTTGGTAAGAATTGATATATTCTTATGGTTCAAGAGGGTCTAGGACAACTGGGCGCCGCCGACTCGGCGCCGCCGATTGGCCGCCGCCGATTGGGCGCCGAGGGCCAACTCGGCGCCGCCGTTTCGGCGCCGCCGTTTTGGCGCTAGGTATACTTATTAATTTTTTTAATAGATTAATTAGATTAATAGATACCAATTTAACTAGTTCAGAGAATTTATATTATTTCCATGCCACTGCTGAATCTGGAAATATGTTCTTAAGCCGTGCCGTTTAATCAAGCATCACCTGTTGGTGGTAATTAAGCCCTAGAAAATTTTGCAGTTTTTGATAATCAAATATAAATATAATTTTATAAATCATCGTATGTATTTGTTATAAAAAAAGCAATATTTAAGTATAATTGACTGCTATTTTCTTAAAAAAGTTGGTACCTCAGTTAGGTACATACATTTGTTTGAAAATGTATTTATTATCAACAAATGAACTTAAAATATCTTTTCTATTGACTGAAATTATAACTTTGTTAAAAAATGGGGATTAAAACAATATGACTATCCAGGTGAATTTCCATCCAAAAAACTTTTACCACCTACCATTTTGAGGGTATTTTGTTAACATTCTTTTCTATAAATTAATGCCTATACCTATTTCTAACCCAAAAAAATTATAGGCAAAAAAGGAAAAGAAATAAAAAAATAGAATTTTTCTTGTTTGCCTCTTCCCTTCTTTAAACATTTCTCGCATAAAAACAATATTCTAATTTTTTTAGAGATATTTCGCTGAGAAATTTAATTCTCTACAAACAGTTTCATACAAGGTGTACCCAATTTTGCTTTGTTTCCGAGATATATTAAAAAATTTAAAGAAGTGCATTTTCTTCCCAATCTCTCAGTTCCACTCTGCGTTTTTTTTTATCACAAATGATCCACTTAAAGATTCGTATCATAAATACCCGTGAAGGTATTCGATCCTTGGCGCCCTGTTTTTTAGGGCATAATCAATAGCCCTACTGTATTAGCATTTTTATAGAAAAATTAACACCCTAATCGCATTTTAACCCGGTATACCAAGATGGGCTAAAAACTAAGAAATTACTTTTCACCCCAGATTAAAGGCATTTTCAACAAATATATGCTTTTAATTTTACCAAAAAGATCACATTTGGAATCAAGTTGGCAGCGCCCAATCGGCGGCGCCGAGTTGTCCGGCGGCCAGTCGGCGGCGCCCAGTTGTCCTGGCGGCCAGTCGGCGGCGCCGAATCGGCCGAGCCAAGTCGGCGGCGCCAAAGAGTCCCAATCCCGGTTCAAGATACGTATGATACATCTTATAAAAGAAGATTAGAAAACTGCTATAGATTTAGCATCAAACAGTATAATCCCTTCTATATTACAATATGGCCAAAAACATTCCATAGATTTGATAGTAAATAGTACCTACTGTTGCTGCTATGGTACAATATTAAAAAGTGTCCATAGAGTCCGTAGCAAATAGTATAATACCTCCTATTGCATAGTATAATCAGAAAATTTCTATATATGTGGTAAGAATTACTGCATTCTTATGGTTCAAGACACATTTGCATTATTTCTACGTGGTGATCAGAAAACTGCGACAGATTTGACAGTAAACAGTATGGCTCCTTCTATGACAGAAGACTGAATAAGTCCATCGATCGGAAGGGTCAGCTTTCCCCTTATGGTACCGTTCTAAAAATGCCACAAATTTGGTAGCAAGTAGTATGATTCTTCTTAAGGTACCTACAACATAATCTAATCGAAAAAATATTCGATATCTAGTGCATTTGTGGTAAAATTCTTATAACTCTCCATATTGAAGGACCTAGAGATGTATCTACCCTACACGTTGAATCCTCAATGTCATGCCAACTTCGATTTGTTGCTGCTCAACACATATTGTCGACAGAAACGCACTGAATCACTTCATAAATTCCTGTTATGATTGTCAACAACCAATAATGCCTGTAATGATATAATCCGAGCGAGCGAACGAATTGCATTAACCTGTTATTTTGCTTCACGTATGATAACAGCCCAGAAACGGACAAATACCAAACGGACATCGGTGCGGACAGTTTGACTCGTTATTTGTGACCGATCGCGTGTGAAGTATGGAGTAATAACACAACGAGCCGGTAATTGCAATTACTTAGCGATATTTATGAGCAATAATCGGATTATTGTGGGACAGGACGGCCGCGGAACGTTATTATCATAATGAAATGAGTACGCTCAGCACTTCCTTAAAGGATGGCTTTTGTATTATTGTGTAAGTGTTGAGGTAATTCAGCGCGTTTTCCTATTTTAAACTTGTTATTTTGTTTTAGCTGCCTGATATAGAGGGTGATTTTATATGGTGTTAAGATGATTATTTTTATTAATAGTAGGGATACGTTTTTTTTCTTTTATCATCATTCTGCTTCGACCACTAACGAATTTTAACCACATCTCCAAGTTTTTGGCAAATTGTAATTTTCAAAGTATCAATGCTGTATTTTTGAATTTATCGGTAATTTCGGATATTTTTCCATTGTTTCTCATACTTGTCAATGTCGTAATTTTTTTCATTTATTCATTTCCGAGAGTACACCGACTTCAGTATGTCTTTTTCATATATTGAATTTGTCTGTATTACAAACTAACATTTTTTTTTAAATCATTTGACATTCATATACCTACCGTATTTAATGTTATTACAACTAAGCTAATTGAGTAAAAATGAGTTTAAAATAAGTAAGTAAAAAGCGTTTCCAGTATCAGCTTATTTATCGTATGTGTCTGTTACTAGTTTTTTATATGCTAACAAAACTTTTAGCTCTTACATTGTTATTGTACCCACGTAATTGCCCTAAACTTAGCCCTGAAAAGAACAACCAATAACTAAGAACTAACTGGTAATGGAAAAACTGGATACAAACTGCTCAAGATAGAACGACATGGAAGGGAATGGAAGAGGCCTACATTCAGATGTGGATGGATACGGGCTCAAGAGGAAGAAGAAGAAGAACAACATCTAGATTCGAATCGAAATGTCTAATTTGACGTTCGATTCGATCGACAATTAAACTAAACGGATTTTCTCGTGTCGAGTAACAATAGTAACAACACTGTTGAAAGGAATCATCGAAAAGAAAGGAATGGAATCTTTGGTTACACGTATTGTAATGGAATATTTTTAATGTTGACAAAGTAGTTTGACCATTGTCATTCGTGGATAGTAGTCATAGTAGAGCGGACTTTAGTAGAGCGTTTTAACGTTGCCGCATGCGCATGCACTAGCCTATGATTTACATCGCCTGACGCTGGATGCAATAAATAAAATAGTTTTTTTTATGATGTATCCGAATTCAAACTCATTTAACGATACTTTTAAATTTGGAAAAATTTAATAAAAAATTTAAATACTGGAAAAGCGAAGTCAGCAAGACTGATGGTGTAGAAACATGTTCTGGGTGTTAAGGTACTATGAACTCAAATCGATTTAAGTGTGATTTGTGACTTTCTTTCTGACAGCTCTGATTAGTACTGAGTGATCAAGAAATACTGTTTAAGTTGGCAATCCTACTTGGAGGATTTTTTTGCCTAAGGGTTTGCAACGCTACACCGGAAATCTCTGCACTCTGCATGACAGCGACAGCTAAATAAACACAAATGTTATGTGAATTTATTTACGATTAAAAGACCACACCAGAAAAAACTTCAATATTTAAAGATACTGCTCGAATTGGGCACCATTATGTTCTAAACATAAATTCACTCTCCGTTTTAGGCTCGAAGACATTAAAATTAACATCCAAGGAGAAATATTTGCAACTTCTTCGATAATGGCAGCTTCCAGTTCTTCACGTGTATGTAGAACATTACTGATACCTTGTTTTTAAGGTGCCCAAAGAAACAAAAGTCTAGAGGTGTCAGGTCTAACTTTCTTGGCCAGATTCCCGTACTTATGACTCGATGGCCAAAAACTTCTCGCAAATATTGCATTGTGGCACGAGTCGTATGTGCTCGAGCCGAATCTTGGGGAAAGTAGCCATTTTCGCCCTCCTCTACGGTTAATTAGGCAACGAATGGCTGGAGAAGGTGCTGAATGTATCGTTCAGAATTAACCGTGAAGTTAAAAAACACAGGACCAATTACTCTCTGCCGCGATACAGCTAACCAAACACCAAATTCTGTAATTTTGAGAATTACCATAGCCATTGAGATAGAACCAGGCTTCATCGGAAAAAAAAGGTTTTATCCAGGATGTCATCATTGTTCATTTCCTGATTGAACCAGTTACAGAACAGAACGCGTTGTGGACGGTCAGGATTTAGGGATTGAATCATCGACAATTTGTACGGGTGGTATTTCAATTTGCTCTTCAACACAGTGGAACAACTTCCATATGATAAACCTATAAAGTCACGATACGGAATACGGGAAATTAGGTATAAGTGAAAATTGGTGATAAGGATCAAATCTGTTTGGAGGGAAAGCTTCCTAACCGATTTGCGAGGACTTTGTTGCAGTCGGGCCCTGACGTCTTGCAGCACATTTTCAGTGAGTACGGAGGGTCTACCAGGTGGCTTTCCTGTCTTCATATTGCCTGTATTCAAATATCGTTGAACTACGCGCATGCAGTGTTGTTTAAAAACATCGATAGTAAACACAACTTCAGGAAACATTTCTTCAAATTGATGCAAAGTGGATTCCAAGGGGTATTGCCATCCAGAAATGGGGTCATGAACTGCACTCCGAAAATAAGCCATGCCAATAAAAATATCCTGTTCTAACGTAAATAGTACCATTTTTATATTAAAGATTTGAATCGCCGCTCAAGTGTCAATGCTGTCACTGTTAAACGACGAAGTAGCTGTCAAGCAACCGGAAGTGGTTCCAGTTCTACCATTTTAAAGTAAAATTTAGGATTGCCAACTTAAACAGTATTTCTTGATCACGTGTATTTCAATTCGTTTTCCTAAAATTATTGTATAGCTTATTCTGCCAATAACATTGTCGAAAATTGAGGAAATATGTGTATGTTGTCAATTTCATAGTTTTTGAAGGGTTTTATACTTTTGAAGTATACGGAAAGTCACACTTTTATTACTCAGAATTTTAACTAATACAAATAAAAACCCAATGTAGCTATTATCTATGTTACATCATTCGCTTAGATGTATTGTTTATGTTGTAGATGTGTTGTTTGGATAGGACTACGCTTCTCCAATCTTCCACTTTAAAAGTACCTACTTACTCACCTTAGGACCTAATGTTCTTCATTCTAATCATTTATTGAGTCGACTGGACTGGACTTGTAAGATAACTCATTTTGGTGTTGATTGGATGAAACCATACGGTCCTTCGACTTCCAATTTAAAAAGTACCCTCCTACTCAACGTATGCTCTCCTTTTTCCCCATCTCTATCATCTGCTTTGATTTGGAATACTGGTGTTTCGATGGAATCACACTTTCAAAGTGTCACGCTACTACTCGTCACTCATAATAGTTAGTTCCCTGTTATCAAACTTGACCTTCCCTGCCGATCAGATTTTCGCTGTTTGCCCAAAAATGCCAGGAAGATTGAAGAAAATAGGACGAAAGAGTGGGAGTGAAGAAAGGGGAATAGAGGAAGGGTAGACTAGAAGTAGAACCAAAGAAAAGAGTTAGAGAGTAAAGAAAGCCTTAACGTAAGGGCTCGGTCAAAGAATTCCACGAATGCAATTTATGCCCGGCGCGCTTAATTAATTCCTTCGCATTCGCAACACATGTCATTAGCGAATTGCGCTATCCGCCTGCTTTTTTTAACATTTTTTTAAAGGCGCGATTGTCGTAACCGCGATTCCACGAATGGGTGAGCGAAAGAGAGATGAGGACTAGGTGGGGGAGGAGAGGGAAGAGGAAGAAAGGAACACGAAGAAGCGGTGAAAAAGGCCTTGCGACCGACGGATACGTCACGTTACGTGCGAGTTATTCACGTCGGCAGCGTTGGGCTTGACGCCCTGTGAATTATCGGCCGCTCGTACGGAAAACAATGAATGCCGCAATTTGGCCTTCGTTGTCGGGAATGTTTGGGCCGCAAAAGAAAGGAGATACTCGATTTTTTATAACAAAAGTGCTGGTTGGTTTGATCAAAAAAAAATAAAACTGAGATGAAGACCTAATCAATCAGATCCAACAGGTTTCTTCTGATACGAAGTCTTTTTAATTCTTCTTTTTAAAATAACTTAATGTAGAATATTTGTTGGTAAGACTTGGGGGTCCATATCAGAGTGCGGGCCTCCATGTTTTTTTTTTTTCTAAATTTACAGGAATTACTGGAAAAAGGCTTCAAAAGACATAGGAGATTTCCGTTTCGGAAATTAGGCACTTTTTGAAAAAAAAAAACAAATTAAAAATTATTGAAGAAATTGGTGTATGCGCCATTACAAAAAATAACCCAGGCACCAAGGGGATAGTGGAGTAACTCGAAAAGGCGTTGTAAACGCAAGAGGGCAAGGATAAACCAAGTGCTCCAGGGGGCAGAAGTGATCTAAGTAAACATTCACCCAAAACAATTGGTTCAGATAAATTGAATTTTTCAAATGCGCGCGGTAATATGTTCGACAAATGACGTTGGAGCAAATGGAATCTCCGTGAATATAGTAACATATACAGTTTAGGCGCGTATTCACCAAAAAAGCGAGCAAGAGCGAACATTTGTTTTTTTTATTGGTACGCTATTTTGCCTATTTCAAACATGCTTTGGTAATGCGTGCGTAAATCGGGCTTTTTCGCACGCGCGTCTTTAAAGTCGCCATGGAAACGTATCAACAACGGCCATATCAACCAATAACAGAGCGTTTTTGGCCGTAGCGGGACAAGCCGATTGGTGGCACAACGTGCGACGGGCCGTCACGAAGCGTCCCGAGTGTCATTTAAATTAATCATATTGGGTATGCATTTGGTTTTGGTATAAAAAATGGTACCAATAAAAAAAATCGCGTAAAGTATTCGTGGATAACTGCTCTTTCAAGCACTTGCTCTATTTCGAGCACTCCGGCTACGCCGTCGTGCTCGAAAACTCGCGCGTGTTTGAAAGAGCTCAATATCCACTCATACTTTAATATACTATTTTGTTCGTGTATGTTTGCTCGTGTTCGCTCGCCATATTGACATCTCGTCCATACCATAGCAAAATATATTCAGATTCGCATTTGATCCATCTACTTTCTGCGAACGATTAAATATGGCTGACCATGAGAAATTATTGTTAGCAGCTAGTGCTGCTTTCGTTGTATTGAGTTTATTGAAAAAGAAAAAACGAAAAAACGATTTGGGCAAGCAACAATATTTCAAAACAGACATATTTATAATGGCAGTAGTCTAATAGGTGATTTAAAAGTGGAACATGACCATGGAATGTTCCAGAATTTTTGCAAAATGTCTCCTGAAAATTTTAAAACTTTACTTGAACTTGTAGTACCAAAAATAATGAAAAATGATACAAACTACAGGAGGGCTATTCTAGCACGAGCACTTCTCGCAGTGGAATCCCGTCCACACTGAACGAGCATGAACAAGGCATGAACACTTTGATGTACCGCCTTCCTCAGGTTAGAGGTTAAAGGAGAATTTATTAATTCAAATAAATATACTTGGGGCTATACCATACCTTTAATAGTTCTATAATGTTCTTCATTAAATCAAGGTTTAAACACTACACAATCCAAAATCGCCAACGATAATAACACCACCAAATAAAACGAAAAATATCACTCCAAAATAATTACGCTACGCCATTTCCACAAACCGAATTAATAAACGAGCATCAAGGCGAAGTGGTGACGTTATGGTTGCTAGACAACCCCGGTAAACTAACTAAAATTCGTCTCTGCGCACTTATCACGGTGTTTCTTCTCTAAGTAACCGACTCACAGTAAGATTTTCTTCACATACCGCAGAATGTAATGTCCCAAGCATAATTACTTAACAAAAAATAAATAAAAAATACAGAATGCTCTGACCACCCAGTAAAATGCCAGCAGCTGCTTATTTTGAATTTTTCTTGGTTATGTCACTATCTCATTCTATCTATGATTTGTCAATCGTTCAATCGGCTAATAATCTTTTTTCATCACTGTTTACCTATGTGGACTCAAATTTATTTTACAATATGAATAGAATATGAACGAATTAAGTGAAATAGATGCGTTGAATGAAATTCAAGAGAACCACGAACTGTTTGGAGCACTATAACCATGTATTACGAGAAATAGAACTTAAGGACATCGTAAATATGGATAATTTGGACGCGATGTGGATTATCTCCGATAACAATGTTATACCGTATACCCTGATTTTTAATGTTGTGGACTTTTACAGTCGACACATCAAATAGCTCCGCCTTGTAGACGGCCGGAGCGGAGTGCGACATTGCCAGTATCATTTTTTGACGGTAATCATTTAGCAGTTATAAATAGTTTGAAATTTGGGTTCTATTTGTTAAAGTACAACACAATTAATCCATGAACTGTATTCAGAATGATTCTTCCCTAAATGAATACATAAAAAAACCCTCTCTTTACACCTAAGGCTATTTTTAGCTTTCAATACCGGACCGCTTTTATCCACCGCCCATGCGTCTTATTTAGAGATGTAAGTACATTTAACAATATCGCTCGGTTTACGACGATCATACGATTCTCGTCCTGATCGATAAACCAATAGCCGAAGAAAGGGGTGGTAACATTATCGGCATCTCTCTCTTTTTGACGGTTCGTAAAAGTCCACAACATTTAAAATCAGAGTATAGAATAATGAAAATGAATGAAAGAAACTCGAGAACTCATATCCATACGTACTAGCTAAGGCTGTGTCTGGCTCCAAGGCGAATTGATCCCTTACTAAAACACCATAGACCACGTGGAGTTACAAAAAAATGCCATGGAAGAACACGAAAGGCAAGCAGCACGTGATTTTAGAAAAAAGTTTTGTTTATTATTTTTTAAGTAATCAATTGAAGCATAGGTACTGATCTTTTGTTTTGGTTCCACTTTTTCTTGTCGTTCATAATAATGCGCAAAATTCCACCCAAGCGAAATACAGAATTAGCCAAAAACTCATAGCGAAAAGTGCTACTTAACCTTTAATGTTGTTGTGAGTTGTGAGTAGTTAACGTCTCCTTTTTGCTGCAAAGCTAATCTGGACGGGGCCTACAGTTTAACGTGGGCTCCGAACCACGGTCCTTGAGCACGGTTGTACCCCCCTAAGGCTCTGACCCCAGTTGACCCACTGCGTGCTCTACCGACTCAGGGTGTGTGTATCCTAGTGCCGCCCAAGACGACAAGAGACGAGGCTCTCTTATGAGTGCTCCGTTTTATCCTGAATCTATTGGAGTAGGTATTCGTACATACGTAATGAATATTTCCATTATGACGGCTTAAGATACATTTAGCATTAATACAATTATTATTTACTATTATAAATTATTCATGCCTTGCAGCAATTAAGAACATAAACGTAACGATTTCCAGATTATCGCGGTGCTTATGCAATCGTCTATACGGCAAAAAACCCAAAATTCAATAAATCATGCACGAAAACGAACGTTTAAAATTTTCAATAAGCGATCACGAACTTCCACGGTAAATAGGCCGCTGTGCCAGGTACATTCCACCAGATTTCTGCAATAAAATTCGATCGGTTGACAAATTTCGGCATCGATTCCCTTTCCCGCGACGGTTATGATGGTACCCGACGAGAATCGAAGTTCAAAACGAGAGATGTAATTGCACGCTCGGAGTAGATAATTGGATTTAGCGTTTTCATGTCGATTCAAAATGTGTTTTAATCAGGAAATTAGGAGAGATACCCTGATACGAAAATGAAGGTAATTAATGTTTAAATTCAGTCACCATTACTTATTATTAAATGCCAATAAGACAAATCATAGATCATAGACAAATCGATAAAGAATGCATACAAGGAAATCGAGAATGGTGTACCGAAAAGATAAAAGAAAACTCGTTGAAAATAAGAAGGAAACTTATAACTAAGAACAAATGCAGAAGAGAGAAGAACGTATGCTAAATGGAACAGAGAGGTTAAAAAAGAGGTATACTCTAACCAGTAGCAATTGGAACACTTAATAAAATCTGAATTTACCGAGGATATTCGAAAAGAGCCCGTTGTCTCTATACAAAACCATGGGACTTATCTTTTTGCTTATTCAGAAACGCACTGGTTTTTTTAAAATGCAGGTGTTCAGTTGCCCAAGTGAAATCATATACGTGAATGTATGGATATGTACAGATAAAGAACTAGAGGGTCCATTGGACCGCAATTTTTTTTTTACGACAGCGGCACTTCGTTTGTATTTTCTTCTTCTTCTAAGGTGCAGGTGTACAGTCGATCAGTGAAATCGTGTACGAGGAAGTACGCGAGACTCTACAGATACTGGATGGTCCACTGGACCATAACACAGCGGCCACGTGTGCTTTCCTTGTGATGTCTTCTTCCGCACTTATACTCGAGAAAGCAGTGGTGTGTGAATGTGTGTGCCATTTGTTTGTGCGATTTGGAAGTGAATTCATTGTTAGAGTTATTATCCGTAATGATACGCCCATGGAGGACAAGGCGGCATCGCTCTTCACTACTTAAAAATCCATTAAGTGTTTTTTTTTTTGGTGTTCCAAGTGGGACTGGACATAGTATAACAAAGAATAAAAATGATGTGTGGGAATGGAAATGTAAGGAAGTGGACAGATGTATTGGAGGAACAAAAGTGGTTGAAGCATGGAAAACTACAAGAAGCTTAAGAAAACAGGGAAAACAAAACAGCAAGCTAAACCCAATAAGTGTGAGAAAATGGGTAGACTACTACAAAACGTTGTGTATCGAAAATAATCATATAAAATGGCGAAAATAGACATTGGAAGAGCCGGAAATCAGGAAGTGATTGAAATAACCGTCGAAGAAATATAGAAAGCGCTAAGAAAATCAAAGAACGAAAAGGCTACAAAACCTGGAAACATCCCTCTTGAGTTAGTCAAGTATGGACCCGATACACTACTTGAAACTATGGCACAACTATTTAATAAATGCTGGTTAAACGGTGACAGCATCCCAGACTACTGGAACAGACCTGCATATAAAAAAAAGGGGCGATAAAAGGGTACGTCAAAATTATAGAGGCATAAGTGTGACTATAGTGCAATGGGGAGGTTGTACGGCAGAATATTAAAGACTAGAATCGAAATGACCATAACACACATAGAGATCGGGATTCCGTGCAGGACGATCATGTACTGACAACATATTTGTTCTTTAACAAATATTAGGAAAACAAATGTCTCATAATCTGTCTACTCACATAGTATTCGTCGACCTGGAAAAGGCCTACGATACGGTGCCTTTAAAGAGACTTTCGAAACATTAACGAAGTTTGGCTTTAGTAAAACTTACGTTCAAACCATATGGAATCTATATAAAGAAGCAAAGAGTGTGGTGTGGTGAAGGTGGGAAATGTTCTATCAGAATGGTTCCATACCACAAAGAGACTTAGATAAGAGTGCAACTTGTCACCTACTTTATTTAAAATTTAGGAAAACGTACAGAATGCACGGGGGTACAAATAGAGGATCAATGCCTAACAACTCTTCTATTTGCCGATGACCAAGCAATTATAACAGGTGACGAGAACGACATAGATTACATGTTCGGAAAACTGAAAGCGGAGTATGAAAAATAGGGTTTAAATATAAACATAAATTAAACGGAATATTTAAGGATAGGAGACACTAGTGGTGGACACGAGACGAGACATGCCTCGTTCCCGTCTCGTCTCGTCTCGAATTTCGAGACGAGACGAGACGAGACGAGACCAGTACTGGTTCGAGACGAGACGAGACGAGACATAATTTCGTCTCGTCTCGAAAAGTTTCGAAGTTTCAGGATTAAACCGTGCCATTGTTCAGTAAGGGAGTAAAATTTATAATTAGCCCGTCGTTTTCTTAGAATTTTGGAAGGGTTTATTATACGACAGTGATGTGAAACGTTTATCTGAGGTAATGGATATATTTAACAGTTATGTTCATTCATTCATTCATTCATTAGTAGCATAGTTTCCCAAATTTAACAACTTTTCTGATATATGAACATCTTGGTAGGTATAAATGAAATTTGCAGTTTACAAGTTCCCAGTGAGATGTTGTTGGTATTGTTGAGACATATCCCGGATTGAATAAAATAAAACTATAGCTGATCTGACTATTTCCGTCCCAAATAGTTCTAAACATAGGTTATTCAGCTTCATAATAAGGACCTAATTAATGCCCTCTAATTTTATGTCGAAAACGTATGTTTTGATTAATCACAATATCTTTTTTTTTCTGAGAGCGATAATATGAGGTAAATAGGTAGGTATACCATTACCAGCACATTTTTCTAAAATTATGGTAGGTAATTTTACTTTTAAAATATGATAATTCTATCAAATAATACCAATTTCACATATAATATAAAATATACAGATAACATTAATTTCTTATTTGTCCTTATAAAAATATATAGTTTATTTTATAAGTTTATTTAATAACTTTGTTTTATAGTTCGTATCGTAACAAGTCTATTTATTAATGATATTTATTTTCGATTTTGTACCTGTTCTCTATAATCTAATTTCTTTAATTCAATATTTTCTAAGAATGAAACATTCTTTATCAAAACATAACATCAATAAAATACTACTGTACATTCAACTTTACCACACCTGTATAGGTACTTCAAGAAAATTAGTAAATGTTATCAAAAAAAAGTACCATCTATATACGTCTATTTATTTCGAGACTTTTCGGGACACGAGACAAGACGAGACGAGACGAGACCTGTAGGTACCAGATCGAGACGAGAGGAGACGAGACACAATTTTTGGGGATTTTTCGAGACGAGACGAGACCATGTCGTTTCTCGTCTCGTCTCGTCTCGTGTCCACCACTAGCTGTCATGATGGTAAAATCCAATACGAAACTGTTATCAGTAAAACATTTCTTTGGGAAGTGTTAATATTTAATAACATCTGCTTTTCCTTTTTTAAAATCTTGCCATATATTGAAAACACATAATTTACCTAATTCAGATTTATTTACATAACTAAATAGAGACGAATCCTACCAGTTTTATCTCGAATTTCAAAAGTTCACTTCTATCTGATTCGCCAAAGACCCTTGCGATATTTTCCAAAAAATGACCTACACAACTCGAATTTTAAAATTTTCGTAGAAAACGAAAGAGGAAGGTACCTACCTCAATGCAAGGCTTAATAAAATAATTTTTCCGATAAACCGTCTCTCTACTTTAGGTGATATGATTTCTTGCTAAATCTGATAAATCTTTTAAAAAAAAATCGCGATACTTCTGGAATACACTATTTTTAGATTAGGTGAGTAACGCTGTGTATAAAATAGTATGTCAATCTAGTTGACAGTCTCTATTTTCTTTAAGTATGAGTTATTTCTTATTTCGTCTTCAAATCTAAACCATTCTTTGGTAAAGTTGTATAGGTTTAAAGGTCTCGGTGCAAGTTTGTTGTAATTTCTGAGGCTTGAAATACACGTATATACATTATCTGAAGCTGTGTCGATTAAACACATGTGTGTTGAGATTAATAACAATAATAACACCAATTAAGCAAGTGATTGTAAAATATTACAAAGACCAAAAAATCTTTCAGCCTCTTTTAAAATATTCTCCAAATCTTTTACTTAAAATTCCCGAACAATTCAACCCATAGAGCACACATAACGTTTCCGTTGTTCGCCTAATATGGTAATTTCCAACTCCTACCCTGTTCTCGTTAAGCGACCAATTGAGTGCCCAGATCACGTCCACTCATTGGTCCGCTCTTCTCCGGATGTGCCCATTTTGTTACTGTTGTTGTTGTTTGTTATTACATGCGTGTGTATGTGGATACACGCTCTGGGTCACTGTCTTCCTCGCTTGATTAATCCCATTAATTCGTATTAATGGATTTAAACGATTACGACACCGATTTTGGTACGCGAGCAGTTCAATTGACATCGCGGCAGGTTAATTTTTGGGAGAGAGTTTAATTCGATTGAATTGCGCGATAGACGATCGGACCATGTTTTGTTGTGCTGCAGAGGAAATTGAATCTATTTTTATTAATCCGTCGTCATGAAAAAGCGATTGGGTTTAATTAAAAAAAAAAACGATTTGTCGAGTTTCGAATTGGAAAATCCTTAAAAATGAACAGCAATAGAGTTTTTTGAATAGAGATTTTGATAATATGGTTAGTCAGCAAACTTTTATTTGGAAGGGGACGGGAAATTTGATGACTATTTTCGGGATGATTACTTTGTTTTTGGTGAATTTAAATACAATATAACCTCTATTCTTTGACGCCGGGATACTATGCTTTTATGTCATTAGTGAGAATGCTCTAGGCTCTAAATAATGAAAATTTAGTATCCTCTTCTCAGATCTTGGTTAATTCAAGATCGCTATTCTTTGTTTGACGATGTTGAAATACGTAGAGGAGTCAGGCAGGGATGTATCCTGTCCCCACTCCTGTTAAATCTTTATTCAGAGGCTATTTTCAGTGAAACATTTGACGACAGAGATATGGGCATTAAAGTGAATGGAGTCTGGGTTAACAACATAAGGTACGCTGACGACTCCGTTCTACTGGCAGACAGCATAGAGGGCTTACAACAAATGATGGACCGACTAAATGACATCGGAAAAAGTTATGGTCTCAAAATAAATAGTGCTAAGACATAATTTATGATAGTAAGCAGACGCAAGACACCCTATGAAAACGCTCGACTGCTAGTAGCCGGCACACACTTGGTGTTGTGCCGGCACTATTGGATGTTGGATCGCCAACATCCAATAGTAGTGGATAGGCAGCAAAAGAAAAAGAATTCTTTGTTTATGATTCAGTACTTGTAATATTATATATAAGAAATAAATTGGTTAAGTTCCAAACCCGATCAAACTTTACTTTTCCCCCATTTAAACCCTAGTTTCGAAAAATATGATAATGTAAACGGTTTGAAAATTTTAGGCATAATGGAAATAAACAAAGGGTCAAATCTAAATACCTACCAACTCGACTCTCCATACTTTCAGAGGATTACAATGTAAACCTGCTTCTTATTCTTTCTCCGTTGACTAGGATTGCTCCTGTTTGTCCGCCTTTATTCGGTTTCCGTAGTGATTGTTTGCCAGCTCTCTTCCCATCGTTTAGGTGGTCTTCCTTGGGGTCTTTTGCTGTATGGTTGGTTATCCCGGCATATTTTCGGTAGTCTCCATGCCCATTTTGTCCACATGTTGGTTCCATTGCTTTCACCTGGTTTTCACAAATCGGCTAATGTTTTGAATACTACATTGCTCTCGTATAGTTTTATTTCTTTGCTTATCCTTTAGTGGTAGGTACCTACACCTTTTATTGTTCTAAGTATATACTTTCATTTCAATGTTATTTATTTTTTGTTTTGTTCTTCTAGTATCGGCTCTTGTTTCTGCTGCATAATGTTAGAACTAACTGGCCTCACCACTGTTTTGTATATGATCATCTTGCTTCCACCGTCATATGTCTGTTCTTCCATAAAGACATCCGCTCACTCTTGCTGCTTTGTTTGCCTGTGTTATCACTTCTTTGATAATATTCCTACTGCTCACTCTACTCCCAGTTAATTGAATGTCATAATTTGTTGTATTATTATGTTGTGTAATTCCAGTTTGCATCTTCTTGGTTCTTTACTTATTACCATGCATTTTGTTTTTTAGGTGAAATCATCATTAAATCTTTTCGATACAACATTGAAACTATGAAGCTGTCTTTGCAAGTCGTATTCGTTTTTCGCTATTATAAAAACTGCGTCATCTGCATAGCACGCTATTGTTATTTTGTATGGCCCCATTCTGTAGTCTTCGTTCTTTTTCACGTTGTGGATAAATGGATCCATGGTAAGATTGAACAGTGATGGGCTGAGTGAGTCTCCTTGTCTAATTCCGGATTGTATAATTATCGGTTCTGTTGTTCCCTTTGATGTTATGACCTTTGTTGAGTTGTTCTCGTTAACATCTTTAATCAATTCTTATACTATTGAGGTGTACGTCTTGATCTTCTAATATTTTTAGGATGTCAGTACTTTTTACTCTGTCCAAGGAATTCTTTAGGTCAACGTAGCTTGTTGTTCTTCAGCCATATTTATTTTGTTTTCAATCTTAAGCTTAAGGACTTTAGTCAGTTAGTGTAGTTTTAATGTAGTATTCATCAGATTTTTTCCTCGATAGTTTTCAGGTTGATTTCGTTCTCCTTTCTTAAAAGTGGGTAGTAGTAGAAACTCTTCCCATTCGATCGGTCGGATCTTTGTTGTTATTATATTATTAAATAGTGTTAGCAACCATGTTCTCAATTTTGTTCCTCCGTATTTTGTCAGCTCGTTAGTATTCCGTCTGGACGTGGCGATTTTCTGTTTTTCAGGTGTTTTATTGCTTCTTCCTCGGATATCTCAACTATTTCTAAATTTAGTTTGCTACTTCTTATGTTCTTTTGTTTAAGTATTCAATCCACTGTTCTTTTGCGACGTTTTCAACTCGTAGGAACTCATATCTGTTCTATGCCTTCTTATCATTTTCCACACCCTCTTCTCACTCTCACCAGGTCACACTCCATATCTTTTGTGAAATTTTCCCAGTAATCTTTTGTTATGTTCTGTTTCTTGATTCACCCTATTTCTTGTTCTTATGTATTCTTCTCTAGTACTTTGCGTTTTTACTCTTTTGTATCTCAAAAACGCTTAACTACTACTAGGTACCTACTTAAGAGGGCTCACGTCCCAGTCGGAAACGTCTTTGCACGCAATTCCTTTAAAAATTGACTAATTTTGATGCGGTTTTCACTGAACTACTAGGAAAATTGTTCTCTTTGGGGTTAACTGAAATTTTAATTTTTGGTCAAGAGTAAACTGTAGTTATCGTAACAGTTTATACAATGAAATGCAATTAACCATTTTCGCAAATTAATCATGCACTTAAATATGCGATTGTTTGTTATAAAAATGCGTTAATAAGCATGTAAAGTGCAAAATAGGAAATACATTTTTTTCATCCGCGAACGTCACCTCTGCATTCGAACGGAACGTCGAAGTCGAAAAAAGTCGAAGAAGTGTAGAGAACGTCGTGTTATTAATTTAACTAGCCCGCTCCGCTTGCCTGTCGTGAGCCCTCTTAAGATATCTAATCAGTTTGTGCTACATGCCTTATTATTTTGGGGGAAATTTAGAAATTTCTGAAAGCACAGCTGATCTTAAGAGTACTACGCACATTCAGTGGTACATCATAAAGGTAAAAACTCCTCTAAAATTATACGAGTTTTTGTGATATTTCGCCAAAACCAAAGTGAATTCGCCAAATATTCGAATTCAACTCTCCCTCTAATATTAAAAAGATTAATGATAGATATGTGACGGATTCATATATGCTTCATTTCTCAAAGTCTAACACCTAATTACTTTTTGCCACTTACTAAGTATCTGTTTTGTAATGAACAAAAGCCCTACTTCGAATTTCTAACATCTTCATGCCCGCTAAGATTCAAACAGGAGATAATAATAATTTATTACGTAAACGAACGTGCTCAAAAAGTTGACGGCATGTCGTTTACTGAAAGGATTTTATCGGCGCAGGAGAAAAGGCCTCATATGCATATCTATGGCGTTCTTCACCTTTTGACGGGCTTCCACGTGAATAGGAGGCTTTGAAGTGAAACGTTGAATGCCTAATATAGGTTCGGGTATTCGTAAGGATCAGTGCGATCCATAGAAGCAAAGTGAGGCCATAGATTTAAATAAATTTAACATCAAGTGTGGACTCAGGAAATAAATTTTGTTGATCTCCAGGGAATACCTACCTTAAATTCTGTCCCCTGTAAAATAAAACCACAAATTTCTTATGACAGTTGTTATTTGAAACTTGAAAATATATGAAAATTTCTTATGACGGGTAGATGTCGGAACCATTATCAGAACTCTGAGGGAAACGCAATGAGCACACGTAAAAGTAAAACATATAAACGATTTACCAAAGTACTAACCATTAACCCACGAATATAGGTGTGTAGATGTAAGATAAGTTAAGCTTGTAAGGGTGGGTATTATAAAACTTGTTTGACAGATAACTAAAAGTTAACTTGTGTGTTTTGTGTGTGTGTGTGTGTGTGTGTGTGTGTTAATTTCGACAGTTCCTCTGTCAATAACTAATTATTCTGTGCCTATAACCTCAATTTTAATGAGACTTTTATAAAACTGGCATTATAAAAGCTAAAGTTAACTTGACTGTTACATTCAAAGTTAACTTGAAAACATGTTTATAATACCCGCCCCAAGTAAAATAAAACAAAATTTGAAATTTGAGTTATCAAATAATTCAAAAAAATATTTACCTTATAAAAAAATTCTTAGAACGAGCTTTGGTAAGATTTAAAAAAAAAACGAAAAATGACAGAAATAAAATGCCATTCAGAAACGATTTAGCAAAAGGTGTTATTAAAGTGTATTATTCACCTTCGATGGTTGAAGAAATATTTAATGTTAGAAAAAAAATATTGTAGTGGATTTGGAGAAAATTCCTAAACATCGAAAAATGACGAAACTACCCCTTTATCGCGGCCAATTTTAATAAAAAGCTTATAAGATGACAGATTCTTATAGTTGGTAGATCATAGTTTGAATCATATGTGAACTTAATTTCCGTAGAAAACATGCAACAAGAACACAAAGACATTTTTTCAAAAGCTTTTTTGGACTCAGATCAGTAGCGTAGCGCAGCGTTATAATAGTAAATAATAATAATATCTTGTAACCTGATCTAAAAATATGAATATGAAAAAGCTATGAAAATATATGAAATATTGTCACATTTTTGTCGCACCTGCAATTCGGCCCAATTAAGGTTGTGGGACTTTGAAAAATCTTGGAAATGGAGCATTAATTAAATTACACCTGAAAAATTTCAGCTTGATTCTAATAATGCTTTATGGAATATTGTAATTGTTTATCTCAAAGAGCATATTTTTACGGTAAAATTCTTCACATCCAGCTAGGTCATAGTTGGATTCTTATAAGTTTCTTTATGGATTTTTGTAAGAAAGAAAAGTGTACTTTACAACTGTATTCTTGAAAAGTGGCGTTAAAGAGAGAACATATTTCTCTCATAAACAAATTGAATAACTCCTACAAAAATATGTCCATTATATTTCTAATTTCAGATTCGGATATATGTATTGCATTTTTGCATTATTGCATTTGCACTTCGTGTGGCCAAAGGATTGTAGTTTCATGCAAAAGTAATACTTGAAAATAAAAAAGCTAATGATTACGGCAATAATGTTGCTGAAATAAAAGTACATGAGTAGATAGGAGTTGCGTGAGCTTCTGCGCGCATCGGTTTCAAGTGCAGCGGCCACTTCAGAAGTCAATTAGAGTCATTCTACTCATTCTACATTTTACATAATTAACATTTTGTTAATTTCTAATACGTCCTATCGTCTTGTGTTTTTTTAAATTTTGTAGCTAAGGTGGAGTGAGAATTACAATATGATTATCCCTTCGTACAAAATATCACCCTGAGGATGATTTTGGAAACGAGACTATTTCGAACCCAGGTATATAGTAACTATTTTATTATTTTTTCAATAGAAAATCACCTGTTAAATTTTGTCGGTGTAATATTGAAACACCCTGTATGTAATAATTGGCACGTAGGAGAAGGGGGGACTTTTGTAACAGATGTGTTTATCATATTATGAAACATACATACATTACTTCTTTATTAAGCCCTGTACAATACACAATAACAAATTTATTCTTGCCAAGAAACTCTACAATATTCCGATATTTAGAAACCTTTGGATTTAAAGAACTAAATATGAGGGCGGCGAAAATGGCCTGCGCCCCAGGTGGCTGAAAGCCACTCTACGCCACTGACTCAGGAGCCTTAAAAAATCTAGAAATGCTAATAACTCAAATTCAAAAAATCGACCCGATTACAATACTTCGCATATATGAATGCTCTACTTAACTTTTGGTGGTTATTCCAAAAAAAAATTGTATCTTGATTTGTAATCTCTAAAGCAGAATAATTAAACTAAACTTTTTAAACTTATAACTGAAGATACATAAATACTTTTGTGATACACGTTTTGCAATAAACTCAATCGATTAAAATTTGTTTCAATGTGATGTGTCATACGTATTTTTTTTCCAGGAATTGACTACATCAACAGGGATAATTTCCTGAGTGAATTGGACAATGGAGTCGTTTTGTGTCATTTGGCTCAAGCGATATGCGAAAATGCCAAACAGGCGGTGCACGGTGGCTTGATTAAGGGGGTAAGCAAAAATTTTTACAAATGGAAATTTTATAAGAAGATTTAGGAAAACACCACAATTTATTTTTATAATAATTTTACTGCATCAAATACGACTTTAAGTTCTTAAAAACGAAAATCTATGTTTCAATGGCCAATTTTTTCCAGCCGGTTCCCTCCGTGAGAGGCAAATGCTTCGAAAAAGCGATGCGGAGGAGTTTCTTCTCCAGGGACAACATGGAAAACTTTATTAAGTTCTGTAAACACTTAGGAGTTCACGAGAATTTACTATTCGAAAGTGACGACTTAGGTAAGAAGTTATGACTTTAAGACACCTTATTATTGCACATATGGAGATACTTTTTGCTAAAGTCTTTAAGTACCCTATGTTCCATGTAATCGAAAGAGTTCAAGTGAAAGCGCAAAAATTTGAGAAAAACTCTTAGTTTCGAAAACCGAATTTTCCCAAAATTATTTGTAATTTCCAGTACTGCACAACCAACCGAGGAACGTGATACTGTGCCTCCTGGAAGTGGCCCGTATAGCCACGAAGTACGGCATCGAGCCTCCGGGTTTGGTCCAGCTGGAAAAGGAAATAGCAGAAGAGGAGAGGAACAATTCCGCGGACTCGGGTCTCGGGTCGCTACTCTCCTGGCAGTTCCAGGCTGCGATGCCTACGAAGATGAGGCACAGCAAGTTAGTATAGCTTCACCATAAAGAAGGTCATTTTGATAAAGAAGATCAAATTTAGTTCTGGGTTTTGTTGCGGGATGTGGCGCTCAGAATATAATTTTTACTGCTTCTTCTTCTTCGGCTGCCTTTCCACTACTGGGTGGTGGCCGTGTGTCTCTCAGAAATGACTGAAATCTAACATCTCTATCTATGGCCGTATGTATAATGTCTCCGATGTTTCTTATACCGGTCTTTCCCTTTTGTTTCTCAGCCATGGTATCTGCTTTCTTCCGACTCCACGTCTGCCCTCTTTCTTGCCTTCAACAATAAGCTGCAGTAGTTTGTACTCTGAATTTCTTATAATGTGTCCGAAATTAGTTGTTTTTCTCTTTTTATGTGGGGTAGCATCTCTCTTTTGCATCCCATTCTGCCAAAATCCTCCTCATTGGTTATTCATCTATCCGTCCATGGAATCCTAAGCATTCTGCGGTAACTCCGCATTTCGAATGCTTCTAGTTTATTGACCGATGATGCTTTCAATGTCCAAGTTTCGAGGCCATAGAGCAAAACAGACCATACATAGCATTTTGAGTAACGCCTTTTGAAGTTCACGCTAATCTTCAGATTTGTAAGTACGTATATTCTTAAATTTAAGAAATTAGTTGCAAGCTATTTCGATTTTACATCTGATTTCCTTGTCGTTGTTTCAATCCTCGTACAGCCAACTACCTAGGTATTTATAACGAGTTACTCTTTCCAGAGCTACATTGTTTAGGTCTTAATCGGGTGTAGTGTGGTACCTACATTTCCTCTGCTGATTATCATGTACTTCGTTTTGTTGCAATTTATTTTAAGTCCATACTTGTGGCTTACTGTACCTACTCAAATTTTCCATCATCTCCTGCAAATCTTCCACACTATCTGCAATAAATGTTGAGTTATCTGTATATCTGATATTATTAACGCGTAGGTACTCCGTTCACTTTTACCCAATATTTTTTGTCTTCGGGTGCTTCATTAAAAATGGCTTCTGTGTAGAGTTTAAATAAAAACGGAGAAAAGAGGCATCACTGCCTTACACCTCTAAGGATTTCAATATCATCTGACGTCAGTTCGTTTGTTGTTATATGTGCAGATTGGTGCCAGTAAGTACAAGTTCTGAATACAACAGATATCTCTGTCATCTACATTTGTTGGTTTGAGAATATCAATTAACCTTTCGTGTTAGACCCTGTCGAAGGCCTTTTCGTAGTCAACAAAACCAAGGTAGACGTCCTTCTGTACATTGCGCCAATTCTGAAGTAGTACACGAACACTAAAAACTGCATTCTTCGAACCAAACTACCATCAAAGGTACCTATTAAAAATCGATAAGGCAACTGGATCTAAGAAAATTATGATAACTGTTGATTCCAGGGGGGAAAAATCCTGATGAATCTAGAAATATAGACGATTCACCATTACTTTATGATTACAATATTGCCATGTTGCGTTTTGTTAGACTAGGGGATGAATATTGCAATAAGGGCTTTAAATTTACTGGCCAATCATAAAATTCGTTCAAAACTAGTGTAAGAAACCCGATGTGAAAATTATGATGTTTTAGTTATATGGGGAGAAAATCCCGATGAATCTAAAAATCTAGATGATTGACCAGAAATTCTATTATTAGTGCCTGGAATTCGAGTTATAGTTGCAATAGCGCCATGACGCGCTTTGTTAGACTAGGTGATGAATATCGTAATAAGGGAATAAAATTTATTGGACAGTCATCAAATTCATTCAAAACTAGTGTAAGAAGCCTGACAGTAGAGAAATATTGCCTAACATAATGTAATAAGTCTAACAGTAATAATATCGACGGCATTTTGACATCTGAACGTGCACAGTTGTATTTTGTGTTAAGGTATACTTTAATAACGTTAGTGCTTAACGTTATTTATGTGCAATTGTGGTAAAGCATTCTACCCTTACCTATGTCAAGATGTAACCATGCAGACCGTGTGCTATGTGCTGATGGTTGTTAGTTGTATAGTAAAACAAATTATTGGTTTTAAAAAAATCTGTAAGAAACGTGATGGAAGAATGAACGAATCACCATATTCTACTTCCTCTTCATATTCACGTCCAAAAATAACTGCTTCGAGAAATTCCTCCATGACCTATTAACGATTGATTGAATATCGTGATTAAAACGTTTCTAATGTACCAATTTGTACTTCGGGCGACTTTGTCACACTTTTAAAAAGGACTTTAGAAGTACTAAGTACTAGAACTTCGCGTCTTAACAGCTGAGTAGATTTCTAGGTTATATGGTTATATTGTCTTGTCATTGCAATGTAGATCCGTGCTCTGCAAATCTGTTTTAAAGTAAAAGTAAACGCTAAGCACTATTTTATTAAGGTCGACTTAAATTAGGTTTGTCAGTACTAGTGCACATTTGCAATATATCTCTTAGCGGCGTGCGGGCCATGGAAGCAAGGCAAGTACTGCTTCACTTGCTTCCATCTTTCATGGACCGCACGCCGCTAATCATCCAATAATAGACGATTTTCTATCTTTAGGGGAAAAACAAACATCTCAGCAGTTACTAGTAAACCTCTTTACGCCGAACGAACTTAAACTACCTACTATTTTCTTACCACGAATGGAAATTAGCGGCGTGCGGTCCATGGAAGCAAGTGAAGCAGTGCTTCCTTTGCTTCCATGGACCGCACGCCGCTAATATCCCTAGCACAATTACTATTTCATATAATACTGCAGCGCTACCATATTTGTGTATGTAGTTATTTGAATTATATTTCATCGATAGAAATGAAGGGAACCCGTTGACATTACCAAATAGAATAAAAATACATTCCACTACAGCTTCTACCCACCGATGTGCTTTGAGAATTTTCAAATTTCCTTTTTTCGTAGTTTATAAAGGAGAATATCTGTTTTTAGTTCGGCGAACGCAATATCGTCTTACGAAAGGTGGAACACGGGCCCCCACGTCATGCTAATATCCGATAGAGGCGCCGGAGACAACGGGCTCTCCTCTCTTCCCGTCGTTACAGCCAGCGGAGCCAGCGATGGCGTCCCCAGCGATAACACGGAGGACGAGGAGTGGTCTCGAGGTACGTTCCCCCTTCAGATATCCATTCCATAGAACTTTCATCGTGGTCTTCCCTCAGGAAGCGGGGAGGATCCCGACACGGACATTCCGGACGTCCCCCGCAGGGCTTCGTCCGGCGGTGGGGGCGACACGCCGACCCCCACGACGGAACTCGACAGGAAGGTGCAGCTGGCCGCGAGGCTGATGCAGAAGAACTGCAACTGCAGCAACGGCAAGTGCGAGAAGCTGAAGGTCAGGAAGGTCGGCGAGGGGAAGTACAATATCGCAGGGAAGAACGTCTTCGTCAGGGTGAGTTTACGACCCCCCTAGGTAACCAAAGCTCAAATGAAAGGGATCGTTTCGAAATATAAATGGGAATAATTCCCGCCGGGTAAAAAAACACAAAAACCGTATTACTTTTCGAAAAAGGGAATGTAGGCTGGAAAAGTAGGGGAAGGCCAGGCAAAGGAAATACTCATCATTACTCCTAAATTATTCGTTCGCCATTTAACATGTCACCATAGTAACTTTCGGCCATCGTGGTTCAGTGCGCGGAAAACACTTGGGTTAGTGGCCGTGTCGTCATAATATTTTTACCGTCATCATTTTTAAGCTTAATACTTATACTTACTTTCCGTGTCCGGATAATCATATTAAATTTTTAGCTTCCAAAAGGCTTTATCATTTGCAAGTATGAAAGTCGTTCTCTGTGCAAGTCTCTCTCATGTTTGGGCATATAGCCAGATGCTGGTGGTTTTGGACTGCGCCGCATTCACAAGTGTCGCCTTCTTTATAGCCCCATTTTTTTTAGGTTGCTGTTACATCGTGCGACTCCTTAGTCCAGTGGGGTTAGTGGAAAATCGTTCAAAACATGGATGTGAAAGGCGGAGCCGAGTTTTTTGCTGGAATCGCTCGAAAATATCATGGTAAATGACAATCCATTACCTCCACCTGTTTTTAGGCTGTGCTAATTGCATAATAACAGTTTATAGGAAGAACACGCGAAAATAGGCCTATTTTTCGACATATTTTCTAATTTTACTCGAAATATATCAAGTTTATCGTAGATATGTATAGGAACGAAGGTATAGAGCTTGTGATTTGCTACAACATTCCGTGGTTCAAAATTGTAATATTCCATTTGCCGCAGCCACGGCGGATGAATGAGTAAATCAAAATTGGAAAAATAGCTATTTTTCGGGAGTAAAATAATAATACAAATTACAATGCGATCTTAGTTACGATTTGTTCTCGAAAAAGGTTATTTATTCACGAATCGAATGCAGCAAACGCGGTTCCGATATCTTTTTTAGTTGGTAAGTAATCTAATTGTTAAATAATATTATGTAAATTAGAAAGACATCATTAGAAGAAACATAAATGCCACGAAACATTTTTTAAAGTTACACAAATGTTTACATATGCTAGAAGGTTACAGCTACCATATGCAATGATTTAATTAACAATTATTTCGGATTAACTCACTCAGATGGTTTTTTAAAGAAGTGGTTCAAATTTCACCTTAATAACAATAATTGAGATATGTCACTTCCACAATAATCGAGCGTCAAGGCCAAGTGGTGACGTTATCAGAAGGAAGGAAAAACTTCTATGTCTTGCCAACACTTTACAATGTTTGCCCGACTAGCAGACCTCAACGCAAGGAGGTTGTCCAAGTTCTCACAGTTGACCATGATGAGCAGAAGGAAGGAAAAACTTCTATGTCGTGCCACTGTACACTGTACAATAGACTTCAACGCAAGGAGGTTTTCCAAGTTCTCACAGTTGGCCATGATGAGCAGAAGTTTTTCCTTCCTTGTGCTCATCATGGCCACCTGTGAGAACTTGGACAACCTCCTTGCGTTAAGGTCTGCTAGTCGGGCAAACATTGTAAAGTGATGGCAAGACATAGAAGTTTTTCCTTCCTTCTGATAACGTCACCACTTGGCCTTGACGCTCGATTATTGTGGAAGTGACATATCTCAATTGTTATTAAGGTGAAATTTGAACCACTTCTTTAAAAAATCATATGAGTGAGTTAATCCGAAAAAATTGTTAATTAAATCATTGCATATGGTAGCTATAACCTTCTAGATCAGAAGACCAACAGAAAGAGAGGTCCGATAGTCAGGTAGGTTGTCGGTCGGACTTTGGAGGAACTTTGAGGAACAGGTGCTTACGGCGCTAATCGGCAAATATCAAAGCATGTGCGTTCAGGGTCATTGAGGACCGTATCGGACCTCTCTTTCTGTTGGTCTTCTGATTGTTAGTTATTCTTGTGCTTCTAGCATGTGTAGAAACATGTTTGTAACTTTAAAAAATGTTTCGTGGCATTTATGTTTCTTCTAATGATGTCTTTCTAATTTACATAATATTATTTAACAATTAGATTACTTACCAACTAAAAAATATATCGGAACCGCGTTTGCTGCATTCGATTCGTGAATAAATAACCTTTTTCGAGAACAAATCGTAACTAAGATCGCATTGTAATTTGTATTATTATTTTACTCCCGAAAAATAGCTATTTTTCCAATTTTGATTTACTCATTCATCCGCCGTGGCTGCGGCAAATGGAATATTACAATTTTGAACCACGGAATGTTGTAGCAAATCACAAGCTCTATAACTTCGTTCCTATACATATCTACGATAAACTTGATATATTTCGAGTAAAATTAGAAAATATGTCGAAAAATAGGCCTATTTTCGCGTGTTCTTCTTATAAACTGTTATTATGCAATTAGCACAGCCTAAAAACAGGTGGAGGTAATGGATTGTCATTTACCATGATATTTTCGAGCGATTCCAGCAAAAAACTCGGCTCCGCCTTTCACATCCACCCATAATGCTAATTCGACTGGACTACCTGTTCTCAGCCTGTTTAGCGTCCTCCATGTCTGGAAAGGTAAATGGTATCAGGGGACAGCATTTCATTTGCTTCGATACATGTAGGGGTAGCAGTCTCCCTCCATAGGTTTATTCGACGTACTTCAGGCGTAATCTCCAGGGAGTTTGTCGTCCGCATAAAGCTTTTCCGAGTCTAATGTGTATAAATCTATGCGGCTGAATTTGATGTCCATAAAGGGGATGGCTATGGTCGGTTTCTTGTTTTTGCGCTCAGCTTCCGCAGCAACACACCTCCTGATTGTGGCTGGGGCAATGCCAACTACTGGATAGATTCCCTCCACCGTAGTGGGTTTCAGACATCCAGTTACTATGTGCACCATCTCGCTCAGCGATGCGTCAACGTGCTTGGTATGAACGGAATTGAACCACCATGGCGCAGCATATTCTGCGGTAGAAAAGCATAAAGCAAGAGCCGAAGTCCGGAGTGTGTGAGGTTGTGCCTTCATTTTGTGTTTGTTCGTTTTCGGATAATATTATTTCTTGCGCGTACTTTCCCTTTGACCTCTTGACAGTGTTTCCGAAAAGACAGAGCTCGATACCTCCTTATTTCTAAGATGGAAAGTACACACCTGTGTCTTAGTGGCATTAGCTTTGATGTGGTTATTTTTATAGTAGGATGCTAGATCCTCCAGATTCTGCATTGAGCTGCTATAGCAGAGTATCATCGGCATATATGAAACGTCTTGTCTCTCCATTTATTGGTTGGTGTAGATATTGTAGAGGATTGGCGCCAGGACGCTGCCTTGGGACAGGCCATTTTTCTGACCTCCACCAGCTATTCTTGGACTGTAGTGTTACAAAGAAGTTTTGTAGGAAGCATTCTACCAACTTAGTCAGGCGGAAGTCCTTCGTGATGTCATATGTAATTGTGATTGTCATAGCCTCTGATGGTTCACAGTACCTATCATAGGCAGCAGATAAGTCTACGAAAACAACCCCCATTATCTGCTTCCGCTCAAACCTATCTTCAATATACTGAGTGAGATTAAGGGTTTAGCTACAGCACGATTTGCCTGGTCTGAAGCCTGCCTGTTCTGGTATGATCTCTTCTTCGATAATGTCAGAGATTCGGCCAAGAACCATTCTTTCAAAGATCTTGAAAAGGTGACACAACAAAGAGACAGGTCTGTTGGCTCTTTCCCTGGTTTCAGAAGGGCAACCACTTTCGCTTTTCTCCAAGCTTTGGGAATTTGCACTGTGGAGACGAAGCTATTCATTATTTGAGTAAGCGAGTCTATGATTAAGGGACCAAAATGCTTGATTTGTTCTGACCTAATTTTGTGTAGGCCTGCTACTTTATTTTCTTTCAGTTGGTGCATTGTTCGTTTTACTTCATTGGTACTAAAAGGGACGTTATATAAGGACATCGTTTTCGTTGTTAATGTCATGTTGAAGTTTGAATTTTCGCACTCTAGTTGATGATTTCCCATTAAGTAAGAGATGGTGGGCGATCAGATATGATCTGGTGTGAGTCCAGATAGATCAGGGGGTCGTTATCGAGATTCTTTATTAACTTCCATGCACGTCTGCTATTTTGTTTCATATCAAGACTTATTATAAGCTTGCACCATTTTTCCAGTCTAGTCTCTGATATCGCTTGTAGAACATCTCCTGCCTGGATGGTTTCTTCAGAGAAGGGGTCATGATTGTACAGATTTCGGTAATTATCGAGGGCGGATTTAGCTTCGTCGTCAAGATCTGCGATTTTTCAGTTCTGCAGCCTCTTGGTATTTGCTTTCTCGATACTCTCTTTACAAGCATGACACTGGTCATTAGATTTGGGACATGGTTCTAGTCGCGTGACTTCCTGATCTAATTCTTTGGTCAATTTATTCCAGTTGGCCTTTTTGAAGGTAAATCTTCTTTTAAAGAGAACGTGTTCTGGTTTTATTACTGCAGTTACAGCATGTGATAGGTCGGTGTTGGGTTCTTGGTTGTAAGCTCAATGAAACAAGTGTTATGTATATTGCACTTGGTTAACCAGCAAGAGTAGCTTCATAGCAAGTTATTGAATATCTTACACATGTAAATTTACCAGAACAGTAAAATGTAAGTTTGTTGCGAATTGTTGTAAGTTGCCATGTTTAGCGGGTAGGGCTCAATGCAATGGGCCTTTTTTGTATATTGGTGTAACATTAATAACTTTCAGAGCTGAGGGAAACTTGCCTTGTTCAACAACAGACTGATGTTTATCACAAAAAAAATTAACAAGAACGTTTTTCCTTTTTCCAGCTTCTGAAGGGCCGTCACATGATGGTGCGCGTCGGGGGCGGCTGGGACACCCTCGACCACTTCCTGCTGCGCCACGACCCCTGCCAGGTGAAGGTGGTCTCTAGGGATAGCCCGAACCCGAAATACCTACACATCCGTGCCAAATACCGTAGCCCACCACCACGCGAGTCCGTTGCACGCTAACACAGTAACACATACACATCAGCACTGATATTTGACTCTCGATATACTGCCATATTTAATTGTATGTATTCTTAGGTTAATAAGTTGTTAATTGTTTTCCGGTTTGGATTTCATTTAGGGGACAATTAATGTTATGCATGTAGGGTTATGCATTTGATTTTGGAATATGTAATTAGAATTTACTTATCCTAGTTTCGTATGGAAACGTTACTGTTTATGTTATTGGGAGTTTGAATATCATAATCGAGTTACCTGGGTATCTATCGCGCGAGTATGTAATCCATCGCTATTTTATTGAAAATACTTACGATTACATAGAATGCAAGAGGAACTTATTTGTTAATTTTGTTATTGTTGAAATTAGATAATTTTTTTTGATTAGAGACAAATAATATCTCTATTTTGCTTTTATTGCTAAATGTTACAGGACAATCAAGAAAATTTCAGGGGTTTATTAAAAACATTTCTTTTTGAGGTCTTGTGCCAATATATACGTGGATTATATATCAGGAACAGTGGAATTATCGAAAGTTTTGCAATAAGACTCCTTAATGTTTTCACAAATTCAATAATTAACCTAAGAATTAATCTAGTTACGTTTCGTAGTGCTACGACAGGCACGTAGTTTTGTAAATATTTTTTTACATTTATGATTAAAAACAGTATAACTAGTCCTTTTGTCTTATTCCGAGAGCGTTGCAAGCGAGATTTTTCCAGGAACACCTGAAGGAGATCAAGAGGCAATTCATGCAGCCGATGAGAGTCAGGAAAGTACAGAATTTCTCCAGGAAATTCACTTACTATTCCGGATTCGCCAAGCTGCTACGACCAGGAGAATCGAGAGTGTAACTCTTTAAAGAAAAGGCAGTATTGAGCTTCATAACTTACAGCGTTTTGTTTTATTTCAGAAAGGTCCAAGAAAACAGCTTGTGGTTTAAATGTTTTATAAAAAAAGTTATAAAAAAAGTCATTATATTTGTCACATTCATTAAAACTACATAGGGTTATTAAACTACAATATGATATAGAAACAACCATATAACTTCTATCAAACTTTGGTTCCTAATATATTATATATATATATAGATTATAAATAATTATTATATTTCAGTAGGTAATATGGTAGTGGTTTTAAATAGAACAATTAAAAAATGCGCTTGAACACTTATTCAGTATTAATTTCACTCCTCATAAAAATTTAGAGTGTAGCCCTACAACATAAGAGAAAAAAATATGTATAAAAAATCGTCCATGTTACTTAAAAAACGGTCTAAATGCGTCTAGGTTACTAATTCTCAAGCCTATCAAGCCTTAGAAAAAAAAAGAAACCAAAAATATTGTTAGTGAACCAAAAAATTAAATTGTGATCCTCTTTCATCCAATTATCATTCCTTAAAACGATATATATTGTCTATTTTCTCTTACTTTTGCCGAGTGTGAGCGTGTGGTGCGACTGTCCCATCTGCTGGTACTGCGCCTTGCGCCTGTTGAACTCGACTATCTCGTCTTCGAGCTTCTTGCGGGCGTCCTCGATCTTCTTCTTCTCCTCTGTGTGGTCTTTCTTCAGCTTGTCGAACTTTGCATGCAACTAAAACCAAAACCAATCGTATCAAATAGGAGTAATAACAATTAGGAGACAGTTGCATAATGCACATTTCATGTGATATAATGGTATAACACTGTGTTTGCCCAACTTTTCCTAGTCGCGGCGCTTTTTCAATTAAAATTTTTCCACGGCGCCCTAACCCAAGTAAAAGTACGACTGTTCGTACAATGGGTCCACAATGCATCAGAATATTTGCTTTGAATAAGCGGCTGAATCCTCCATACCAACCAGACGTGGATCGAGTTCCAACAGTAACACCACCGCATTTAGGCCAATACAAATTATTTTCAGATACGAATGTGTCAACAGCAGGTTTTCTTTTACATAGCATATCAAATGAGCACGAGACTAACTACAATCAAACTTCGACTCCTGTAATTTTTTTCTATTAATTGATCATTTGTATCCACCGCTAAATGTTGTATTCTTCGACTAATTGTCATATTGGACAAAGGGACTTTTAAAAGCAACTTCAAAGCAGACTGGTAAATCATGATATTCACCAAATCTACAGCAACCGGTGGAATATATTCTTCTGCGATGGTATGAGATTTCTTATATTTCGCCACTTTGTAAGATGCTAGCAAAGCATTGTTTGGTACTCACGCTGCTTAAAAAACTGTATTTTATTGTTGTTCCAGTTCTTTTAACTTCCTGGCAAAAATATCACGTGGTTTGCCAGCCACCCTGTGGTGATTAGTTTCTAAATGGCGTTCATTTACTTGGAAACATATACCCTGTTGCCAAAACTTTCATATGTAGTACACCTTGTTGTCTCTCTTCTCCATTAATTTCTGTTGATGTAAAATGAAACTCTAAATAAACATCATCATATTTATGATATATTCGTTTCTTCATACTTGTGCCACTGGTTGAAAGCATACTTTCTCGATCTGCACTGTAACATTTATTGCTGTTCAAAAATCAGTTAACTCCCAAAGATGCAAGAGCAAAAAATCACAAAACTATTTATCAAGACAACAAACCAGAAATAATATAACTCTAAAATTACAATATAAGCTATTTATGTCACTGTTTATTTATATGAAGCGCCGAGCATAACTTTACTAGACTAACATTATAAGTAAATTGAGTAAGCAAAGCTTGCTTATATGCTTTCCACAAGATCATTCAGAGCATTCCAAATCTATCGCGAAGAATCTACGCATCTCGATGTGTCCAGTGCGATCGCTTTCGCAAGGATATTCTGCGCCTATCTAAAAAATCTAAATCATTTTAGCTTCTCACGTTTGTGTATAGTTACACCAAATGTCTTGGTCAAATTAATTATGAAGCTTTTACAACATTTCGCGGCACAACTATAAAGAGGTCGAGGTTCCACTGGGCGCCACGGCGTAATGTTTGAGAATCACGACTTTAGAATCACTGGTATGACACAGAACATATTTAATGGCACATGAATCAATCCGGTGTTAGTGATGAATAAAACAGGTTTAGTAACAATTTGGTTCAGTTTCCGAACAACAAAAAATTCCTGACAACCTGTAGGTATGTCACTTTAACAACTCTTACCTGTACCTACAGGGATGAATGATGGGTAAGATTTTGCAAATTTTACTTTTTACATTGTTTTCTGGTTCATCAAACAGTCTCTTAACATACAGTCGAAAAGAAATGTGCCATTAATAGTACATACTCATCTGGCCTGTTTAAGAGAAACGCCCTTCAAGTATTTTAAGTGTATTCATAACCTTACCCTGCAAACCTTTGAATGAACACATTTAGTCCATTGCACAAATGACTATTAATATCTATAGTACATATCACAATAATTTAAAATATTCAAAGAACACAAGGCAAATATATATGTCCCTGGACGATTTTCAACTTTTTACAGATAGTACTAATGAGGAGAGACTCAGAGTGAGGAGACCCCTCCTTTTATATTTCTCAAAAAAAAAATGTTATGAAACGGTTTAAACAAGTGCATTAATAATCAAATCAATAAGGTATTTATCATCAAATAAATCCTATGAACCAGAATCGCATGTCTTTCCTCTTTAAATTGATACGTCACTTGATGGGATGAAAACTTATGGAATCTTATTTTAAGTTAAAATAAATATTAATAATAATAGATCTGTGGATATTGATTAGTGGCATATATTGCGTTGAAGGTGTACTTTTAAAATGTTAAACTATTATTAAAGGTATTATAGCATACCTACCAATGTGAACCGAACGGTACACCTAGACCTTGCTCTTTACAGTATTCAGCATTTTCCAGATGACATTCGCTTATTCAATGGTTAAAGTCAGACATGTTTACCTTATGGGCGAAAGAAGAACACTTACATCTTTCTCAGCTTCCTTGAGCTCCGCCTCCTTCTCCTTCACCCTGACGACAAACATCTGCCTCATCTCGTCCTCCTTCTGCTGTAGCTCCTGTAGGTGATTGGAGCGCTTCGTCTCGAACGTCTGCTGAAAGCTGACCGGCTTGTTATCAGCGTCGACGTCGCTGAACCCCATCTGCTCGAGCCTGCGCTTCCTGTACAACTCATAGTGCTTGCAGTGCGTTTTCTCGCGCATGTCTTCCATGTTCGTCCTGATGAGCATCTCGCGCAGCTTGACAAAGTCGCAGTGTGACTCGTTCTCGACCTGGACCGTGCCCCACGGGTACTGCCTCGCACGCACCATCTTGTTACCGACACGGATGAAGTCCGTGCTGCCGATGACAGCGAACGGTATGTGGGAGTTCATGGTCGAGTTAACTTCGGAGACGGACTCGTCGTCGACGGGGAACTCGTAGATCGACACTCCGTTGTTCTGGAGCTCGGCCATTATCTTCGACTTGAACTTCTGCAGCTCCGTCTTGGAAATCGTGTCCGCCTTGGCGATGATCGGTATGACGTTGACCTTCTGGTCGAGCTTCTTCATGCAGACGAGGTCGATGGACTTCAGGCCGTGCCCCGTTGGGCAGATGAAGTAGAGGCATACATGGATCCTCGAGTCGTGGTAGGTGGACAACGAACGTTTGATCTTCAGCTCTTCCTGGAGATAATTCTCGAATTGGGCGTCAATGTAGTCGACTATCGCTTTGAAGCTGTCCTCTTTGTTGATCTGGTCGCCGTAACCGACAGTGTCGACAATAGTCAACTGAAACAGTAATTATAATGAAGTCAAATATTGTTTTAATGGCATTCAAAGAACCTATAGCATTAAGATTTGTTTTAAATGACACTTGACGAAACAGTGTAAGTATCAATGGAAAACAATTGCACCATTCAAGACTCCTCTTCTCATAAATACAATGTGTTTCAAAATGACTGTCATCTACAGCCCATTCAATATTTGTTGAGTTAGAATTCCAAGAAACTATTAAACCAATAAACCCCTTCTTATCGGAACTACATGTAACAATATACCGCGACAGAGGCGTGCCTTAAAAATTTCGACATTATTGTCAATGTCGAATGCACGCACAAGCTGATATGGTAAGTGCTATGACTGCGCCGTCAATGACTTTCTACCGCAACTCGTTCTCGGAATTCTATCTCAACAAATATTGAACGGGCTGTAGTTGGCGTTGGAATTTTTGTGCATGTAATTTTTGATGTGCCGCGCTCTATCGATTTGAACCTATCTAATTCTGACAACAAGTGACACTTCGAACATTTATTGTGAAACTTGCAATCAGTCTTCTTCTTCTGTCGTTCCAGGATTAGGCATGTTGCCTGTTCCGACTTCACCATCTTGTTCTCGGTCTGCCGATACTTCTACGCCCAAGGGGATTGTAATTAATGATTTTTTGTGGTATTCTTTCTGGAGACATCCGCATCACATGTTCTTTCCATCTGTTCTTGTAGTTTGTTGTTAGTTCTGTTATTGGCTGTACCTTTAGTTCTTTTCTGATGTCCTCATTTCTTATGTGGTCTAAACGTGTACAACCCTTTACTGATCTCAAAAATCTCATTTCCGATGTTTCCAATTGCCTGTAGTCTTTCTTTCTTGGCGCCCAAGTTTCTGATCCATATAATAACGTGGGGATTGCCATAACTTTGTAAAATTTGATTTGCGTTTCTCTTGATGTCTTTCCTTTTAGTGTTCTTCTGATGGTTCCACAAATTCTTTGATAGTTATTTATTTTGTTTGAGATATCTTTATCTTCTTCGTATGTGATATCACATCCTAGATATCTAAAATGTGATACCTGCTCTAAAGTGTGGTCATCAATTACAATTTTTGTTCTAATCGGATCTTTTTCCAGGAACGCCATAGTCTTTGTTTTTTCAATAGATATTTTGAGATTATAATCCGCAGATAGCAAATTTAGTTTGTGTATAGCCAGTTGTAATTTATCTTCTGTGTTTTGTATTATAACTTGATCATCGGCAAATAACATTGTATTTACAAAATCATTGGGCCTAATCTTTATCCCAGGAGGTGCGGTTTTTTTCCATTGTCTCACGAGGTCATCTAAATATATATTAAATAATGTAGGAGATAGAGTACATCCTTGTCTCACACCTTGATTTGTCGTAATTTCTTGGGTTATTCCTTTGCCAGTGTCGATAATGATTCTGGTGTTTAGATATAGGTTTTGTATTATGCTTACTAGGTGTATAGGATATCCTCGTTTTTTCATTATATGCCAGAGTTTGTCTCGGTGGATTCGATCAAAAGCTTTCTTGTAGTCTATGAAGGCTAGGTGTGTCTCTAGATTGAATTCTTTGCGCTTCTGGATAATTTGTTTCAGACTGAAAACGTCGTCAATGCAAGATCTTCCTTTACGAAAGCCCGCTTGCTCTTCCAATAGTATAACGTCTGAGATAGTTCGAAGTCTCTCATTAATAATTTTACTATACAGTTTATAAGCAGCATTTAGGATGCTAATACCCCTATAATTCTCTGTTTTATTTCGTTGCCCTTTTTTGAACAGAGAAACAACCTTTGCGAGTCTCCAATCGTCTGGGATATCAAGATTTATCCAGCACATATTAAATAGGTGTAGTAGTCGTAGGTGTAGGAACATGCCACCATACTTTATTAGTTCAGAGTTGATACCATCTGGTCCAGGTGCTTTTCTGTTTTTAGTTTTTCTTAGTGCATTTTGCATTTCTACTATATCTATTGGATCTATACCAGTGGTATCAGTTTTTTCAAATATATCTTGTTTTGTTGCATCGTACCATAGTTCCCGATAGTGTTCTATCCACTCTTCCTGTGATATTATATTTAGTTGTGCTATATCTCTTTCTGTTTTATTTAGGTGTTTCACCATTTTATACGCAAATTCTTGTCGTCCATGGACATCATTCTCTACACGACTTATAAAGGTATCCCATGATGTCATATGTGCTTGCCTCACTATTGATTTCGTTCTGTTTCTTGCTTCTTTATATAGATCTTTTGCTTCTTCAGATTTTTCTTGGAGGTATTTCCTATATGCTTTGTCCTTATGTTCAATGGCTTCCTTTATCTCATCATTCCATATCTTCAGTCCTCTCTTCCTTCTGTTCTTTGTTCTCTTGCCCAGCACTTCATTACTTATTTGTTGTATACAGTTTTTAATATTTGCCCACTCCTCTTTTATATTGTCACTTGTTGGAGTTTGGTTAAGTAGCTGTGTTAGTCTATGTTGATACAAACCTTTTATGCTTTCTTCCTGTAATAAATGTACTTTATACATTTGTTCGGCTTTTTTGCTGTTTTTAACGGTATGCGACTTTTTCCACGTTGTCCATAATTGGATTTTCGATTTGACTAGGTGGTGGTCTGTGTTAACATTTCTGCCTCTGTACACATGTGTGTCTACAACTCTGGGAGCCAATTTCTGAGAAACGATAACATAGTCTATTAGGGAACAGTATCCTCTCGCGGACCATGTGAATTTGTTTATGTCTCTTTTTTTAAAAAACGTGTTTGTGATTTTTAATTCATTTGAGGCGATAAATTCTCTTAACTGTATTCCATTTTGATTTTGGCGCTTTTCTCCAAATGTTCCAATCAGACCTGGGATAGGATCTCTCCCAACCCTTGCATTTAAATCACCCATCAAGAGGACGTAATCGTTTTTAGCTTTTGTTATATGTCTTTGTAATTCTTTATAAAATATTTCAGTTTCAGCATGTTTCCCTTCTTCTGGAGCGTAGGAACTTATTACTGTTAGATATCCTCTATCAAATTTTATTCTAACCGTTAGTATTCTTTCGTTAACAAAGTTATATTCTCGAATTTGGTTTTGCCATTTTCTATCAACTAGGAGAGCCACCCCACAGCATGCTCTTTTCTTTTGATCAACACCACTGTATAGCATCACGTAGTCTTTTAATTCTTTTGTTCCTGTGAGTTTCTTTTTCGTTTCAGTTATCGCCGCTATATTTATTTTGTATTCCTTGAGGATGTTATTAAGTTCAGTTTCATTATTTCCAAGGCCCTGAACGTTCCAGGTAGCAACGTTTAGCATATCCGTAATTCCTTTATTCTTGTCCATTTCGTAGCGGGGTCGTTTATCCGTGTATCCAACCTTGTTCCGAGGCTCGGTGTGAAGTGTGTGAGTGTTTATGTTTTTTACGCGAGTTGGCTACCAACCATCTGCACAACCTTGTACCAGAAGGACTGGGGACTCATCTTTCGGGGTTACCATACCTTAGCCGATATGTTCCGGTTTTTGGGCGCCGGAAACTCGCCCTCACCCTCTTCCGTTAGCTATGTAACGCACATCCATTGTACGCCACACATTGCCCTTGCAATCAGTACTGCTGGTAATTAACGGCCCTTTTCAGGGCCAATACAAATACTACAAAGAGACAAATACTCAGAATTCGTTTTCTTTTGACAGAGAAAAAACAGGTTAAGTAGGTTATTTTGAGGTTATGTATAGCTAGTAGAAACTCCTATTTTCGCAAGGCGGGTTTTTTTATTTTACATGGGAATTCCACAGCCGACTAAATGACAATCAATTTGAAACACGCTGTATTTTATCTCTCTGATGTCGCAACGGCCACCCCCTATTGTCCAGAAAAAAAACTAGTCTGCAGGTCTCCTCAAAATCACGTTGTCCACGCTCCAGGGGTATATTGCCATCAATTCCTACCCAGTTATAGTGTTATTTTAAGTGAAACTTGGTAAACCTGTGATATCACACCACAGGCGATTAATATAACTAAACTTGTCGTTGCTCATAACTCTCATAAGTAACATTTTTTACACGCCAATGTAGGTGATGGGAGCAGTGAAAAGGCCCATGCAAAAATGGCAGCCATTGACGAATCGTGGGAGGCAAGAAAACAGTTGTCCATAGGCGTATCAGTAAGGCCAAAAGGAAGCAAAACTGCAAAAAATTTAGTTTATATTCATTACGAAACAAAATTGCTTTTGTCCAAATACCTACATCTTGTCCTATTTTGTTGCAACATATTCAACTTTTTGACGTATAATGGTATATTATATTTTATTCGTGAAATACTTTTTTTAACTTAAGTTTATTAAAATAAGTTTAATACATATATCAGAAGTGATTAGTGAACATACTCATATTTGAAATATTGAACCTTGAAAGTACTTGAAAGCAACAACATTAACATCTCTATAAAAAATACTTGTATTATTTACACTTTTTTATGTATATAAAGTTGGCGGACCACCCTCACAGGCCAGCAAAACAAAATAGTGGAGATTTTGTGTCTTTTTTGTAGCTTTTTTGTAGCGAGAAAACCAATTTTGTAGCTTTTGAATAGCCGGAGCTACAAAAGGTGGGCTAACTTAATATTAAGTTAGCGGCCACCGCTATAACTCATACACGGAATGTAATAGGATGTTCTGGTTTGCGCAGGAATTTGTGTCTTTAGAAGTACTTGAAAGTCACTGGGCCAAAAAAAGTTTTTGGCCACATTTGGCCAATTTTGGCCAAAAATGACAAGATGTTCAATCATCACTCGCGGTTCAATTTGATGATATAGTAGCGATCTTAAAAATCATTTGGCATTGAAAACCTTCTGTGAATTGGCCGAAAAAGCGGGCAAAAATTGCCAGAAATGGCCAAAAATTCGAAAATTTATTATTTTTGCCAAAACATGGGAAATCCTGTATATACGTCGACAGGTCGAACATGTGGTACACAGAGAGCTCAGAAAAGCTAGCAGGGGGTCAATAAAAAATACCCAGAAATGGCCAAAAATTTAAAAATGACTTATTTCGGCCAAAACGTGCTAAATCCTGTATATACCTGAATTGTTCGAAAATGCGGGCCATGGGAATTTAAGCAACAATGTGGAGGATTTAGGAGACTCTGTTAGACACTAAAAGTCACTTTGCACAGCGGGCCTGTGGAGCTACAAATTCTAAAAGGACTTATTTCGGCCAAAACGTGATAACTCCTGTATATACTTCGACAGGTATAAAATGTGGGCCCCGGAATTTTAAAACACACACTGTCTAAGGATCCCATTGTATCCTTCTAGCCACCGGAATTCACCTGAAACTGCGGGCCTGTGGAGCTACAAACTCTAAAATTACTTTTTTATTTTTTATTTTTTTATTTTGTATTTTTTATTGACCCCCTGCTAGCTTTTCTGAGCTCTCTGTGTACCACATGTTCGACCTGTCGACGTATATACAGGATTTCCCATGTTTTGGCAAAAATAATAAATTTTCGAATTTTTGGCCATTTCTGGCAATTTTTGCCCGCTTTTTCGGCCAATTAACAGAAGGTTTTCAATGCCAAATGATTTTTAAGATCGCTACTATATCATGAAATTGAACCGCGAGTGATGATTGAACATCTTGTCATTTTTGGTCAAAATTGGCCAAATGTGGCCAAAAACTTTTTTTGGCCCAGTGACATTCAAGTACTTCTAAAGACACAAATTCCTGCGCAAACCAGAACATCCTATTACATTCCGTGTATGAGTTATAGCGGTGGCCGCTAACTTAATATTAAGTTAGCCCACCTTTTGTAGCTCCGGCTATTCAAAAGCTACAAAATTGGTTTTCTCGCTACAAAAAAGACACAAAATCTCCGCTATTTTGTTTTGCCGGCCTGTGAGGGTGGTCCGCCAACTTTATATACATCACTTTTTTTTACTACAATTTTAATCTTGTGTCATTAAAAAATCTACAGTACTTCTTACCCTATATATAATGTAGTATATCTGAACTGAAACACGTTCTCATTAATAAAACTGTCATCATCGAACTGAGCTGTCATGCCTTCTAATCAGTTGCCTTTTTTAATTGAAGCATTATTACAACATAATATATGAATTTAATTTCTTTAGAGACAATGACTTAGAACTTACGTTTTCGAAATGTTTAAAAGTGGTCTGTTTTAAGATTTAATTTATAAAATATATTTAAGATTTAAAGTTATAAGATTTAAATATTCGAGATTTTAGCAAGTTAACAAAAATCGAATTGAATCATTTTAAAACCTTTAAAATATTTTTTAAGATATGAATAAAAGTTTTTCGTCAAGTAGTCCAGTAAATAAAGGCCGGAAAACCGCCGAAGCTGGACATCACATTGATCCCGGACTTTTGTTTTTCTAACTTGTAGGTATACATGGGTACATCAATTTCTGAAAAAATGTCCACCGGGAAATGTGCGGAAGGGGCTGAAAAATGTCTTCATGGTGTTAAAATCGACTATTTTCCCCGATATTGGCCAAAATATGACACTGAGGCAATTTGTGTTTGAACATAAAATAAGAACAATTTATTATCTACAAAAATGATCTTTATCATTTTCAAGCTGCTGCGCCGCGTCTCGGAAAGCACTCTCCGTGAATGTAGGCATGAGCGGACGGACAAATTGTCCCATAACTTGGGTAAAAATGAATATTTTTTCACGATTCAAAGTTCATATGAAAGGAGGGACCTGTAGCTATAATATCATACTACTTTTTCCTTTTTTACTGTAGACGCATGTACTATACCATACATGGACGCCGCGTGGTCGCGCGCGGTGAATAAACGTATATCACAATCAAGGAAGTTTGGAGACAGAGTTTTTTCGCGTGCACGTATTAAAATACTTGATATATTATATATTGATGAAAAGCTGGGAGTCTGGTCTTTTATCTATTATAATCCTTAACCTCCAAAAGTTCAACCCTGAGAAGAAAACAATGATTAAAAACAAAAGGTAGATTTTTCATTGAGGTGAGAATTTTCTCAATTTTCCGGAAAACTAAAAAACGCGGAAAAAATAAAAAAGGCCATCAAGAAGGGGACATTTTCAGCTTTCAAATGATGTGCATTGAATACCGATATAGAACTTCATTATGTATCAATTCTCGATAGACCCGAGCATATTCGAAAACTCAGGAAATTCGAAAAAAAAAAGTCCCAAGGGAAACACGTTGTTTATAAAAATACACAAGAATTATTTATTGATTCTTTCGGAATACATTCACCACCCATCAAAGCCCCAATATCCAAAAGAATTCAGTGAAACTACTCTTAATTAAAAAGATATGAATGGATTGATAAGGAGGGTTAAATATCGAAGAAAGACAAAGTTTGGCGAGATTTTCCAATTTTCCAGAATAATAAAAAAAAAAGGAAAAAGTAATACGATATTATAGCCACAGGTCCCTCCTTTCATATGAACTTTGAATCATGAAAAAATATCAATTTTTACCCAAGTTATGGGACAATTTGTCCGCTCGCTTATTCCTACATTCACGGAGAGTGCTTTCCGAGACGCGGCGCAGCAGCTTGAAATCCAGGCTACGCTTGAGGCCGGTTATCTCGGAAACGGTTAAACTTTTGACAAAAATGATAAGGATCATTTTTGTAGATAATAAATTGTTCTTCTTTTATGTTCAAATACAAATTGTCTCAGTGTCATATTTTGGCCAATATCGGGGAAAATAGTCGATTTTAACACCATGAAGACATTTTCCAGCCCCTTCCGCACATTTCCCGGTGGACATTTTTTCAGAAATCGATGTACCCATGTATACCTACAAGTTAGAAAAACAAAAGTCCGGGATCAATGTGATGTCCAGGTTGAAACCTTCGTTTACTGGACTAAAGAGTTATTTATTAAAACATATAAGTACATCAAATAATATACTAGGGGTAAATTATTGAACTGAGTTTTATTAAAATAATGTTTTATACTTATTTACTTTTTCCTATTTGAAAATGAACTCAGATACTATAGGAATGTAGTTATTTAGCATGATTTTATACAGTAAATTTGTGGCCTATTGACAAAAATATTTAAATCAGAGATAATTAGTGTCATTCAAAACTGTCTTTTATAAAGAATAAAATACTTTAAAAAAGTAGGTATTTCAATTATTTGTAAATATTTAAATCACCTAACTCAATCACACATCTTTCGTACAACAAATTATTTATTTTTTAGTTTCATCTAAAATACTTCACTAAGTACAATGTAAACAAATATCACGTTGAAAGCATATGAATCGATTTGCAACTCCTATCAAAAGTCAATAATGTTGTAATTTATGTACAATGAAAGCACTGATTGCAATGCACACAAAAATCATAACAGAGAATTTGTCAACTGAATTTATGCGACAATAAAAAAACACTTACAAGATGCTACTATCTTTGGAATATATTATTTTGTAACTAAAAGGGTCTCGATATATTAATTGTTTGTGTATCACACATCAGAGATGGTCTTTAAGGCACCTAAGACCTTAGGATTACTTGTAAAGTTTCTAATTGCGTAAATCGTTTATTTTTTTATTTTTAATTCTGCAGTACATTGTCTGCAATTAGGGTCCCCATACTTAATTTTTGTATTCACTCTTGTAATTGGCTCTTAGTTATATTTTGTCATATTGTAGTTTGTCATAACTGTAGTTACGTAATTCTGAAGTTTATCTTGTTTTTAAAATTTTGGGTGAGGCCCCTTAATAAATAAATAAAATTAAATAAATAACTTGGTGCCATTTTTAATCCGCTCTCTATTTATAACTCACCTTCAATCGTACGTTGCTCTCTTGCAACTCATAGGTTTGCGACTTGAGCTTGACGGTTGGTAAGGTGTGAGGGCTGGGCACTGATTCAAAGTTTGTGTTGAATAGAGAGTCCATTAAAGTTGATTTTCCCAGCCCAGTTTCTCCTATAACAGAACAAATTAAGTGTTTATTTATTTATCAATCCAATAGGGGCCTTCTTATACATTCTTTTTACTTTGAGGTTTACAAAAAATATTATATATACAAAGGACTATGTTAATTTATTAATTGATAATTATTGTAAGGTAAAGATAATCCATCAACTGTTTCGAGATTCTTTTAATACAGGAGAAATTTCTTTACCTTTTAATTTTAGTAGTGCAAAAGTTTACAATTAACTAGTTGAAGACCTACATTCTACATTCCAAATACAATTCTAGGCCACAATTAGCATGAAAAAAGTTTAAGTAAAACCAGGTTTCCTGTGCATCTGTATTGAATATTAAGTAGACAAGAGAATACACTAAGTACCGCTAACACACCACAAATTTAGAATAAAGTCTCTTCAATCAAATAACTCTCAAGCGAAAGGTATGATTTTTATAAAATGACCCACCGATACCTAGTTTGTTTTATTGTAAATAATTGTATCTATACAATATAGCACCTTAAAATTGAAGTGTGACCTGTTCTTTTTTATTTTTAAATGGAGACTTGTACCTTAATACCCTTTCAAATTTTGGCAAAAATTGTATGTGAGATATAAGTACTTTCTGTTCTCACCTATACACATGATGTTAAATATAAACCCATTCTGGACACTTTTCGAGACGAGTTGATCCGGAAGGCTGTCGAATCCGACATGGCCGGAAAGAGTCAAGTTCCTCATTTGAATCTCCACCTAAAACAACACAAAAATGACTATAAACAAACGGAACAAAACTAAAGTACCCAGAAAACCCTTTACACCTTAATGAGCCAAAAGACTATGTCCCACATTTAACGTATCAATTAGCCTAGGGAGTTATTTTAATTACCCGGTTAATTACTTACAGGGGGAGTATCTACATCGACCGGTGCCATTATCGGAATGAGTATAATTGGGTAAAAGCTTTATTCGTCTTCTGGCTTTTCCACTGAGCACTCGAATTCGATGATTAATCGATTTCCGGCGTCACGTTCGACGATATCGACTGAGGAAATGAACGGGTGTTAGTCAAATTATCACGGCGAACGGTAGAGTAGATAACAATAAATAAACAAACAACGGATTTTCGTGTATTGTTAAGAATGGGTTGGGTTCAGTGACGACATTTGCACCGTTTGACACAGAACATCTATATTGTTGACTTGACCATGGCCGTCTACTTGACAACGCTAATCATTCTTCGCGTTTCATGTTTCACAGAAGAGAATATTTTCATAAATTTATTTCAATAAGGAACATTAGTGTGACGTCAGCACTTGGAGAGGGGATGGTTACTTGGGATGGTTACCCGTGGCATGGCCGTCTTTACTGAAGGCCGGAGCGTTAAATTTGGCAACACCGCCGACTAAGAAAATAGAAGGCCGGCTGTGGCGCCTTGTGGCCGACTTATCGGAACATGGCCGTCTTTACGTGTTTACATTCGAATAATTTGAATGCAGAGGATATAGGATTATAGCGTTAATCATAGTTAAAGTGGTTTTAAACTATTTCGACGACGATTTAGAAGAATCTGGCTTACCGACAGAAGAAAGTCTCATCCAGGATGTGAAAAATAAGGAGAAGACAAATGAGGAAAGTGGTGACAGTGGTGATGAAGAAATTATACAAAAACCACAGCAAAAACCATCTAAGCTACAAGTGTTCAATGCTTTTTTAACATTAAGAACAGCCTTTCAATTTGAAACGTTACGGAAAATGTGTTTGTTCAATTATAGGGGCTTGGTTAGGCCCTTAAGAAAAAATATTTTTTTCACATACAAACACATTTATATTGAAATTAATTAGCATATTGTAAATTATTCACATTTATAAATTATGTTTATCTAATTTATAAAATATTATGTACAGTTTTTTTAGAATAATTTGTTATTTTGGTTTGTACATCACACCACAAAGTTTTTTCATATACCTAAATCTTCAAGCCGCTATAATTGAACAAACACATTTTCTGGAACGTCTTCAAACTGAAAGGCAGTTCTTATTGTTGAAAGTGCACTGAACACTTGTAGCTTAGATGGTTTTTGTATAATTTCTTCATCAACACTGTCACCACTTTCCTCGTTTGTCTTCTTCTTATAACCATTAAACATTAGGGAATTTCCATATAACGAGACCTCTATATAACGAGCAAATTTTGCAGCACCTTCATTCTCGTTATATAGAGGTTCGACTGTATAAAGACATTCGTTTTACAAAAGAAAATATAAGAAATTCTGTACTGTACCGAAAGTCCTAAAAGTTGGGTTTTACTTACATTTTATTAGTACGCAGAGCATACAAAAATAAAATTAATTTATATAGGTATGCAAAGTATGTATTTAGTAACAGTCACTATAGAAAATACAGTCCAAAACACACTTAATTTAAAGAAAAAACACTTCTTCACTTAACATTAAAAATTGTAAATATAACCTTAAATTCACACAATCGGCCTTCACCACAGCGTTGCCAAATATCAATGTTCCGGCCTTCTAGTATAGACGGCCATGCCCGTGGCAACTGTTTCTACACTATTTTTTTTTATAGGAAAATTTTTAAGCAGCTGGTAATCTACATAAACGAAAATTCTTAACTATCAGCTGCATAAACTAAGAAACATTGAAGTATGAAGTTTTCTCGTATATAAATACAGGATACGTTATGGAGGAAGGAAGAAAAAATGATTTATTTCGGAGATGACACGCAAGGAAGAGAAGCACAAGAATAAGGCCCGTATCCACCAATAACACCCTTAACCATTTGTTAAGTAACTGTGGATTAACACTAACTAAAGTTTTACATTAATACCGTATCCGCCATTACTTTTTGTTGTGTAGTTAGAAAAGTCCCTGTTATCTCCAGGGTACATTCTGGCAACCCCGCCACAAATGTCATCCCCACCACAAATGTCAACTTTTGATTACATGCCAAATTGATTAGAGATTCACGAACTTCATGAAAGTTTACTGAATTTGTATAGGATTGCTGACATAAATCCAAAGAGGTAGGTACTTTAAAAAAAGTTACATGTGGTTTCAAAGAAAGATTAATTTTGGACCAATTTGCAAATTACACAATGTTTTCAGCCGAAGTCGATACTCCCGTTTTGAATATAACGAAAAAGGCTTCTACAAAGCAACTCATCTCCTAATTTAAATAATAATTCGTTCAACAATGACAGAATATAAGTTATAAGTTGATACTGTTGTATGTAGTATTACACTCCCCTGTAATATTTTTAACTTGTTTTCTTTTTCCGGGAAGATGAATAGACCGGATGTAGAATATGCAGCAGGTAAAAGGAAGAGACAGCAGAACTTTTCTTCAGCAGAAAAGTTTAACCTGTTTATGCTAATACAAGACAAATTTAGAAATATTCTCGAAAGTAAAGCAACAGATAAGACATCTAACAGCAGTAAAGAGCAGACATGGAAAGAAATTACAAATTCTTTCAATACTACATCCAGCTTGGGAGTTTTTAGGGATAAGGATTCCCTCAAAAGATTTTATGAAAATAGGAAAAAGATCAAAAAATTGAAAACCGCATTTTAATCCCCCTTTTTTCTACTTCGTTAACGAATGCAATACTAGATAAATCTACCAAAATCAAATTGTTAACATTTCAAACACTGCGTATTGTGTAACATAACCTTTCTTTAAGATAACTGACTGTTTGTTATCTTAACTGGCCAAAATTTGCCAGTTAAGTTTGACATTCGGTTAAAAGCAAAATTTTGTTGGTGGATATGAAAATACGTGGTTAACTGCTAGTTAAGAGATAACTGTCGTTTTTTAACATTGGTGGATACGGGCCTAAGAGGTATGCTATGGGCACATTTCAGCCTGACACTGATAGAAGCATATAATATATGGATAGAAGGGAGAGCGGAGAAGCGAGAAGCTGATTGGTTAACAAATTGTCAGTCATACTTTTACAAGTGGCACCAAATTTGAATTACAGAATAATTACAGTGAAATGTCACCTTCCAATCATTTTTTTCTTCCATTATCCATAATGTATCATGTATTTTTTTTATAAACAAGAAAACGACATACTTCAATGATTATACTGTTTTACACAGCTGGTAGTTAAGAAATTTCGTTTACATAGATTACCAGCTGCTTGAAAACTTTCTCATGTTAATCTCCCATAAGAAAAAAAAATAGTGTAGAACAGTTGCCACGAGTTAACATCCTCTCTCCCAAATGTTGTACGTCATTACTAACGTTAGTAACGTTGCGTAGTCAAAAATAGAAAGTGTTCCCTACAGGCATACTTTCCGATTCTGTCGTTCTGACAGATGACAAATGTTTTGTGACTGACAAATAAACAAATATGACGTAAAGTGATTGTTGTGTTGAAATTTTTGGGATTTTTTTGGGAACGTTCCTCAAAAAAATGACTTAAAAGATGATGGGAGATCAGTTCCGAAAAGAGCAATATTCGCCGAAATCTTCGCCGAGAGGGGCCAGGTCCCCCGTTGTATCGAGACAAGATTCCTCTGGAACATTAAAAACGACAATTTTATTGGGAAAGAATCCATCTATAGTCCCCAGCGGACCCTTCTACCTGCTTAAAGAGCCCCCACGTAAGTGATTTCAGCGTTAGATTCGATTTTTAAAGTCGCAGATAACAATGGCGACCTACAAGCGAAGTCAACTGCAGACCTGATGATCCTGTTACTAGCAGGTGTCTCAAGGAAGCAAAATTGTAATCATTTCATTTATATCTTTGGGTTAAAGTAATATTATACAAAGACACCTACATATTATATATAGACTCATATGAATTACCAAATTACATTCAATAATTACCAATGGTACACTTCAGCCTCCTTAAACCCACCAAAATATCCACTTGGTTCTGGTATTCTTTAAAGAATTTTTTGTATGCTAGTAATTTGGGTCATTTGGGTGTAATATTATAGTTGGACGAATGGGGCGAAATTTCAAAAGTGAAATAATTATAGAAATGCATGTTCGTACTGAAGTTTAATATCAACAGTAATTTGGCAGTCAGTGTGTCCATTAATGAGTTTATGTAGGAAGAGTAATTCTACAAGTATTTGACAATCATCCAGCCTAGGGACACTTAATATAGAGAGTTTAATAGTACCTGTAACCATTTGATATTAGAGTTCTAGGGTAATTCCAAGTCCAGATGAAATGTGGAATTCTACTCCAGATCTTCAGTAGGTACATGAGTCTGACAAGAAAAATGAGGAGACAACACGATTGAGCCACATTCTAATGCAGATGTAACCGCATAACTTTATTATGTTGTCAGAAAAGTTCTTAGAATTCCAGATCACAAAACCTAGATTTCTCACAGATCACATAATGTTCATTAAAACTCAATCTGGAATCTAGAATAACATTCAAATCTTTAATGTTGCTTTATCCACTAGGTTCAGTGGTATCAATTGAGTATGCAAAGCTGGTTTTATTACATTTTCTGGCAAATGTAATACAGAAGCATTCATTTATATTTAGGGAGAGATAATTGATGTGGTACTATTGTAAGTCCCAATGAATAATCCCTGAGAGACAACTCTTACACATCCCCAATCTATTAGAAAGAAAACTACTAATCCAATCAAGACCTCTCCCCTGAATCCCATCGTTTCACCATTATACCTCGACATACAATTTTTTTTTCCAGCCAACAGAAAGTTATGTTGTATTTTCGGTCACTCGCCCATTTTCTCTTCCACCTTAAGATCCTATCTTAAAGTCAACGCTCAAATTTCATATTCTGAACCTTCTCTATTTGCTGTTCGTAGCGGATTCAGAATTAACCGGGGCAACAAATTTGATGAACTATTATGGCCTGGAGCACTCCTACAGTAAATTCAGCGGTAAGAAGCTAAAGGAGCAGCTGTCTTCCTTCCTGCCGATGCTCCCCGGTGTGATCGACTCCCCCGGCCAGCAGGACAACAGTTCCCTGCGGTCCGTCATAGAGAAACCACCAATCGGAGGTAAAGAACTGTTGCCGTTGACCAGCGTGCAGTTAGACGGATTCCGCTTGCATCCCGGACCCGTAAGCTTTCTAAGTAATACTGATGTAAATCTGTTGTTGATGTCTCGTTTTTTAGTTACCTGAACAGTACCGTTACACCAGTACGATCCCGATAAAGAAACATAAAAACAAACACAAAAAGCACAAACATAAAGATGGAGGACTGCCGAGTCAGGAAACGACGGTCACAGATACCAATAACGACACACACGAAAAGAAACACAAGAAGCAGAAGAGGCACGATGAGGACAAGGAAAGGAAAAAGAGAAAAAAGGAAAAGAAACGGAAAAAGCAGAAACACAGTCCGGAACACAGCGGTGGTCTCACTCCAAGCCAACATTCAAGCTAAAATAAGTCGGGGATAACTTTCTAAATTAATTGTAATATTTATAACTGAAATTCCTTCGTATTTTTAATATGTTAATATAGACTGTTATTTTTGAATCATCAACCATCCATATATATACTGTACGTGTCGCAAGAAAAATGATGCAACTCAAAAACAACTTTCGTTGACACTTCAACAACTTCCTAAAAGTAGACGAGCTGCACCACTTTTCTTAGTGTAGAACCAATCGATTCTGTCTTTTCGATCGCCCTTACCCTAAAAATCATTCGCTCGCAAACACTAGATTAAAACCAATTCTTTTTATTCTTTCACAGTTTGAACAGACATAACTGTTGAACAATTGTTGTAGATCTATAAAATATCCAAATAAAGAATTTGATATATATATCACGACTATCCGTCCAGCTTTATCCTGAAATGTATGCTTTGATCGAAACCTATGTAGCAATCGCTGAAGATTAAAACCCACACGTTGTGAATACCTGGGGGAAAAATTGGGTTGAAGTAAGTGAGTGGGCGTCTTAGAAATACTGTGCGATTGAACAAAGAAATAGTCAATCAGGCCATGAGCTAAAATACGCGTCTTTTTCTAAAATTCTTCTTCAGATTATTAATTACAAATGTTAAGTTGACGTACATTGACAGGAGACGATGTCAAAGCAAATCAAAAAGTCTTCTTTTAGAACCCTATTTTAGAAATGGAGTGAAGCTGGAAAATGGTGAATGGCAATATTGAATATTATATTTCATTAAACAAAATGCAGTTGTAGTTTTGTCACTTTTTTTTATTTCAAAAATTAACTTCAAGTTTGACTTTGTCAGTGTCAATTAGTATTTTTCGTTGTCTGTATTTTTAAATTTAGGGACTTAAGTAAAGACATGCGGCTTTTTTTTCATGGCCTACTTTGACTATTTTTTTATTCAATCGCGCTATACTTCGGTTTAGTGAACAATGTGTCATATGTGTATTGTTTACTGTTTCTAATTAAAACAAAAGTACTCTTTAACTGCAGTTAAATTTACTTCATATTTTAACTGAATCTTGATTTAATGGGTTAGTATTTTTGCCAATCTGTGTACTCTTTACTGACTACTTGCAACTTATTTTTATGAATACTCTTATTTCAACTGAGCTTCAGCTTTGTGTTTGCCAGTATCTCTATTTATGAGAACTTTTTACTCATAAACGTAAGTAATCATATTTCAACTGAATTTTACCTTTGTGAGGCGGCATTTCCGCTGGTACCTCTACCTTCTTTGTTCTCCAAGAGAAGGAAAACTTCCTGAAAGTCATCTTATCGCCCTGGACGAAAATCAAAAACCAGAACTCCTCCTTCTGTTTGTTGAATTTCTTGCTGTGAACTTTCATTTGTCTGGAACCTTCTCTCGATATATTCAGTTCGAATATATACTTTGCCCCTGGCGCCAGCTTTATGCTAATACTGCTTTGATCAAAGACCCATGGGATTGTTTTGATATCCTCTGTTTTAACTGCAGGTTTGACAAGTAAGATAGGTAAGTCCTTTAAGGTTCTCATCACTTCCTGCGAGGCTTTCGTACCTGAAATAGTTACAGGAATATAGGTAAGTAATATTAGAGTAAATAGATTATTTATTTTAACAAGAATGTTTTTAGTTATGAGACAAAGTGTCTAGTATGGTTCTTAGTGTAGAAGTCCATACTAGACATGTCTAGTATGCCTGATGATAGAGTCTTGTAGATCTGGTAGGCTTAAATCTCGTACAAGATTCCTAAACACTGAGTTCAAAGGGCCTCGAAAAGACTATTCCGCCTCACAGGACATGCCCAGCGGGCACTTTGTGAGGCTTGAAGACTTGGAGAACATTGAAACATATCAGGACAGGCGTAGCACCAGTTACAGGAGTGTCATAGATGGAACCAACAACAAATGTGACTGTGGCGAACTCCTAAACATGGAGCACCTCCTGCTTTGTCCCAATGGTCCTGTTAAAGGTTCCCTTAGCGACTCATGGCTCAACGAGAAGGGAGCATTAGGCATAGCCCAGTGATGAACTGGAAAATCAGATTTGATTTCTGGCACGAAAAAGTAAAGCAAGTAGGTGGAGTGTTCTAGAAGAGTTTGCCAAAGCTAAGCATCAGTATTCACGAGCAATTCTTGGATAGATAATAAGACAACTCAAATGCAAAGTACAGCCCCTCTACTTCGAATAGTAGCACATCCTTTGAGCAAAACTAATACCAACGTCGAGACGAAAAAAGTCCCTACCTTCATGAGGGAAATTCAAAACCTATATCCTATATCCTAAACAGCTGGAACCCTTTTGCCCAACTGTTCTTACATTTATGTGCACAACAACTGGGCATTTTGCAGATAATTATGTACTTAAATGCAAAAACCAATCTGCCAGTACTGTCAATGTAAACTGTTCTACTAAAATCCTAGTGACTTTCAGTGCAACCAACGTGATTTTGCTCCAAGGAAGGCGCTACTATTCAAAGTAGAGGGGCTATAATGCAAAGTAAAGTCACTATCTAGTGACTTTAATGCAAAGTAAGGTATAACGACATCTACAGACAGCAACCAAGACTTATGGTTCATGGCATCCACTGCATTGTGCACACTATTTGTTTTTCCAACAAAATATGTTATCCGAATTTGCGGTCTTCATGTCACTGTAATCAAAAACGTTTGTACACACACTTATTCTTCTTCCAAACTCAGTTTAACAGCTAAACAAAACATCAAAAAGGCGAAAAATACACCTGCATAATTTTCTTTATCTTTTTAAGACTGAAATAGCCCCAGACTAATAGTAGACACAGATGTACCAGTCTGGTACAGTGACAAAGACTATACAAACCTCATAAAATCCGAATTCTTCTTCTTTCTTACCTAGGACAGTATTGAAAGCTTCGAAAATTTCAGATTCTGAGCCCTTATTTCGCATCGCCGCTTTCAGAACGGGGATCGAGAAGTCTTCTGGACAAAGCCTTTCTAGTTTCTCCCTCAAGCTGCGGTAGTTGTTGGAGTTCATGTAGGGCAGCGTGATGACGTTCGAGACATCAATCATGCAGCCTTGAATGAGCATCTGGCACAGGTAGATCAGCTTGATGGTGCAATCCAGCCAATTTCGATCCGCCGCCATGTTCATCATCGCCTTCAAAATAACATTGTTAAAGGTAATACCATGAAAAAATTAAATTATCTTAACAGTAGAAGTCCATGTTTCAAAAGCGGCGAGATTATTAATTATAGAACAACTGATTTGTACATGTTTCGCGCAGTTGTGTATCCTTCAGAAATTAATAAATATTTAATAGTTTTTGTAACTGACAAAATCTTCAAAGTCTGTTACAGAAATTTTACAAAACATTTTGTTATGGCAATAAAACCAAACAATTATAAAATAAGAGTAAAGTACAAAAAATACGTAGATTAGTCTATAATTTACTTGATACCTTCGATCATACAAAGAATCAATGTTAAATAAACCGAAAATAGATGTTATGTTACATTCCCTTTTGAATATGTAATGATCTATTTAAAATTGCATTACTCCTAGATAGTAATGCATATTTACACTACACGCAAATATGCATGTATTTGGAATTTATTACAACTTCACCTTGAATTAAAATTAAAGGAAAAATCCACTTAAAAAATGTAATGACGTTTTGGAACAACTTTTTAGTTTCACTTTTCAACTTTGAAGCATATTAATTGAGATCAAAATTAACTTTAACCCCTAACAAACCACAGCCATAGCAAAAAAATATTATTTTATAAAGAGAACAGTTGACATGAAACAAAGCATAACAAATAGAAATCAACAAAAGTAATATTATAATATATAAGTAGATAGTTTTCACTATCTCAAAAGATAAAAGTAGCGAACTAGCAATTTGGTATTGTAAATTTTCTACTCAATTTTGGATTTTTTCAAAATAACATTAAAATTTTAACGAAAAAATGGAAATATGATAAAGTTTACTACTTCTTGTTTTTTTAACACAGTTTTTTATCAAGATTTCTCTAATCTTAACAAATTTATCATAAAGTAAATAAAATTTGTATTATAAAAATATTGTGTGAGAGAATAAGTTTTGAAATTCAATTTATTTCTAACGCAGTCTTGCTTTGTCGAAATGTCTCAAAAAGTAATTCATTGAGGTTTTCCTTTGTCAGAATATTCCTTAATTTCTGTCTTGACACATATAAGCATATCTCGTCTCAATCTTACTAGCAACAAATACATTATGTACACATGATATAATGCATTCATTACACATACTCTGTATACACACATTTAAGATTCCAAGCATTTGCTTTCCTTAGTTATAAAATTGGTTAAACAGTTGGTCTGGCGAATTCCAATTTTTATTTGAATGATTTTCCTCAGGTGTTCTACAAAATGAAGGTCAGATGTAGATTAAAAAATCTGACAAGCCATGTAAGGCATATTTATGGAAACAATTTGAAATTAAATTATATTCTTCTGTATGCAGACCAGGAAAAGGATAAGAATAAAAGTGTTTTTTCTCTGCATATAGATCGGTTCAGCTGATGATGGCCATAAGACTGTCCGAAACATGTCCACATCAACTGTTCTACAAAATAAAAACTGTTAAGACGTGATATCAGTTTTCTATTGGTGAAACGACTAAGAATATTTTCCTGGAATAAAAAGTAAATTAGTCTGTAACACTGTAATGAGTTCTTACGTGAATTATCCTTATGATTTGGTCCAGAACCGACTTCAGATCCAAAACATACTCCTGGTTCGGCAAGCTAATGTCCATTAGATAGCATTTTAGCATTAAGTATACCTTCAGACAAGGGGAATCGTACATGAACGTCGTTTTAACGCCTAACTCTCTCACTAACTCCCTGAAAAGTGGTAATTAGAAGGGTCTCTGAGAGATCATCCCCATGTCTTACTTATTTATATTGTCCTCATTATGTCGGACAGGTAACAATCTGTACTCCTCGACTTGACAAATCAGCCACACAATGTCATCTATGGAAGAGTCTGCTTGCAAGTTTTCGCTGAGGAAATATATAGTTTTGTAGGATAAGTAGTACTGTGCCGTGAGCTTGCCCAGAAAGGTGCACTCGTACGTGAATTTATCGCCTTCCCGAAGAAACTAAAAGAATATTGTTTGAATGTAAGGTTCCTAATCTTAAATCCTAAGGTTAGTACAGTACTGCACAGTGCTATATATATATTAGTATAGTATACTATACTATAAATTCTTGAGATTGAAACTTATTCTCCTATAAGTCACAATAAAGTGTGCTGCAAGCTTATAAAGCATTATCTTATTTTCTCGAAAATTCACTTGAAGATGACAAAAGAAGATTTAAAACAGCCAATGTAATACATGACTGTTTCAGGCTTGCCTCATGTTTGTTATAAGTTTTAATCAAATTAGTTTTGAAACTTGCACCTTCAATTTAAGTTAATAGAAAATGTTCTGCTAATTGTTTATGCTTAGTGGGGAGAGGATTATGGATATTTTAAAATATTGTGTACAACAAATTTAAGTATTTCAAGCTAGGACTGACAAATAAACTAATGATACTGCCTCCACTACTTTGATTTGGTAACTTACTTCCTGCTGTTCTGCAGTGACGCATCCATGTTCGCCCAAGGTGGTAATCACCGAATCCGCGAGATCGCAAATGTAGTCCCCCGGAGAAGTATCAGCATCGACCTGATAGTAGGACGGATTGGCGAGAAGCCTCCTGAAGAAGAACGTCGACTCAATGAACTCCACCAGCTGGGACCTCGTACTTATGTTCTCGTTGGCGATCTCGGCGTTGACGTGGTCGGGCAGGAACTCGAGCAGGTTCGACTCGACCGGGAACGGCTCGAACAGGAACTTTCTATAGAAGTTCTTCTTGTTCTCCTGCACCATGACGCAAGCGACACCGGTGGTGTCGAACTGTGGCCTTCCCGCCCTGCCAACCATCTGGATGACGTCCGTGATCGGCATGTCGACGTAACGCTTCGTCGCCCCGTCGAAGTATTCCGTGCCCTTCACCACCACCAGCCTCGCGGGGAAGTTCACCCCCCAGGCCAGGGTGGCGGTCGCTATCAGCACCTGGATCTTCTGTTCGACGTAGAGTTGCTCGACGATGCTCCGATCGCTCTCGGTCAGGGCAGCGTGGTGCATACCAATGCCGAACGTCAGCAGTTGCGCCAGATCCTGATCGATCAGTTTACGCTTGGCGCGTTCCAGCTCGTCGGCATCACAACGCAGCCACTTCTGCGGATTGTTATCCGTCATCAGGAACTTCATCAGCTCGTAGCCCGTTATCCTCGTCTGCTTCCTGGAGGAGACGAATATCAGGGAGGAGCTGTCGCCGGCGTATTGACAGATCGCCTGGTAAACGGACTTATTCATCGCTGCCATCCGGGGGCAGTAGTGCTTGACATTGAAGCCCTGCAGGTGGATTTCCAAAGGGACGGGGCGCACCGCCGAACTGAAGTTGAATATGCCGCGCTGGAATCATTATAATATTATTGTTACAATATAAACACTATACATATGTGTAGAGATAGGCCTACTTCAGCGACGCGACCCTGTCCACGGCTGATCACCATGTTCCTTTTCCCAATTCCTCCCCATTACCCCCATACCACATCCAACAGCATGTACCTAGTAGCCCAGCCAGCAAGGTACATTATGGCTAAACCTTCCCAATCTCTTGAAATGAATAAAGATACGAGGAAATGGCCCCCAGTCTCCCGCAGCCCTACACTCTCTGACCAAGGCAGCACTCAGATAAAAGAAAAGAATGGGGGGAGCTAAGAATCCCTGGAGTGGATCCGGCTGTCAACTAAAAACTACCAAGGCGGGAACAAGGACAAATCAAATATCTGCTTACAATGTAAGAACTCTTTCAACTAATGACAGCCTAACTGAGCTCAAGGATCAAATATCTGAAACAAAGTGGGACATAGTAGGACTAAGCGAGGTGAGAAGAGAAGGAGACGACATAATAAAACTAAAGTCTGGCCATATCTTGTTCTATAGAGGAGAAGAAAACGCAAAGATCAATGGAGTGGAATTACTCGTCCATAAAAATATATCAGATTTGATACAAGAATATGTTAGTATTTCAGACTGAATGACGTATATAAATCTCAGTGTTACAGATGAACATACAATCGAAATCATTCAAGAATATGCTCCTACTTCTAAAAACAGTACAATATGTTACAGTCACCAACTAAGTAAATGTAGTTTATATAACAAAAGTTTTTACTTACTCTATAAGAGTACCTTCTTACTTATGAGCTTTCGTTGCATTTGTCTTTGACGAGTGAAAATTTACTTTCGTATTCAAGATTAATTTAATTTTGCAATTTCTCTAAAATCTATTTAGTTGGATATATGACTGTTTACCTCTAGAGTACAGATTTATAACTTTAGTTATGCTACTCCAAGTATTATCTTTCAAATTTTCATCTCTGTATGAGTCAAGCATCAACTGAGCAGTAGAGGATGTGGTCTTATTAGTTCGATCAATTGATCTGTTTCATCATCAAAAATAAGATTCAGCATTTTAAAGTGCGCTTCGAGAGAGCCACACGACAAGACGCCCTGTGCAGAGACCCTTTCTTGGTCTTCTAGGTCTCGTTCGAGAACTGAACACACAAAAACCTAAGATCAAATAGCTGTCTCGGTCTCATCGCGAACCATCACTATAAGCGATGGAGCTGTATTATTGGGATGATGTAAATATGTTTCTGTTTCCACCATAGAATGAATATGATATGGACCAGCTATACAGAAGCATAGGTAGAGATAGCATACTTGCATCACAATCAGAACATACATTGTTATTTCGATCATGCGCACATTCATATTCCAGGTGCAATTATGCTATCTTTCTCTCACCTCTCTTTATGTATGTATTCCACCTATTTTACTATAACTCCTAAGGCTTCGCAATAAATGCATGGTGGAAGCGAGTAAGGGCTGGTCCATATATTATATTATAATGTCTATGTGTGTGTCATTGTACGATGAATACATTGGTCATTTTGGGAGCTATGGCGGATTACCTTGTCAGCATTGAGCCAGTAGGCGAGATCTCCTGGGTTCGCCATCGCCGTTGAGAGACCGACGACCCTCACGGACCTGTTCCTCTTGTGATTGATGCAGTTCATCCTCGACACTATCACCTCCAGGACGTGTCCCCTGTCCTCTCCCAGCAAGTGGATCTCGTCGATTATCATAAGGCCCACCTCCTTCACAAAGTCTTTCTCAAGCCAGTTCCGGCTCATCGCGTCCCACTTCTCAGGCGTGGTGACAATGATGTTGGCGTTCCGTATCACCTCCGAACGGGGCGTTATGTCGCCGGTCACTTCGACTACGTTCTTGGAGATCGCGGCAAACTTTTTCGTCCAATCGAGAACGCGCTCTCTCACCAGCGCCTTCATTGGTGCGATGTAAACCACCTGCGTGCAGATACAAATGTAAAATTATGAATTGCAGAGCTTGAACTATTCAAGCGTAATATCAGTATACTTTATATAAAGAAAGCACTAATTTTATAGTTGTCTCATTATTCTTAGAAAAAATCTTAATATACATTTATAATCTACAGAATTTGAAAAATCTACAAATTTGATTTAGAAATAATAATGTAACGAAACGGCTTGCCGCGAGATAAACACGCCTGGAGCTACCCGAGTTCGTCTTATTCGGATCCCGGGAAAAGGCGGCTCGAACAGACGAGATTCTTCTCGACGCTTCGATGCGATTACGGGTTCCTCGAAACACGGGAATATTCCAGCAACTATCGAGAAAGTTCGAGAAGGCTCTTACCTGCCATAAAAGGGAATACCGGACCCAAGGCGAGTTAGTTGAAGAATCGGAGTGTAAATATTCGGGCGAGAGGCCGCGCGTTAAATAAATAAACATCTGTGTGTGAAATAAATTATAAGTGTTAGATGAGTTAGAAATAAATAAATTAGGACAAATCGCGTAGTGTTTAGTTTTAGTGAAACAGTAAAAACGTTACAATAACTTAGCAAACACATTAAGCCAAAAGCATCCATTTCACTTCAATACAGATTTCTTTAGGCTTGTGTGGTACAATTTTACACCATATTGTAACGTTTTTACTGTCCGAGAATAAACTAACACTACGCGAAAAGTCTTAACTAATCTATTTACTATTATTAACACTAACACGTATTGTCTAATTCCACACAGCTGTTGTTTATTTGTCGCGCCCGTCCAGGTCAATCTTTCGTCGCTCGGTGTTTACCACTGGCTTCCCTCAGCTGTCGACCTTCCTTTCATGTTTAACATACCGCTTTTCAACCATCCCGATCGTTTCGGGAGAAAGTTCTGGATTTCGAGGCACCCCTATCGCTTCGGGTACATTCTCGGCGCTTCGAATTTCGCGGAAATGACACTTCACGACTTGTGTTTATTTTACGGCCAGACTTTCTGTTACAATATGCTTTATAATGCAGTTTTTCTCCATTTTAACTCGAGAATGGATTATATGAATTGAATTTTTATTGCATCAATCGATTAAGAACATATAAATACACCTACTAGTTTAGATGTCAACTTTTCTTCAAAACTTAATTGATATTCAGAAATATCGATTTAAACAGAAAAAACGGGAAAAAACATATTGAAACTTGAATTGTAAATTTCGGCCTCTCAAAGTAGTCGATAATAAAGTATTGCACGATATTGTGTTAATGTATTAATCATAAATTATTACTGATTTATTAAATAAAGTAATGAAGGAAATGAAATATTTATATTTTTGAACAATATAGATTTAAACATATAAATTGTTCTTATTGTGCGCTTTACCTCACAATTTACTACCTCTTATAATTCTCTCTCATTTATTCTTTGCCGTGCAATGAATATCTCATTCGATCATCCGATTTTGGAATGTTTCTGACCCTGCGAATATTACCACCCTCAGATTATTATGGCTTGCCTAATATAAAACATCTGTGCGGATTGCTATTGTACCGTTTACGGTCGTAAATCCTACAGTGGGAAGGTATTATTGAGTTTTGCAACATTTCTGTCCCACCGACACCTTACCTAATTCAGTTGTCTACACCTTTAAGTTACTAACCTTCATGGTGGGATCCTGGGTGAACAACCTCAACACGCACAGCTCGGCCACAATTGTTTTTCCGGATCCGGTCGGCGCTCCGAGGATGATGGGAGTGTCTGTATGATAACAGGAGTGGAACACCTGGCTTTGTACTGCGTTGAAATGGGTGAAGCTGTACAAGCTTTCAAACGATTCGTTTTGTAACATGCTCTTGGGGAACGGTTCTATATCAAGTATTTCAGTCTGGAACGATTCGCTAGTGAATAGTTTGAGATCTTCCAGATTCACCGATTTTATGGTTTCAGAATCTGGAATTACAAGAAAGTCACATTTGCTTGTAGTCTAGTTACAAATCTAACAGATGCAATAATTTGATAGAAACTACAAATCCGGACATTTCAGTCCTTCCATCAACCATGAGTTAAGTGTAAAGTTTAATTCATAATTGGTGGACACTTAATATAATAACAGCAAATAATCTTACGCATGAATTGGCTGTTGGAAACCCTAATGAAATACTCGAGCGACAGCGGTTTCGTCAACGGCACCGTGAACACCAGTTCAACCGGTTCCTCGGCGAGGCACATTCTCTTCGTGATCACAAAAGACTCCATATGATAGATGCTGTCGTGTTGAGGGTCCTCCACCCAGGCGTGGTAGTGCTGTACCGTCCCATGCACGCTGTTGTCCCACTTGAACTTCGCGTTGATCAGCAGCTTGATCCTGATCACGCCCTCGGTAATCGGCCTCACGATGAAATCTACCTCAACATAGGGGAAAGCAAGGCAGAAGTGCTTGACGCGACTCGCGACATGCCTGCTGCGGAACAGCGATTCCAGTTCCCTCTCGGACATCTCCCTCAGGTCCTCTATGGACATCATGAGGACCTCGGACGAACGGCGAGTGATTAAATGGGGGAGGAGCTCCTTGAACTGGGTGAGGGGGTGTGAGTCGTACCATTGCTGCTGTTCCAGCATCTGGGAGATTAATAATGTGCGGGAGACCTGCATGGCGTAGTCCTTGTCGCGGGCTATCTCGAATAACGCTCTCGCCAATCTCACCACTGTCTGGAACAATGGAACGAAATGTACCATTAAGAAAGGCTGAGGTTGAAAATTTAATAGTAACTTTTGGGATTCAGTAAAGAAGTCTCACTCTATTATACACTCTGCAGAGCTTTCGACATTGCCTATTTCATCTTTATCATTTCTTTTAGATTTGGGGTTGTTCATCCTAGACAGGTTTTATTACAATTTTGACGCAATCTATATAATTCTATAATTTCTAGAAGTGCAGTCGTCTCAAATCTCAGTCACAGTTCACCTCACCCTCGCCATCTGGCCCACATAAACCATTATTGATATATAAGTGCCTGCATCTTTAAAAAAAAATATTGTACATATTTATTAATTTACTTAATTGTATGTTATATTTTATACAGATAATTTTAGCTTTAAGCTCTCTTCAATCCCCCTTTCATACTATACAAAATATGCAATAAATGGTATTGAACGTAAGTAAATATTGTAATGCGAAAAGTAAACAACAGCGCGAGACGTGTTTACTCGTATCGGACCTGGGCGGCTTACCTCAAAAGAATTGCCGCGATGCTTAATTGAATTCTATAAAAACATCTCATTAAAGAAGAAACCTCCCGGATTATTATTTGAGGAAAGGTGATTTATGACCTTCTGGACATTTTCTACTAAACATTATTATAGAGATAGATCGAGTGCTTGTCGAACTTTTGAGCAAATACTAGTAAATTCGGGAATACATTATGGGGGGGCTATAAAAGTACGCTGCGGACGAAGGAGATTATTATTAGACGGAAGCCGCGAGAGTAAACAAGCGAAATAGCGAAAGCGAGAGCGTATAAATAAATTAATAATTAAGAGTGATATAAATTAATGTTAGGAAATAGTTAAGTGTGTTATATAAATTAATTAGCTTAGTAATAGTCTAAGATAAATTAAGTAGTGTTAGTGTATAATCAGTATTAGTGTATACAGACCGTTTCTAAAGAGTCGCAGGATGGGATAAGCATGAGAGCCAAGGAAAGGCCATATATTTCTCGTTATCTGAACAGAGAACGACCTTTTGCGATGTTGCTAGCTCGCGAAACATTAGTCATCCGCTCCGCACACTGCACCGCACACATCCGGAAATGTAAAGCGATACGCGTTGACTTGGACTGCCTGTTCGGCCGGCAACGTTGTAAAACTTCCCTCTCTGTCATGCTAACGAACTACTGCTGGTTTCTCTTTTGCTCTTGTTGGTTTCCCACCATGCGTCTCGATAGAAAAGAAAAATTAAAAAATAAACGTTACAATATTCTTTAGATTTGAGTTCGGTATATCTCAAACGATTTTGAAGTTTTCTTGAGAAGTTTTAAAGTAACTTTCATTTCTAATTGTCATTACTGTGTTTCCTAAAAACCTCATCGCCTAAATTCTCAAAAGTTATAATTAATTAATCATGAACAAAAAAATTTCACACTACGAGACTAAATACCATAGAGTAGATTTCAGGATAGGTATAAAAATTCCCGTTTTACCTGCATAATAAACAAAGTATCCGATATCAAAGACGAGACTTTTATGTAAGCCCTGCTGATATTCGCCTGTATCAACATTATAACCTTCGAAATCGATGACGAGAAGTCCAAATCAATATCGAACTCATTGTACTGCCTTAGTTCGTCTAGTTCGTGTACTTCGTCCATTCTAACCTGGAATAAGAAAATTATTTTTAACTTTAATTTCCATCTATTTTTTTTTTCAGAGTATAACTCACTTGAATTTGGGCGAATTCGTGTGATTCGGCGATGAGCTTAATCAAACCCGCCTCAGATGTATGCCTGTCGAATTTCTCGTGGAACAACTCCATAGTTTTGTAGGAAATGTAATAGAAACTCGCGATTCTGCCATAGTTTGTCGGTCTTAACTCTCCTAATGTGGTATCGAATCTGATCATTTGGGATTTCTCGAGGGTCTCGGCAGCAGAATGTAAGTGTGAATGCAGGAACTTATTGAATTGTCTAGAATCCTAGAAATGTCACGATTAATAAATTGTATTTATTTCTAGAAACGACATGTTAAAGTTCAATTACATACAAACTGTCCATATTTTCATAGTTTTACAGTGTTTTTCTAATTACCCATATTTCATTAAAGGTCAATCCATACACTAACGGATTCTTCTTTATTCGAACATATAAAAATGTGTTCCCTAACCACTCCATAGCTTCTTTCAGACTGGAAACTGTCCCCAAAACAATCTGTAAAATTTAGTTCTGTTTGAATACTTCATTGTTATGTTGAAAATATTTACTTCTGCATTCAAATTGTCAGCGACACAATTTAAAAATTGACTTTCGATCGGGACCTGCGACGTCATCAACCCCATGTACTTTGACATATTCGCCATGGACGTTATTATGATTCCGTGCCCTGAAGAATCGTACTGAGGTCTACCGGCTCTTCCAAAGATCTGCTGGACGTCCAGCATATCCATATCCACAAATGCTGATTTTGTAGCGTCATAATGAGAAGTACCCTAGAAGCAAATATCAAACGTGGAGCTCATAAGTTCAATAAAATGAAAATGGTGATTATTGTAATTACCCTTATTATGACGGCATGAGCAGGGAGGTTTACACCCCAAGCTAACGTAGTTGTGCAAACGACGACTTTTAAGTCTCCAACGCGGAAAAGACGTTCCACTTCGAGCCTGTCCGACCTAACCATTCCTACAAAACGAGAATGAAACGAAAAATATTTTACTTATGGTTTAAATTTACGAAGCTTATTACATATTACAACAATGATTCTTAAAATCTGAAAAGATATACATTACAAATTACAAGGATGGAGACATCAACTAGGTAATATCAGCTAACAAAACAGCTGGTGATGAAATTAGCCACCTTGTATGCAACATTTGCTTTACAGTTCTATTGAAAAACCTACTAATACATTACATGTGTTAAGACTAGCCCGAGCAACATTAATTTTTCTATTTGTCCATTGTCAAATAGAGGATTTATACTACGGCACTACGGTAAGTACATTTACCGGCGTGATGTATTCCGAAACCCCTCGGCACGAGAAAGGTTAGATCGCCACTCTTGTACCCCGACCTCGACATTTTGGCAGCCTTTTCCGGTTCGAACAAACTTAAAGTGTTCTTTTCTTGTGCGATCTCTATGAGCTTCTTCGCGACTGACGCCGTCGAATTTCTCGACGTCACAAACACCATGGCCTAAAATTTTATGAAAACCAGCAACAGATTAGTTTTAAAATTAAGAATCGATCTCACCTGATGGCCTTCCCTGATGAAACTGACGACCTTCTCGTAACAAACCACGTCCATCATCTCGTTCTCGTTCTTCTTTTTTATACCAATAAAACTGGTAGTCAATGGGACGGACCTGAAACGGTTATCGAAGAAGAATAGCCCAGAACGGGTGTTCACTTTAAGGAAATTTGCGACGTCCAGGTAACCTGGAAGGGTGGCAGACAAGGCGACTATCCTGATCATGCTCTGACTGTTGACAACTTGTCGCAGGGTCCTTGCAACCAACGCCTCTATCACGGGACCGCGGCTGCCGTTCAGCAGGTGCACCTCGTCTATTATCAAGAGTTTCACCATGCTTACGACTTCCGTGTCCACTGCCACAGGAAACGAGTAGTGAGTATAATCAGAATTGCATATCTATTAGTGGATTATCGATCAGGTTTCCGATCAGAACAATAATGTGAAAGTACCCTTCAATTACTTAATGTAATTGTAAGTTGGAAAAGGTATCCCTAAATGGACACTATTAATTGATAATAGCGAATTTGTTGAGTTATCAAGTTTTGTTACAAAATAAGAACACGGGCATATCTAGTAAACTTCAACAGTTATAAGTGGGATGGGAATTATATCAAACGCACCTGCACCCTTCCTGGTAATGACATCCCACTTTTCTGGCGTGGTTACCAGCATTTGTGTCTCAGCTATTTCTTTCTTCGTTAATTGCATATCCCCAGTACATTCCTTCACAGAGACCCCAATAGGTGCCAATTTTTTCGAAAAGTTCATCACCATCTCAGTGGCGAGAGCTTTCATGGGACAAACATAGACAATCTAATAAGAAGGGTAAGTTAAAAACAAACCTAAGTATGCTTAATATAGTTACCTTAAAATCATTCTTTTTGATCAGGCTCCCTTCTATGTTAGCTCTGATCTCGTGGACTATAGCCAACAGGGCGATGTTGGTTTTTCCCGCGCCTGTCGGCGCGCACACCAGTAAGTTCTCATTGGAATGATACGCCACCGGGAATACTTCGGATTGTATCCTATTGAATTCCTTGATGTCTCTGAACACTAACTGACCAATCGGATCCAGGGTGTTGACTTTAACCGGATCCATATCGGGGACGTCCCCTTTCTTCCCACCAGGGATAGTGAACTCGGCATAATCCGAAGTAACTTTCTTAATGGCAGTCTCAGGCTGGGTGATTGTAACTCCTTCAAATTTAGCTGAAAGACGAGAGGTTTTTAGCAAAGATTTAAAGGAAATTAAATAGAGTAAAACCTTTACGATTCAAGCACCAGACCCTAGGGCCTAATTTGATAATTGAAATGAAATTAGATTAAAATAAGTGGAAAGACAATTAAAAACAAGAAAATAATGGAAAGTAAAAGTGTAGGTGATGATTACAAATGTCACAAATGTTTGCATCCACTCGTTTAAACAGGTGCAATGAAGTTGAAAAACAATCTGCTTTGAAATTATGTAGTGAAATATTTGATTTGAAATCATGGATGATGACAAGTATTCTCCACTTTGACTTTCAATAAACACATTCTTACTGGTAATCATGTGGTTCCTCAACTGATCGTGAACATGAGGATATTCTTCCGGATCTAAACGTTGCACGGCAGCTCTCTTGAAGATCGGAGTGGTTTTGGCTACTTCATATTCAGTTTCTGTCCTGAAATTATCTACATTTAATCTCCATCAACGCAAGTAGTACAACATACTGTTTCACTTCCACTGAAGAGTACTTCGCCTTATCTTTCTTTTCCATTTTGCGTAACTTTTTCGATAACAAACTCTCTTTTTCTGATTGCACCGTCACTTGACCCGCTATTTGCGGTTGATCCAAAGGGGCCTTTTTGTTGTATGCCATTTTAGTAGTTTCTGAAACAAAGCCAGTAAAAATATAGTTACAATTTGAGTTGTAGTATTGCTTATTTTGCACTAATTTTAATAACAGTATTACCATATAGTGTTGATCCATAGTCTATCCGTTTATTGCGATGCCTAACAATTTCACTTAACAGGTCGATAACTCCACATCCGAATGTTTCCAAGAAGTACTCCATGACTTCGTCGTCGCTGTTGGAAGAGCTCAGTTCGGAATACACAATCATCATGAAATCCTCATAAGTGTAATTAGGAAAATGACTTTTGTAACATTCAAACATGGTTTCCAAGGGGTAAACGACATTCTCGGAACTGCCCGCCGATACCTCGCGTTTTGATTCTTGATGCAGAAAGGAAATGTTGTTTCTCTTGGACTTTTCGAATAAGCTGTCTAACTCAGGGAAGTCCTCTCTGAGTGGAATGTAAAAGAGGGGGTCTAACGGTTTTGTCTCTTTGCAAGGATCATATGTAATTATGTCACATAGGATCTCGTCAGAGTTTTCTTTGTAAAAGTCGTTCGGTAGTCGTTCTGTTATATTTTCTAAAATCTAAAGTATTTGTGAGCAGTTTAAACAATACAGATTAATAAAAGATCATAATGTGAATGGGAGCTTAAATGAGCACATATTACTTAACTTACCATTTTTAAATGCAGCAGCTGGTTAGGTGAGGACCTAGTAAATAACTGTTTGTTTATTTCACCCTTTAATTTATAATTGCGAATTAGGTTGTTAAGGGCGGAATAGACTACTGGTTCTATGGGGACTTCCCCATTGATCCTAGTCATTACTTGCCGTCGAACCATGTCGTGTAGATATTTTAAATAAATAAGTCCTTCGGCTACGTTGTAATCGTCGGTGTACATGAACTCATCTTGGAGTCTTGAAAATTCACACCTAAAACATATTGCTTAAGTGATTTAAGTCTCTTGGGACTGATGTTCTTACTCTGGAAGGGAGTAGGGCTCGTATTGTACATTCAACTGCTGAGCTCCATGGAAGTCTTTGAAGAAATTCGAAGAAGCACCTGTACTATCAGTAAATTCGGCTAAAAATGAAAAAGAAAACAAATATGATACATGGAGTTTGTTTGTTAAAACTCACCGAAGACCATAACGTCCGCTGCAAACAATAATATCGGATTAAGGGCTACCTCTAGGGTTCAATTTAAGGAAGATCTCCCTTCCGGCGAAATTAAATATTGCACAATTATTTTCACAATATTGTTCAACAGCGCTATCGAAAAATATAACCTAAAAGGACTATACTGACGCAGGACAAGAAATATTTTCATCGTAACCCCACAAAACCACAAATACTTTCATTGAGAGAAAAGGCGCAATATTTAAAATAGTTGAGCTGAAATATTTTTCTATCGATTTCACGTAATTTACATTGCTACAAACAGTAAATCAGACACAAACAACACACAACAATTTTTATTTGAGGAAGCATTTTCACAGGTATATTATGTCATTATGTTTCACTAGACTAAACAAATTTAAGATATCATTCATAAAACTGCTTGCTCAGCATTCACTACATTTGTAAAATAGAGATTATCTACATAGCGATTATAATGTCCAAGAATGTTGTTACATAATTTAGAATAGCAAAGCTTATTTTTCTTATATTGCAAATATATAATACAGTGATGAAAAGACTACAAAAATCCCCAAGTAGAGCTTAATTGGGTACCTAATTGTTACCAGATATTAATAAAACTTTCCTATTTATTGACTTTATTACGACGGATTTTATAAACCACCGTTTTAATTTTCAAATTTAAGTGGTTTTGAATTATACAAAAAGTCTATAATCATGTTACCTACTTGTTCAATTACTTTATATGTATATGCGTAATGCCGTAGCTCTGGTACCTAAAGCTATTAAATATACATATAACCACGTAAGTTTTAGGAATAATCAATGTTCATTAGCCTTGACTTGTTACCTACGTAAACCATAGCAAAGTGGATATTTTTCTAGAATAATATATACATATTTTTTAACTAATAAGTGCAGTTTTATAGCAATTTCACTGCAAGCACCATTAATGAATTAAAAGCATTATGCAGTGGTTTCAGATTAACGCTTTGAACCTGGGTACAATGTACCTATGCATAATTTCACTTTAAAAAGATTAAACTTTCCAATGAACTATATTTCTGTAATTTTTGTTGGTAAACAATCGAGAAACTGTAAATGTACTAAAAGGAACTTAAGGAATAAATATGTAGTTCTAAATCTAAATATATGTATTACATAATACAAAGTGTAATCTTGTATATGGGACTTTAAGAATTTGTCTTTTCCACTCAAAACAGTTTGATAACAGCAATTTATCAACAAAATTCATTACGTTCATTGTGACGTGTACTATTGATACCATCAGCTAATTATTATGACGTTTATACCAAAATCCTATCAATAAAAGAACAATTGAAAACACTTGCACAAGATTGTTGTTGTTAAATTTGAACAAGGAAATCATACTCAATTTTCGTGATAAGATACGCGATACCACTTATGTATTATATTAATGTAAGGTACAATAAACATTTTGATAAGATATGCTTTCGTAATATTCTTAATATTAGTGGATGAAAACAATAAGTAATTAACACAATGTATTTATCCATAAAAACGACCGCTAACTAATGTGAACTTCTTCAACAATTAACAATTGTTTGTAAACTTCGAAAAACTTATTTCAACAATGTGTAAAGATGGGATCGCTTTTTTAATATGTTTGGACTTAAAGTGACTGGAATTACTAAACTAGTTCATAACACACATTTACACAAGTGATTAAATGCCTTCATTTCTTAGCACAGATACATGGAATTATTGTCCTTTTGCGCTTAACAAACTTTCGTACTCCCCTTGTAGCCAATCGGTTTCCAAGGTGAGGAGTGAAGCAGATATCGAATTTCGTCGGGGACCGGGCACGTGACACGCCTCCGACCAATGAAAGGAGGGTACGCATCTACGATGGAGTAATCTAGAAGGTTGACGTGTCTTACTTTCGTAGGCTATTCGTTTGGTCTGTTACGGGTTAGTTTTCGAGAGTTATTCGTTATTCTATCGAAAGCAGTCCAAGTGAGAAGTTAGTTGATTGACGAGTCTGTCTTATCAGAAAGTGATTAATCAAGAGAGTTTTAAGAGAAGAGAGGTCGGTCGTCAGTGCGAAGAAACAGTCGAAAATCGAAGATCAGTCATCCATCATGGCGGCTCCCGGGGTTGAGAGATTTCTAAATTCCTTTAATTATAAACTGTAAGTAATCGTTTTGCATTAATACAGAAACATCTAGTTGTTACGCTAAGCATTCGATGAGATATCTGAAACGTATGTTCTTGGGTTTTCGTAGATTAGAGAAAGCGTAGTACTGCGTCGCTGGTTTACCTTTTATCAGTTTACACTAAATTGTGCTCGTTAATTAATGTCAGGTTTGCCGTTTTAGCGATGTCGCAAACTTTTAATTGCTTTCAGGTGTCACGTATCACATTTATATACTAATTTGAAGAGGTTGCAGTATTATATTATTATTATTGGTCATAAACAAACTACATTATCGAGTGGAGCTATATTGGGCCAGTGGCGATTTGAATTCCAATATGTAGTTAGTTCATATATTCAGATGTATGAATTGGTTCAGACCACCAAATACAAAATCATGTTACAAAGATTGCCTTGCTACATACATTTATTTATATTATCGTCAGTACATAAATGGAGGATTAAAAATAACAAAATAACATGTTCACATTCGGTGTAAATTAAGTTGACAGTGGCTCAAAGTTCAAAGGCACACCAAACCCTCCTTCCATGTTTAACAATTATTTTTTAGCCTGGAACCAGTATTACACTGTGACCTTCAAAATCAACTCTGTGCTAATAGTAACAGTATGACAAGTATTACTTGCACTTCGGTATTGATATGGTAAATATATCATTATAACCGAGTCATTGTGATTAGGTTTATTCCTACAAGCAGAAAATCATGTTATAAACATGATGTTTCTGGTTACTCACCCATTTCCCTTTTATCATTGACATTGTTGGTATCAATGGTTCCCAATGATAAAAGTAGCTTTCTTTCATGACAAGTATCGAATCACGATTAAAAAATCATGTTCCATAAGATTCTAGGAAAATGTTTAATTTCATAAGTTGAAAGAACGTCTTTCACAGTGCATACTTTTCTCTTTGTCACAAATGTCAAATTTGTATAATTCTTCATTTGAGGAAGATTGCAGTACGGGGTCAGAATTAACGAGTTCACTCTACAAGTTTTTGTTAAAAGCACCAATGAGTATCTCCTGGTTTTAACTTAGGCACCAGTAACCATGTTTCCATTTTAAGGAATTATCTTTTTCAAATTATTCATCGTTTTATTAAGTATCGCCAAAGGGTGATAGACACTGGTGATAGATAATGATCGAGGAAAGTATGCCCTTTGGTGGAACGACTCCTTTCGACCCATTAACCATATTCCGACATTTGCATACGATTCCGGAGAGGGCATCTCGATTTATGCCAGCATCAACAAGAAGTGGAGGTCATAACAGGTGCTAGGACTGGTCACAGATGCTAGGAGTTACTTTTTCCCGGTTTCCCGGGCTGTCTGAGTATGTCCATAAAAGGGCATATGAACATAGATTATCGACACTTTTGGTGTCATGGGCCCACGGTCTATTACACTAAGCCCTAATTTTTATTGAGTTTCTATGATTGAACCATTTTGATCATTTAAATACCAGGTTCAGTGGTATACCTAGTATACCTAGCCACCATACCTAGTGGTTGCTATAATCCTGCAGCCCCATGGGGGTTTTATGGTATGGTAGCTTCTTATCCCCCTTCCATGAAGGTATTGTTTTGGAACTGTAGAGGTTGGGTTCGAAAATATGAATGTCAAAGGAACTTGCAGCAAGAAACTTTTTATGAGAAGTCACTGAACAACTGGGAATCAAATGCCGGGACTGGCCAGAATGTTCTAGAAGGTTCCTAGTACACTGTGATTAGGTAATTAAAATCTGAATTTTCACAATTGGTCTTATGTCGAAGACATAGGGCCGGTTGTAGATGTTGTAGTTCAACATCAGTTCAATTGAACCAGCGTTCAACTTTGAACCGAGTTCAATAAAAGTTCTGTTGTAGAACGGCAGTTCAACAGTGGTTCTGTAGAACAATGTTCAAGTTGTGTTGGTCAACCTGATTCCATAAAATGTAATCTGTTAGACGATTTTAAGGTTCATGGATCGATAAAAATATTAGGGTTTTGTGAATAGTGGACGTTTCGGTGGGAAACATTTGGTGTTATAACCTATAAAATTCTGAAGTCTGAACGTGATCGAAGGACGAACGTTACTTTTCAGTGTATTAAATTTGATATTTTCTCTGTTTTTGTTGTGCCAAAGCTATGTAATAAATAGATATACACAATTTATTTTGGTTTGGTACATTATTTTGGTATTCCAGCAGAATTTCCATTATTATTATTCAAATGTTGTAGGGAGCATGTGGTAATTAATTTAAAATAAAGGTGTTGGTAACTTTGGTGTAGGTGATGGAGGCATGCAAAGGCTTAAAAAAAAGATCAACCAATTTTAGCTCTCGCGAAGAGACTATTTTGGTGTATAACTATGGTCAAACCATATTTCAAAATGAGTGGGCCTGTTTCGCAACGTTTGCGGTGTTCTAGGATGCAAGACACCAATCACAACCTCCATGAAGTCCTCATCCTCTGTTAATTCTTCTAATAACACGTTCATTTTGGTAAATTATCAGCAGATCATTACCTAACCCAACTTCCAGATTGACGTTATATCAAACTGTCAACTGTCAAATTTCTTGAACCTTACTTGAACCGTCGTTAAACGCTGGTCATTGTTCCCTCAAATTGAACTTGGGTTCAACATAGGTTCAACAGTGAGTGACTCATCTACAACACAAATTTATGATTGAACTTGGTTCAAAATTTAACCTGCGTTGAACTGAGCATATACAACCCATACTCTTACCATACTCTTAGGCCCATACTCTTTTTCTAATAAAGAGTTTACCAGACTTGGATCAATGGATATACAGGGTGATCAACAATGACTGTTTGAGTTGGCAATTCTACCTGGAGGATTTTTTTGCCTAAGGGTTTGCAATGCTACAACCAGACAAGGCGTATCAACTTATAGGTTGCCTCAAGCGATCCTGACCTACCACAACGTCATCTACGTCACACGGTGACCGGCGATGCAAAAAATACTTTGAAAAACTCAAAACTGTTGTCAATTACAAACGAAAACGCCAGCCAAACGCCGAATTGTCAGAGTAATACAGAGCATAGATGAAACCAGAGTTAGATTAAACACAGGTAATAAAACTCAGACCTGGGTCGCCAGTCTACGTCACGAACTCCGCCTCCCCTGCGCGACCCCCTCGCCAGGAAGTTTGTTTCATTTATTTGACAAAACAATCAGCGTTATGTAAGTGGCTGGATCGACATAGCAGCGAAGGCCAAATAAAAGAAGAAGAAGAACAATCAGCGATAAGATTGTAGGTTATGTGAATAAAAATTAACGCTTAAAAATGAAACTCGAAATACAGAACAATGATTTAATTAAACCGGCTAAAGGTAATGCTCAAAATGCCCCCCATTTTGGTCCAGACATAAAGTAACTCTTCTTTTTAGGCTCTCGAAGATATTCACCAGCATATTGGGGGTAATGTTTGCCACTTCCTGAACTATTGCCTCCTGCAGCTCCTCTTCAGTATGCAATATATTCCTAAAGACATTGTCCTTCAAGAGCCCAAATAACGCAAAATCTAATGGGGTGAGATCTGGTGACCTACTTGGCCATATGCCCTGACTAATTACTCTGTCGCCGAAATTCTCTCTTAAATATCCCATAGTAGCACGAGCCGTATGTGCCCTTGCAGAGTCTTGTTGGAAATATCCAATTTGATGCTCTTCGTCTGTTAATTGGTTTATAAAAGGCCTCAAAAAGTGTTGGATATATCTCTCCGAATTAACGGTAAAATTAAAAAATATCGGCCCATACACCCGCGTCCTTGAGACAGCCAACCAAACTCCAACTTTAACCGGGTGCAAATTTGTCTCTCTGATAGCATAAGGATTTTCACCTGACCAAATTCTGTAATTTTGTTTATTCACATAGCCGTTGAGATGAAACCAGGCTTCGTCGGAAAAGAAGGTATTGTTAAGGATATCATTATTATTTAATATGTCATTGAACCAATTGCAAAATAAAACTCTCTGCGGGTGATCAGGAGGCGTTAATGACTGGACGATGGAAATTTTGTAAGGGTGATACTTTAATTTCTTTTTAAGCACAGTGGAGCAACTTCCATATGATAAACCTGTAAAACCGTGAATTAGAACAACATGAAAATGTGGAAGTCATGGGTAAGAATGAAAATTGGTTGAATAGGAGGCATAAGGACCAAACCTGTTTGAAGTGAGAGCTTTCTTAAGGATTTGCGAGGACTTCTTTGCATTCGAGTTCTGATATCCTCGACAACTTCCTCGTTTAGAGTAGAAGGTCTACCAGTTGATTTTTGTTTGCTTACGCTCCCTGTGTTTAAATAACGTTCAACTACTCGCATACAATGCTGCTGAAAGACAGCAAAAGTGACCAAAGTCTCCGGAAACATTTCCTGAAATTGCTGATATGTCGCTTCGAGAGAGTACTGCCAACCAGTAATTGGGTTATAAATCCCGCTTCGAAAGTACGCCATTCCAACGAAAATATCGTGTTGTAATGTGAAAACCATTTTAAATAAATAAATTTGAAAAGAATAACAGAAATTTGAATTTGACATAGCAAATTCAAATTACCAGTTGTACCATTTAAAAATGAAATTCAGCATTGCCAACTCAAACAGTCATTCTTGATCACGTTGTAGATGTGGGGTTTAGTACGGGTAACTGATGAGATGTGCGGAGTAGCACACTATCAGATGCCTAAATGATAAAAAACAGTTTCCTGAATGTTCTAGAATCTATAATATTCGATAATATTGTAGAAAGCTGTATTATAATCTTTCAGTAGCTGGTTAATGTTATATGAAATAATTTTGCATAAAATTCGAGAATGTTTGAGTGCTTAGGAATACCTTGAATATTGTAAAGTATCCCAGAATTTTCTAGATCTTCTAGGTTCTTCCTGTTCTAGAACGTCTGAGAACATTTTAAAATATTCTATGAACCGGAAACTGGAATCCAGAAATCTCGAATGCCCATTTCCTGTTTTGCCAATCGAAAGGAGGGTAACTTTGGCTAGTTTTTTGTGAAACCCCTAATGTGAGCCGCCGTGCATGGTCAATCAGGATGATAGTATGAGTAAAAGTTTATACTGTCATTACTAACTCTAATCACAAAGACTCTCAACCTTCAATCTGAATGTCATTTTGATTGATTGTGTATGGTCCACTTGGTCAATATTTCAAGTTATTAACACTGCATCAGTGAAATCGTAATTTGCCATTTAACACAACCTCTTTAACTATGAATACTAGGCTTTGTATTCTTATGTATAATTGGGTGATTAACGGGAGTAATATTACCTATTATGTCGTTTAAGTAAAATATTACATTTTCAATGTAAAGTTGAGGTTACTCTATTATAGATATCTTTAAGATGTTTTGTTAAAACGTTCTGATTGTACCTTAACCTCCTTTTTTTTAGTGAAGCTCCAGTCAGACAACACCTGAAGAATGTCTACGCCTGCCTGGCGATGTCGACGATGGCCGCTGCCATCGGCGCCTCTGTTCACCTCTTCACGAACATCCTCCAGGCCGGTTTCATCTCTGCCATAGGGGCTCTCGTTTGCCTCTTGCTGCTGATGAACACACCTGATGACAATGGCAAGAGCACGATGATGCGCGTGGGCTATCTCGTCGGCTTCACCTTCTTGACCGGCGTCGGCATGGGCCCCCTTCTGGAGCACGTGATCTTGGTGGATCCCAGCATTATCGTCACTGCGTTTGTCGCCACCTCAGCAGTGTTTGTGTGCTTCTCGATCTGTGCCATGTTGTCCGAAAGAGGTAAAGTCTTTATTACCAAAATTTATTAGATTGTTTTGTAACTAGATCCACAGTATCGCATTTGGGGCGTTCGAGGATTTTGCGACTGAACGTTATTGAACTGTCCCTATACCACAGATATAGCTGAAATCTATGTAGATAACTCTCCCTAAGAAAGTATCTGCTAAAGCAGGTATGAGCAACCTTTTTTTGGGTCAGGCCACTTACAATTCTGAAAATTTTGTTCGGGCCGCATATGATGATGAACATAAATTTTCTATTCCAGTCTACATATCTATTTAACAAAATAAGCCTATTAGGTAGGTACAATATTGGAACTAAACAAGTAATAAACTGATAGTATAAGCAATACTAATAAAAGAACAAAAGATATTATGTAATAGAAAAAAATATTTATTGTATTTAATGAGAAGCCGCACGTTTCATGACGACGGGCCGCGGGTTGCTCATGCCTGTGCTAGAGCTCCGTTCATAGTCAAATACCAAAATCATAGGCTTCTTTCATGCAGCAAGAGATGAAGTATTATGATCGCCAATTTGTAATAGAAGATTGTTTTGTAACAAAAGATTTGTAACTGAAAGAACAAGACTCTTAACATAAGCTCACTTTTGTAGACTATTTAGGATGTTCATCATAGAAATAAAATAAGATTGCCAATAAGTGGAAATGTGCCTACCAGCGCCAGTAAGTGAAAGGGAGAGAGTCTCTTAGTGATATTCTGTTTTTAACACATGCGTCCTTAAATATATGTTAGAAGGAAATAAATACTCGCTTATATTTAATTATCTTTGCTGAACTTCAATGTTCGTAGTATATCTGATAAAACGGAATTTCTCAGTTGCAAAAGAACTGTTTATAATGACAAAAAAAAAATCAAAATTAAAAAAACAAAGCAATAAAGTAATGATTTAAAAAAAATAACTCAGTTTTGGGGGTTGACGGTGGCTGTACAAGTTTAAAAATGTGCTAGATGTTATTTATTACTACTTTGTAATAAAGCTATATCCTTAAATATTTCAAAAACAGTCCATAGTCCACGAAACAATGCAATAAATAAATTTTTGCTAAAAATAGTCACCTCTTTTCCGACGAGCTACTCCAATTTAAAAAGAAAAAATATTCCATGACGTCTACAAACCGAGATATCGTGAAATTTTCCAACTGCTCGGACTTGAATAATATTTATTTTCTATTCTGCTGCGCGCGCAATATGCTCGAGTTTCTACTACCACCACTATGCTTCGAGCTCTCATTAGTAATGTCCCATTTTTCCTAAACGGTTCTAATGTCGTTCCTCGCTCAGGAGAAAGTAATCCTGTACTATAGTGACTCTTTGTTAAAGAAATTGTGCAAATTTCCGCCCTTTTGCTTTATAAATAATGATACTGGATTAATAAAAAGTGTTACCTCAAAAGTTTACTTTTCTGGCATCATCCTAATGAATTCTAATAGGCTCTATTCAAATAAATGATTACTTTCCACTGATTAAAAGTACCTATAGCCCTTAAATTTAAAATCAGATTTTCCAAACCCTTTTTATGAACAACTGGCAATTGTAGGTACAAGTGGTGAATGTTGGTCATTTTTCACCTTGCCGGGGAGAATAAAAAATAAGATTTTACAAAAACTGTTGGATCTATAGCACACATCTCTTGGACACCTTATAAGCATTGTAAAACTCGTATTAAAAAGTATTTGATAAAAAGTACTCGCATTTGATTGATTTTGAATAACTTATTGAAAAGTTGTACATAGTAGTAATAAGATAAGAAGCCCATTTTCCCCATTGTCATGGTATTTTTGCAATAAATTTTTTATTTGTTGGCCTATTTTAATTTAGCAAGCTTCGTGCTTTTCGTTCACTTAAATCTCCTCTACATCTTTTTTCTCTATAACCCATAGTTTTTCCAGTTTAAATGTTTTTTTTTTCCAAATGATATATGCATCGGGCTAACCACAGTTTACCTGTATAATATGCAAACTGTATATGTATTTTAATTTGAAAGACGTTAAAAATATTTTGAAAGTGTGATAGATATTAACAACTTTATGACTTCCACAATAATGGGTAGTTCCATAACGGTTTCATTCACTATCCTCAAATTGCTTGGAATTGCTAGATTCAATTGAGACTATTAAGACCAAAATCACAACGATAAATTCATAATACATTTCATTACAAATCATACAAATTTCTGGTAGCTACCAGACAATAAACTTGGCGGTAAAAGGGGAGTGCGCCAGATCGGTAGGGTATATCACTGCATTCCATAAGGTGGCGCATCTTTAATGATCTTCATCAACACTAGAAGACGACTTTTTGTGCCTTTTTTTTAAGTAAATAAGTAGAGTAAGCTTCCAAGTACTCCCTTTACCATTTATAATACCTAAATGACTGATAACTAAAAGGAATATTTTGATAATATTAACATGGCACATATTCTAATTTTTATCTCCCTTTGTTGTACTTCACTTTGCCTTCACGACTTCCTTATAAAGAAAATGTTCAAATTCTGATTTTGTCATAATTGTTCAATTTAAACTAATGTGAGAGACAGAATTGTCGGTGTTGCTATTTATTAAAATGAAAATACTTCAAATATTATTACATCTGATATTTCAAACTGTAGATGTCAAGCGAAGTGAAAGCACCCCATGAACACCAAAAATGGAGAATAAAAACGAGCTGTATTATTTCACAAAGCTTGTCGCTTTGTATATCATAACAAATTAATTCTTTGTTTATAGGAAAATGGTTATACCTTGGCGGTACCCTAATGACCATGGTGATGTCCTTGCTGATTTTGAGTGTGGCAAACATGTTCTTCGGCTCCATGTGGATCTACCAGGTGCAGCTGTATGTCGGCCTGCTGGCGATGTGCGGCTTCGTCCTGTACGATACACAGCTGATCATCGAAAAACGCAGGATGGGCAGCAAGGACTTCGTCGCCCACTCCCTGGACCTGTTCATTGACTTCATCGGAATATTTAGGAGGCTGCTGATCATCTTGACGCAGAAGGTAATTTTCAATAGGTACAGTACCCATTTCCAGTTCCTTTCCAGTCCCAATTTCCTAGTTCCTGATGTATGATTATATCAATTTTGAATGTTTGTTTTATATTAGTCCCAAATGATGTAAGTAAAACTATAACTTTCCTACTTATTTGTGGTAAAGTTTTATGCTTGTAGGCCAACCAATAGAGCTAAAAAAGAATACATTTTCGCACTAAAATTTAACCGGTCACAACCTATACTATCGTGTAGAGGATAGTTCATAGATGAAAACCCACCTTTTTGCCCCAGCGAAATCGTTGTCGGGATTTTTATAAACAAATTATAGTGCAAAAAATGCATTTTTTTTAGTTTTTTTAGAATATTGCTAAAAGTAATGAAGGGATCGTTATACGACCTATAGAACTTTTGTAGGGAATCACAACACCTAGAAAATGGTTTGCTGCACAACACGATCGGACTATTCTTCTCTGAGAAAATCCGGAAAATCTCGCAAAAATTTATCTTTTTTGAAAAATTCATAGTTTCGACAAATTGGAGGCTGGAAAAACTATCTTCGGGATAGTGATAGGTAATAATATGCAGTTTATCTGTGCGGAAGATGGTTCCCGGCGAATGCACAGTTTTTGCACAATCTCGTTATAAACAATTTTCACACCTTTTCTTGTAAATTGTGCGATTTTATGGGAAATCGATATTTCTTAATTCTGCAAGCGGCGTTTTAAATCGGAAACCAGTATCTTCAAAACGTATATCTTGGATTTTCACGTAAGAAGTGGGAAATCTCCGAAAAAAGGCCCTAAATGTTGCTCCGAACGCGCGAAATCGCTTCGAGACAGACTCAGGCAGATGTGGCGGGGGAACCAGCGAGCGGAGGAGAGTGTACGCTGCGTAGCAGATTAGCGGCAGAACATACTCTCCTCAGCTCGCTGGTTCCCCCGCCACATCTGCCAGAGTCTGTCTCGAATCGATTTCGCGCGTTCGGAGCAACATTTAGGGCCTTTTTTCGGAGATTTCCCACTTCTTACGTGAAAATCCGAGATATACGTTTTGAAGATACTGGTTTCTGATTTAAAATGCCGCTTGCAGAATTAAGAAAAATCGATTTCCCATAAAATCGCACAATTTACAAGAAAAGGTATGAAAATTGTTTATAACGAGATTGTGCAAAAACTGTGCATCCGCCGGGAACCATCTTCCGCACACATAAACTGCATATTATTACCTATCACTATCCCGAAGATAGTTTTTCCAGCCTCCAATTTGTCGAAACTATGAATTTTTCAAAAAAGATAAATTTTTGCGAGTTTTTCCGAATTTTCTCAGAGAAGAATAGTCCGATCGTGTTGTGCAGCAAACCATTTTCTAGGTGTTGTGATTCCCTACAAAAGTTCTATAGGTCGTATAACGATCCCTTCATTACTTTTAGCAATATCCTAAAAAAACAAAAAAAAATGCATTTTTTTGCACTATAATTTGTTTATAAAAATCCCGACAACGATTTCGCTGGGGCAAAAAGGTGGGTTTTCATCTATGAACTATCCTCTACACGATAGTATAGGTTGTGACCGGTTAAATTTTAGTGCGCAGAAAAATCTCTATTGGTTGGCCTATTGTTTGTAGGGTACCTCATTTGTACTAACTGTTTTTTTTTTTTTAGGAACAGGACTCCAAGAAGAAACGAAGAGACTGAGCGGCGATACTCCTAATAATGTAAAAGACTCTCATTGGTGGATGTGTGATTTTTCCCCTTTTACTAAAATGTATTCAATATTTATCTGAACATCTTTAATAAACTAGTAGGTATCTTACCTTGTTAATCTTATTATTCCACAAAAAATAATCAGTAGGTTGTAAGATGTATTAGATAAATTTGTTTAATAAATATTTTTTTGTATGTAACTTATTCTTTCGTTTCCTATTTCTCCTAGGTATGTTAGACCAAGAGCTGGGGACGAGATTTCAACATCATCAGTAATATGGAATTCGTAAAAAGGAATAAACTCTATTACCATCAGTTATTGAAGTTCCGAACAGGCGGACAGCTTACTTGTTGCGGAGGGTAGTTATAAGGGGTGAAAGTGATTAATTTTTAGGGGACATTTCGGCATCGATAATAAGCTTAAAAATGTATGAAATGATAGGTCTTACCATACCTAAACGAAATTCCAAGCGGCGGACACATAAGTAGGTGGGAAAGGGGTGGCGGACAAGGGCAAAGGGGGTGAAAACGCGGAGAGCTAGAGCCGAAATTTCAACGTCATTGTCATCAGTAATATGGAATTCGTAAAAAGTAATAAACTCTATTACCATCAGCTATTAAAGTTCCGAGCAGGCGGACAGATTACTTGTGGCGGAGGGTAGTTATAAGGGGTGAAAGTGGTTAATTTTTCGGAAAAATTTCGGCATCGATAATACGCTTGAAAATGTATCTAATGATAGGTCGTATCATAACTTAACGAAATTCTGAGCGGCGGACACGTGAGTGGGTGCAAAGAGGGCGGCGGACAAGGGTGAAGGGGGTGAAAAGGCGGAGAGGTAGGCACGAAATTTCAACGTCATCAGTAATGTGGAATTCGTAAACAGGAATAAACTCTATTACCATCAGTTAGTAAAGTTCCGAGCAGGCGGACTGATTACTTGGGGCGGAGGGAAGTGTGAAAGTGGTTAGTTGGTCGGGAAAATTTCGGCATCGATAATACGCTTGATAATGTATGTAATGATAGGTCGTAGCATAAAAAACGAAATTCCGAGCCTTTTCACCCCCGTCACCAATGTCCGCCACCCCCTTTGCACATCATGTGTACGCCGCTCAGATTTCCGTTTAGTTATGGTAAAACCTATTATTACATAAATTTTGAAGCATATTATCGATGCCGAAATTTTCCAGAAAAATTATCAAATTTCACCCCATATAACTACCCTTAGCCCCAAGTAATCTGTCCGCCTGCTCGGAACTTCAATAACTGATGGTAATAGAGTTTATTCCTGTTTACAAATTCCATATTACTGATGACGATGACGTTGAAATTTCGACTCTAGCTCTCCGCGTTTTCACCCCCTTTACCCTTGTCCGCCGCTCCCTTTGCACCTACTTATGTGTCCGCCGCTTGGAATTTCGTTTAGGTATGGTAAGAGCTATCATCACATACATTTTAAAGCTTATTATCGATGCCGAAATTTCCCCTAAAAATTAATCACTTTCACCCCTTATAACTACCCTCCGCAACAAGTAAGCTGTCCGCCTGCTCGGAACTTCAATAACTGATGGTAATAGAGTTTATTCCTGTTTACGAATTCCATATTACTGATGATGTTGAAATCTCGTCCCCAGCTCTTGGTCTATGTGGATGTAGTCGACTTACTTTGCTTGGTTTATTTGTACAAGAAACTTTAAATATCAGGCGCTGAGAACCAGAGCGGACCATCCACTGACTGACTCAAATGGAGATAATGAGGTTAATGAAATATGCACTTTTTTGCTATTTTCTTATATACTTCTCAAAGGTTTTACTCTAATTTCCTTTGTGTTAGATTACTAAAAATAATATGTTTTGTAATATATCTGAGAAAATATTACTATATTTTCAAGAAAACAAAAAATAATGTGGGTTGGTCCGCTTTGGTTTTATGAAAATATAATTATTTTCCATAATGGACTATAACCAAATAATGCAAAATTATATAAATTTTTATACATGTTTAAAACAAAATAAAGAATTAAGTAGGTAAGTAAATAAATTAAAGAAAAAAGACATTTTGTATTTCAAGAAATTTAATATCTATTAAAAAAAAAGAAACATCTATGCATCATTCTTATCAACTATGGGAATTTCATCTTGCGCTCCTGCCGAACACTTTAATGAGAGGAAAAAAGTGTGATAAATTGGCGGGATAAACTGAAGCAACTCTAGAAGATTTTTCTTTTTTACGGCAGTTACACAGTTTCCATTAGGGTACAATAGAGGTAGAGGTCCCTGGATGCGATCTCTTGAAACGTTCCGTTTTTTAATATCAAATTTTTGTAAGGGTTGAATTTCGCTTATTCCATATTTAAAATAAATTATAAGTGGATCCTCTTTTTTTATTATAATGCAGTGCATTTTCAACCATTCGACTTTTGTAGAATCTGAACTTATTTTTCTGTTTGTTATTAGTTTTTCTAAGTCAGCTGTAGAATAAAAGTTTCCTTTTTCCATTAGAACAACTTTGAAAGGAGTTTTTTTCTTTGCATTTATAATAACGTTCACCCAATCATTTGGAACATAAATATTGGGAAAGAATTTTTTGTTTTTTTCAATGACACCGAAGTCTCTGTCGCATACTAAAAACGAATGACCGCTAACCAAAAAGTTATGCTGAATTTCTTCCACTGTGAATTCTTGAGATTGCACAACGTAATGGCAAATTAATGCCATTTTAATATTCCTGTTCTGACCTCCGCAACCGTCAGAATACATTATAACTTTCTTGGTCTTTACATAATGTTTAAAATAATACATCAGGCATGATCCAATTTCTTGGGCTCCACGAGATGCCAAAGACTCATTCCATACAAACATTGTTGCTTCATTACTCTGCAAATTGTGAACCCCAAGACAGTATGTCCATAGTTGCCTTTTATAATAGGTTATACCGGTGGAGATAACAGGTGTAGGCAATGTTTTCATCAGGTCGAAGCATACAACTGTAACTTCGTCCTGTGACATTTTGGCATCTAGACTCATGGCATCGCGCAGTTGTTGGGCTTTGCGTTGGTGACGTTCTAGTTGAAAGTTTAGTTCTTGCTTTTTTCCTTCATCCACTTCATATTTTAATTTGTTTTGTAAAGAGTCACATGTCTTGCAGGAGTCTACAATGGGTGGGTGAAAATGAAGATCAAACTTAGTGTTAAATACATCACGGAACTTAAATTCGGACACAGGATTAACGGTTTTTTTCTTATACTCAGTATAAAGAATTCGAATATTCAAGTCGGGACCAAGATAATTTCTGTCCGTCTTATGTCTCGAGTAATGGGAAATATAGGTTGGAAAGGTTCTAATAAAGTTACAAACATCATCAATTTTCTCTACGGGGGTTTTGTTTGCAGGAGGGTGTCGACCTCGTTGATCCTGCGGTACCATTAATTTGGTTTTTTTCTTAAGAGTTCTGTCAAGTTTACCGTCTGACACCATTAGAATTTTTTTAAACAGATTTTTACATATTTTAACGTCACTTCCTTGACAGTTAGGTAAATAATATTCTCTTGTCGTATGTTTTGATTTCTTGGTAGTAGTAGCATTCAATGTAGCGTAATGACGAGCAACTGGCTTAACTTTAACTTGCGAGAAAATGTATCCGGTCTGTAGGTCGAAATTAGCAAGTCCATAAAACTTATTATGGATTTCCCTTTGAATTTCTGGGCTTATTGCCTTATAACATTCTAATCTCTATATATATAAAAATGGATTGCTGTTCGTTAGTCTACCTTTAACTCGAGAACGGCTGGACGGATTTTGGTGATTTTGATCTTGAAATATTTGTGGAAGTTCAGGGAAGGTTTTTATTGTGAGAAACATAAATAATAAGTAAGGGAAATACTGAAAAAGTGCGTTTTGTAATTTGACATTTATAATCAAACAAATGAAAGTATAGTGTCAGTTGGTTGTCAAATAAATAAATGTCAAGACGATTATTACAATCTATCATCAGTTTGTCAGTGCGCGAGAACTTTATTGATTTTAAAATGCTAAGGAGAAGATGGACTTAGGTCGTCGAAGTTAATCAAATGTGCAACGAGACGAGCTCTCACGTCCAAATGGCACTGACGACTGACGACCGGTGAGAGACAGATAACATTCGTATTGGTATGACAGAATTACGTTTAACAGTATATAATGGAATCGAACGAGTTCGGGCACGTCTTATACAACAGCATTTAGATCGACAGGGCACCGACTCTACAAAGTCTACACGACGCCAACACAAAAGCGGGAAGTCAAGAAACCAAGAAGAGTCCTGAGTAAGTCAAAGCAACTTCACCAGGACACCAAGTCTACAAATTCTACAAATTTGAAACGACGGACATATCCAGTCACTGCAGCTGGAGGAAAAGCCGCCAGTGATTACAACTCCAAAACTTCAAGAACTTCGACACCAACACAACGTCGGGAAGTCAAGAAGACAACCAAAGTCCTGAGTAAGTCACAACCACATTTTCCAGAGAATTAAGTTAAAAATTTCACAATTTCAACTACGACAAGATATAACAAGCAGATGAGTTGATTCAAGAACAAGAAAAAATAGCCCAAGAAATCATATAACTACAAAATAATTGCAAGAAAAACGGAAGTGCAAGAAAAACCAAGGAATACTTACAAAAAAGGATTGATCACTTAGAAGCACTATGGGGGAAAGCCCAAGAGAACAACGAGGCGTTCCATGAACTTGGGTTTGACGATCAGCGCAATTATATTAGATCACACTATTTCAAAAGGATCGAGGAAAACTACAAGACAATTCGACTGTACCTGACGTCAAACGAATAAAACACCCAAGAAATAAGTCTATGAGGTACAAATACAAGACCCAAAACCGAAAGTGAAGAAACCCAAACAACAGACCGAACAGAATTACCGACGAATCGAACTAAAGGTAAAAATAACAAACAAACAAAAATCTACTTAGACAATCTGAAAAAGACATGGCAAAATAAACACCAAGATGGTCATGCACGTACTACGAGCAACAAATGCCCAAAACATGGAGCGCACTTCAAGACATCATGAAATAGAGCGATTCCGCAGACGCAGTGTTCCTTTAAATATGGAACGAGTAGCATTCCACTACGACCCGGAAATAGATTATTGTGCCGAAGAATCCGTAACGATTGGAAAAATGACAATAGTTTGTCAATATTGTAAAGCGTTAAAATGCAGCGGTGAAGCTACTGGATTATGTTGTGCTGGTGGTAAAGTAAAATTGCCGTAATTGTTCCCAGCACCAGATCCATTACCTTCTTTAGTTTCTGGGGTGGGAAATGACTCTAAATTTTTCTTGGCCAACATCCCAACGTATAATAATTGCTTTTAAATGACGTCGTATGGTGCAACGCATATTGTACAGGGAAATTTCATACCTAATTTCAGGGTAGTTTTTCATAAACTATTTATTAAAAATTTAAAAAGATAATATACAATTGCTAATACAAGGACAGTTTGCGGAATAAACTTGGAGTTTCCCGGTTTCGCGCATGGACAATTATACGTCGCGTGTTCGCGAGTCGTAAAATCATCATCTTTATAAATTTACGCACCGCAAAAAAAAAGACGGAAAATATAGTAGATCCGAAAGCCTTAAATTGATTATGTGTATAACTGTGTTGCATTTAATTTAATGTAGATAAAAATTTTGTATTATTTTGACATTATTTTTCAAAAATATATGTAGATGATAGGAATTTCACCGGGTCATCAATAATTTTTATTTATCTTTTTTCTTTAAACTTTACGTGGCATTGCGACCCATGCCGGGTACGGCTTGTTTACAACAATAATTTGCAGGTAAAAACGTTTTAGCGGCGACAATTTGGCCTTTTACATTAGTATAACTCTTACCACTAGCTCGAAAGTATTTGCGTTTATTTTTTTTCCATTCACTCTCGTTTCTCATCCGTCTTCTTGTTTTTTGTTTCACGCTTTCTTTTAACAAAGGTTCTTGACAAACGTTGGTATCAATACTTTCATGTTTAGGCTTCTTCTTCGCAAGGATGTCCAATTCTTTTTTATTTATTGTTCGTTTCTTATTACTGCAATCACTGTGGGATCCTGAGGTCGAATCTGACGGCTGGTAATTATCAGAGCTTCCATTGCTTTCAAATTTGGAGGTCCCATTATGATCATGTGAATTTGTTTCTAAAAGTTAGGTTTGGATTGGTTAAATATTAAATTATTAAATTTTAAAAAGTTAAAATAACTAACCTTCTATTTCCTGGGATATGACAGCACCTGAGCAACTAGCAGAGGCCATGTTTTTCAAACTAAACTCTCTATTAAATAACTAGAGGCCGATTACTTAGAAAAGAAACACCGTCATAAGTGCGCAGAGACGAATTTTAGTTTGTTTACCGGGGTTGTCTAGCAACCGTAACGTCACCACTTGGCCTTCTAGCTCGTTTAATAATTCGGTTTGTGGAAGTGGCGTAGCGTAATTATTTTGAAGTGTTATTTTTCGTTTTATTTGGTGGTGTTATTAATGTGGCGATTTTGGATTGTGTAGTGCTTAAATCATGATTTAAAGAAGAACGTACAGATCTATTGAAGGTATGGTATAGCACCAAGTATATTTATTTGAATTTATTAGATCCCTAACCTTTAATTCAATCATACGCCACTGATGCTGGTAAAGAGAGATAGCTGTATGGTGTAACGTATACCTGCGCGAAGTTGATGACGGTGTTTCTTCTCTAAGTAACAGACCTAGCCTTTTAAAGTATCAACCGTCCGCATATGAATCGTTCATGGACTGGACTAACCCACGGTAAATAATTTCTATCGAATATACCAAAGCGGACCAAGCCACATAGTTCGGTATGGCACCAAATTTAGAACTAGCATTGACTGGTGGATTATCCTACTTTGTTTCGCCATCTGTTATAAGATGCTTGCAACTGAGATGGTCCACTGTGCCTTTGAAAAATGTATTATAAAGTATCCGAAACACACTTTGATCCAATATTCAGAATTTTGTGGGATGGTCCGCTCTGGTTCTCAACGCCTCATTATATGGACATACGTGGTGTTTCAAAATATTAGTGATATACTATAGAACTAAATAAGGTAGGCCTGTGACCTTATGGGCGCGCGGGCAAAATGTAGATGTAGCTCTCACTTTCTCTTCATTACGCTGTATCGGTCTATCTTTCTTATCGTCCACTTTCTCTTCCCATTCTGCAAGGTCACAGGCCTTCCTTATTCAGTTCTATAGTACCAAATCTAGAGAACTGACAAGTATTATAATAAAACATCCTTCGGCAATTAAGCATTCAAAATATGTAACACTTGTATTTGACTAAAAGTACCCATGGCAGTAAACTTAAGGCAAGATCATTTGATTTAAACTACAAGACTCGTTTAGAATATGAATTGCTTTTAGCATGCATGTTATACATTATATTAAATTTGGTTTATTCAATTTTGCCATATAAACTGACGTTTATTGACGTCAAATTGAACCTATAAAGTCGTTGTTTATTTATGCAGCGGATTAAAATGTTTTAATCTGCTGCTTATTCAATTTTGCCGTATAAAGTGACGTTTTATATGTTTAAAATTGTTTTCGTCGTTGTCAAGTTTGCGGCACTGAAGTGGTGATCTTGTCAAATTTCCTCTTCAAAATTGGACTTACTCCACTAAACGTCAGATTATATATGGCAAAATTGAATAAAACGTTGTAATACACTCGCGGATAAAATTAACGTTTAACTCGCGATATTAACGCGCTTGCGGCTGCCCCATTTTTCGCGTCTTTGGCACTTGAAACCAAAATACACAAGGAAAAGTTAAAAGTTCCCAAAAGTACACTAAAAAACAAACATTTTGCGCTCAGGCAAAAATATCCAAAAATTTATACATGCGAGTTATAACAAGTTAAAAAAAAAGTTTTTTGGGATTTCTCTAAAATGGAAAAATCTTGGCCATAAAAACGCCAGGAGTAATATTTTTGGTTGAAAATTTGGGTTAATACTTATCATCGAACCAACGACAATAGGATGAAATAGTTTTGGTCAAAAAAATATGACCCGCCAACCTCACGACAGTTGACATGGATGTTTCTAATATTGCTGACATCAGCCGTAGTTAAATTGTCTGGTAAATTTAAGGACAATTCCCTTCTACTAATTTTGGATGGTTTTTCCGAAATGTTCTCTTCGGCTTTCCTTTTGCAGTTATGGAAATAGTTTTTGTACACACCTCTTCGACATTTGCTTCGTGGCTGTGATTCAAGACCTTAGGTATTTGAAATTGTTAAATCAAGCCCTATTGTAAAAATTTTGGCGAGACAACAGTTTCTCTGTTGCACCTCTAGAACACAACCACTTTTCAATTTTTTGCTCTGGAAAATGTATGATTTTCCAAAATCAATAGATCACTGCCGCTCTTACTTTTTGTTAAAATTGGTACTGACGCTATTACACAAGAGACTTATAAATGCAGAAGCAGAATAATATACTTATTCCTCATCTCTTCTCTTAAATATATATATAGATCTCGTCCCTGAAGAATTCGAAGAAAAGTATTCTTAATTATTACAACCACCTGTTCCCCAAACAGTTCCCTGACACTTGATGGTGCCCAGTTTTCATCGAACCCTTTTAATCAATTTGCATACCCAGGAATAAATGGTCATTTGATGCCTAGTTTTCACTTGCCGGGTTCGATATGGTCTGATTCCCAAATCTCTTAATCTCCCCCACGCGACCTTTTTAATCCCCATTACGTGTGTATACGCGTGTGTCCTTTTACGCAACGGAATAATTAACGTGGCATTTTCCTGATAGGCTAACAGGATTTCACTGTCCATGTAAGGCTTCCTCGAGGATCGCTCGACACGTCTGCCGGGATTCCCTTCCAAATGTCTCCGGAGTATATGTCTGTTTTAGTGCTGACCGCCCTGAGCCTCGAAGGGGTCTGGTGCCACTTGGACGACATCTGCGGCCCGAATAATGGCAGGAGGTACTACCTAGAGCACGGCGAGTCCGGCACCTCGGTGGCTGATTTCAGGCGGAACACATACAAAGAGAGCGGCAGGAATACGACCGGTTATAGCAAGTGTACGGTGGAGTTCATTACTTGCCCTTCGTGCGTCATAGAAGTGGAGTTCAGGTGAGGGTGGACATTGACGGGAATTATAAAATAATTTAAAAAAATATTAGAATTTTTTCAGTAGTAAATTTACTTGAAAAATGAAAGTTAATTGTTACCGCCAAGTGGCTAAAATGAAAGAGTTAGAAGTTCAGACCCCATTCAACTCTCTAGAATGATCTTAAATTAGAAGTGCAAGGTTTGACCTCAACAGACACATCAAGTAGTAGACGTTAAATGAAAGCTTATAATGTCGATTGTGAGTTTAAAACTTTCTGTGCTAATTAAAGAGACTTTGGAACTTCTAGACTTTAAATTTTTTGTCAAATTTTAATTTTGGTAAGGGTCTGTAGTAGACTTGGGGCTCATGGAAAAGTCAAACTGTGTACCTATGATTTTCAGTGAGATCTAGGGTACATTCAGGCATTCTAGAATCTATCAAAGAATACGAACAATCTTTAATATAAATCAGATATAAAGCTTCTAAATTTTAAAACAAGTGAACTGTGAATCCACGATAATCTAGAATTTCTAGAGCAAAATAAGGAAGTTCTTAAGAGGAAGTTACTGTTACCCGAATTAGTTTTTAGAATAATTGTCAATTGTAGCTAGTGGATTTGTAATTTACAATAAAAGATTATTTGAGGCTATCAGCGCAAAAGTGGTGTAACCCACAATTTCTGTCGAGTACGGTTTTTGTTGCATATGTAACAAAGAATCAAATCTACCGCGCACCCACGAAACGAGTGAGTGTCCTGTGAAATCCGGATTATGAGAGTGAGCGCTCGGGAGAACACTGTTCTATGCGTTCGAGGTTAAGATGAATAAGAGAGCATGTATTACTTTACAATTTACAATCATAATCATTAACTGTTCAATATTGAATAAATCATTTACATAGACCTGGGGGTACCATTTCACCTCACCCGACACAACAGTTTTGGTGTAAAATACATTCGTTATATTAATATATTTCAATACAATAGTGGCGTAAGCTATCTTTTAAGATTTGTTAACAGATGACACTGAAAACATTTTTTTTTATTGGTACTCTATTTTGCCTATTTCAAACACGCTCTGGCGTGCGTAAATCGGGCTTTTTAGCACGCGCGTGTTTTAAAGTTGCCATGGAACCCCATCAACAACGACGAAATCAACCAATGACAGAGCGTTTTTGGCCGTAGCGGGGCGACCCGATTGGTAACACGACGGGCGACGGGCCGGCACGAAGCGTCCCGAGTGTCGTTGAAATTAATTACATTGGGTATTTGGGTAATTTTACACTATTTATGATTTCAAAGGTAGGTATCAATAAAAAAAATCGCGTAAAGTATTCGTGGATAACTGCTCTTTCAAACACTTGCTCTATTTCGAGCACTCCGGCTACGCCGTCGTACTCGAACACTTGCGCGTGTTTGAAAGAGCTCAATATCCACTCATTATATCGGGTGTTTTTTTTTAAATTTCACCTCATAGTAGGCCGTGGATAGTGTTTGTGAATGCGCCTTACTAAAAAATGTCAAAATTGACATAACCTCACTTTTTAATAAAAATTGAAACTGCTCCAATCAGTTAATAGTGTCTTGAAAAACACAGCTCAGTTATCTACGCCTAATTAATAGAGCCAAGCCAGTCGCCAAGCTGTCTTTTTCAAGACACTAGTAACTGATTGGAGCAGTGTCAATTTTTATTAAAAAAGTGAGGTTATGTCAATTTTGACATTTTTTAGTAAGGCGCATTCACAAACACTATCCACGGCCTACTATGAGGTGAAATTTAAAAAAACACCCTATACTTTAATATACTATTTTGCACGGGGCATATTAAAGCAAAACCGTAGAGCAATATAGTGGTGTAAGCTGGATACTTACACCTCTTTTGCATTATGGCAACACTATGTTTGTCTGTGGCTTACTTCAAAATGTTCCACTTATTGATCAAAGGGGTCAACAAAGATCTGGAAACAAAACACCAGACAATTAAAGTCACTAGATATACAAAGTACCGCAATCCATTGACCCCACGTGTAAGAGAGAGATAGAATCATTCCGAACCAAAATGGCGGCTATTTTTAGGGATTTTAGTAGGAATTTTATTTTCTACACTAAACAGTTGTCGAATTTGTGACAATTATTGACAAATGACATCATAACATCATTTTTCCAGGAGGTAACGCGTGGTGTGTGGTAACGCGATAATTTCTAATAAAGGCGAGATTTTTTATTTTTCGATTGGGATTTGCTTATAAAAATGGTGTGGTGTTGTTGTGAAATCTTTGTGATATTTTAAATACAGTACATAAACAATTTCCAGCTCCTAAACATATTTTAAATTGCCACAATATTTGTAACAAAGTAGTTAAGATACTTATAAGGAGCCGTTTATATTTTTTATTAAAAAACATTGGTACAAATAATACGAATACGGATGTTCAAAGTAGCCGTAGTATTATCATGCGTGCATTATTGAATAATATATATTTGTAACGCATACACTTGGTTTTATTTGACAGTGTTTAGGGTATAACTTTGCAAATTCTTTTGAATATAGGCAAGTAAGAAAATGATAGTGTAACGTTTATTTTATAATTTATTTACATTAATTGAACACTAATTTATTTAACACACTTAACTACTTGTTCACTAGACTAGACACTACATAATTTATTTGTACTGCTCCGCATTCGGATCGTATGTCGCGTTCACTTCTGCTTCTCTACTTCTAACTAACTCCCTCGATCACAAACCCCCTTATATATACATCCCCAACCCTGATCGAGAACATTCTAGTACATTCTAGAAACCTACGCAGCAAATGTTCATGCACCTGTCCTACGCGTCGTAGTTATTCTTTTGAAGGAGTAAACATGTGTCGCTTTGTTTACTTCTCGCATTACACTGCCCCCGCCTTAGAGACGTTTCGTCTCGGAACGTATCCCTGGTAGGCCCATGCAGGAACCTGCAGTTAGCCCCCCGCTTACAGCGAGACGTGGCGTCAAAATAACAGGGGACCGTCTTCCCGAGTCGACATGGTGCAGGCCCAAAACAGCAGACTAAAACTTCCACTCCGGTATTCTTCAACACTACTTCCAGCATGTTCCGGACAACCCTCCAGTCCAGCTGATCTCGTCCAGCACCTAACTTGGGGACAGCTAGCTTCCTGATGTCGAGCTCCAGCAGTCGGTCTCGTAGCCTATGCAAGGTTCGCCATACATCGTGATAACATGGTTTAAGGGACCCGATCTCCTTCGTAACCAGATAAAAGATGTGTCTTACGTTGTCACGTAGTTCCAGAACCTTGCCAATTTCCGGGAGTTGCTCTCTGAGTTGTTCCGAGCGCCCGTACTTCTTCTTGAAAACCGTGGCGATACCTCGTGACATTACCAGGTCGGCGGACACACAATGGGCCAACGAGTATTCTTCAGGTACGCTGAACAAATCCTGTTGTTTTTCACAGGTTACCCCATACCGTGCTTTTCCGGTACCCCCGTAGGCGCTCATAAATTCTTCGAAGGAAAGTTCGTTCTCCTGCGCCAATGTGTTTCTTACTCGGGGAACCTCCGCCTCATCGTGCGACCCCTCATAGGGTGCCAACCGATTAAAGTGCACCACTCTCGGCTTGCCGTTTGGTAGTTTGCTTACCCGGTAGACCACGTCATTGATTCGTTTCTTCACAACATAGGGACCTTCCCAATTGGTCTGTAACTTAGGGGACAAACCACGTTTCTTCTGTGGGTTGTACAGCCAAACTCGGTCTCCCATTTGGTAGCCACCCTCTTTAGCGTTGATGTCGTAACGCTCTTTGATGCGATCACTGGCGATATTTAGTTGGTACCGGACTTGATCGTGAATTTCGTTCATCCTTTGCCGCATCCGGGAAACGTAATCTTCCCCCGAAACGTCCTCGTCCGGTCTAGCGCCAAAGATTAGATCACAGGGTAGTTTAAGTTCTCGCCCGAACAGGACTTTGGCTGGAGTTTGTCCTGTCGACTCATGAACGGCCGAGCGGTAGGCCATCAGGAAGAACGGCACGTGTTCGTCCCAGTCTCTTTGATGTGACGAGACCATTTTCGCTAGATAGCGGTTGAGGGTGCGATTCATTCATTCTACCATGCCGTCAGACTGAGGGTGAAGGGCCGTGGTTCTTGTTTTTCGTACCCCAAACTTCTCACAGATCCTCCGGAATAGGCCACTCTCAAAGTTTCTTCCTTGATCCGAGTGTAATTCCATGGGTACTCCAAACCGGCAGATCGTCTCCTTCACTAGCACATCGGCCACTGTCTCTGCCTCCTGATTAGGGAGAGCGTACGCTTCTACCCACTTCGTAAAGTAGTCCATCACGACCAAGATGTATTTATTCCCCTTTTCGGTCTCAGGGAAGGGTCCTGCTATATCAATAGCGATCCTTTCGAAGGGGCTTCCGACGTTATATTGTTTCATGGGAGCTTTCGGTCGTCTTTGTGGCCCATTACTTGCAAAGCATGTAGTACATTTCTTGCACCAGTTCTTCACGTCGTCTGAACAATTGATCCAGTAGAAGCGCTCCCGTACCTTCTGCAGCGTTTTCTTGATCCCTAAATGTCCACCAGACGATCCGTCGTGAAGGTGCCGCAAGACCTCCGGGATTTTACTGGAGGGAATTACCAACTGCCGTCTTTCCTCCGTCCCGTCTTGGCTCTCCAGTACGCGTTTTAGTAGCCCATCCTCAACCACTAGCGAGTCCCACTGTGCCCAATAGCTCTTAAGTTTTGGCGAGCCAGGTGATACCTTTTGCCACTCAGGACGCTCTCCTCCCTCTTTCCAAACCAGGATTTCTTTGAGAACCGGGTCTTTTCCTTGCTCTTGTCGTAACGAGGATGGTGTCCATTCCTCGGCGACCACGGTCGTTCGATAGACTTTCTCGGACTTTTCCTCTGCTTTATGACAATGAGGACACTCATCAGGGCATGGTCTTCTCGAGAGTGCGTCTGCGTTTCCATGACTCTGTCCTGGCCGATGTTCTATGACAAAGTCATACTCCTGGAGCCTCTCGATCCAGCGAGCGATCTGTCCTTCGGGATTCTTAAACTGGAGGAGCCATTTAAGAGCAGCATGATCGGTCCGGACCAAAAACCTCCTTCCACACAAATATTTATGGAAGTGCTCGATGGACTTGACGATGGCCAATAATTCACGCCGGGTGACGCAGTAATTCCTTTCTGGTTTGGAGAGTACCTTGCTGAAGTATCCAAGGACACGTTCTTGTCCCTCCTGGCGCTGCGACAGAACACTTCCAATTCCCACATTGCTCGCGTCGGTGTCCAGGATGAACTGTCCTTCTGGCAGAGGAAAACTCAGCACTGGGGCACTGGTCAACTTCCTCTTCAGCTCGTCGAAGGCAGACTGGCATTCCTCATCCCAACAGAAGTTTCGTCCTTCTTCCGTGAGCCTTGTCAACGGCTTAGCGACGTCGGAGAACATCCGGACATATCGTCGGTAGTACGTGCAGAGGCCCAGAAAACTCCTCAACTGGTGTTTATCTACCGGTATTGGCCACTCCTTCACCGTACTTGTCTTATCCGGATCAACGGCGACGCCCTCTCTGCTCACTACGTGCCCTAAGTATGAGACCTTCCTTCTGAAGAGCTGACATTTCTTAGGGTTCAGTTTCAGCCCCGCACCTCGCAGTCTCTGGAAGACGTCCTCTAAGTTTTTCAGATGTCCCTCGAAGGTCTTGCCCATCACGATGACATCGTCCAAATAGACTAGGCACGTTTTCCACGTCAGACCCATTAGCACGCTCTCCATCAGCCTCTCAAACGTCGCTGGGGCATTACAAAGTCCGAATGGCATGACTGTAAAATGCCACAGGCCGTTACCGAAGGTAAATGCCGTCTTTTCCTTATCGGCAGGGTTCATTTCGACTTGCCAATAGCCGCTTTTTAAATCCAAGGTCGAAAATATCGTGGATCCAGCAAGGGTATCGAGTGTGTCGTCGATACGTGGTAGCGGGTAGCTGTCCTTTTTGGTGACACTGTTCACCTGCCGGTAGTCTACACAGAATCGAGTAGTCCCATCCTTTTTCTTCACCAGTACTACCGGCGAGGCCCATGGACTGCTTGACGGCTCGATGACCCCGTCCCGCTCTAGGTCCTTGATGATTTTCTCGGCTTCCTCTCGTTTGGCCAAGGGTAGTCGTCTTGCTGTTTGTCGAATCGGTCGTGTCTCGCCCGTGTCAATTTTATGTGTCACGACCTTGGTCTTTCCCAGCTTTCCATTCTCGGTGGTAAATATGTCCTGGTACTTATTTATTAATTCATTGGCCTTTTGTTTCTGTGTGGGCGAGAGAAACGCACTGGTCTGGGAAAGAATTTGTTTCAAGTCCTGCGGAGTGTGTCTGGACCTTTCTTCCTCACTAACGCCCCTTACGATGGCCGAAGCGGCTATACATGTGCCCAGCTTCGTACCCTTCTTGATGGTGACCGGGTACTGATTGATGTTGAGTAGTCGCACAGGCACTTCACTTGAGAGAGTAACGAGCGCCTTTCCTACCAGTACCCCCCGAGCCAGTCGATTGTCATCGTTTTCTGGTTCGATCACGGCTGGGATTCCCTCTTCCACAACACCCCTCAGACAGGTAGAGGTGATTGTTTCGCTTCGTTCCGGGAGAATCACATCTTCTGCCATTATTACGTCTAACACAAAGTTGTCACGATTGTGTAGCAGTAATTCTTCTTGACCGATCCTCAACACTCGGTGTCCGAAATCCAACTGGAATCCATGATTCCTCATGACGTCCATCCCCAGTATGACGTCTTCTTCAATTTCGGCTATGAGAACAGGATGGTCAAACTTTACTCGTCCCAACGTCATGCTAACCGTCGCTTCACCGTGTATTACTGCCTTCTCCCCAGTGGCAGTTCTTAATTGCCACCTACTTGGCCTAATCTTCCTACGGTCCCTCACAACTTCCGAGCGTACGATCGTCTTCGTAGCTCCCGTGTCCACAAGCATGGCGTGGGATCTCCCGTCGATAGTGCCATCGACGTACGCGCTCCCCAATTGGTGGGAAAACGAGGCTATACTGGCCCGGGGGTTTCCACTGCTACGGGTCGACGTTCCCCCTTTCTTATCGACCCGCATTAGTTTTCCTGGGCCTTCGCCGGCGCCGCTGTTCTGGGCCGCTTGCAAGAACTCTTCACATGGCCCACTTCGCCACAGTTCCAACAGCGAACTACCTTCTTCTTCGCTGACAGCACCTCCATGATCTGCTGTAGGACCCTTTCCACGAGCTTTTCAGTGTCTACTTCCTCTGTAACAGCTCGAACACGGCCGTGACCGCGGGAGGCTTCCATGGCTGCATCATGCTCCAGTGCGATGGCGAGCGCGTCCATTAATGTTTTCGGTCGAGCTAGTCTCAGGGCCCTCTGCAGTTCCTGGTCCCGCAGCCCGCTCACGAACGTCTGCACTGCGAGGCACTCCATCATCTGTTCCGGTGCCGTGGGATACGCCAACCTCACTAGTCTGGCTACGTCCGCTTCGAACTCCTGCAGGGTCTCGTTCGATTTCTGACGGCGATTGGACATCTGGGATTGATGGACTTGCTCCAGATGTGTTTGGCCGAACCGCATATCCAGTCGCCTTAGCAGCTCCTTGTAATTCCCGGCTTCCTCGGTGGATAGCGTCTGAAGAACTTCCAACGCCTCTCCACGCAAGGCTACCGTTAGGGAAACAGCTTTTTCGTGAGGGGACCAAGCATTAGCCTCCGCTGCTGCCTCAAACTGCTTCTTGTAGCTGGCCCACGGAATTTTTCCATCGAACGTTGGGGGCGTCACTCGATTGGTGGATATCGAGTTCTGTTGAACGACCGCCTTTATTTCTTCCTTCGTCTCGCCGCTACTGACTCGCTCTAGTCGTTCTTCCAACTGCTTGATCTTCTGTTCCATCTCCTTACGCTGAGCCTCAATCTGGTCGGTTATCTCTTCCCTCTGGGCGGCGATTTCTTCCCTCTGGGCAGCGATTTGAGCAGTGATGTCTTCCCTCTGGGCAGCGATTTGAGCAGTGATGTCTTCCCTCTGGGCGGCGATTTGAGCAGTGATGTCTTCCCTCTGGGCGGCGCTTTCTTCCCTCTGGGCAGCGATTTCTTCCCTCTGGGCGGCGATTTGAGCAGTGATGTCTTCCCTCTGGTCGGCGATTTCTTCCCTCTGGGCGGCGATTTCTTCCCTCTGGGCGGCGATTTGAGCAGTGATGTCTTCCCTCTGGGCGGCGATTTGAGCAGTGATGTCTTCCCTCTGGGCGGCGCTTTCTTCCCTCTGGGCGGCGATTTGCTTCGTGATGTCATCCTTCTGGGCGGCGAACTGCTTCGTTATGTCGTCGTCTTCGAACTCGAAAACTTCCGGGTCCTGGCCATTTTCTTTCAAAAATGCGGAGAGTCGGTCCTGGAGTTCGGTCTTCTTCCCTCCTGTTTCCAATTCTCGTTCCTCGAGTTCTTTTTTTAACTCGGCCACTTTTAATTCGCGTAACTTCTTCATGATCCCACTTCTGACACCAATGTAACGTTTATTTTATAATTTATTTACATTAATTGAACACTAATTTATTTAACACACTTAACTACTTGTTCACTAGACTAGACACTACATAATTTATTTGTACTGCTCCGCATTCGGATCGTATGTCGCGTTCACTTCTGCTTCTCTACTTCTAACTAACTCCCTCGATCACAAACCCCCTTATATATACATCCCCAACCCTGATCGAGAACATTCTAGTACATTCTAGAAGCCTACGCAGCAAATGTTCATGCACCTGTCCTACGCGTCGTAGTTATTCTTTTGAAGGAGTAAACATGTGTCGCTTTGTTTACTTCTCGCATTACAATAGGTTTGTTCCAGTAAACAGAAAAATATGTTATGAACATGTTTCTATTATACTCACTCACATTTAAAAGAAATAGTGTTAATTCTTTACTGTTTTTGATTCTGTCTACCTAAGCATATTACCTACTCTATTTCAATTTTAGTTACTTTTATCACTTGTTTTTGTTCTTTAAATTGAAAAAATGGGTAGATGAAGGAGATTGCAACAAATTTTCATATATTTAGCTTTCAAGTTTTCATTGTAAGTACTGGTAATAATAGAATAATATTACATGTCATTTAGTAATGATAATATTCATTGAGTGCTGTGGCACTTTCATAAAATAGGCCAACATAACCTTCATTTATAACAATTTAATTTTTGTAAGAAATATCACCTACGTAACTTTTCCATTCATTCACTTCACCCCTTCAAGAATTATTCAAGTTCGCATACTTGAATAACGCGCTATTTCCCCCACCACAAACCGAACCAATATGGCGGACGATTGCGTTACTTTGTATATCTACTGACTTTACAGACAATAAGATCACAGAAGTGAAAGAATTCATTGGCCGGTTTCCAGTCTATGAGTCTCATTATACCAGACATAAAAGTGAGAATATGAGATTTCTTTCTCCAGATCTGAGACTTGAACGAATGTATTCTCTTTATAAAGATAATACACATGAACTTGTCTCATCTTTCATTTTCAGTAAAATTTTTAATGAATGTGTCAATCTACGTTTTCTCGCACCCATCAGTGACTCTTGCAAAATCATGTGATCTCTTCAATAACAAAATTAAATGTGCTGAGAATGAACAGCTGAAACAAGATTTGCAACGTGAACAAGAATTACACCAGAGGAAAGCAGACAGTGCCAGACAGGATTAAAGATTAAAGGATTAAAAGATGACACGGCTTTGGCAAGATCATCGACTGACGTCACTGTAATCACCTTGGACTTAATGAAAACCCTACATAGCCCCGTGTTGAGTACTGGAATACTGTATTACAAAAGACAGCTGTGGACTTTTTACTTTGGGATTTAAAACATGGGGACAGATGATGCCTTCATGTTTGTTTGGGACGAGTCGGAAGCTTTACGAGGACCCCAAGAAGCAATAATCTTGCTTGATTATTTTTTTAAAAATTTTGTGACTACTAAAAAAGTAATCCTGTAGTCCGACCAATGTGGAGGGGGGGGGGGACAAAACAGAAACATTAAGTTGTCGTTGATCTTTCAGTATGTGGTATCTGATCCGGACTTTACTAATGAACAAATAGATCATAAATTTTCGGTCAGTGGACATTCATATCTACCCTGTGACCAAGATTTATAATAGAAAAAAATAAAAAAATTCTTTAAAGAAATATATGTTCCAGAGAACTGGCTGGAAGTAATTAAAACAGCCGGAAAAAACGACCATTCAAAGTCATACGACTGACTGCAAGTGACTTTTTCTCTTCCAAATCTATAGAAAAAAATATAACCAATAGACAAATTTCAGTTAGCAACACTAAGGTGGAATGGTTAAAAATTCAGCGGTTAAAATTCCATAAACTTCATCAATTTTCATTTTTTTAATTGTTACAGTTCATCCCACCAGTTCATCATACTGTAACGTTTTTACTATTTACTAAAACTAAACACTACGCGATTTGTACTAATTAATTTATTTGTTACACTACACTTATAAACTTAACTTAACCAAAGAATAGGGAAATAACAAGAAGGGAAACAGAGAGAGAGGTCCGATGTTCGCGCAGATCTGTCCGCGCAGCGTAACATTGGGGGAAAATGCACCAGTGGCGTAGGTGTGTAATACATATTTACCTCAATATAATTATGACAACCAGAGGCGTAGGTAGTGAATTTTGTATAAGCATTATGGGTGAAACAGAATGGACGCGCTCTAGACGCGCTCTACACGTCGTGAACTGTCTAATCAGATAGAGCAAGTGACGTTTTTATGAAACTGCACAGAATGAACGCGCTTGACGTGAACAATACGCCGAAAGTTGGTCAACTTTCTACTTTTACGCGCTCACCGCCAGAATTAGATGTTTTATGTTGTGTGAGATACAACCTTTCTTTTACATGACATAGCTAAAAAATGTCACTGTTACTGCATACTTTGAAAAATAGGAAGACATAAATGTATTTAAAAATAATTAAAAACATTCTTACGAAAGAGTTAGCGCTAGTCGACATTATACATCTATAGGTTTCCTTATAGACTGTTTTGCTAAATCAGCTTTCAAGTGATTTAACAACAGTTCATATAATTCAACATTCATCTTTGTGTGTTTAAAAAACTGCTCTGGTTCCAATTTTTTCAACTTTAAAAAAGTATCTGAAAAATATCATGTTGCGTCTCCATTTCTATTTACTGGTCTAACCCACCAACGTCTTTTTCGGTGGCCAAAAATATTGGCATTAATTACCATTAAATACATGATATTGAACACATATAAAATAGCATTAATAGTTCGAAATCGTCCATTTCGGAATTATTTCAAACACTAACTGACGTTAACGAACATACGCTGGCTGACACAGAACATATAGGTCAGGTTAGGTTCTGGCTGACGTACGTACACGACGCTCACGCTCATTGTGGGCGCGTTTTCTTTTTTCTCTACTTTTGACAGTTCACGACGTGTAGAGCGCGTCTAGAGCGCGTCCATTCTGTTTCACGCTTTAGAGTCTTCGCGGTTTTTATTCTAATTTTCATAATGGAATTAAAAAAAAACATCGGGACATCACGGCACATACCTGTTTCGTGTGATGACGTTTGTTACACATATATTTAAACATGTTTGAATCAATACCCCTTCGACACTTATTACGGACCTGTGCGCCGACCCTTGCTGTCAACGCAATAGTTGACAGTCCGGTTCTGATTTTCCCCCAATATAAGTCTTCAAGGTCACTGAAAACAGTTTACTCAAAACAATAGAGAGGGTCGGGACTTTCCCTTCTTGTTATTTCTCTATTCTTTGACTTAACAATTCCTTAACTTAATTTATATTCGCACACACAGATGTATATTTATTTAACGCGCGCGGTCTCTCGCCCGAATGTTTACACAACGATTCTTCAACTGTCTCGCCTTGGGTCTGGCATTCCTTACATACCAGGTAGAAGCCTTCTAGACGTTTGCCGGAATATTCCCGAAGTTTCGGGAGATGATTCTAGAATTCGTGGAACTTGTTATCGCATCGAACCTTCTCGGCTCTTCGACCGTCGGCTTCGACCCGTCCTTCCCGGGATCGCAATTCGGCGAACTTGTGTAGCTCCCGGCGTGTTTATCGCGGCGAGCCGTTTCGTTACAATACTTTCTACAATAGCCTAAATTCCTTCAACAGACTCCGGGATGAAGTGTATTATGATGAGACAGATGAAGAATTACTCTAACTCTGTACTATTTTCATTGTCTCCTAATTAAACTTTTGCTCATATGGTGTAACCTGTTTATAATTTTAAATACGATCAAAATATGATATATGCAGAAGTGGTGTAACACACATTTTTTTCTACATTATTAACTTAATTAACACAAAAGTACACAACTATTGTAGATTTCACATTCTTTTTATGAATTAAAAACAAAACAATTAAAATAATGTTCACAAAATAAATTAATTTAAAAAACAATTTAACAAAATTCTAATTCCTCATGACCTCCGAATGAAGTAGTCTGGGGTTACACCACTTTTGCGCTGGTAGCCTCATTTGTGAGTCCGTAACTCATGCAATCTATGGTGTATATTTGCGACATCTAGAACTTGAATTGGGTCAATCGTAAATCCGTAATATCTGATCTTGCTTGTACAGTTTTGAAGGTTATTAAAAGGAAGAGACTCTTCTTGAATTTAAAAAGCCGAGTTCTGTGTTGGGAGAGGAATAGTGTGATTACGGTAGCTTCAAGGTTTCCGGTAAATGAAGCTGGCTTTAAGTCTACAACTTTTAGCATCGTGTGAAGCCTTTTTGAAGATTTAAAACGGTTTAATATGTAAAGAAAATATTACGTAGAGAAAGTATTGCATGCATGGACATGTCTAGAACACACATTCTTGACGTCTTTTTTAGCGCTAAGAATAGTACTTTCCTTGATATAGTTTGCCCATCACGATCTATACATGTGTAGGTAGCGTTCGTGTGATAGTCCGAAAATCTTTAAAAAATGACTGACTACCTTTTTACTTTTGACGTAAAACCTGTGTTAAACATTTTGTTAGACAATATAGTGTGACAAAATCGAGATATTTTACGAAAAAGGGCAACAGCTTAGGAACAAAGGCCGAACAATTTTGTTATAGTTTTGTGGCCCTCCTGTAATTTTACATGAAAATAAGTTATTTGGAAAAATCTGATCTTTCCAGCGTGAAGGAAAATTGCTTGGAAGAAATGGCGTTTTTGATCAAATTAAAAAAAAATGAAAATGTTGCCCTTGGAAGAGTATCGAGAGTGCATACAAAATATTTTATATATTAAAGAATATATAAAATTTCGCTGAATCTTAAAATACTGTAACGTTTATTTTATAATTTATTTACATTAATTGAACACTAATTTATTTAACACACTAAACTACTTGTACACTAGACTAGACACTACATAATTTATTTGTACTGCTCCGCTTTCGGATCGTATGTCGCGTTCACGTCTGCTTCTCTACTTCTAACTAACTCCCTCGATCACAATCCCCCTTATATATACACCCCCAACCCTGATAAAGAACGTTCTAGAAGCTACGATTGTTCCTTCAACAACGCCTACGCAGGAAATCTTCAGAAGGTCACAAATTACTTTTCGTAAACAACATTCCGGGAAAATTCATGCAGCTGCCTTTTACGTCGTAGTAATTCTGAAGAAGTAACCACTTCACTCGGAGCGAGTAAATATGTGTCGCTTTGTTTACTTCTCGCATTACAATACATTTAAAATTAATTATTGTTTCGTGACTGCTAGGATTCCTATTGCTTTTTTATATTTTTATGCTCTTTTTAAGTTCATTTAAAACAATCACAATATAACCTGAAATCATTTTTTTGAAATTATAAAGAGGTGTGTAAAGAAATTCGCAATTCATTTTTATATACTTAATATTTACAATACAATACAATATTTACTTTTTTACTTATTAATTTACATTCTAGGCATTATTAAAATCCGATAGATTATGAGCACTACTATCAGAATTATCTATTTCCATATTTTCACTATAAATATCAAAGTATAAAAATGATACAATCAGTTAATAGTAACTAAAATAAGAAATGAATACATTTGAATGAAACTAATCTAAGTATCTTGTAAATACGGCATCTATTTTTGTTCGATATCTTGTTGTACCGATATTTCTATTATTAGACATATTTAAATTTAATTCTGTACTCCACATGTTCAACTGTCATATCTCATGTAACTTTTTTTTTCGTTCCTCTTTTTTTAATCTATATGTAATACATATCCTCTCTCTTTTCTGTAGGAAAAAATAGATAGGCGGAGAATGAACACCCTTCATGCTCTTTCCTTCTCTTTCTCTATATACATCGCCATCCTTTCTCTTTTTCTCTATCCCCCTCTCTCTGTCTCTCTTCCTTATAACACGCGTGTGGATATACGATGAGTCGCAGCGTAACAGATTTCATGCTGACGTCAAGTTGAAGATCTTATGAGTCCCCATCTCAAAGCGTTTATTTTTGTCAAACGCGTGTATAAAAGTTTTCACTTCAAAAAACGAAGCAGAACATCCAAATTGAAAATCTAATAATGTAAAGTAGCATTTAAGGTTCGTCGAGGTAATGCTACCAACGAACCCTAAAAACAAATTCCTACACGTAACGTCACGAAAAGTATTGGGCATCTAGCCTGGAGTAGTGATTACATTTTGCAACGTTACTCGCTATGATGTTAATTCGATTATTACCTACTGTTGCAGGTTCTTGAACATATCCAGGAACTGCGGGAAGGCGTCCATGTATGACACGTGCGGCTGCGATTACGTCTGGATATACGAACCTCCCGCCGAGGACGCTTCCGGGGAACAATTCTGCGGAAATTTCGTCAAAAATAACATCTCCGAGTTGTCCTACGTCAGCCAGACGAGGACTGTGGCCATTTCCTTCATCTACAACAACGAGTACGGACACGCGTTCACTCTGGACTATTTCTCCAAAAGTAATGTAATCCATAGATATTACAATCAATAGTAATATGGTAAAGTTCACGCTTAGAGGAAGTCTTAAGTGGGTGTTCAATATGATGTATGGTCTACGAAACAATAGTTGACAATTGAAAGGGAAATGTACCTATCCACCCAATTTCAATCTTTGGTAGGTTTAGGTTAACTGGTACTATCAGAGGTTTCTTGAGGTTTCCAAATTTAAGTGTAGGTCATTCGGTTTTGCTTAAGGGAATCTCGTCCACATTTCATCGCAAGCAAATACACTCTTAACCGATTATAACCAACGAAGAAAATAGTTTCTTCTGTTGGTTTCTCCAAAATCGAAAATTTCGTTTGGTTTAATTTTTCTAAAGAATTTCGATTTCCAGGGAACAGGATAAACATAAGCGGCCATCCGAGGCCGAGAAACATGAACAACGCGAGTCAGTACATTTCGTCGCCTTTCTTCCCTTACTCTTACCCCATGGATTTGAGTGTCGAGTACGTTATCAACTGCGAATCCTCCGAACCTTGCAGGATAAGTTTGCTTTTCACCGATTTCCTCATAGACGAGTCGTCGATCATAGAGGTAAAGTTATTCAGACACTTTCAAGGGAATTTTGGACGTCGATTGGAACGTCAAACGAAACGTTTGTTTTCTAGTGTTTCTCGAGGGAACAGAACCTGAGATCAGTGGCGTAGTGTGGGTTTTAGCCGCCTGGAGCGTAGCGCAAATTCGACGTCCCCTTATTTAGGTCCTTAAATCCGAAGGACACTAAAACTTCTCGAAAATTCTATAAATCCTTTTGGCAAGAATAGTTTTTTTAATGTGTATTGCACAGGGTATATTAAATAAGTCGTGTTTGTATGTTTTATAGTAAAATAAACACATTTGTTACTGAGCTCCTTAGACATATCCCATTTAATTATATATTGAGTGTTTCAATATTACACCGACAGCATTTAATAGTTTCTTTTTTGAATAAGTTGCTATAGACGTAGGTTCGCAATAGTTTTATTTCCAAAATCCAGGGTGGTAAATATGTAGGTTTTTTATCATTTGTGGCTTATTCTAAAGATTGCTCTTTATATTGGGTATACGTATTACATATCGAAGTTTTAAGAAATGACCTAATCAAAAATTATTTGCAGGGTGGCAGTTTTTTTTGCAAAGGTCATATTGAAATTCTGACCCCGACTTAGCAAATATCTTGACACGCTAAAACTTAAAAAAAAACTAGGACAAATTAGAACCTATCGTAATTATAATTGTAATTGTTTTAGTAATTGATGATTAAAAAAATTGTGCTTTCAGGTTCTAATGGACCTAAGAGCCCAACATTACTGAGATGTTACCTAATCTAATGGATATTTGCAAAAGTCATTGTAAATTTGGCCAACAATGCAAGATATCCCAATCTGAAATCAGAAATACGGTGGATTTTCCTTTGCAGGAGTTAATCAAATTGTTTACATTCGAATAAAACAGTATCCGTTTTTAACGCAAATCTTCTACATTTTAATCGTAAAGTATCCTTTTTTTCCATACATAAGTATATAAAGGAAGCTTCGAAAAATCCAGATATGACCTACATATGATATGTCTGTAAATTAATCTTTGTAAGTTATCTGAATGCCGAAGAATTTTATAAAAATATAGTCTCTGGGTTAAACGATTATAATAATAGTTCGGTCGCCAAGCCATGTAACCTGGAAGTTGGATACAACAAATATTTTATGATTGAATCTAGTACTATTTGATATACCGAATCATAATATGTGGGGTGCCAGAGCGGTACCCCTGGGCAATTCCGGGGAATTCGAAAAGATCGCCCAAAATTATGGATTTTTTTGGTTATTTGTCAATAACTACTAAACGGTTTGTTCTACATTTAACATTATCTAGTGCATTTTTGTAGAGAACAAAATTTCCAAAAAAATGACACTTTGAACTGCTCTCTTGGATTAACCGTTTCTGAGATACACGCGTTCAATTTTTTTTTTTGAAATTTGTGAAAAACTGAAAAGTTCAATTTTTCATCACCATTTGCTAATAATTCGGACCAATTCAGAAGTTATGGATGCCCACGCAAACGCTCTATCCGCCATTTTGGTTTTGAGTATTCGCGCAAACTTTTGATTTTGATTATTTTATAGCAGTTGTGACACCTTATTTTAAAGGACTCGTCAAGACAAACAGAACACCACTGTGCACTATGCACATGCATATATAAAATCGTAGTGGCCAGCCCATATTCAGCAAGTGCTGAATATGGGACAAGACATGCAAAGACAATTACATTATCAAGGCATTGCGATTCATCACAAAATATGTTTTGTAATGGGTAAAATAAGTAACAAATAGAGAGTTTGTAGTTTTCGCTAACTTTAATTAAAAATTACAGAATATTTTACAAGGATACAGACTACAGACAGAAAGTATATTAGATTACAGGATGTTCAGAATCAGAAGTGGACGTTTCACTGTCACTGTCATCAAATTGAGCTTTATGAGTCTTCAAATTGCCACACAATTGACCACCTTCACACGCGCAAAATTCTTTACAAGACAGACCTGCATATGTATAGTTCTGCAAACGCTGTTGGAATTTTATGGCTGCACTGAAACTTGACCACAACACTTTTTAACAACTTGTTTACACATCGATGCGCACTGAAGTGATTTAGCATACCTGGACGGTTCGTGGCGTATTAATGGGCCGTATTTAAGAGAATTTCAAAGAAAGGAAGGTATGACAATCAAATAAAAGGATGAAGCGCACCATTCCACATAACTGCAGTATTTACCAAACAGTACCCTCTCCCACCAGAGCGATCAAAAGGCCGATATGTGCTATGTGTATATTGTATATTGGGAGACCTAAAATATAAAAAAATTAAACGTTAAATATAGTATTCGTTTTTTCAATGCAACCCTAAATTGCAATTGCAAAACGAAAATGTGTCGAATTCTTTCTACGAACCCAATATTTCCTTAAGATAGTTTCATTGATTCATCAATTTTCTTTCTACGAAAATAATTTCAAGTCCGGTCCACTATAGTCGCATGTCGACATCCAAGAAATAATCCTCAGGCGGCAATATTATGTAAATGATTTGTTAATAAGGGTTGGAGTTAAGTTTTAATGTAGCCATAAAATTCCAAAAAGCGTTTGCTGAACTATACAACTGCACCTTGCTGTTGAATATGGCTTCTCACTTGAACAACTACATCTTAAACTTTTCAGCAATTCTGGTGGTGCCATGGTAGAGACATTAATCTACAGCTCCGGATACGCTTACTACGCTCTTACATCTTCCCAGTTCTACTCTATGGCTCCGAGAGCTGGACATTCTGCCAATCAATGGAGAATCGCATTGACGCCTTTGAGATGTATTTGTATCGCCGTATACTGCGTATATCCTGGATGGACAGGATAACCAACGAGGAAGTGCTAAGGAGAATAGGTAAAGGAAAAGAACTGCTGACAATCATTAAAGAAAGGAAGCTACAATACATCGGGCACGTAATGAGGGGGGAGCGGTACGAGTTCCTTCGACTCCTCATCGAAGGGAAGATAGTAGGCAAACGATCTGTGGGCAGACGGCAGAACTCATGGCTTAAGGATCTGCGGCGATGGTTCGGACGGACATCTATAGAGATCTTTAGAGGTGCGGTTTCACGCACCATTATAGCCAGTTGGATCGCCAACCTTCGTAGGGAGACGGCGTCCTAAGAAGAAGAACAAGAAGGTGGTGCCAACCCTTTGTTACTTGGAAGTATAATGGGAACCAAACAGTGTGTTGCTTCATTCTTTACCCAACCATAATCAGTTGGATTAAAAGGTGGAGGGAACGAAGATGCTGCTGCGTTCCAAATGCAAGCTTGTAAATGGCATCGTTTTATATGGAGTTCAAATGCCTTTGTTGTCGGAGGGAGGTTCTTAATTTTGGGAGGGATATTCTTAGATAACCATACTTTGTATCGAACATCTGACATGTTGTGAACTTCCTTCTTGTAGCCGTAACAATGTGCAATGAAGCTTGTGCACTCTGCAATACATTGTTGCATTGATGATTCTACACAACCTAAATGCTTAACTTCAATACCCGTCTCAGAATTTGTACAGCTTTAGACTTTCCAATTTCAAAAAATTGTGAAGTGGTATCACAGCCAGTGACACAATGTACGGCTAATAATGAGTTTGCTTGGGTTCCAAGGTTATGCACTGTTGCTGTAATATCTGAGAGCTTGACCTTGTCAACAGACTCCATCCACATAGCGCATTTAAGATGTAGCTTTCTATAAAGTGTACAAGCATAACAAAAACGTCGGTTTCATCAGATAAAATTTTGATATTGTTCGTTGCAGACCTTGACAGACAAATAGCCTGCTGTACTATTATAACGTCCGCTTCGTCATGGTGAGTTTCCAAATCTGGCCGTGGAATTGCAACGCCAGGAGTTTGTAATTCAGTTAGGATTGTATCAGCAGCAGTAATGACCAACTTGTGTGTAAGAAACTTACCATGTTGTAATAGTTGCATCGAAATCATGGTTGTTAGTTGTATTTTATTGCATGACTGGGTCAATATACTGTTGTAACTAGGGAGAGGTGTGTCTGCTCTTAGTTGCATGGAAGTACTGCTAAGTCCTTTTTTTGATCGTGTTGCACCCTTTGGACTGTACTCGAAGTACCTATCAAATACAAGAAAAGTGTCCTGTTCTGCAACATACTTCATGATGACGGCAATTACATTGTCAATGAAAGTTTGGATTGTACCAACCTTTGGCCAATGAACATGCCACAAAAGAGCACTAGCATCTATAATCAATGAATTTACAAATTTCCCCCTTGACGAGACCTGGACTCTTAATTGGCTCATTAATTGTGATTTCTGGGAGGAGGGATTCATGTCCCCAAACTCATCAAATAGTGCTGATGGGACTGGTGACAATTCATAACCAAGCAAAGTTCGCGCGAATACTCAAAACCAAAATGGCGGATAGAGCATTCGCGTGGGCGTCCATTACTTCTGAATTGGTCCGAGAGTTTTGTTGATCCGAGAAACAAGTATAAACCACGTTATTAACAGAATGGTGATTTCAGAAACGGTTAATCGAAGAGAGCAGTTCAAAGTGTCAAATTTTTTGGAAATTTTGTTCTCTACAAAAATGCACTAGACAGTCTTAAATGTAGAATTTACCGTTTAGTAGTTTTTGGTAAATAACCAAAAAAATCCATATTTTTGGTCTATTTTTTCTAATTTCCCGGAATTGCACAGGGGTGCTGCTCTGGCACCTCCCATATTATGATTCAGTATATCAAATAGTACTAGAATCAATCATAAAATAGTTGTTGTACCCAACTTCCAGGTCCAAGCCGATTTTCTCATTTGGCGACCGGACTATAATATCTCTTAAAACAAACATGCTAAAATTTTACACTCGTATTGAGGGCGATAGATTTTCCTTTTTCAAGACTTTTCAAAGCCCTACAACACGTCTTGTAACAATTATCAAGCAATGAAGGAAACGTCATTTTTATTTTATAGGTATTGAAGATATCCCTATTTTTCATAAAGACCTTTCTTTGCCTAGGTTAATAGCCTTTGCGCCATAATAGAAAAACCATCTTTTCGTACCTAAAGCTCAAAATAAATAAACAATGACATGTGAGCTAGTTATTACTTTCATGCCTATAGCATTTCTATAGATTAGTTCTACCCATAGAGTTCATAATATTTTTCATCTTATATTATTATTTCATAACATTATCAATATCATCGTGTCCTAATTTGCAAGTGTTATTTGACGATATCCCCCGGTTCCGTCTCAGATCAAATAATAAAAGGTCTGTTCGGTGTACATTTTAAACGGTCCAAATTGTAGGCGTGACAAAAATAAGAAGATAAATTGTTAAATATTTTAGTTAATATTACGAGATATTATTAATCTTTATTGTGAAATTCGGCGTCTCCTGCTACGCTACGCCAATGCCTGGGATATTCTACAGGTTAGAGGAGTTAGTTTAAGGCAATCTATGAAGTCCACAGAGTAATCTGAAAATTAGGTATAGTTCAAGAAATCTGCAGTTCAAGAACACATTTCTCATTCAAGACAATATTCTGTTTCTGTGAGCTCACGACATCTACGGCTTAATTTTAATTTGTAAATTATAAGTGTAATTTGTATATTTCCAGTTTTTCGACTGGAATGGCCAAAGGATGTACGTGGTATCCGGGAACATATTCCGCCCACCAATGGTGATGAGCAATGGACCTTCGCTCGTGATAAGATTCTACGCCAATGGAGCTTCCAATCTTGGATTCAAGGCGACTTACTCGTTCATTTTAGGGAATCTGGATGAATTCTCCTTTAAACCCAATATGGGTAAAGTAGTATGTTATACTTATGGTAAAGTGTGGCAACTAATGTTGGGGCCAGACCTCAGGTCTTCCTAATATAACAATATCCCTAAGAATAGTGTAGCCTAGGCTATTTCCCCCGTTCAACTCAGGATCTCTTTTGGTCAAATGGTCCTGGTACTTTAAATGATCACTCTATAGGATTTGATTTGTCGTTCGTTGCTCGAATGGAAGCAATTCGTTTCAATTTCAAGTATGGAGTACAATTCTCTTTATCTTTGCAGCTTGTGGAGGGCACGTCAACAACCTCGGCGGCGGCATTACCATGATGAATATGGTCGACGAAGGTACGAAACTGTTCGACTGCGTGTGGATCATCAAACCTCCGCAGAACTTTCTGCATAGGAAGACGCATCTATACGTGAAAATCGCCACATTCCAGCATTTCGGTAATTCCACTTTAGGCGTATATACGAAGTCAAATCCAGAACTCTTCAAACCGAAAATATTTTACACTTACCTAAACCTTAATCTAAACGAAATCAAAATGTTACGTCATATTTATTGAGCAGTCCAGTTTAATCCTTCTCAATTCAAATTCCCAATTGGTTTGCTTAAGCCGGCACTACTGACCTGACAATAAGACAAGGCGTGACGTCCACTCAACCGAGCGTAGAAGTCCTCAGGTACCCAACAGCCCATTACATCACCTCCAAACAGGAAGAACACGTAGTGCCGATTTCCCAAGGGTTTTACATAAGACTGAAGGGTATCTTCAAGCCTGAATCCAGACTGGAGGTCGTTTACGCTGCTTTCAATTACAAAGGTATAGTATACGTAAAGTCCCTCCAGAAAATTAACAGCTTTCTAATAAACTATTTGGTTCTAATTTCCTTATTTTCTCAGATTGTTTCGGTGGTTCGGACTTCCTATGCCACAATCTGAGGTGTATATCAGTCTTGTTGAATTGCGACGGGTTCGATCATTGTGGCGATAACAGCGACGAACCTGCAAACTGTTCGCAAGGTAAGAAATGCAAATTCAAAACTTCTATTCTTTGGTTTGAAAGTTGTTCACCTTCAAAACACATTTAGTAAAGTTAAGGTATCTTAAATGGTTTTTAAACAAGTTTTAAAACAATTTGTGTGATCCTCGGACTATGCAGGAACGTTCGAAATATATCTGGGAAAGTTGCAGGGCCTTTTAGTCTTAGCCGGTCCTTTTGTAGATTTCTAAAAACCTGAATAGGTAAGGGTTAAAAAGGGAATTGGTAAAATCCGAGCGTTCAGATAATCTCAGGCAGTTTGACCTTAAAAGAGTAAAGCGTCTTGGAGTCTTTAGCAATTGCAAAGCTACAAGAAACTTGACAAAATTTAGGAAACCCAATAAGTGTGGAAATAATTTAAGGTTTGCTTCTTTCTTGAATGAATTTGGTGCCAAAAAAAATGTATTTAAGAATATCCCAAAGTTATTTCCTTTTTACAATTTAGGTCATTTAATGGAAATTAGAGGAATTTGGAACTTTCTGAACTAACCTGAACTGTTTTATACTCCTGAAAATTCTGAAAAATAAAAACTGGAAAGTCCCATCGTTAATTGCTTAGTACTATTTGGTACCATTTAGTCCATTTAATAAAAATTTGAGCAATTGGTAACTTTTCTGATCCAACCTGAACTGCCTTATTCTTCTGAAAATTCAGAAAGAAAAGCTGGAAAGACTAGACATGTCTCAGGCAGCTTGATCTCAAAAGATTGGACATTTAGGACATTTAAAAGTCTTAAACAAACTTGGAAATGTAGGATTTTTGGAAATATTTGGAATATCTGAGGCAGCGAAGAAAGAAGGTTGTCCAGGTTCTCACAGTTGACCATATTAGACATATGCAGGAAACACAGACAAGACAAGAAAATGCTCGGAGAGTTTCAAAAAGATTTAAAACATTTAGATATATGAACGAAATCATGGAGTTTCCAGCCTTTTTCTAGCCATTTAAAGGAGATCCAAGAGGCTATTGACTTTTCTTAAAACCCAGAATATTTGTGGCTTGCTAAAACAAATTGTATATTTACGAAGGTTCCATTGTTATTTCCTTTTTATCGTGCTATATCGTTTTATTTATCGCTACCAACAGTACTGATTGGAGAACTTGCAATGTGTTTTAGATGAAAAAGATCACAGAATCTTTTCGAAGGTCCCGAACTTTCTCTTCCCGAAGATAGAACCCTACTCGGACATAACGGCTGCCACGTTCGTCTTCTTGACCTGCAGTTTCGGTAAACGAGCCACAACTATAAATTTTACGTCTTAACGACGCCCGTGACGTTCCATTTGAAATTTTTTCGGTGACTCTTCCAGGTTTAATAGGCATCATACTGGCGATGGCGTTGCTCTTGTATCGGGTGAACACCAGGGCCAGGCATCAAAGGCAGATACAGGATCATATCGAGACCATCCATGCCATATTAGGTAATATTAGGTTTGTTCCGGAAAGCAGGAGACACGTTGCGAACATGTTACTTTTAATCGGCCGGTAAAAAGGAATAACGTGTTTGCAACATGATTTTCTGCTCGCTGGAACAAACCTGTTTCACTTGTGATGTGTTCGAAGTGTTTATTTTGTTTCAATTTGTATTGTGTCCTAGAAGAAGGTGTAAGGAGCGTCGAAGAGGAGATCATCACGCCGGACGATCCTCCGGATTACGAACCGCCACCTGAGTACAACGAGGTGTTAAAAATGAAGTACTTTAAGGAGTTTGAGCAGATGAAAATCACGAAGAAGAGGTACGGATAGAAAAAAGATAAATGAGTTGAATGCCAGGCTAGAGTTCTTGAGAAATTAAAATAATAATTATGAAAAAAAATTGTCTCTATTTCCCCAAGGAACATTACATAGTAATGAAAGGTGTGGAATGTTACGGGCAAACCAGGCGTAGTTTCGATATGAAATTATTCTTGCACTTATAGTAAAACCACTGAGAAGAAAACAGCCACGAAACAAGAAAAGGTAGTAAATTTAGACAACACCTAATACACGTCATTTGCTATTGGTGGAAAAGTCATAAAACTTTTGGCGGGAATTGTTGATGTCCAGAGTCGGTTCAGTGAAATTAACAAGTTTAATTGTCTGATCTATGGTTGTCGGTTTACAAGCGTTCAGGAAAGTCGTCGACTGTGATAGTGGACTTTTAGTTGATGGTTTATTTTAACGTATCGCTATTGTTATTCAGGTTTTTGATATAAATTTATATAAACATATTTCTGTGTTCTATTGCAATTATGGAAAGACACCTTCCCTGCTCGCCTCCCAAAAAGAGACCTGGAACATACTTAAGCTGCGGGGAGATAACCATTATTTTAAATGTATACAGAAAAGAAAGAAATGAACATCATTAGTAAAATCTTAGTAAAAGATAAATTATAGTCAAGGCGATCATTCTTAATGCGACTCTGTACTTATTGCTAGCTGGTCTCGAGCTTTGAATTTCGACGTTTGTGTTTCATGGAAGTTTTCTTCTCGGTGGATTTAATTTAGTCAGCGCTTTACTTATCATAGTCCTAATACTAAAATTAAACCTTAAACTTAAAACCTATTACTAATTTCAGTTCACATTTTTAAATTACACATTATTATATTATAATAAATTCAGATTATAATGCTGGCAAAACATTCTCTTGTTCTTGTAATAAGCTGTAGTACCATAATTGAAATTCGTGTAGAACTTCGTCAAAATATTACATTTTAATTTTTTTAAGAAAACTGTAAGATATCAATCTTAACTAAACTAACCTACAATGTATTGAAATATCATTTAAATTCCAATATATTTACCAGAATAATAAATTTAGAACTCTCCTTGAGTCTAAAATTCCAGTTCTTATTCTTCACGCTTCTTTTATGGGTTTAGTTACTTGTTCTACTTCGTCGCCTATGGCCTTAGTTTGGTTTCAGATTGTTTCTTCCTATTCTGGTCTTTTTAGGCTACCTGCTTGTGTTCTACATATTCTTTCTTAAAAGTTCAACGTTTCATAACCTTCTGGAGCACTAAAAATCTAGCCAGAAACATCTATAATAATAAAGCTAAAATTCAGTTATGCAAACCATAATACGATAATACGATACGATAATTCCATAAATAATACGACATATTGAATCTAAATTAATCTTGGAATTTAGCAAGCTCCAACCCACTAAATGTAAACACATAGCAGGACATTTACTATTAACTTAAATTGAAAGCGCAAGATTCAAAGTTAACTTGTTTAAAATTTGCAACCAACATGATACAACTTTGAAACAACCACATATTACACTAGCAGTTTTAAATTCCCATTAGTCAACTTCAAGTGAATTCTCCAGAAATAACATAATTTTTTATAAACTTGCAGGAAACTTTATTGTGACAAAGATGAAATAAGTTTGTCAAGACTATTTTAACGCAAAACCTATAAAACTTTATACCACCTCCCCTTTCACAACCCAACTATTTTCCTTTGTTTATGCGTCTTTCAAATTTACTTTTGAATATTAATGACAAGTTCTCAGTATTCAGCTTAATTATGGTTTCCGCTTGCTAATTTTCTCTAAATTAAGGTTAGAATTTTCTACCAAATTGTCACTATAAAGCTTTATGAGTCTAGTGTTTCGCAAATTGAAATGTGAAAATATGCTATACTAAATATGTTGAACATTTAATGGATGCAGATTTTCACAGTCAGCATTTCGAAGCTTATTGAAAAAAGCATTATGCATATTGCACTTGGTTAACTAGCAAGAGTAGCTTCATAGGTAGTTATTTAATATCTTACACGTGTAAATTTATCAGAACACTAAGGTGTAAGTTTGTTGCGAATTGTTGTAAGTTGATATGTTTGTTTAGTGGGAAGAGCTCTTGGTCCCAAACAAGCTCTAAAAATCTTTTCACGATTCCAATCGTATAATTTTCTTTGCAGGTGCTCCCATTGCAACCTGTTAAAAGTGAAGGACAACTCGATGAGGGAGATCAGATCTGCGACCGACTTGTCGACGTCAACGGATGACCGGACTTTCGCCAGTTCCAGCAGGAGTTGCCAGACGACGCCCGATGGAAAACTGGTACCAGATTCACCCCCGCCGTCTTACCAAAACATAGACTTCAGGTGCGAGGAGGCTGCCGAGGAAAATGCAACACCAGGTAGGTACCAAACGTGGGTTATTGAATGTTGATGGGTAGTCTAAAAGACTTGTGTATTAAACAAATCTTTTGGGACCAATAATGGGCTTACTTATCGGGAAATTAATATAAAATCTCAGTTGCACACCAAATTGGTTCCATGTGTGTTTGGTTGTAGACAATGTATATTGAGCACGAACCAAAACATAATAAACACCCACAATTACTTCACTTGTTTGAACGAAATCCCACATCCGCACATCAGTATACTAAACACGAAATAGCTCCACAACACTTCCATTCCAGGTCCCTCCACGGTCTTCCCTCCCCCGCTAGAGACGACTGAGCTGAAACCGTCCAAGTACTTATTCGAAGCGGTGCCCTCTCACCTCCTGAGCGAGCTCAGGAAGGGCTTCAGTAGCTGTAACTCGGCGAACCTGTTCAGGAGAAGGGCGACCTGCTCAGAGGAGAACCTGGTCAGGTACTTCTCAGATTCCGTGCTGATCTACGGCTCGATGTGCGACATTGACTGTAGGGGCAGGGCGAGAAAGGGACGGTTCGGGAAGAGCTTCTCCACCGACGACCTCTCGAGGTTGTAGAGAGGAGGATGCGAGGTTGGGGTTTTTCGGGAGTTCTGTGATTCGTGGGGATTGGTTGATGTAGATGGAATGTTAATCGGAATAAAATTTTATTTAGCTGCGGTGAACGTTTTGATTTAGTCTTAATTTTTGGTGCAATTTTGTTTATTTAGCCGGAAGTAAAGGGAATCACTTGCTGTCTATTTCAAATATTTAAGATTGTGTGATGTGAAATGAAATTAGAGGTTTTTTTTTCAAAAGAGGTGATTTTCTGTGTATAAATTTTAGGGATCTGAAATTTTGGAAATAAATTTATCATCTTCGATTAATAAACAACTAAATTAGAAATATTGTTTTTAAAAAAACTCCGTCTGGGGTAGCTCAACCGCTATCACTGCGTGTCCCAAGCCCGGATGGGCAGGAATGAGTTGCGCGCAGCGGTCATTTTCTACCTGAATACGAGTAAGAACACCAAAATTAAGAGCGGAATTGCGCGCACCGAGATAAATACATAATTAAGGAGATTAAGGAAAAGTAAAAGAAATTCTATGGTAAATGTATTTGTAAAAGGCAAGGTATGTTGTTAGTATAAGCAACATTGCTCTAAGTGAGACCCAATGTGATTTATAAAATTTTTCGCTAGTAATGGGGAGTTGAAGGTATATCACAAGCTTTAAGTATGATGCAAACTGCTAATTGAATACGAAGTAATTGTGTTTATGTACAGCATCTAGTAAAAGGCACAAGTTAAGTGCGTGAAAAGAAGGACATCCAAATTTCGAATACGCGGATGCAATCTTCAGGAGGTATGTTTGGGGCTAAGTTCTCAACATCAAAATATATTGAAAAAGATCTTGAAGATGGGGAATTTTGGCTAACTGGGTTTCTAGGGTTCTTAGGAGCTCTAGGATTATGGTAATATCTCCCATTATATCATAAACGATCTAAGACAATAACATGTAGCCTACGAACCTATATAAGAATCCGTTTAATTGGAATATGAGGTTTGTGAATTTTTGGAAGGCCATACAGTCTTGGAACCATTGGGTTCATAGGAATCGAAGGAATCCTACCTCCTTAATATTTCATGATTTCTTTAGTAACTTGTAACATCGATCATGTGTATTTATTATACATACATTAGTATCTTACATTGTTTAAAACATAAAGAGATTATTTTCGCAAACAAAATATTTAAAACGTGGTTTATGGTGCCAAATCTCTCATACAGGAACTCAACTCTTGAAACAGTCTCAGAAGCTCGATCTTCAACTCACGCAGCTCAGCCTTAGGTACTCTCCTCGGTTCCCGTCGCCATTACTCTATTCCTCATTTTCCATCTCTCTCCCTTTTGCGCCAAACTTCAATGTTGCCAACATTTGTGTTAAGTACCTGAATAAACTAATGACGGATGAACTCGTCTCTTGTTTTATTCAATCCAATCCCGGTGCTCATTAATTATTGTCAACTCACAATTATTCAAGTGAAGGTCTATCGTAAGTCACCGTCCAAAGCTGAATGTTGTGAAAATATGAGTTCTATAAGTTCAGTAATATTAAAGTTATCAAGGAAAATCAGATCAGTTGGCAATCACCTTCTGGTGACAATCCGGCGGTCATAATAGATAAGCTTTCAGAGCAGAAATTCTCTGTGATATTGGTAACTTATTGTTTAATAAGAAGGAATTAATAGTCCTATATTAATTCAATGGTCCTATCCCACAAATACTGACCATTACACTTTTATATATGGATAGTCAACTAACCCCTGTAATTGGTAATTTTTCTCTTTTTCTCTAAGTTTAAAAATATTGAAAAAGAAATTTAATATTATTTCGTCGGTAAGAATTGTCGGCTGATACGATCTCGTAGCCAACAGGTTTTTTAATTACTGCCTATTAAGTTTTTAATTAAAGCTGCGTTAATATACAAAGGATTAATTTCATATTTTAGCATCAGTTAGATTGCAACAGTGCCTATCGATCGAGCATCATTTGCATCAGAAATAATTATCGGTAATATGTAAGATGTGCAAAGAGAAGGTACAGACATCTATTTTAATTGAAATAAAAGGTAGGAAACTTTTATTTTCTTAAAGTATATTTATCTAGATAATTCTACAACGAATAAAAATGATAAGTTAACAGAGGTAGCATGACTAGAATCATTCCTTAAACGATATCATTGAACCTACTCACTAAAATAAATAAATAAATCTTTGTATTTTTATAAAAAACAATAAAAAATAAATCTCCAAACAAGTCTTGTAGTCGTAAATAAAGGCACTTGATCATACGATACAATCAATGGCAGTAACAATACTTCTTAAGGTATGCGTCGCTAACACATCCACTACTTTTTTTGTAACTATCTAACCTACTAATATCACCGGAAAGAGAAAAATTTCGACTCGTAATATCACCTTTGAAGCTGAGAGTGGCCTCGAAGATCGCCTCAGGACGCGTCTTGAGTCTGACTAATAGGTAGGTCGCGTTCTTGTACGGCAGCCTCTCCGACATCCTCACGTCCATCACCTCGCTAATGGAATATTTGGCACACGATCCGTCTCCTTTGCGCCCGCGGATTCTGTCTGCGAGCCTATCCAAGACGAAGGATGACACGTTCGCCTTCGTCTCACTGTCGAGGCTGATGCTCCTGAAACCCGCGCAGGTGCACCAGTGCTGCGTGATCCCGGCGTCCTCGCAGGACCTCTCCTGTTCCGCCTCCTCGAACAGGGACTTGCACAGGGGACACGCGTCCCCGGGGGTCATGCTGTAGTTGTGACCGGAGAGCACCAGGACGTGTTTGAGGGTCATGTGGAGGTCGTAGGGACAGGTCAGCCTGTCGGTGTTCGCCTTGAAGTTGTTGAATTCGGTCGGGAAGGTCTCCTGGAACCACTTGGGGAACGAGACGTAGACGAAAGGGAGCCTCTCCTCCAACCAACCAGTCTCGGTCAACCTGATGTCACCGAACCTCAAACCGTGATCGCTCAGGAATATTATGATGCTGGTGTTGGTGACGCCTTCGCCGGTCAGATCCTCCAGGAATGCCTTGACCTTATTGTCCATGCCCGAAGGGGAGTTGAGCTTATTGTGACTGAACGAGTTCATCCAGAAGAACCCGAAGTTGGGGTACGACTTGAACGTCACCGCGAAATCCTTGGCGACGTTCATGATCCTCTCCCCGGCCGTCTCGGGACCCGTACAGTAGGTCATCCCGTCCTTGTTCACCTTCTTGAGCTTCTCGGAGGCGATCACGTACGGCCTGATGTAGTAGTCCGCCGGCGGCGTCTGGAAGCCCTTCTTTAGGTAGTTAAAGGTGTTTATGGAAGACTCATCCTCGGCGTAGGCGGTGACGTACCCCAGCCGCCTGTAGTCGTACCACAGCATCGGGCAGACGTCGAGTTTTCCGACTGCCTTCGGGTTGCAGACGTTGTACGCGTAGGACTGGTTGAAACCGGTCAGGATCGCCATGAGGTTCGGGAAGGTGTTGTCGTCCATCTTGTTGTAACCCCTGAGCGGCACCCAGTCGTTCTCCTCGAGGAACCTGTACGTGTTAGGGAGCGACCTGATCAGGTTCAGGCGGGAGATGCTGTCGATGCCGACGAACAGGACGCTCAGGGGTCTTGACCCTGAAAGAAGCACTGAGTATTATATCGATAATATTGTACAACAACCAATCGGAGTTTAGTTATACAAAGGATAATTTACGTATGTAGGGGAAGGCTGGGTTATAGGGGTACCTCCACATTAAAATCCTCGCGCAAATCCTCTAAAAACGTTTAACATGAACATCGAAAATGAAACGGTGTGTTGCGTATAACCAATACGTCCTCCGTATTATCCTCTAAAAACGTTTAACATGAACATCGAAAATGAAATTGATAGGTGTCTGGGTAGTTTAGTGGTAAGAACACCCGACGCGAAATTGGGAGACCCGGGTTCGAATCCCGGCTGAGCTACAAATTCCATTTTCAGATTCTCTTACATTTGATTTATATACTCGCGTAAATGACTTAATCTGCGTCACATCGCCATGCCTTCTGGAAGCATGCAACTAGCCCACCTTATTCACAATTATATCAAAACTATTCTGGTACTGTTTCGGAAACTGTTTAAATCTGTTTGGGACTTGTTGTGACCCTTCGCGACTAGTGGTGCCACCTCGACGCACGATGGTAAAAATTTGAACTAGTGGGCCAGTAGTACCACGTTTTGTATTTTGTATTTTTATATTTCGATATTTGGTATTTAAAAGATGTTATTAATGGAGAAAAAACAACTATACGAAATATGGCTTAATAAAAAGGATCCAGAGGACAGAAAAAGATATGCACAAAAGAACGGGGAGGTAAAATCTGCTGTGGCGAAGGCAAAAAATGACTCTTGAGGATGACTTCATTGGATCCAGTAGGTCTAAGGAAGCTTGGACACATTCTGAGAGGACCAAGATACACAATTCCTCAAATATTTGTGCAGGGAAAAGTTTAGTATAGAAGAAAAGTAGGCCGGAAGCTGACCTCGTGGTTGAGAAATATTAAACAGTGGACAAGAATAAATAACACTGGCATAATATATCATGCAACCAAAGAAAGATGTCTAGTAGTATGATAATCGACAAAGCATTATAGGTGCAGGGTAATATTAAATAAGTTCAGTACTCTGGAACTTGCGAATGGATTTTGATGTTCCATTTTTAATTTATAGTACCTATTCACGTACATTACGAATGTGCAATTTGTTTAAAAGCAATGTACAAATTAACCAAGTAATTTGTATAAATAATTTAAAAAAATCGTTTTAATAAATATCAATATTTTTTTGTATAATTTTTATTGATAACTAACTATAGAAATATATTATTTAGGATCTAATTAACAAATTATGCTCATGAACAATTAATTTTTATTTGACTTTATCAGAAAAACACTCGAATCACTTGAGAATAATATTCGTAAAAGATTGGTTCTTAAAAAACCTCTAAACTTATCTACAACAGTTTTATTAATATTTAACAAATATTAATAAATATATAATATAAAATGTCGTTTTCGAATTTATGAAAAAAATTAAGAATCTGTACTTCGGTTAAAATGACGGTGTTTTGTTATACGATTTTGCAATAATGACAATTACTTTTTTTATTTCTAATGGTTTATTTGGTAATATATTGTGCCCTTTCATATTGTGACCATAGAATCGTTGTGTCTTGATTATTGTGTGTATGACATTATATCAAAAAAATTACAATTTTGTAAAAACTATTTGACGGATCGGTCTGAAATTTTTATTACATGTTAAGTATCACAAGATCCACTTATCACGCAACTATAAAGTTGTAGATTGATTTTTGCAATATTTGTTGATTATTTATTATTATATCAAATTTTGACATTTCATTGTAGATTTCTAAGCAGCAATTTAAGATATGAATATGTAAAAACCGCCACTTTCCCTCCTTTGTCAGTACTAAAACGGATATTTTTTATCTTTGATAAAATATTTTGTTTTTTACGGGTAGGTAGGCAAAAATATGTTACCCTTTTTCTGACCTTTCATTGATTATAACTAAATTGCTTCACGAAAAGGATTAACTGTAGGTTTTTTCCTACGAGCCCAAATTACTTGAAAAACTTGTCAAATACTTGTCATGAGTCACAGCCCTGGCAAAATCTTATTTCACTGAACTAATTACTTAATTAGTTGATATTATGATTAGCCAGATATAGTGACAACACAACCGCAGCGTCGGATCCAGAATGGGCGGCTGAAAACAGCGTCTGATCTCCATGTTAGGAACGGCTGACCTAAAACTAGGAAGGCAACGGGAAACCACCTAGTTTACCTTTCCCAAGAGAACCACATGAAACATGAACACGTTCAACTCAAAATTTTCCGGAGGTATAAATAGTCCCCCGATCAGATCCTCGGGGGGGGGGGGGGCTGATTTGAATGTTTCAGAAAAAAGAGAAAAAAGATGTAGCATCCGTAAACCTATAAGGACTGGAACCTGGAACACACGAAGCCTATTCCAAGCTGGAAAACTAACAAATCTTGACCAAGAAATGAGCAGATTCAAACTGGACTGGACATTCTGGGAGTCGCAGAAACTAGATTGCCAGACTCAGGAACTTGTACTGTCGAATACGGAATTTTTTACTATTCCGGAAATCAGGACAGAAATCATAGAAATGGTGTGGGACTGTTGATCTCGAAGAACCTGATGAAATCAGTGGTGGATTTCGTTCCTTATTCAGATCGTACTGCCATGATAAAAATTAAGGCTAAACCAGTTGACCTAAATATAATCCAGGTATATGCACCGACAGCGGACGCATTGGACCAAGATGTAGAACAGTTTTACAGCGATGTAAAAGAGCTACTGAGATTAACTAAGAAACATGAAGTTAATATCATAATGGGAGACCTGAATGCTAAACTAGGAAAAAATAGATTCGAAAACATCATTGGACCCTTTGGTCTAGGAACAAGAAATGACAGAGGCGACAGAGACTCCTACAGTTCTGTCAAGAAGAAAACATGGTAGTTACTAATACGTGGTTCCAACATCATCCTCGCCGCCTGTAAGCCTGGAAATCAACAAAAGACCAGACAGGGAATATAATTCGTAACCAAATAGATTACATCCTTATAAATTCTAGATTTGCGTCTTCCATAAAAACGGCGCGTACATATCCTGGTGCTGATATATATAGCGATCGTATATTACTAATGACAGTACTGAAAATATCATTCTCACAACCTAAAAAAGAAGCACCAAGGCATCCAATGGCATTAGATAAGCTACAGGATCCAGCCATTAAAAACGAATTAACAAATCAATTAAAGGCGCAAATACAAAAATTAACTCCCAAACTCGAAGAAGCTGACATAACTCAGTCATGGGGAAAAATAGCAAATGTCCTAAAAAACATCTCACAAAATGTTCTAGGATGCAGATCTAAAAGTAAAAAACAAAAATGAATGACGGACGAAATTCTGCTACTCATGGAAGAACGCAGGAAATCCAAAAATGACAAAGAAAGGTACAGAAATGGCTTAAAAGAGAATATAGCGAAATAGAACAGCTACAACTCAAACATGATAATTTTAACCTTAATAAAAGACTAAAGGAAACAGCTGGAATAATTGAAAAATGGAGCTTAGGCATATTAGTCAATGGAAATAACCAGTTAGTTCTAAATAATACCGTAAAATGCAATATATGGGAGGATTATGTAGAAAATCTCTTTCACGACACCAGATCGACTAAGGAACTCATAGTAGGAAACGATCTAAGTGGACCCTCCATTACTAAAGACGAAATAAGAAAGGCTATACAAATCTCTAAAAATAATAAGGCAGCTGGATCAGATGAAATGCCTTCAGAAATACTTAAACTTTTAGACGAGAGAGGGATTGCAGTATTCCACAAGTTATTCAACCAAATATATGACACTGGCCAATACCCGGAACAGTGGTTATCTTCAACATTTATTCCTGTGCCAAAGAAAGCAAGCTCAAGGAAATGCGAAGAACATAGAATCAGTCTCATGAGCCATTCCTTAAAAATATTCCTGAGAATAATACATCAACGAATATACAACAAATGTGATAACGCCATAAGCGACTCGCAGTTTGGTTTCAGACAGGGCTGGGCGCAAGAGAGGCACTAGTTGTAACACAAGTCTTAATACAGATTTGCTATGACTAGCAAAAAAACGTATGTTTATGCTTTATAGACTATGAAAAGGAATTTGATAGAGTCCGACACCATACACTTATGCAGCTTCTCAGAAAACTTGATCTGGACCAAAAAGACATTCAGTGCATTGAAAACCTATACTGGCACCAATCAGCACAAGTCAGAGTGGCTAACGGTTTAACAAATCAAATCAAGATTCGTAGAGGAGTGAGACAAGGGTGTATACTGTCGCCGCTTTTAATCTATATTCATAAGCCATTTTCCAAAAGTCGCTTGAAGATAAGGAAATTGGAATCAAAGTCAATGGAGTATGGATAAATAACATACGCTACGCCGACGACACAGTGCCGATAGCGGATAACATGGATGATCTACAACAGCTGATTAATGTAGTGGGAGATTATAGTCAGGGAATGGGATTAAACATGAACACAAAAAAAAACTAAATTCATGGTTGTCACGAAGAAGAAGGATGCATTTAGAGATGTCAGCTTAACGTACAATGGAAAACTTTTAGAACGAGTAGAAAGATTTAAGTATTTAGGAACATGGCTTAATGGAGAATGGTCAACAGAAAAAGAAATTGAAAGCAGAGTCGAACAAGCTCGAGGCGCATTCCAGAAACTCCAAAGAGTGTTCACTTGTAGCGACTTGGATCTTGGTCTCCGATTGAGATTTCTTGGATGCTACGTTTGGTCCATACTACTGTATGGCGTGGAAAGCTGGACTCTAAAAGTAAAGGCTATAAACAAATTAGAAGCATTTGTAATGTGGATATACCGTAAAATTCTTAAGATTCCATGGGCAGCCAGAATAAGGAACGAAGACGTTCTCAGGCGTATTAACAAGGAACGCGAACACTACACCATTATAAAAAAGAGGAAGACTGCATACTTGGGCCACATAATGCGCAACCGTAAATATCAACTCCTGCAATTGATTATCGAAGGCAAGATCGAGGGTAAAAGAGGAATAGGACGAAAGAGAATGTCATGGCTGAGGAACGTGAGACAGTGGACCGGCATTGGTGACATACAAACATTGATCCACACGGCAAGAGATAGAGAAGCCATGGAAAAAGTGGTCGCAAACATCCATTAGTGGATAGGCAGAAGATGAAGAAGAATTACTTAATATGGCATCATAGCCCAGGGTGTTTCTACAATCGGGAATAATCATGTTTCTCACGTCTTTGACGCTTGAAGTGGGATTCTAATTTAAGTGAACTATAAATTCTGTTACCTGAGTACCGTGTCTCCGCATTTTCATGAAGCGTGCCCCTCGTCACATTGTCGAAGATGTCCATCTTCCTCTGCACTTCCTCGGTCGGAGTTATGGAGACGTGCACGTTCTCGTAGACCTGTTTCTTCGTGTCGGACGAGACGCACTTCACCATGACCGGTTCGTGGCCGATGGTCACGTTGTGCTGGAAGTCCCTGCAGGTCGAGATCCTGGAGGAGAAGGGAACGGTAACTCTAACTTAGAACTTTACTAGGAATCAAGTAGGTGCAAAGACTCATGCGAAAGTGAATTGAAAAATTGGAAACTCGTGTCATAATAGTTTGTGTAGTTTATACTGACTTTTTTTACAAAATTTGTTACCAAATACCCTATATGAAGTCCATTCGACTCGTTTTTCTTAAAATGTCTAAATCAAGTTTTTTGAATACTTCAGCGTTCAATTCTTTTCATTAAGTCTAACTCACACAACTCCCACGTCCGTCATGTTTGGCCTGGATACGTTGGAATAGCAACACGAGACCCCCTTCGACGAGTAGGACGGAGCTGTTTCATTGTCGATGTGGAGTATCGAGATATTGTCCAATTTCGTTACGTAAGTGAGTAACTCTAATTTTCTACATGGCTTATAAGATTCGGGGTGGAAGTACTTTTTGGCACCTTTGTTGAACGGGTCCATGTCGATGATCTTGCATTTCGAGCTCGACACCAGGAAACTAATGTCTGGAAATGGAAACGAAACAATAGATTAAGATCGTCAAAAGACTGAAATGCTTTCAATAGATTAGTTACGCGTTTCTTGACATTCTATCAAATTTAAAATACGGCAGTATGCATCTCAACTGAAGTGAAGATTTTGGATCACTATAACCTCATTATATAAGAATCACTGTGTTTTTTGTCATTCATGAATCATTTTACGAAATATTGGTTTTGGTTATATTATTCCCATCTGATGGAGTGAAGTACAAATGAATTTTCAATTTAGGTCTGCAAGTAAAATATTTAAAAAAAAAATGCGGATATGTATTCTAACCAGTAGCAATTGGAACACTCAATAAAATCTGAATTTACCGAGGACATTCGAAAAGAACCCGTTGTCTCTATACAAAACCATGGGACTTATCTTTTTGTTTATTCAGAAACGCCCTGGTATTTTTAAAATGCAGGTGTTCAGTTGCCCAAGTGAAATCATAATATGAATGTATGGATATGTACAGATAAACAACTAGAGGGTCCATTGGACAGCAAAATTTTTTTACGACAGCGGCACTTCGTTTGTATTTTCTTCTTCTTCTAAGGTGCAGGTGTACAGTCGATCAGTGAAATCGTGTACGAGGAAGTACGCGAGACTCTACGGATACTGGATGGTCCACTAGACCATAACACAGTGCGGCCACGTGTGCTTTCCTTGTGATGTCTTCTTCGGCACGTATACTCGAGAAAGCAGTGGTGTGTGAATGTGTGTGCCATTTGTTTGTGCGATTTGAAAGTGAATTCATTGTTAGAGTTATTATCCGTAATGATACGCCCATGGACCACCGGGCGGCATGGCTTTTCACCACTTAAAAAGCCATTAAGTGTTTTTTTTTGCCGTTCCAACTCTGACTGGACAAAGTATATATATAGCCGATCCATTGCAACTTGGGTTTATATATTTTTAGAGGTTTAAATGCGCAACAAGACGTAATATCTATAATATACATATGTAATACAATACGCATGCTATATGTAAAGTATACATTGATCCATTTAACAACATAAAATTTCGATATGTTCAATGTTTCTAAATTGTGCACACAACGACTTAGTATACCTATACGGTACGATGTCTTTCACATACAGTTGAATATTTGATATTATTCGGTAGTAACACTTTTTTTCTAGTAATACATTTCTATTGTCTATTTAATTTTTATTTAACTAAACATTTAATAATTGGAATTAGTTGGAACCTATAAGTTGACATAAATATCGACCCATAATTTTAATGTAACCCAATTTACTTTATATCCATTGAAAGTACATAGTACGAATATTGTTTCAATTTCATGTGTTTAAACTAAAATTAAATTAAAAACTTCGAATAATTGTCGTCTATTATTTATTGCACTTTAGGCAAGATAATATTATTTAACCGCTGTAGAACTGGTATTTTATGAGATATATCAAAATTTTAAAAACAGCGCGATAATTCTTAGATTAAAAGCTAGCAACCATCATAAATTAGATCCGATTAGGAAGTTTTCTATATCATATTTTGAAAAATCTCTTCCATAATATAATTGCCAGTCAACTAACAAATTGACTGTGACGACTTTTGGAGGTCATGTTCCATTGGTGATGAGTGATGAGGTACTGTGAGTAATTTGCATTAAATTTTCCGTATGTTTGTTTTCCATTTTTCGTAAAATTTCTTTGTTTCGTCTTAATAATTGTTTAACAAAAAGTTTAACTTAGGTTTCCCGTCAAACGGAAAAAGATTTTCAAATTTTCAAAAAAATTTTTTGAAATGTATGACTGGAACAATAGTTTTAATAGTGGAACAAGGACATCTTTTTAAAATTTTATGGGGTTTTCTGAATAATAAATATTGCAAGGTTTATGTCTGTACTTATCTCAGTACTTTGGCTTTGTTTATATTTTTATAAGTATATCGTGACTTGTGTGTGAGGTGCATGTTGTTAAGTGCATATTAAAAGATTTGCCGAAGTGACTATTTTAAGCTACTTTTAAATGATAATCTTTTAGGTTCTTGTAGTTAAATGTTAATATTCTGATTATTATTTTAGATTGCGCTAATGGCGGACATTTCAGCAAAAGGGGGGAAGCAGTATCATCTATAAAGTTAGTTGTTTTAAAATTGGCTTAAAGGCATAATTTTAATTCCCTTCAGTTTTATTATGGTGTAGTATCATTAACATATTAATTAGTACCTTTCAGTATTTTATGGTACTTTCATTATTAACAAAAATGGTAGCAATCTTCATATAAGAGCAGAATGAGAGCAATGGCTCCTTTCTTGTGTAATATTTTTAAAACGATTTTGTATTTTCCTTAAAACTTGCTATCGTACAGTACAATCCAGTGCAGTCCATACTTTTGATATTAATTCATTCATCATTTATCGAAATAAATAATATTAACATTAGTTAATCATTTGTTGATAAATTTTAAGGCGTCTTTTAAGCGACAAAAGAAAATAACATTAGGGCAAAAGCTTTTTCTAAAAACTAATGATTTTTAATTATTTTGAAAGAATTTCAGTAAAAATCACAGTCGTACTAAATGCCGCTAAACTCATTATTATTAGCTATAGTAAGAACCTTTTTGGGCAATTTTCTAATTAATTCCATTTTTAAAGTGCTTTTAATTTGTAAACGAACTTCATAAAAAATCTCAATCAATTTGAATGCTTCTGAATTCCTAATTAATAACTCTTTTTTGAGTAGTTTGTCATTATTTCCTTTCTTAAAGGTTTTTTTAAATTATTTTCAAAAAACCACAGTAAAATTCAGAACCATACTGATACTTCATGAAATATTTGTAACTAACATCTCTAACTAGAGCTTTTTTTGACTACTTTGTTATTATCCCTTCTTTTAAAACTACTTTTAAATAAATTTAACTTAATTTAATTTAATTAAAATTAAATTAATTTAATAATTTAATTTAAATTTGGAAGGACCATATAACAAAAAACAAACATTTATACCAATTGCCTCTAACTCTTTTTATTTATAAACAAATATTATATTTAAGTATTTCTAATTTATAGTAAAAAAAAACACGAAGAATAATAGTCAAACTGAATGCCTCTAAACAACTAATTAACAAGTATAATAAAATCCTTTTTGGAATATTTTGTTATTATTCCTATTTTGAAAGGACTTGTAAATTAATTTGAAAGAACCATAGAAAAATCACAACCAAATTGAATGCCCCTAAACTTCACATTTACACTTCAGTCTTAAAGCCTTTTTTAGTGTTAGCCTTTTTGTGATAGAAATAGGCCATTTTGGCCTATTTCTTATTATTCCTCTTTATAACGCATTTTAAAGTTATTTTGAAAGAACCACAGCAAAATCACAATCAAACTAAATGTTTCCCAATTCCCAGTTAACAATTCTAACTAGAGCCTTTTTTGACTATTTTGCTATTATTTTCTATTTTAAAGTACAAATCATATATAACCAAACCGAATTGCTTTAAATTTTTAATAATCACCTTTGCTTAGAAGCTTTTGGGGCTATTTCGTTATTATTCCCCTTTTTAATGCATTTTCAAGTTATTACATATAAGTTCAAAAATCACAGTCAAACTGGATACTTTTTGAAGAACTAATGAACAACACTAATAAGAGCCTTTTTGCGCTATTTCGTTAATAACAGCCATTTTGAATCATTCGCAATTACTCTGTTACAACATATTATGTGAATTCCCTAAACATTGCCGGGATTACCTAAAAGTCGATTTGATAAGTATGTGCACGTATTACGAAAGAATTTAGCAGAATTATTGCGTAATATTTTTTAAGCAAACATGAATAAGCTAAATAAATGTCAATATCATAGTGTCAATACGAGATATCGATAAAATCTTAATATTAAATACATAAAATAAACCAAGAATTTACTGTTTGTAATTTTAATTTGCGTTCAAGTAGTATTATAATGTCATTTATGATAGTTTGTTTTTAAATGGTGAACATGAAGTAAACATTATTTCACCTATTCGGTCATGTAAACGTAATGGAAACGACGTGCCATGGTACGATAGTAAGGTATAAAGCATTTCAAAAGCAGATGAAGTTTACAACACTCAAAATAACTCGTACTATAAATAATTGGGAATGTTACAAGTGTTTACGAAATAAAATTGTTGATTTGATTAAATATAAAAAACAGTATTGTTATAAAAAAATTGATAAATATTATGGTAATCAATATATATTGGGTAAAACACAAAGAAAATGATTAACTCTGTGAAGTGTAGTACAAATTTCAAAAAATTATTTTTCATCTAATAAAATATTTGTTAAATATTAAATAGTGTTTATCTACTTTGCGTTACTAATGATCTCATTATTACACCGAAAGTAGTGTAATAATATTCCCATTATTACACTACTTTTGGTAACTTTTAGTGTTATTAGATTGGTACGTCAGCATGTCACGGAGACGTCAAGGTTAAATTATTAGTAGGTATTTCAAGAAATTTCTTGAGCAGCTTTGCGTATTTCTGTGGGTGTACGGGTCAATTCTACATTTTAGTTATCCATTTCGCGCACGTAAGTATAAGTATAAGTAGTTACTGAATTTCTACTAGGACTACTAGATTTTCAAATTCAAATACGAAACGTCCATGTCAGTAACGTCAGTGTAACCAACCCACGCAAAATTCCCTAATGTAATTCCTCGCTTCGCTCGTGGTGCTTTAAAACTCTCGTGTGATAATACTCCGTCTTATTAAACTAGTATAATATATATTATTTGTGAGTAGCATTAATGATATTATTCTTAATATTTAAAATGTTAACAATAGTAGTTTTGAAGACGAAATATAGTGACACATATCTCGACATAATAGTAACTTAGCTATGCAAATATTTTTCGTTAACAATGAACAATATAACAATCTTTAAAACAGGCGTAATTAACAATATACCTACCTATACCACACTTTCATGTCGCAACTGTTATTATTTGTAATAACTTTTCGTTTGATTGCTATAAATACCTAATAATAGTTATTCTACATTTTTATTACATATTAGGAGTTTCCTACTTTAATGAAGGAGATAAGTCTTTATCACGTGGATCACAAAGGAAAATGCTGACATACCGAGCGCATTCAAAAACTGCTTTTGCCTTATACTAAAGCACGGTATTAAGCAGTATTATGTACGAGTATTATGTAATTTGGTAAGAATCCACCACAGCCTCTCACTCATGCATAAGCAATAAGACTGGTACATCGGAGCGATCGGAGTCCACTTTTAGAGTCGCGCGACTACAGTCGTTAAACGATAAACAGCGCAAATTGTGTAGGTGCACTTTTGGCATATTTTACATTTTCTTTGGCAATGGTTGTCCAACTGAGTTTGAAAGAAGAATACTTGCCTGGTTACACATATTTCGATTGACATACTCATACCTTTTGATTCATTGTTGTAGATTAATGAAATTTTGATTGTTGAAATATTATTTTTGAAATTAACGAATTATTTGTTGAGATATACGTAGGTCATTTCCTCTGATTATACTTAAATAATTTTACTATTATTATTGCTGGGATAATTATCTATGTTAATGTTTACTACAAACTTAATATATAGATACTATTATTTAAAAAACTATAAACTGATTGCCTAGTAATTCTAAACATAAACAAAATTAAGAGAATAACACATGTGTTTAAAAATCCAAATCAAAATTACTATTTTACATAAAACAAGATATATAAATATATATGAGTACCTATATATATCAGTATATAAACAAATATCGCATTCACAATTGGAAATAGTCAAAACTATTTAATTAATCATGTACATCTTTCGCACACTTCTCCTCAAAATTCAACCTCGCAAAGTCATGAATGTCAATTAGTTTCAATATTGAATTAAAAAGGTATTAACGATATTAAAAAACGGCTATTTCGCTTATTTTTTGCATTAATTTATTATTTATAAAGCATTTTTAGGTCTAATTTTACGTATTTAATTCCCTTAAACACCTTTCTGTTGACTGATAACGTGTAATAAACATTGAGTAATAAATACAAAATTAATTTCAATAGGTCGTTCACTTAACAATACTTTATATATAAGTACTAAAAAAATTATGAACCGCTAGATGAATTTCTTGATATTATTTCAAACAACATTTTTGAACTGAGGACAGTATAGTAGAAACTATCATTAGTAAAAATGTAGTTTAATTACAATTTGAAATAAATGCCAAATTCTAATAACATCTTTAAAAAAATGCTTCAGGTGCTTTAAGAATGCTTAAATCTGCATAAAACCCGAGCCTTGCTTATACGTAAATGTAATTTACTGCTAAAAACTGTTAAATTTGATCAAGAAATGAAACTTTATTTAAAAATACCTATTCAGGTTCTTCAGGATTATTTAAATTTAATTTGTGTAAATACTGCGTATCTACGAAAATGATTGGGGAATTAAGGGAGAGCACTATTATTTTTATCAATAGTGAATTGCACCTTTAATTCATTTACAAAGGGGTTAACCAGCCACTAACATAACTCAAAATACACCTTCGACCCCAAAAAGTGGGATTTGAACCAACAACCTCTGGTTTTAGGGCTCAGTGCTCCAACAATCCGGGTTAATAACAGAGTTGTTATGGAAGGGGTATATAAGTTGACACCTACCCCGGACTATTTAATTCTAGAACGTCGAAGTCAATTTTTAAATACTGTATTAATTAGGTCAAATCAAAAATTTCAAAAATTTTCAAAGCACAGTCGAGGAGTAACGTTCGAATTTTACTCCCGGAACTGAATCAAAAACGTCCGACGTGAAGCACCAATAATGCATAAAATGTTTGTCCCAGCAAAGCAAACGTGTTACGAACATGTTATTTCCAGTCACTCACACATCTACCTTTTTCATTGTTGAACATGTTTGCTGCTTACTGGAACAAGCTTCAGCAAACCGTTCATTACGCACCCCTCTAACACCTTCCTCGAACTTATACGGTAAATCCGTCACTACGCAACATTTCAACACAAGTCACAACAACTGGATTACCTTCAGTCGGCTCAACGACAGACATATCAGGTCTCGTCCGATTGGACCGTTTGGCATCAGGTTTGGAAGTAGCATTGATTGGAACGTAAGCGGATTTAGGTTTGGTTGTCGTCCGTGACGGTTTTATGGTGATTGTGATGGTGGTGGTGGTGGTGGTGGTGGCTGAGGTGTTTGGTGATTGGATGCTCCGGTTTGATCCGGCAGAAGCGTTCCCCTCTGCTGGAAAAAGGAGGATCGGGAGATAACAATATTGCCTGTGGCATCGAAATTTGTCTACGTCATCGCCAGATTTGATAGCAAATCTGATCGCGAAAGTAATGCAATCAAACATTGCGAGTCAACTCAATTGAACTTCCGCATTTAAAACAAACGAGTTGTACATTTTCAGTTCAATGGTTAACTTTTGGATTTTTGGATCGCAATATTTGAATATTTATATAATATAGCTTCAAAGTACACTTGGACACATCTATTTCTATACAGACCTGCAAAAAGGAGTTCCTGGGTTGGTAGTTCGAATCTGTAATCCAGAAAGTCGTTGTCGTAGTAGAAGACCGTCAAAATTATACAGGAGATTACGAACAGAGCCAGACATGTTTTCTTGTGCGGTATCGTTCCGAAATAGCCTTGCATTGTTTTAAATCTGCAACAACGAGAGAGGGACGATTACGAACTAACAATGGTCTCGCCGGAGTCTAATTGCTCGTTATATCGAATAATAGCAGAAACGTGAACGGTCCTGGAATTATGAGTATTAACGTAAAGAAAAGTAATAAAAATTACATAATTGCAATTGTTGCATTGTAACAAATATTTACTAATTAAAGGCTATTAGCGTAATGTAGAAACTTGCAAAACTTCGATTGCAATAAAATTGGATCCAATTACAAATCTGTGAGTTCTTTGTAAAATTGTATGTTATTTTGTATTGAAGGAGTAACTTTGTAATATTAAAGTTGTTGCATTGCACTTATACCTACTGATTAAAAGCAATTACCATCACGAAATTGAAATACATATTAAATATTGCAACCAAACATAAACCAGTCAATTTTTATTAAAGTTTACATTTTGAGTTACGTTATGATAACTCGATTGATGACGATAAACGGACTTACCATAATGGTCGACAGGTGCTCTTGTGCTGTTTACATAGCTAAATCTAACTTAAACGTTAATTATGTTACTTTGGCGTTCGATACGGGAACATTTCGGAAGATCATTTTTTCAAGCCCAGGAAGGCTTATAGCAACAGCTTCGGATTATTTCGCGTTGCGCCGATACCAGAAATATCAATCGTTTGGAGTATGCGCGCAGACGTGATAACGGCAAGACGGTAATGATGGTTTTCTCTTGATTACTGTAATGTGTGCGGCGGGCTAAAGTCATCTCGAAATAGTGACGATATTCGATAAAGTTTATTTAATGAAAAATAAATAATTTTCTTTTTGACTAAATTTAAATGCCTGGCTCCGTCGGGCATGTTTACGACATACGCAACGTATGTTGTACGAAGACAACCACAGAACTTGGAGTCAAACATGGTTTCTATGATACAGTGACGTACATCATTTGATATAGTCAAAAGGTTCCTTTCGCTTGTCAAAGCATGAATTTAAAGAACCATACACTGTACAAATAATAAACAATTTGTTGGTTTCTTGAGAAATATGGACTTGCCACTTTCTTCTGGTTTGCATGAAATTGTTTTATTGTACCGAAATTTATTTCATATCGATTCCATCATAATCTGAATCTATTAATGAATATTAATGCATATTAATGAATAATCGTATTCCATCCATAAATCTACTGTCTAGGCGATACGTTCCCATCTCGTCAAAAAATGAAATTTAAAAAACCACACGGTACGTTGGCTTATTGAGTAATCTGAACTTTTAATTTTCTACTATATATCAAGTTTGAAATTGGAATTTAATTTAAAACATAAATGCCAAATATTTTAACGGCTTTCAGAATGTAAATTGAAAAAAATAGAGTTTTATTAATTTGGCAATTTAAAGAAAATACGTTTGAAGGAAACTTCACCCTTTTACTACATTATTTTCTGTGACATTATCATTGAAGAAATATACGAATAAATATGCACGTACTTTATTAGAATATTCAAACAATTTAAAAAACACGCGAACAGAATCCTTAAGAAAATAAACTTACATCATATAGATATCGCCGATATATTTAAAAGTTTCATTCATTCATATATACATATAACCATATCTAATTAAATAATCCTGAAACATTTTTGTCTTCTATCGAAATACATGTATATTTCCATATTGAATTTTTTTTATAGGCTTACTGATGTAATTACCGCATTTTTAAAGTGGCCTCGATTTTAGAATCTAAATCAACACACTCATCAACATTTCCAACTAAAATGTCTACTGATTTAAAGATGACTTAGTAACTTTGATAATTTTGCTAAAACGAATTTAAGTCTTTCAGAAATTTCTTCCCGAATTTTACCTTGGACATTTTTGAAAGTTGATTCAGGAGCTTTTACTAATGCCGTGATTTCTGCTAGTGGTAAATTAGATGCCTTCAATTGACTCAGAGATTTAGAAAGAAACCGTAATTATATAAAATTATTATTAAATTAATAAACGAAATATCGGGTGTTTTTTTAAATTTCACCTCATAGTAGGCTGTGGATAGTGTTTGTGAATGCGCCTTACTAAAAAATGTCAAAATTGACATAACCTCACATTTTTAATGCTCTAATCAGTTATTAGTGTCTTGAAAAAGACAGCTTGGCTCTATTAATTAGGCGTAGATGAGTGAGCTGTCTTTTTCAAGACACTATTAACCGATTGGAGCAGTTTCAATTTTTATTAAAAAAGTGAGGTTATGTCAATTTTGACATTTTTTAGTAAGGAGCATTCACAAACACTATCCACGGCCTACTATGAGGTGAAATTTAAAAAAAAAAACACCCGATATAATTATACTAGCCGTGACCCGACCACGCTTCGCTGTGGCTCAGTTTGATATGAAATAAATGAGCAATTAAATAAAAATAGTTAATCTAGCGAATATAGATTTACCGAGAAAACAAATAATTTATTTCAATACCATGCATTGCATTGCTGACATTGCTGTGATTATGTTGTAGAATGTAATGAAAAGGGAAAAAATATTTTTTTGTAATTATTTTTTATAACCGATGTAGGTACTAGGCTTCGCTCGGGGGCGACCCTGTCTCATCCCTTTTTCCACACTCCATGAAAATGATTTCAATCAGCGTGCGTTATTTGTCTTGATCGAGCAATGCGTACTCCTTCGATTTCCAATCTTGCTTCTCTTTGCTCGTCTGTTTCAGATAAAGAGGCTTGAGCATTTCTTAATCTGAGAGTTTATAGTCTATTTTCCCTTTGCTCGTCTGTTTCAGATAAACGGGCTTGAGCGTTTCTTAATCTGAGGGTTTCTAATCTATCTTCCTTTTGCTCCTCTGTTTCAGATAAACGGGCTTGAGCATTTCTTGATCTTAGGGTTTCTAGTCTATCTTCCCTTTGCTCCTCTGTTTCAGATAAACGGGCTTGAGCATTTCTTGATCTTAGGGTTTCTAGTCTATCTTCCCTTTGCTCTTCTTTTTCAAATAAACGGGCTTGAGCATTTTTTAATCTGAGGGTTTCTAATCTATCTTCCCTTTGCCCGTCATTTTCTGAAGCTCGTAAAGCCTTTTATTTATTTGCTTTACATATGGATCTGCCAATCGATTTCCTTTTTGGAGGCATAATTCACAGCGAAAGTATAAAATAAATGCGCGTGTTTTCTATTGTCCAATGTCCAAAGTTCACAAATAACACCACTAACACTCACACACGTTCAAAAATATTTCTACTTTTAACAGAATGATTTTGAGCAATTCGATCCTCAAAGCGCTGACAAACTGTTCGACATTTAAAAGGTACCTTTTCGCCGCGAGATGGCGCCATCTGTCAGTCACTCGTCTGTCAAATAAAGATGACATATTGCCTGTCATGCATATTTTTAAGCCGTTTTTTCGACGCGGAACCATTTCAGGAACCTTCACGGACCTGCGCCCTACAACTCACCAAAGTTTCGTTGCAATCGGACAATTGGTATAGGAGCCTATGCGGAACATACACACAAACATCCATTTATATATATATATATATATATATATATATATATATATATATATAGATTAAAACTGATGAAAACAGAAATATTAAAATTAGATTAGTTCTGTTTAATAGATTTAGTATTTTTTATAATTCATACAAAGCACGAATTTAGTACATTTTATACCTACACTATACGCAGCATTTCCAAAAGATATGCAGAAAAAGATTAAAATGCATCAAATTATGCAAAATGTGCACTTTGCATAGGATGAAGATAAGATAAGATAAGAAAATATTGATGAGATTATACAAAACCTGCTTATTGAGGGTCCATGAAACAAATGTCTTTCTAATGTTAATGTACTTATCATTTATTTGTAGAAAATTTAAGAAATATGTTACGCATACGCAACAACTATTCGAAATTTAAATTTAAACAGAAATATTTAGATACGATATGCATGGATATTATTAAAATGATAAGAAAAAGAAATGTCCAGTATAAGAGAATGGCTTCCATGTAAAATGTAGACCTGTAAAAGTGATATAAAATTTAAGAAAATTGATGGTTAAAAAGAACAATATTATTAGGAAATTATAGATGAAAACAGACGTAATCCTAAAGGGGTATGGAGAAATCTGGAAACATTAAGAAGAGACCTTCTCTAGATGTTAATCCAAAAGTGACTAATAAGTTCTCGATTTAAAATTGTGCAACGGGTCCGGCTAGTAATGGCTTCCAAGAACTAAGGGGCCTTTTTTGGAAAGAAGATTTCGAAACCTCTCAATTATTCAGGAACATTCTAGAAATTTCAGGAACATAAACAAGTAGAGTCAAAATGGGCGGCCAACGGTAACATAAACCAGAGTCGAATACAATCAAGATGTAAGTCACAAAACCCGAGCGCGAAGATAAATAAATAATAGTAAAATCAATTAAGTAGATAACATTTGCTAGATGTTAGCAATTAGTGTTAAATAGACTAGTTAGGTACTTAGCGCAATGTAATTATTTTGGACCCACGAATACATCATATTTTCAAAGTTTTTAAGTTATATTAGATATAATTATAAGCGTCAAAATATCGATGTATCGCCCCAATCTGAGGCAACTTTAGACGTAAAAAGCAGAAACTGTAAGACGCAGATAGTTTTGAGTAAAACAAAAAATATAATCATACTATCAAGAATCTTAAATAACACAAATTATATCACAGCCGTGATAATACGGTACAGAAATTCCGAAAAAGAAAAATTACACGTACACTGTGTCCCAGAATGGACGAAGTAATAGATATAATTGTTAAACATTTTTTGAAATTGAACATTCATGTTTTTTGGACTTCAATTTTGCTTCATATAGAATTATGTTATCCCAAATTGAATATAAACAAAATTACTGGTATGCAGAGCGTTCCAGAGCGATTTTTTTTTAAATGCACAAGAAGAAACTAACTTTATTATTAAACACAAAAAAAATGAAAGTTGTTTAGAATCGTGTTTAGGGATAGAGTGCAAAACATTATGAAAATTAGGCCACTCTGATTATTTACACTGACATTTCGGCAACAGCGGTTATTTAAATTGATGAATAATGCAATTTCTGAAAATTTCATATAATAAAAGGTATATTTCAATCCAATCGATACGTATTATTCATTTGCAAACAAACAAATAGACAGAATTGTGACTGGGTTCCCTTTCTAACCTAATATAATGGGTTATGTTAGGCTACGTTAGGACTGTAGACTAGATTAGAACTATAAGATTCTATTATTTCCATATTTGTGAGTTAAAAAATTTTAAGTTCTAAACTTTGTTCATACTAGGGGTGAATTAGTTTACATAAAGCAAGACTGAACCCCAAAACTTATAAGTTCAATTCAAAGGTTTTTTTGAAGTTACACTTGTTATTTCGTCCTTGGGACATAGTGTATTATCATAAAATGACATCTAATCATATCCTGATATGAGTGTGTCAATATTGTTTTAAAACTATAATTAAAAACTATTGGAATAATATCGACTTTACAGAAAAGTGGAAATGAAATAATTATAAGCGAAAGCATGTGGGACAAAATCGTTTATGTAGCAAGAAGGCGGTGTGTTTGGACGAAAATGTGATGACAGATTTCTGATTTTTACATTTTATTGAAAAGTGCAAACGGTCTACATATCGATTTTATTATGGTGACATCTATAGATAAAAAAGGTACAGTAGTCGATACTGTAGAACAGTGCGAAGCTTCCTACTATATTTTTCTTCATTGGGGAATTATGTTTTCACAATAAATAATAATTAATAAATAATAAATTTATAATTAAATAATAATAAATAACTCGAATTAACCACAATAAAACAAGTGGAAATTCAAGTTACTTGTATAATACCGATACATTTCACCAGCCAACGCCTGGATTAATAATGAGTTGGAATATCCTCGTTGATTATAAAATGTATGCTAAAATATGTTGCTTTTGAAATACTTCGAGTTTGATATCAAAATGCAGGGGAAAACACGACAATTTCAGTAAAAATATTTTCATGGAAATCATAATTAAATATTTGTACATTATTACAGTAAACTAATTCATTAAAAGGTTCGTACAAACAGGTAAACAGATTGGTGGCCGTTCGGTCCCTTCCTATCGTTTAATTCCTGTACCTTTCCAATCGGCCTGGTGCTATTCGACCATCCCCATTTGTATTCTTGGCGAATTCGCCAATTCAGTAGACTTTTATGCATTAGTTCCAAAATAACTCAAAAACTTGTTAACATTTTGAATTGAAATATTATACATAATTTTAAAATTCTAATTCTAATGTGTACTTAGATATTAAATTTAAATAATGTGACTGACAATGGATTAAATTTTAATAACACCTACAAACTATTTTTTTAATTTCTTATATGAGGCACTTATGTATGAGAAGCGTTATAAACTGGTCGATTTTTCGGATTTGAGTTATTGCCCTTATTAGCCGATTTAAGATGTTGAGTCCAAAAAAACACGTTTTTGAAGAAATGTTTGTGTATATGTATGCAGTACGTGGGTGCCTATAAATTATTCGAAAACAATAATTCGAAAAACGTAATTACTCGAAACTACAATTCTCCGAAAACAATTATTGATCGTGTTAATAATAGTGTTGTTATTAAAAATGTTAAAATGTAATATTACAACAATTTTACAATTACAACAGATTTAAAATCAATCTAATAAATAAAATTATATATTATATTCTGCTGTAGGACATTTCCTCCCCGACAAAATCGTCCCCCGCTCATTTCGTCTCCGGACAGTTCGTCCCGGATGTTTTACATTTATATATAGGTACAATAGAAATTGGGGCCAGCAGTCGATCCCACATCACCCTCTCGGATCGGGCTCAAAATTGGTACATCGATTAGTACTATCGGAAGAAGGATAGTCCCTAATTTTCAGCCCCGGGGACCGCTTCTTGTCTTCCGGGGGCCCCCTGCCAGGAGCAATAATCGAAGAGCCTTCTGGTAAATTTTTAGCCAATTTGAAGCGGCGTGACCTGAGAGAACAGATGGCGGCATCGAATTCTACGGGAAATTTAGCGTCCCCTATATAATTTTTACTATTTTTTAGACCAAAATGCCTCGTCAGTACACGAAAAACCGATCCCGGACACCTGGGGGTCTATTCTCTAACTTGAACGATGTGAACGATCATTCGTGGGATGTGATCATTCATATTCCCACGTTTTTCTCATGAGTTCAAAATTCTGTATTCTAGAAATCATGGAACACACGTTCTCCTAATACTTCGTTAGGCCACGTTGCCACATATATCAAAGTGCACAAAACAGCTAATTTTGGTATTTATATTAATGTTTTGTTGAAATTTGTGTACTATCGATTAGTACTGTCAAAAGAAGGATAGTCCCAAATTTTCAGCCCCGGTGACCGCTTCTTGTCCCCAGGGGCCCATATTGAAGTTTTCGGGTATAATCTCACCTCCAGGGTGTCTATTCTCGAACCGTGTGATAGATCATTTCGTGAGAACTTTTGACATGATTCTCTCAAGTTTTCATTTGACTGTATTCTTGAAGGATGGGATGAATCACATTCTATAATTTTTGAGAGAACGGAGTTCCCTTATTAAACAGCAGTAGAACGTATAAAAAGTCAAGAGAGAGTAATATTTTGACGGGTGTCAACGGCATAGTCTTAAAAAAACTGGATTTGGCATATTTCAGTCCGTACAGAAAATGGATGAGTTATTCCTGTATGATGGAATCATTGCGGATGTACAAGCCGGTGAGGACCATAATAGAATTTTATATGAAAGAGGAAATCCTCATGAAGGGTTAGGCGAGGCCGAATTTAAACGGAAATTCAGGTAAAAACTAATTACTGTTAGTATTGTAAGGAAATGTATAGTGTATCTGAAATAAATGTTCCAGTAGCAAAAATATATGACGAATGTTATTACACCTAATGCGTAATCTGCAACCAGATTAATCTCATGAAATAGAAATAACCTCAATACAAGCGTGTGAATCACATTTATGTAAATTTAATTAAGTCGTTCCTAGAGTACATATAGGGTCATTTTCCGTCATATTCTTGCGATTACAAACTTCGATTTAGATACGCAACGTACTATATTGGTATTTTATTTATAATGATAAAATTTTTAATAAATTTAAATAAATAAATACAAATTTTCCAGTATGTAGGTGTTCGTTTTGTTTCACATATTCAACTAGTACATCTTTTTGGGCCCGATTCATTGGGGCCAAACGCGTTTTGGTTTCTTTTTTGTTCATTGTTCTAGAAATACTAGCCGGCGACCAAAACTTTTCTAGGTTAGAATGACAAGAAACGCCAAATATGAAGTGTTGATAGTACACAAATTTCAACAAAACATTAATATAAATACCAAAATTAGCTGTTTTGTGCACTTTGATATATGTGGCAACGTGGCCTAACGAAGTATTAGGAGAACGTGTGTTCCATGATTTCTAGAATACAGAATTTTGAACTCATGAGAAAAACGTGGGAATATGAATGATCACATCCCACGAATGATCGTTCACATCGTTCAAGTTAGAGAATAGACCCCCAGGTGTCCGGGATCGGTTTTTCGTGTACTGACGAGGCATTTTGGTCTAAAAAATATTAAAAATTTATAGGGGACGCTAAATTTCCCGTAGAATTCGATGCCGCCATCTGTTTTTCGATACCTTATAACCGGAGCCCAAAAATCGCAAAAAACCGCTTTTTATTTAAAATCTGATCTCTCAGGTCACGCCGCTTCAAATTGGCTAAAAATTTACCAGAAGGCTCTTCGATTATTGCTCCTGGCAGGGGGCCCCCGGAAGACAAGAAGCGGTCCCCGGGGCTGAAAATTAGGGACTATCCTTCTTCCGATAGTACTAATCGATGTACCAATTTTGAGCCCGATCCGAGAGGGTGTGTGGGATCGACTGCTGAGTTGGCGTGGAGCCGTGGAATGCCCCAATTAGTAAAATTGAAACTAACAAAACGGTATTTATTACAATAAAAATGTTAATCTAAATTACAAAGTATTTGAATTTAAAATTTAAAATTATATGTGCAGTCCCACGGAAGTAGTCTACAATATTTTTCTGGCCGTAGTCGTCAAAAACTATATTTATTCTTTAGTTTATTGTCATGTACCTTTTATTACATCTATTTGTGGAGTGTCTTCCAACCTAATGAACAATTTCGTATAGAGACTGCTGTCGTTTCAAATCTCTATATATTATATAAAAATGAATTGCCGTTCGTGTGTCTCGCATAAACTCGAGAGTGGCTGAACCGATTTTGCTAATTTTGATCTTGAAATATTTGTGGAAGTTCAGGGAAGGTTTTTCGGTGAGAAACGGTGGAAATACTGAAAAAGGTACGTTTTATAATTTTAGATTTATAATCAAACAAATGAAACTATAGTGTCAGTTGGTTATCAAATAAATAAATGTCAAGACGATTATTAAAATCTATCATCTGTTTGTCAGTGCGCGAGAGGACACCGAGTCTACAAATTCTACAAGTTCGAAAAAACGGACGCATCGAGTTACTGCAGCCGGAAGGAAAACCGCCAATGATTTCAACTTTAGAAACTTCAAGAACTTCGACGCCAACACAAAAGCGGGAAGTCAAGTAACCCAGAAGAGTCCTGAGTAAGTCAAAGCAACTTCACCAGGACACCGAGTCTACAAATTCTACAAATTCGAAACGACGGACACATCCAGTCACTGCAGCCGGAGGAAAAGGCGTCAGTGATTACAACTTCAAAACTTCAAGAACTTCGACGTCAACACAACGGCGGAAAGTCAAGAAGACAAGCACTGAGTAAGTCACAACCACTTTTTCCTGTGAACTAAGTTACAAAGTTCACAACTTCAACTACGACAAGGTAAAACAAGCAGATGAATTGATTCAAGAACAATAAAAAATAGCCCAAGAAATCATATAACTACATAACAATTGCAAGAAAGACGGAATTATGTGTATAACTGTGTTGAATTTACTTTAATGCAGAAAAAAAATTTGTATTACTTACGTTTTGACCATATTTTTCAAAAATATATGTAGGTGATACGAAGTTTACCGGGTCATCTATAATTTTAATTTATCTTTCTTTTTTAAAACTTTACGTGGCATTGCAACGCATGCCGGGTACGGCTTGTATTAGGTATATAAAAATGAATTGCCGTTCGTTTGTCTCGCTTAAACTCAAGAATGGCTGGACCGATTTTGCTAAGTTTGATCTTGAAATATTTGTGGAATTTCAGGGAAGGTTTAATTTGTGAGAAACATAAATAATAAGTAACGGAAATACTAAAAAAGGTACGTTTTGTAATTTGACATTTGTAATCAAACAAATGAAACTATAAACTATAGTGTCAGTTGGTTATCAAATAAATAAATGTCAAGACGATTATTAAAATCTATCATCTGTTTGTCAGTGCGCGAGAACTTTATTCATTTTAAAATGCCAAGGAGAAGACGACCTGACTTACGTCGTCGAAGTCAATCAAATGTGCGACGAGCTCTCACGTGCAAATCGCACTGACGACTGACGACCAGCGAGAGACAGATAACGATATCATTCGTTTTGGTATGATAGAATTGCGTTCAACAGTGAATTACTATGAAGTAGGTAGGCATAGAATGGAACGACTTCGGGTACATTAAATACAACAGCAGCGAGCAGGACACAATGAATTAGGACGATTCCGAGGACGCAGTGTTCCTGTAAACCTAGAACAAATAGCATTCCACTACGACCCGAAAATAGATTATTGTGCCGACCAATCCGTAAAGATGGGAGAAATGACAATCATTTGTCAATATTGTTAAACGTTTAAATACAGAGGTGAATCTGTCCGATTATGTTGTGCTGGTGGTAAAGTAAAATTGCCACAATTGTTCCCACAACCAGATGTATTATTAGTTTCACTACTTTCTCACGCTCATTAGTTTCTGGGGTGAGAAATCACTTTAAACATTTCTTGGCCAACATCCAAAAATATAATAATTGCTTTCAAATGACGTCGTTTGGTGCAACGCACATTGTACAGGAAAATTTTATGTCCACTTTCAAGATAGTTTTTGATAAATTATTTACTAAAAATTTAAAAAGATAATATACAATTGCAGATGTGAGGATAGTTTGCGGAATCAGCTTGGAGTTTCACTGTTTCGCGCATGGGCAGTTATAGGTCGCGTGTTCGCGAGTCGTAAAACTATTATCTTTATATATTTACACACCGCAAAGAAAGACAAAAAATATAGTACATCAGAAAGCCTTAAATTGATTATGTGTATAACTGTGTTGCATTTAATTTAATGTAGATCAAAATTTTGTATTAAGTTTTGAACGTATTTTTCAAAAATATATGTAGGTGATACAACTTTCACAGGGTCATCTATAATTTTATTTATCTTTATTTTTTTAAACTTTAGGTGGCATTGCAACGCATGCCCGGTACGGCTTGTCATTTATTTATAAATTTATAAAATTTGGGAAATGACTCCCGACTATACTTTGAAACTCACGATGCCACGCTTCAACTACATTATTTGTTCTGTGATCACCATTTATAGTTCTCTCGTACATATTCCACACAGGAATGTTAAAAAATACTCCTCGTCGTTGTCTTCTACCGGGTCTTTCAATATATGTGTCTTCAAAATAGTCTGCGATTCGCGTTGCCTCCGGTAGAAAATCTTCATATTCCCTGAGATGTTCAAAACATTTTCAACATTGTGAGGTGGTATAAATGCTTGGGCCGGTATCATTCTAACCCATAATGCAAATTCATGAGATTATTCATACATTTGCTGAAACGGTAAGATTTTGTGAGGAGAAAGTAATAAGTACACCAATAATTTTTAAATTTTTAACCAACCTTTAAACCCTCTAGTTGCACTCATCCCCAGACACTTTGGCACAAATAGAAGAAACACCCTTTTTCATGTCCGGGAAAACATTTTGCAGAGCCTGCATCGCGGCAGTTTCAAAATCAAGTTTTCAAAATTGCTTTCACAGGTTAAACATCTGGTTGTATCGTTTTCAATCGCTCAAATAATTGTACATATTGTAACGGAACGGCTCGCCGAAACCAAATAAACACGTCTGGGACTGCCCGGGTTCCGCGAATGCGTTCTAGAAACAGCGGGACCTATCTCGTAAGGCCGGGACGCTTCGATTCCCCGAAAACCCGAGGAGAAATTCGTGGAACAATCTCGAAAACTGCCGGAATGTTCGGGAAGCCTTCTACCTGCATTTATAAGGATTGCCCGACCCAAGGCGACAGCAGTTGACGAACCGGTGTGTAAACATTCGAACGAGAGACCGCGCGCGTTAAAAATAAATAAACATCTCCGTGTACGAATATGAATTAGGTGATTGTTAAGTTAAATTTATAAGTGTAGTGTAAGAAATAAATTAATTAGGATAATCGCGTAGTGTTTTAGTTTTAGTCAATAGCAAAAACGTTACAGTGGTGTCAGAAGTGGGATTAATTAGTGAAATAAATTAAGAACAATGAAGAAATTACGCGAATTAAAAGTGACGGACCTCAAACGCGAGTTAGAAGATAGAGAACTCGAAACGACAGGGTCGAAAACAGTGCTACAGAAACGCCTGGAGGAATATTTAAACGACAATGGAGACGACCCTGAAACATTCTGTTTCGAGGAAGAAGGTGAGCACATCCTTAACAACATGAAAGACCTCCACGGAGAGTTGGACAACAAACTAGGAAAACTCCACGACGAGTTGGATAACAACATAAAAGAACTCCACGGCGAAATCGGAAAACTCCACGGCGAGTTAGACGAACTCCACGGTGAGCTGGATAGCCGAATTGGAAATCTTGACAGCGCACTGCAGACTGAGAAAATGCAACGTTTGGAACTGGAGAACCAACTGCGAGAATTGGGGAACCAATTACAATCTATGCATTTCCATCCCAGTCGGCCAAACATGTCCAGCTCAGGTAATCCGTTTAACGACTCGGAGAAGGTAACCAGGATCGAGGCAGTCCCTACTGCGAGCCATCGAGTGAAGCCGCCTACTTTCGACGGGGAAATTCCCTGGGAGAACTACCTCCGGCAGTTCGAGGCAGCGGCGAAAGCCAACAACTGGGCGTCGAGGGACAAGGCAGTGGCTCGGACGGTCGCCCTCCGAGGAAACGCCCTCGACGTGCTGCAGACTGTTCCAGAGGGGGAGCTGGACAACTTCGAACTACTCGTCCAGAGGCTGCAGAGGCGGTACGGGCACGCACACCTGGGGCAAGTCTACCAATCCCGAATGAAGAACCGACGACAGAAGCAGGGAGAGAGTCTTCAGGAGTTTGAAGCCGACATCGCGAAGTTAGTCAGATTCGCCTACCCGGAAGCGGCGGAGTCCATGACGGAGAGTCTCGCGGTCTCGGCCTTCATCGACGGCTTGAGGGATGTGGAGATGCAGCGAGCGGTACAGCTGTCGCGTCCCAAGAGCACATTGGAAGCACTCTCGATGGCCCTGGAATACGAGGCTGCGACGGAGGCGTCAAGGAGCTGTGGCCGCGTTCGGGCTGTGGTCGGGGACAACGCATGCGTGGAGGCCGAGCGGAAGGAGGACGCCCTGGAGCAGGTTGTAAACGCCCTCAAGGGACTGCTGAAGGGAGACAAAAGGGAGCCGGCGGAATGCTGGGGGTGTGGAGAGGTTGGCCATATCCGAAGGGACTGCAAGCGCCCTAGGGTGGAGAAGCCAACAACGGCCCAGACGTCGAAAAACTAAAGCGGGTCGGCTCCAAGGGGGCAGCTCCGACCCGATACCCGTTCCAAGACCCCCTCATCAAGATAGCTACCCTGAGAGGTGAAGGTGGCAGCCTGTACGTGGATGGCGAAATTAACGGCAGGAAGCACACCCTACTGATCGACACCGGGGCATCCAAGACGATCCTGAAGCCAGGCCTGCTGAACACGCGAGGGAAGAGAGTGATGGAGTCAAAGTGGAGGTTGCGAACGGCTACGGGCGAAGCTGCCGCCGTCCACGGAGAAGTAGACGTCGAGATCAAGATCGGCACTGCACGATTCTCACCACACCGAGTCCTGATCGCCGACATAGAAGAGGACGCCATCTTGGGAATGGACATCATGAAGACCCACGGTTTGGCGCTCAATTTGCAACGACAAGTAATGCAGGTCGGCCCAGAGGAAATTTTCCTGCACACCAAGGGCGAGACGGTCCACCAGATAAGGCTGACGGAAGACACGACCCTGCCGAGTAGGAGCGAATCGATAGTGGTGACCCGACTTCAAGGCATCACCGGAAAAGGGAATCCTGCCGTAGTGGAACCTTGGAATCACGACGTGGAGGTGGGCCGAGGCGTTCTAGTGGGGAAGACCTTGGTGACGCTGGGTGATGAAATTCCAGTCCGGCTCATCAACATCAATGACTACCCAGTTACGATCCGCAAGGGGACCAAAGTGGGAACCTGCTCACCAGTGACGTCACTGATCCACCAGGTGACGGGAAGCGCTGCCTGCCAAGCCGCGAAAGTGGAGGAAGCTCTGGTGGATGCCTGCGATTCTCTCGCTGGAGCCTAGAAGAAGAGGCTTATTGAGCTACTCCGTAGATACCGATCGATTTTCGTGTCTGACAAGGGTCCTTCTGGGAGAACGAGTATTGTTAGACACAAGATCGATACGGGGAACGCGAGACCAATCCGCCAGTCAGCAAGGAGGTTGCCGCAGGCCAAGCGGGAGGTAGCGGAGAAGATCATCCACGACATGGAGAAAGAGGGAGTCATCGAGCCATCTAGCAGTCCTTGGGCATCTCCTGTAGTCTTGGTAAAGAAGAAGGATGGGGACACCAGGTTCTGCGTAGATTATCGTCTACTGATCAACGTGACGAAGAAAGACAGCTACCCTCTTCCCCGGATAGACGACACCCTGGATACTCTGGCTGGATCGAAGCTGTTTCCACCCTTGACCTGAAGAGTGGCTACTGGCAGGTAGAAATGGACCCTGCAGACAAGGAGAAGACGGCTTTCACAGTAGGATCTGGACTGTGGCAATTCACGGTTATGCCATTCGGGTTGTGTAATGCGCCTGCTACTTTCGAGAGGCTCATGGAGAACATACTCAGAGGGCTCTCCTGGAAAACGTGCCTCGTGTACCTGGATGACATAATCGTCGTAGGGAGGACGTTTGACGAACACCTGTCAAACTTGGAGGAAGTCTTCAAGAGACTACAAATGGCTAACCTGACGCTCAACTCAAAGAAATGCCATCTTTTAAGAACGAGAGTACACTATCTGGGTCACGTGGTCAGCAGTAACGGCGTCGAGGTGGATCCTGAAAAAGTGCGAGCAGTCCAAATATGGCCAACACCGAAGGACAAGCATCAATTGCGGAGTTTCCTGGGGCTTTGCACTTACTACCGCCGTTACGTCCGAATGTTCTCTGACATCGCAAAGCCGCTGACACGTCTAACCGAAGAAAAACGAGCCTTCCTTTGGGATGAAGAATGCCAGGCAGCTTTCTACGCCCTGAAAAGACGCCTGACGACGGCCCCTGTTCTCGGGTTTCCGACCCAAGAGGGACGCTTCATCTTGGATACAGATGCAAGCAACGACGGGATCGGAGGGGTTTTGTTACAACTGCAGGACGGGCAAGAGCGGGTCGTTGGCTACTTCAGTAAAGTTCTGTCGAAGCCTGAGAGGAACTACTGTGTCACCAGGAGGGAGCTGTTAGCCGCCGTGAAGTCAGTAGAACATTTCTACAAGTACCTATACGGAAGGAAGTTCTTGTTGAGAACGGATCACGCAGCGATCAGATGGCTCCTGCGATTCAAGAACCCGGAAGGCCAGGTAGCTCGGTGGATTGAGCGTCTTCAGGAATACGACTTCGACATCGAACATAGAGCAGGAACCAGCCACCGTAATGCCGACGCTCTTTCAAGAAGACCGTGTCCTGAGGGATGTCCCCATTGCAGTCGTGCAGAAGTGAAAGAGGCTTCTACCTGCCGCACGACGGTCACCAACGAGGAGTGGTCACCAGACGGGCTGCGGCGGGCGCAGGAAGGCGACCCTGAACTTCAACGGATCCTGGAGTGGAAAGAAGGAGGTCGTCGGCCGGAATGGCAGGAAGTGGCCCCATCCTCTAGGACCCTGAAATCGTACTGGGCACAGTGGGACTCCCTGGTGATACAGGATGGACTGCTCAAGAGGGTGCTCGAATCCGATAATGGCGCAGAAAGGCGATTCCAACTCATCGTACCCAAGATCAAGGTGGCGGAAGTGCTACGTCACCTCCATGACGGAACATCTGGAGGCCACCTGGGAGTAAAGAAGACCCTGCAGAAAGTGCGCGAGCGTTTCTATTGGGTGGGCTGCTCTGAGGCTGTTCGTGAATGGTGCCGGAAGTGTACAGTTTGCTCCGCCAGCAATGGACCACACCGCAAACCGAAAGCCCCGATGAGGCAGTACAATGTGGGAAGTCCTTTCGAGAGGATCGCCCTAGACATTACTGGACCATTCCCTGAAACCGATTGCGGCAACAAGTACATCCTGGTGGCGATGGACTACTTCACGAAATGGGTAGAGGCCTACGCGATTCCCAACCAAGCAGCAACAACTGTCGCAGATGTCCTGGTGAAGGAGCTAGTGAGCCGCTTCGGAGTACCGTTGGAATTGCATTCCGACCAGGGGCGTAACTTTGAGAGCGAGCTGTTCCAGGGAGTTTGCGAAAAATTGGGAATTCGCAAAACTAGAACGACGGCGCTGCACCCTCAGTCTGACGGAATGGTGGAGAGGATGAACCGCACCATGGGCAAGTACCTCTCGAAGGTAGTGTCTCAACACCAACGAGACTGGGATCAACATCTCCCCTTTTTCCTGATGGCCTACCGTTCTGCCATCAACGAGTCCACCGGCCAGACACCAGCAAGGGTACTGTTCGGGCGTGAGATGAGGCTTCCCTGTGATCTGAGCTTCGGTTGCAAACCGGGAGAAGATCTCGCTGGGGAAGACTACGTCACAGAGCTGCGCCGAAAGATGGACCAGATTCACGAGATGGTACGGACGAATCTCCAAGTCGCCAGCGACCGCATGAAGGATCACAATGACGTTCGGGCGGACAGCGGCATGTATGAAGAAGGAGACCTGGTGTGGCTGTACAACCCACAAAGGAGACGAGGGTTATCACCGAAGCTTCAGAAAGCTTGGGAAGGGCCATATACAGTGAAGACAAAAATAAATGACGTCATCTACCGAATCAGCAAAGTTCAGAATGGGAAGCCCAGGGTCGTGCATTACAACCGATTAGCGCCTTTCGAGGGAGACCACGACCAAGATCAACAGGTGCGCCAACTACGGCCCCAAGAGGATGAGCCCTCCTTTGAAGAGTTTATGGCTGCGTATGGAGGGACCGGAAAGGCCCGATTCGGTGTGACCAGGGAAGAACAACGGGATCTCTTCGGAACACCGGCTGAATATGCGCTGGCTCATTGCGTGGCCCAGGACCTGCGGATGTCCCGGGGAATTGCCGCGGAGTTTCGGTCGAGGTTCGGCAAACTGGACGAACTCCATCATCAGGGACCGGCAGTCGGGCGAGCGCTGAGGATTAAGGAAGATGGATCACAACGGCCGCTCTTCTATCTGGTTACAAAGAGGAGGTCCTTACACAAGCCCACCTATTTGGACCTGTGGGACGCACTACATGACCTCAGGGATACCCTACTTAGCGAAGATCTAACTAAGTTAGCCATCCCCAAACTGGCATGCGGATTGGACGCCTTGGACTGGAGGGTCGTCAGGAATATGCTGGAGGTCTTATTTCGCTTCACCGGCGTAGACATTTTGGTGTGTTGTTGGAATCCTGAGAGGAGTCCCCACAAGAAGACCGTGGCATGTTATTTCCACCAAACCTCGCGTTGCAGACAGGGGACCAACTGTAGATTTCTACATGGGCCTGTCAGGGACACGTTTCGGGACAAAACATCTTTAAGGTGGGGGCAGTGTAACGGAACGGCTCGCCGAAACCAAATAAACACGTCTGGGACTGCCCGGGTTCCGCGAATGCGTTCTAGAAACAGCGGGACCTATCTCGTAAGGCCGGGACGCTTCGATTCCCCGAAAACCCGAGGAGAAATTCGTGGAACAATCTCGAAAACTGCCGGAATGTTCGGGAAGCCTTCTACCTGCATTTATAAGGATTGCCCGACCCAAGGCGACAGCAGTTGACGAACCGGTGTGTAAACATTCGAACGAGAGACCGCGCGCGTTAAAAATAAATAAACATCTCCGTGTACGAATATGAATTAGGTGATTGTTAAGTTAAATTTATAAGTGTAGTGTAAGAAATAAATTAATTAGGATAATCGCGTAGTGTTTTAGTTTTAGTCAATAGCAAAAACGTTACAATATGCAATTTGTGACTCATTGGACAATAAAGCGTATATAACACGAACATATCTTGCATGTTTTCTTACATGTATTATATACAATTGACGAAGCAATTTGAGTACAGTGCTAAAGGTGCCATAAAAAAACCACTCAGCGTTTTCTGACAACAGTTGCATATTGTAATTTGTAGAAAAAATTAACATTCGATCCTGTACGGGTCCAGGGTCAAACGACAAAACATTTTCTAATTCGCCGTTCAACATTATTTGCTGATGTTAATACGGAAAAAAATGAAATATTACATTAAACAAATAAGGTTTATTGTGCTGTTAGGGAAGCCGGATAGTATTTACCTGTAGTCTAGTCAAGATGTGTGTTTGCTGCGAAAAATAGTTAGAAGGCTCGGAAAAATATGAGCGATAGCTCATTCGACGCGGAATGCAAATCTGAGAAATGGGTTTTGAGGATTTTTTCTGCTAAGAAAAATTGCAATTGTTATTAACAAAAAACGAAAAATAAAAACGCTCTTTCGATTTTTTGATGACAACTCAAAAACCATAAGAGAAAGAGGAATTCGCAAAAAAGATCCTTAAAGAGGAGGAAATTTCCGATAAAAAAGTCCCGACTCCCGGATTTCTATCTCCAATATTTATATTTTTAATTTGTTGCTGAATGTAAGGCTCCACGCGACCGATACGGCGTGCGCTCGCCGCCTCTGAAACGACTACGTCATAGAAAATAATCTTTTTAAGGTACTAAGTATTAGTTTTAAGAGCAGGCTTCTAAGCAGGTTCTAAGATTAAGCAGGCTGCACAAAATAGGGAGGAGTGGCAAAATTTGCGGGAGGCCTATGTTCAGCAGTGGACGTTACAATAGGCTTATGGATGGATGGATGGAAGTATTAGTTTAAAATTTAAAACAAACTTTATTGTATTCTACACACTTAAAAGAACAATGTCCCGTCGGAAAAAAAAATTTTAAATGCATTTTTCAAAAAGCTAACCTATTGTTAATAAACTAATTATTTTCGTACTTCCGTCTTCATTGAAAGCAGGCTAAATGATTAAATAAATTCACCATAAATATTTTGCTTCTTGGAGTCCTTTCTGTTAGTGTCCTCAATAAGATGACGTCATAAAATTATTTAAAATTTTCTTATTTAATTGTTGCTAAAAATTTGTTTTCTCTTATATATTATGGCATGGCTGTTTTTATATTCAAACTAAGGATTAAATCATTGTGGAAAATTTTTTTACGGCCATTTGTTTAAGAATTGTTTATAAACAAACGGCTTAGTTTAATATTTTTGGAAATTCTTTTTTTACCATTCTATTGTTTAGGATTAATTATGATTTTTAAAACAAAAAAAAGGTCCTTAAAAATTTTGTTATAGTTGATAATCGTTTTTTAATGGTTTTATTATTTAAATAATTAGTTAAGGAATAATTTTGTGTTCAAAAATCATTATAAAAATCTCTTAATAGAATAGGAAAAAGAATTTTTTTTTTCACTTATAATTTCATTATTTATTAAGTTAACAATTTGTTATAAAAAATTTTTGGGTGTCACAATATTTTTTTTCTATTACTACTAAAAATTACAAAAACAACGATATGCAACAAAGTGACGTAACAAAAATTTTTTGTATAATTTTTTTTTGTTTTAAATTTTTTTTTCTCACTTTGTTGCATATCGTTGTTTTTGTAATTTTTAGTAGTAATAGAAAAAAAAATATTGTGACACCCAAAAACTTTTTATAACAAATTGTGAACTTAATAAATAATGAAATTATAAGTGAAAAAAAAAATTCTTTTTCCTATTCTATTAAGAGATTTTTATAATGATTTTTGAACACAAAATTATTCCTTAACTAATTATTTAACTAATAAAAACATTAAAAAAACGATTATAAACTATAACAAAATTTTTAAGGACATTTTTTTTGTTTTTAAAATCATAATTAATCCTAAACAATAGAATGGTAAAAAAAGAATTTCCAAAAATATTAAACTAAGCCGTTTGTTTATAAACAATTCTTAAACAAATAGCCGTAAAAAAATTTTTCCACAATGATTTAATCCTTAGTTTGAATATAAAAACAGCCATGCCATAATATATAAGAGAAAACAAATTTTTAGCAACAATTTCGGGGTTTTGCGTTTTTTGTTGATTTTAAAAATTCGTTGTAAACTAAATAAGAAAATTTTAAATAATTTTATGATGTCATCTTATTGAGGACACTAACAGAAAGGACTCCAAGAAGCAAAATATTTATGGTGAATTTATTTAATCATTTAGCCTGCTTTCAATGAAGACGGAAGTACGAAAATAATTAGTTTATTAACAATAGGTTAGCTTTTTGAAAAATGCATTTAAAATTTTTTTTCCGACGGGACATTGTTCTTTTAAGTGTGTAGAATACAATAAAGTTTGTTTTAAATTTTAAACTAATACTTAGTACCTTAAAAAGATTATTTTCTATGACGTAGTCGTTTCAGAGGCGGCGAGCGCACGCCGTATCGGTCGCGTGGAGCCTTACATTCAGCAACAAATTAAAAATATAAATATTGGAGATAGAAATCCGGGAGTCGGGACTTTTTTATCGGAAATTTCCTCCTCTTTAAGGATCTTTTTTGCGAATTCCTCTTTCTCTTATGGTTTTTGAGTTGTCATCAAAAAATCGAAAGAGCGTTTTTATTTTTCGTTTTTTGTTAATAACAATTGCAATTTTTCTTAGCAGAAAAAATCCTCAAAACCCATTTCTCAGATTTGCATTCCGCGTCGAATGAGCTATCGCTCATATTTTTCCGAGCCTTCTAACTATTTTTCGCAGCAAACACACATCTTGACTAGACTACTGGTGAATTATATAAATGAGGAAATAAAAATATTAAAAGTAAAAATCTCACCCCCTGAAACTACCAAATCTTTTACTCTGAGTGGTAGTCCATGTTGGTTTTTTATGCGGCGAATATTCAGTTTAAAAGTTTCCTTACTAGGTAGGAAAAACAGTGCGTTTTCGTGAAGCCCTTGAACACCAGTGGCAAGAATATTCTGCACACTTTGGTCACAAGATTACGCCTGTTAACGCCGCATGTCGCGCAGCTTGTGCTACGTGATTGTGTTCAATAACCACCTTCGTAACATCCAAATCACCAGCTTTAGTCCAAACACGTGCTTTACAAACTACTCGTTTTTCACACACCCAAATATCGACACTGGTTATTATGGCACTGGTAAGATTGCACAGAAGGAACACCTGTCGACTCGCACCGATTTCACTTGGAAAGGTCGATATTCTATTTACAGCCATATTTATGCGTATAAGATTCCCACCATATTGTTAAAAATCCATAATCCAATTCAAGGAATGATTGTCTTTAAGTACAGTACTAAACTCAGGCCTTTAGATGTAAGGTAAATGAATCATTAAGGAATTGTTGAAACATTCATAATCCAAAGCCATCGTAATTATTTTGTGTCGAGAACGATAAATCCGCGAGACGTAATAAACGGAGACGAAATGTCCAGATACGATTTTGGGGGACGAAAACCAGAGACTAAACCTCCCGGGACGAATAATCCGGGGACGAACTTCCGTATCCCATTATATTGTAATATAATATTTCGGTCAAAATTTAATATAACTGAAGATGTTCTGCGTGTTCTTTATAAATATTTTTGTTGGTTTCGATGGTGGTTCACCTGCCGCGAACTGTTCCAGTTACAATTCATTTAAATTATGTTCCCTTCGAACGGTATCCAAAAATTACCAAATGTTAGGATGATGGTTTTAGGCATTTCTCTTACTGTAGATTGGAAACAGTTCCACATTGAATGTGAAAATGTAGGAGATGGATGTCGTTAACTCCTTTCTGGAAGTGCGATCCACTGTCCTCAAAATAATCCACGATATGTTAAGCATCTTGTGGAAAAACATAGACATCGCACAGTTCTTCGAATGCTTCAATTACAATATCCTGTGGAACTAATACTAGCGCATTTCAGTAACTAATTTTGAAGAAAATTCCGCGTTGTTGCTGTACCGATGCTTCTTTCGCAGACAGTATAGGTCAAGTTTTATTATATTGTGTTTATTATATATTATTTATATAAGTGGGATATTGGGAATTAACAAATAAAAATAACAAATAACGATAAAGGAATTCGTCGCGTTCGTAACCTCGTTCTTATCACCGATGCTACTACTTTCTTGTAAGTAATTTAATCAATAAGATAGTGAAACGTATGACCATCGTAGGGGGAGTAAGGGACGAAGGCAGTAAGGATGAAGGCCTGTCCAAATGTCAACCTCACCTGCACGAGTGGTAGCTGATTTCATCAGTTAACCCGGTACTCCCTGCTAGAAACTAACGAGGCTCTGGCGACCGAGTCACAGCGGTATAACTGTTCAACCGAGGATTAAGGAAATGTATCTCTCATATCATCCCTCTACCAACCCGCAATGGCCAGCGTGGTAGAGTACAGGCTAAAAACCCCATAAAGAACACATGGATATTCAATGTATACATGCTACAGTATATGTGCAAATGAATAGATTGGGAGAATATGGGTATTAATGTCAATGGCGAAAATCTCAGCCACCTCAGATTCGCCGATGATATAGTTTTAATTTCAGATAGTACTGGTAAAGCCACAACATCTCTTGAAAGACTTTACCAAGCATCAGGTCACATTGGGCTAAAAATCAATATATCAAAGACCCAATTTACGACTAATCTAGTAGTATCTAGAAACATACCTTTAGGTAACACTGAAATATAGCAAGTGACGTCCTATAAATACTTAGGCCAATGAAATTCGCATAGGGCGAGATACCCAGACCCGTGAAATTTTCAGGAGATTAGGCTTGGCATGGGCAGCATTTGACAATCTCAGAGATTCCTTTAGGTCTGACCTTCCTATATGTCTGAAGCGTAAGCTTCATAACCAATGTGTTAAACCTAACCAACCTAACCAAAAAGTCTACTAATAATGTAACGAAATAAAAACCATAATAGCCTGCCATAAAGTTAAGCGCCTTTCGGAATGACTTCAAGGAATTCCGCACGAGATAGGTTCGGGGAACTGGTGCCATTCTTGGAAAACCGTTCGAGTTTCTAGTATTATCTAGAAGGATACCGAACAAAGGACCGGAAACGTCTCGAAGTTTCTGGACTTCCCATACGGCTATAAATAGCAGACGGAGAGCGATACGGGGGAAGTCGACGGATGTCGACTGTAGTCGTAAACAGTCGCCGGCAGACTGGTCGACGGATGTCGGCCAAGCCGGCGGTAAGATAAATAAACAATGTGCAATATAAATTAATTAGTTAAGTAGTAGTAAGTGAAATAAGATAAATTAGATTAAGTATTAGCAGTTAAGTGTAGTGTAAGTGTACAAATAAATTAGCGTGTAAGTGGTTAAATAAATGAGGTAAGACAACTCGTGTCGTGTAGTAATTCTCGCGTAGGTAAAACCGTTACAATAAAATAAGAACAACACAGGCAGCAATGGAAAGATCAATGCTGGGAATTTCGCTTAAGAGATACCTAACTTAAGGGTTGAATGTTGGTAACGGGTCTCTGGAGTTATATAGGGTGCTGGTACTTATATAACAATAAATTCCAGAGTACATGCCCACTGTTTTCTGACGAAGGAGTCAGAGGTTCAACATATTTGAACCCAACTCTGCCAACAAACCCTACTCTCATGTCCATGTAGACTTAAGTCGCGTAGCCCCTGGGTACATGGCATACAATGGATGTATGTCTTGTAGCAGACGAGAGAGGGTGAAGGGCGAGTTTCCAGCGCCCTTATCAAATAACTGGAACAAACCAGCTAAGGTATAGTAACCCCGACAGAAGAGTCTCTGGCCCTCCAAGCTTGGGGGTTTTGCGGTGGGTTGGTAACCTACCCATGTAAAAGTGTAAATTACTCACAGAAGACACGACAGCCTCGGAACTAGGACTGATATTAAGACTACGACCACGGCAAAGAAAAAGGATAAACGATTAGGTATAACGGATAAGTTAATTGTAGCCACATGGAATGTAAGAGGTGTATATACGAAAGAACATGAACTGATTAGACACCTAAAAACCAAACAAATAAATATAGCGGTAATAACAGAGACCAAGAAAAAGCTTCAAGGGATAACAGAAATTGACGAATACACAATGATATACGGTGGAGTTGATGCAAACAAGAGAGCGAGTAAAGGTGTAGCTTTCCTTATTGATAAAAAATGGACGAAAAACATTAAAGACTATCAGATAATAAACGAAAGAATTATTACAGCAAAATTAGAACATAACAGAGGGTCACTGGTTATAATAGGAGTATATGCACCGGAAGACGGCAAAACTGAAGAAACGGAAATCTTTTATGACACACTACAGAAAGTAGTAGATACACATCAACACCAACACCTGCTCATTGTAGGAGATTTAAACGCAAGAGTCGGCAACCAACCAATTGAGGGAGTTGTAGGAGTTTTTGGCGAAGAAACGTTAAATATAAATGGAGAATACTTAAGAGATTTCGCTTCCTACAACGGTCTGAAAATAACAAATACATTTTTCAGGAAAAAAGACGTAAATAAATATACATGGGCAGCAAGAGGATCCAGATCCATAATAGACTACGTGATAGCAAATGATAAAATTGCTAAACAAATCATGGACACACATGTATATAGAGGTTATGACATATACTCCGATCATTATTTAGTAGTATCAGAAATAAACATATACGCCAAATGGAAAAAATGGAAAACAACAAACATTTCTGGAAATACTAACCAAATGGTACGTTATAAAGTCCATCTTCTACAAGACACAGGAATAAGGCAATTATATCAAAACAGACTGAACAATTACATAATACAAACACCAACTAACGACGATATGGACGAAGAGTGGAACAACATACAACAGATCATACGAAAGGCAGCATCAGAGGCGTTAGGAACAACGAAAAAGCAACAAAGAAAACATCAACTACGAATATGGACACCAGAAGTGAAGCAAGCGATAGAGGAAAAGCAAAGGAAATATAGAAACCTGCTAGTAGACCCAGCAGATATAAATAGAAGACAAGAATATAACAGAGCTCGAAATTACGCAAAACAAATAACCAGAAAAATTTACGATGAATCCTGGAATAAATTCATTAGCGAAATCGAAAATGACATACATGGACGTCAACAGTTTGCATATAAAGTAATGAAAACCTTCAATAGAAACGAACGCCAATCTATGCAGATCAACTGTATAGAAGAAGAACAGTGGATAAACCACTATAAAGAGCTATGGTACGACCAAAACATGGAAAATAGTGATGAAATAACGAGACATACATACGAAAATCACAATATTGATCCCATAGATCTAGACGAAATAAATGAAGCTCTGTACAAACTAAAAAATAGAAAATCAACTGGAATGGATGGCCTAAACTCAGAACTTTTTAAATGTGGAGGTTTTTTACTAAAACAAAGGCTAATACATCTGTATAACCAATGTTGGAAGAACTGTAAAATCCCAAGGTGCTGGTTACAATCCAAAGTTGTATCACTTTTTAAGAAGGGAAAAAGAACATCGTGTGAAAATTATAGAGGACTGAGCATCAACGATGCAGGATATAAAATATATGCAGTTATACTGAACAACAGACTCAAACCAATAACAGAAGTATTGATACAGGAGGAACAGATGGGTTTTAGGAAGGGTCGCTCTTGTATAGATGGGGTGTACACAGTTCAACAAATTATACAAAAGCATAGAGAATTTAATAGAGAAACTCACTTAGCCTTTTTGGATTTTCACAAGGCGTACGACAGAGTGATCCGGTCTAAATTATGGGAAATAATGGAAGTGAATTACCCGCACCATTTAACAACAGCAATAAAAAGCCTATACGACGGAACAAAGATAATAATCAATAGCAACGGACAACTAAGTAGACCAATAAGCACAAACCAAGGACTGAGACAGGGATGCAGTCTCTCCCCAACGCTGTTTAATATATACATAAATGACTTGATGCAAAAATGGAAACAACAAAACCAAAATGGAATACATATTAACGGAAAAACTACTCTGAATCATATCTTGTATGCTGATGACTTAGTAATATTCCAGGAAAGTGAAAATAACTTACAAAGATCAGTATATACTCTAAGATGTATCTGTGAGGAATATAATTTTAAAATATCCACTGAAAAAAGTAAAACGATGGCTTTCGCCGGAAAAGACACGATTAGAACAAAGATAGTTATAGATAATAAGGTCCTAGAACAAGTAACAGAGTTTAGCTATCTTGGTTGTCACATAACATACAAATATGACAAGGATATCTTAAATAAAGTCAGTTAATTCCAAAATATATGTGGAACTATACATAGACACCTCAAACATAAAACGAGAAAAGAAACTAGAATAAAATTTTATAAGACAATGGCTACCCCAATAATAACCTACGGCTGTGAAACGTGGATAATCAAAAAAAAGACGAATCTAAAATACAAGCTGCAGAAATGAAATTCCTTCGATCAGTAAAAGGATGTACAAGATCAGACCAACTAAGAAACAATGACATACGAAACGAACTGGGTATCATCTCCATAAATGATAGAATCAGAAGATGTCGTAGAAACTGGACAGAACATCTGCAACGTATGAAAAACGATAGATTACCTAAGGCAATTTACCACTACAAACCAAGAGGAAAACGCAGCCGAGGACGCCCGAGGAAGAGATGGTCTCCGGAACAGGCGACAACAGCCTAATCCATGAAGGGAAGAAGAAGAAGAAGAAGATACCTAACAGAGAAATACGGCGAAGGACAGGAGTTACAGATGCAGTAAAGAAAATTACTTCTTTAAAATGGAACTGGGCGGGGCACGTTGCGAGAATTAAAGATGAACGATGGACTAAGAAGATTATCGAGTGGAGGCCAAGACAAGAGGCATATCGAAGTAGAGGGCAACCCCCAACAAGATGGACGGATGACATAAAGAAAATCAGGACGAACTGGATGCAAGCTGCACAGAAAATGGAAGAGTGGCAAAATTTGCGGGAGGTCTATGTTCAGCAGTGGACGTTACAATAGGCTTATTGATGATGATGATGATGATTAATGACCATCATACCAAAATTTTAAATTGAAAGATTTGCCAAATAAATATAGGTACAATGTTGAGAATAAAAGTTTCAAAAATTCGTTAATTCGAATTAAATTTAAGTACATTTCGAATAATTGTGTTCGAATAATGGTATCTTTCGAATAATTGCTTTAGAAGAATATTTTTCGAATAATTTGCCAGGATCCATATGAATATGTGTTTGAATGTGTCTGTGGTAAGTTTTCTCGGAAATTAAATACCGCAAACGGTTCTAACTTTGAGCTAAGATTTTGTGCTACACCGGTACTTATCAATACCCTTTTCATTAAAATCGGCCAGGATAAAAGGGTAGTTTACTCTAGTAATTTTTCTATTTTTGGAAATTTTCTCAAAATTTGCTACAAATTTGTTTTAACTTGTAATTGTAGTTGTGATTAAATTTTGTATAAAGGACCCTACTTCACATTTCTCGGTTTTTGAAAATTGTTTCAAAATCCACTTCATTTTTTTGCAAGCTATAATTCTTAATTATTGTACTATCAATGTGTGCCTAATAAGGTTTAATAATATTTTAATAATAATTAAAATAACATACGCATTTAAATTACTAAATGACCTAAATTTTTATTTTGTAAATCGTGAAAGTTTATTTTAAAAGTGATGTATGAAAGATTTTAGGCCGTGAGCCGAGCTTAAAAAAGTGTCTCATAGGAAACCACTACAAATTTTAAACATAGATTGCCCTTCACGAGAATTACCAAAATGTGCAAGTCTGGCAGCTTTGAAGTGGGGCGTTTAATGGGGGTATAGTGTTAAAGTCACCCCTAATTGTGGGTCCTAAAGTGAGATAAGAAACCAAATAAAATTTGATGGGTTGCTTTGTTCGTGATGCACAATTCACGAAAAAAATTGTGCCAGACACATAGGGTGTTTGAGCTGGTTTCCTATCAGTCAAAGGGGATCATTAAAATTGCTCTGTTTGGGGATGTCTGGCGGGTGACCGACCTACCCTATGTGTCTGGCATAATTTTTTAAGTGAATTGTGCATCACGAGCAAACCAACCCATCAAATTTTATTTGGTGTCTTATCACCCTCAATTAGGGGTGACTTTGACACTATACCCCTATTAAACGCCCCACTTCAAAGTTGCCAGACTTGCACATTTTGGTCATTCGCGTGAAGGGCAATCTATGTTTAAAATTTGAAGTGGTTTCCTATGAGACACATTTTTAAGCTCGGCTCACGGTCTATTTATAGAGTTATACTCATTTTTTACTTAAAAAGGGGGTATTACTACACGCCCGTGAGGGGTTGCTATTCCCTCATAGGGCGCCTTGAATGCCTGCCAGATACGGGTGGTAAAGGGGAAATGAAGTACCCGGGGCGGACCAAAACTAGCACCTGATGGAAGGCAGCAGTTCCATCAGTATCAAACCACGACGTAGGAAGATGAATCCTCCGAACGACGTTACTTTGGGCGCGAAAAGCGTTGCAGAAACAGCCTTAGTATCATTCACATAAGCAGTAGTGCAGTTGCAGTGCAGGGGGAGTGTATTTGGAACAGTAGCAGGGGTAACATATTAATTCGTCCTGTTCACATTGGACGTAGTGTGAAAGGCTGCTGAAGAAGCAGTTTGTTCTGTTGCCTATTCGTTCCTACTCGTATATAGACAAACACGTCGTTGTTGCAAATTGTATTCTTGATTTGGATAGTCCATCTTGAAAACTTAACTTTCTGAAAGAATTAACGCGAAACAAAACTGTAGTTGTAGTTGAGGTTAAACAATTTTTAAACAAAACAACACACGCCGACGCGGCCGACGTCAGTACTCGTCTCTGATCGGTGCTTGTATGCGCGTGTAGATGTGTAGTGCAGAAGCTAAAAGCTTGCTTGGTTCTACACTACCGCTACAACTACCTTCCCACAAGGTCGTCGATGTGAACGCTGTCGTTAGCATACACAGGCCTAACTTTTTACAATACCCCCGCACTACACTTACAACTGCACTACTGCTTAAGTGAATGATACTTTACGGGTTCTCGCACTGCGGTGCAGAAAGAAAACGGAACTCCTGCTGCGCTATCATTTCCAGATCATCCAATGGCTAGTAGGTGCAATCAAAGACACGGCGCTCAGTCCGGCGCAACCTTTAAGTGGGGGAGATGGTGCTAAGAATCCCCTCGTTGAACACACTCAAATTTCATATCTACAACAACATTGTAAAGATTACTACATGGAATATGTGCAGTCTCCACATGGCAGGAAAACTTGCCAACAGGTTACAAACCAAAATACTTGATCTCAGCGGAGTGCGGGGGCTGAGTTTGGAAAACAAAACACCAAGCACGGTGTTATGTATTACTGTGGCGGTAACGACCTCATCCATCAGTACGGCGTAACGTTCAACATCTCGTCTGAATTAGAAAATCCCTCTAGGAGACCGTGTCACGCTTCTTAAACTAAGAACATCTTATTGAGTCATGAACATCATCCAGGTATACGCACCAACAAGTGATAAAACAGGTGATATAGTTGAAGACTTCTATGCTAACCTCGCAGAAGCTATGAAACACAAAAAAGGCAAAATGACAATAGTGCTTGGCGACTTTAACTCTAAGATTGGAACTGGAGTTGGAGACGATGTTGTGGGAAAACACGACCTAGGAGAACAGAATACATGAGGAGATCGTCTTGTACAGTTTTGCTGCGAGCAACAGTTTTCTGTTGCAAACATATTTTCAAACTCCGTACAAGGCGTTTATACACCTACTGATCGCGATGGATGAACTATGTAACGAAGTGCCCCCTACCGGAAACACTCCGCATAGCAATTTTGTTTAAACATAGGAAACGGTAAAAATCCTCTCAACGAGTGGGGAAATCCTCCGAACCGCGCGATAGTTACTCCCATTTCCGCTTATGGGCGCTTGACTAATACAATTCCACTTCCACCTCTTACAAATCACCAAGCTTTGCTTGTCAGGATGATTTAAATATAGGCCGTTTTGGGGCATAAGGTATCAAGCGATCAGTCGATCAGTCGATGAATCGAGCAGTCGATCAGCCGATCAGTGAGTGTTCCGAATTAGTCTAGTGAGTGAGAGTGGGAGTATCCGACCGTACCGACCGAATTGTAAGTACTCCATTATCCGATCATTTATTATCTCTTAATTCTTGGGTTAGGCCGTACATTTCATTCCGTAGCATCTCCTTTCTCGCCGGTCGTAGTAAAACACTCTAGGGTGATCCACTCGGAGTGTTTCTTACTACCTAGACCATTTTGTATAGATTTCCCTAGGGTGATCCACTCGGGGTTGTCTAGACAAAAGCAAAGCCGTGTCCGTGTTAGGCCGTAATAAGACGCTTGTGTGTTTTATTTCCACGGACCCCCTGGCATTCTCCTGAGTATAAACTCACCCGTGGCTCTAGGGAGTAAACCCTTAAAAAATCTGGCGCCCGAGAAAACCGACTTTAAAACCGATTACTCGAATTCCCGAACCCCGTCTAAGCGCCAATTCTACAAGTGACGTAACCTGTACAACAGAGTCGTCGTGCCGCCGACGACACTGCATCCCGAGGAAAGTACGTCACAACTATAAGGAATCAAATCGATTTCATCTTCATAAGACGTGAATTTAAGAAGTTCATTAACTCTGTCAAAACATATCCAGGAGCAGACATCAGCAGCGACCATAAACCAGTTGTGATCGGCATAAGAATGCAGCGTTTTGTAAAATCTAAACTTGTCAAACGTTCAATCACGACGCATATGTGTTAAAATCCTGAATAACCCTGTGGTAAAAGCACAAGCCAGCCAAAGCCTCGAAAACAGGTTTAAAAATTTAGAAACATCTGGAAACCCCGGACAGTGCACAGCCCTTGTGGAAGAAATTGAAGGAAACGCTTATCACGACCCGGGAAACTAATATAGGATTTGTGAACAATAACAAAAAAACAGGAATGGATGGCTGATGAGATTTTGACTGATGACTGGAGCAAATAGAAGTCGAAAAGTAAGACTAAATATGCCGAACTTAACAGAAATATTCACGTGAAATGCAAAGAAGCCAAGGAGCGTTGGTTAGCAGACAAATGTGATGAGATAGAAAATTTCCAAAGAAAACATGGTCTCTTTAACGTACATAAGGGTATCAAAGAACTTACAGGCAGACAATGGAAAAGTCACAGCGGCATCTTAAAGAACTCCAATAATAAAATGTTAGTAGGAGTCAAAGGAAAACTAAAATGGTGGAAGGAATATGTCGAGAATCTTTTTTATGACATACGACCGGATTCTTCCTCACATCCAGATAAGACTAACGAAAAGGGTTCTTAAATCATTAAAAACGAAATTAAGCAATATAACTTCAGAAGAACAGCTGCAGGTCCCAATAGCGTGTATGAGGAAACTCTTGGTACTTACTGGTCTGAACCTCATTACGGCAATTTGCAACCTAATCTACCGAACCCGCAAAATCCCGTCAGACTGGCTTATGTCCACATTTGTGACTTTGCCGAAGAGAAACACCGCATCACAGTGCGACGACTATCGCATAATTAACCTAAATGTTCCATGTTCTAAATGTGTTCCTACGCGTTATTTCATACTCGTATATACAAGAGATGTGAGCTTTTGGTTGATTGTTCTCAGTTCGGATTTAGGAGCGAAATAGGAACTCGCGAAGCCCTTTTTTCACTGAATGTGCTGACCTAGAGATGCAGGGACCTGAATATCGATGTATTCGCATGTTCCACTAACTACAAAAAAGTTTTTAATTACGTCTCACATCAAAAACTGGTTGATATTCTCAAATAGACCGGGATCGACGTGCAAGATCTAAATATCTTTACTGACACCCAACTGCAACAGTCAAAATTGAAGAGTCTACATCGGAAGATCTAGAAATTAGAAGAGGCGTGTGATAGGGATGTATTTTATCGTCCATCCTGTTTAACCTCTATACAGAGGCAGTGTTTACTGAAGCGCTTGAAGAAACAGATGCTGGTACAGAGGTCAATGGCAGATGCATTAATAATATTTGCTATGCTGATGACGCCGTGGTAATAGCTAGCAGCCTACCACAACTCCAGCTTGTTATGATTCGCATCGTAGGACACAGTGAACGTTTCGGACTCTATATGAACACATCCAAGACCAAAGTCACAGTATTTTCAAAAACACCAACACAGGCCATCTTGAGGCTACACGGAGAAATCATAGAACACGTGTCGTCTCGTCTCTAAAATATCTGGGTACGCTCGTTAACCAGCACAACGACGTAAAGGTCAAGATCAAGGCAAGAATTAATTGAATAAGCAAGGAACAACGTGAGGACACTATTAGCAGACCGCAACCTCAACCTTGGTCCTCGGATTCGCCTTTTACGCTGTTACGTATTTCTTGTCCAAGAACTTCTCGTTTCTCGTAACAATCAAGGAGAGAAAACTGCAGTACCTAGGTGACATGATGAGAGACGAGCGTTATGAAATGCTTCGCCTGATAATCGAGGGAAAGATCGAAGCAAGAAGGTCTGTCGGCCGAAGACAGATTTCATGGTTCAACGATCTACGTAGATGGCTCGGACGGACATCCATAGAAATCTTCAGAGCTACGGTTTGAAGCGAAATAATAGCCATTTGGATTGCCAACCTCCGTGCGGAGACGGCGTCCTAAGGAGAGGAAGATTCTTATACGAATTTAAAAAATCAATTCACAATGGCTATGTTCATAGAAAATAAAAACAGAGGAACGTCATTTTGAAGCTCATAAGTTAAAGTTTTTCTGTACAAAACTGTAACGAGATATTTTTAAAAATGAGCCCTTGGCAACGCTTCAAACATGAATGGTTTTTAAGTGAGAGTAAGAGTTTTTGAGTGAGGAAATATGATTAATTAACAAAAATCCATTTTTTAAATCTGTTAAATCCATAAAAGTGTTATATGAATTGAAATATGTTTAATATAGTTGCAAACAATATTTTATTTTTAAAATTAAATATAAAAAATACATTATTGTTTGGTAACTAAGCTACTCAACTTAATTATAGGTTTTGGCTTATTTCCATACACAAACTGAATTTTATAATGGTTGACAATATCGCAATTACTGTGAAATAAAGTATTATAAATATTTACGACTACATTAAAATTTCCAATGAAATTTCGAATCGCAGCTTTGATGATTATTTATAATACAAGGATTATATATATTACAATAAACGGAACTTCTATTTCGTTTTCTGTAAATAGATTGATCCCAAATTTTTTTAAAGGACATCCACTGTACAGTAGTCTATTCTTGTAAAAATACCAGATTTTCGAATAAAAAAAATGTAACTCTCTATGTTAATACTTGGTAATATTGATAGAGTTACTAAATGTATTTATAAGCTAAAAAATACCACAAACTTGCAATTAACTTTTACGATTGTCTATATGAAATTTTGGGTCATTCAGCACTTATTTTAAATTGGTAGAACAACTCTTCTTCTTTAATTTGTACCCATTAGAGTTATCTGAGCTTTATTATTAGGTGGCGTTGCAAAATTAAGGGGTCTGGGATAAACAAATTCAATTTTGCAAAAAAACTACTCGATCAATTATTTTGAAATCCTTATCTCATATTGCGCATTACCAGAACTTACTATTTATGCAATATCAAACATGTACAGATATTTTTGCAGAACTGATTAAAAATTTGATGTACTCATTTTCAAATTCATGTAAGGTTTTATTTAGCAGCGAATGTACTAAGTCCAAATGACTTTTTGGACAGCTCATGTTGAAGGGTTTATAAAGTCCAACAAGATGATTAGGTATTTCAGTTTTATTGAGCAGCTATAAAAATTTTGTTTGTTTTACTTTTTGTCTATAAAAATGAGCTGAAATATTATATATTCGACTTTCAATTGTCAACGAATAAAATGTCGCGGGAAAAATGATTTCCCAGTATTAATTGTTATCAGTTCCTTTCATCTTAGTTAAATATATAAATCAAGTTTGCGAGATGTCACTCTACCTTCAACATAGTGTAACGGAACGGCTCGCCGAAACCAAATAAACACGTCTGTGACTGCCCGGGTTCCGCGAATCCGTTCTAGAAACAGCGGGAACACTCTCGTAAGACCGAGTCGCTTCGATTCGCCGAAAACCCGTGGAGAAATTCGTGGAACAATCTCGAAAACTGCCAGAATACTCGGGAACCCTTCTACCTGCATTTATAAGGATTGCCCGACCCAAGGCAGGCGAGTAGTTGAAGAATCGTTGTGTAAACATTCGGGCGAGAGACCGCGCGCGTAAAATAAATAAACATCTCCGTGTACGAATATGAATTAGGTGATTGTTAAGTTAAGTTTATAAGTGTAGTGTTAGAAATAAATTAATTAGGATAATCGCGTAGTGTTTTAGTCTTAGTCAATAGTAAAAACGTTACAGTGGTGTCAGAGTGCGGATTAATTAGCAAAATAAATTAGAAACAATGAAGAAATTACGTGATTTAAAAGTGACGGACCTCAAACGTGAGTTAGAAGATAGAGAACTCGAAACGACAGGGTCGAAAACAGTGCTACAGAAACGTCTGGAGGAATATTTAAGCGGCAATGGAGACGACCCTGAAACTTTCGGTTTCGAGGAGGAAGGTGAGCTCATCCTTAACAAAATGGAAAAACTCCACGGTGAGTTAGACAACAAAATGGAAAAACTCCACGGCGAGCTGGACAACAAAATGGAAAAACTACACGGCGAGCTGGATAACAACAGAAAAGAACTCCACGACGAAATGGGAAAACTCCATGACGAGTTGGACAACAAACTAGGAAAACTACATGGTGAGTTGGACGACAAATTAGAAGAACTCCACGGTGAACTGGATAGTAGGATTGGAATTCTGGACAACGAACTTCAGACTGAGAAAGTCCAACGATTGGAACTGGAGAAGCAACTTCGAGAATTGGGGAATCAATTACAATCTATGCATTTCCATCCCAGTCGGCCAAACATGTCCAGTTCAGGTAACCCGTTTAACGACTCTGAGGAGGTAACCAGGATCGAGGCAGTTCCTACTGCGAGTCATCGAGTGAAGCCGCCTACCTTCGACGGGGAAATACCCTGGGAGAACTACCTCCGGCAGTTCGAGGCAGCGGCGAAAGCCAACAACTGGGCGCCAAGGGACAAGGCAGTGGCTCTGACGGTCGCCCTCCGAGGAAACGCCCTCGACGTGCTGCAGACTGTTCCAGAGGGGGAGCTGGACAACTTCGGGCTACTCTTCCAGAGGCTGGAGAGGCGATACGGGCACGCACACCTGGGCCAGGTCTACCAATCCCGAATGAAGAACCGACGACAGAAGCAGGGAGAGAGCCTCCAGGAGTTCGAAGCCGACATCGCGAAGTTAGTCAGATTCGCCTACCCGGAAGCAGCGGAATCCATGACGGAGAGTCTCGCGGTCTCGGCCTTCATCGACGGCTTGAGGGATGTGGAGATGCAGCGTGCGGTACGGCTGTCGCGCCCCAAGAGCACATTGGATGCCCTCTCGATGGCCCTGGAATACGAGGCTGCGACGGAGGCGTCAAGGAGCTGTGGCCGCGTTCGGGCGGTGGTCGGGGACGACGCATGCGGGGAAGCCGAGCGGAAGGAGGACGCCGTGGAGCAGGTTGTAAACGCCCTCAAGGGACTGCTGAAAGGAGACAAAAGGGAACCGGCGAAATGCTGGGGATGTGGAGAGGTTGGCCATATCCGAAGGGACTGCAAGCGCCCTAGGGTGGAGAAGCCAACAACGGCCCAGACGTCGGAAAACTAAAGCGGGTCGGCTCCAAGGGGGCAGCTCCGACCCGATACCCGTTCCAAGACCCCCTCATCAAGATAGCTACCCTGAGAGGTGAAGGTGGCAGCCTGTACGTGGATGGCGAAATTAACGGCAGGAAGCACACTCTACTGATCGACACCGGGGCATCCAAGACGATCCTGAAGCCAGGCCTGCTGAACGCGCGAGGGAAGAGAGTGATGGAGTCCAGGTGGAGGTTGCGAACGCCTACGGGCGAAGCTGCCGCCGTCCACGGAGAAGTCGACGTCGAGATCAAGATCGGCACTGCACGATTCTCGCCACACCGAGTCCTGATCACCGACATAGAAGAGGACGCCATCTTGGGAATGGACATCATGAAGACCCACGGCTTCGCACTCAATTTGAAACGACAAGTGATGCAGGTCGGCCCAGAGGAAATTTTCCTGCACACCAAGGGCGAGACGGTCCATCAGATAAGGCTGACGGAAGACACGATACTGCCAAGTAGGAGCGAATCGATCGTGGTCACCCGACTTCAAGGCGTCAGAGGAAAAGGGAGTCCTGCCGTAGTGGAACCTTGGAACCACGACGTGAAGGTGGGCCGAGGCGTTCTCGTAGGGAAGACCTTGGTGACGCTGGGTGATGAAATTCCCGTCCGGCTAATTAACATCAATGACTACCCAGTTACCATCCGGAAGGGGACCAAAGTGGGAACCTGCTCACCAGTGACGTCACTGATCCACCAGGTGACGGGAAGCGCTGGCTGCCAAGCCGCGAAAGTGGAGGAAGCTCTAGTAGATACCTGCGATTCTCTCGCTGGAGTCGAAAAGAAGAGGCTTATTGAGCTACTCCGTAGATATCGATCGATTTTTGTGTCTGACAAGGGACCTTCTGGGAGAACGAGTATTGGTAGGCACAAGATCGATACGGGGGGCGCGAGACCAATCCGCCAGTCAGCGAGGAGGTTACCGCAGGCGAAGCGGGAGGTAGCGGAGAAGATCATCCGCGATACGGAGAAAGAGGGAGTCATCGAGCCATCTAGCAGTCCTTGGGCATCTCCTGTAGTCCTGGTAAAGAAGAAGGATGGAGATACCAGGTTCTGCGTAGATTATCGTCTACTGAACAACGTGACGAAGAAAGACAGCTACCCTCTTCCCCGGATAGACGACACCCTGGATACTCTGGCTGGATCGAAGCTGTTTTCCACCCTTGACCTGAAGAGTGGCTACTGGCAGGTAGAAATGGACCCTGCAGACAAGGAGAAGACGGCTTTCACAGTAGGATCTGGACTGTGGCAATTCACGGTTATGCCATTCGGGCTGTGTAATGCGCCTGCTACTTTCGAGAGGCTCATGGAGAACATACTCAGAGGGCTCTCCTGGAAAACGTGCCTCGTGTACCTGGATGACATAATCGTCGTAGGGAGGACGTTTGACGAACACCTGTCAAACCTGGAGGAAGTCTTCAAGAGACTCCAAATGGCTAACCTGACGCTCAACCCAAAGAAATGCCATCTGTTAAGAATGAGAGTACACTATCTGGGTCATGTGGTCAGCAGTAACGGCGTCGAGGTGGACCCTGAAAAAGTGCGAGCAGTCCAAGAATGGCCAACACCGAAGGACAAGCATCAGTTGCGGAGTTTCCTGGGGCTTTGCACTTACTATCGTCGTTATGCCCGAATGTTTTCTGACATCGCAAAGCCGCTGACACGACTAACTGAGGAGAAACGAGCCTTCCTTTGGGATGAAGAATGCCAAACCGCCTTCGACGACCTGAAAAGACGCTTGACAACAGCCCCTGTTCTCGGGTTTCCGACTCAAGAGGGACGCTTCATCTTGGATACAGATGCAAGCAACGACGGAATCGGAGGGGTTTTGTCACAACTGCAAGATGGGCAAGAGCGGGTCGTTGGCTACTTCAGTAAAGTCCTGTCGAAGCCCGAAAGGAACTACTGTGTCACCAGGAGAGAGCTGTTAGCCGCCGTGAAGTCAGTAGAACATTTCTACAAGTACCTATACGGGAGGAAGTTCTTGTTGAGAACGGATCACGCGGCGATCAGATGGCTCCTGCGGTTCAAGAATCCGGAAGGCCAGGTAGCTCGGTGGATTGAGCGCCTTCAAGAATACGACTTCGACATCGAACATAGAGCAGGAACCAGCCACCGTAATGCTGACGCTCTTTTGTCCAGAAGGATGTCCCCATTGTAGTCGTGCAGAGGTAAAGGAGGCTTCTGCATACCGCACGACGGTCACTGACGAAGACTGGTCACCAGACGGGCTGCGACGAGCGCAGGAAGGCGATCCTGAACTTCAACGGATCCTGGAGTGGAAAGAAGGAGGTCGTCGGCCGGAATGGCAGGAAGTGGCCCTATCCTCTAGGACCCTGAAATCGTACTGGGCACAGTGGGACTCCCTGGTGATACAGGATGGACTGCTCAAGAGGGTGCTCGAATCAGATAATGGCGCAGAAAGGCGATTCCAACTCATCGTACCCAAGATCAAGGTGGCGGAAAAGCTCTTTGGTTAATAAATTGGTGGTGAAGACTTTGTGTTTTCTTCTGGTTTAATTACCATGGCCACCTTCGAGATACTGGACAACCTTCGGTCTTCCATGACGGAACATCTGGAGGCCACCTGGGAGTAAAGAAGACCTTGCAGAAAGTGCGCGAGCGTTTCTATTGGGTGGGCTGCTCTGAGGCTGTTCGTGAATGGTGCAGGAAGTGTACAGTTTGCTCAGCCAGCAAGGGACCGCACCGCAAGCCGAAAGCACCGATGAGACAATACAATGTGAGAAGTCCTTTCGAGAGGATCGCCCTAGACATTACTGGACCATTTCCTGAAACCGATTGCGGCAACAAGTACATCCTGGTGGCGATGGACTATTTCACGAAATAGGTAGAGGCCTACGCGATTCCCAACCAAGCAGCCACAACTGTCGCAGATGTCCTGGTGAAGGAGCTAGTGAGCCGCTTCGGAGTACCGTTGGAGTTGCATTCCGACCAGGGGCGTAACTTCGAGAGCGAGCTGTTCCAGGGAGTTTGCGAAAAATTGGGAATTCGCAAAACTAGAACGACGGCGCTGCACCCTCAGTCTGACGGAATGGTGGAGAGGATGAACCGCACCATGGGCAAGTACCTCTCGAAGGTAGTGTCTCAACACCAACGAGACTGGGATCAACATCTCCCCTTTTTCCTGATGGCCTACCGTTCTGCCATCAACGAGTCCACCGGCCAGACACCAGCAAGGGTACTGTTCGGGCGGGAGATGAGGCTTCCCTGCGATCTGAGCTTCGGTTGCAAACCGGGAGAAGATCTGGCTGGGGAAGACTACGTCACCGAGCTGCGCAGAAAGATGGACCAGGTTCACGAGATGGTGCGGACGAATCTCCAAGTCGCCAGCGACCGCATGAAGGATCACTATGACGTTCGGGCGGACAGCGGCATATATGAAGAAGGAGACCTGGTGTGGCTGTACAACCCACAAAGGAGACGAGGGTTATCACCGAAGCTTCAGAAAGCTTGGGAAGGGCCATATACAGTGAAGACAAAAATAAATGACGTCATCTACCGGATCAGCAAAGTCCCGAATGGGAAGCCCAGGGTCGTGCATTACAACCGATTAGCGCCTTTCGAGGGAGACCACGACCAAGACCAACAGGTGCGCCAACTACGGCCCCAAGAGGAGGAGCCCTCCTTTGAAGAGTTTATGGCTGCGTATGGTGGAACCGGGAAGGCGAGATTCGGTGTGACCAGGGAAGAACAACGGGATCTCTTCGAAACACCGGCTGAGTATGCGCTGGCTCATTGCGTGGCCCAGGACCTGCGGATGTCCCGGGGAATTGCCGCGGAGTTTCGGACGAGGTTCGGCAAACTGGACGACCTCCATCAGCAGGGACCGGCGGTCGGGCGAGCGCTGAGGATTAAGGAAGATGGATCACAACGACCGCTCTTCTACCTGGTTACCAAGAGGAGGTCCTTTCACAAGCCCACCTATTTGGACCTGTGGGACGCACTACATGACCTCAGGGATACCCTACTTAGCGAAGATCTAACTAAGTTAGCTATCCCGAAACTGGCTTGCGGATTGGACGCCTTGGACTGGAGGGTCGTCAGGAATATGCTGGAGGTCTTATTTCGCTTCACCGGGATAGACATTTTGGTGTGTTGTTGGAATCCTGAGAGGAGTCCCCACAAGAAGACCGTAGCATGTTATTTCTACCAAACTTCGCGGTGCAGACAGAGGACCAACTGTAGGTTCCTACATGGGCCTGTCAGAGACACGTTTCGGGACGAAACATCTTTAAGGCGGGGGCAGTGTAACGGAACGGCTCGCCGAAACCAAATAAACACGTCTGGGACTGCCCGGGTTCCGCGAATCCGTTCTAGAAACAGCGGGAACACTGTCGTAAGACCGAGTCGCCTCGATTCGCCGAAAACCCGTGGAGAAATTCGTGGAACAATCTCGAAAACTGCCAGAATATTCGGGAACCCTTCTACCTGCATTTATAAGGATTGCCCGACCCAAGGCAGGCGAGTAGTTGAAGAATCGTTGTGTAAACATTCGGGCGAGAGACCGCGCGCGTAAAATAAATAAACATCTCCGTGTACGAATATGAAATAGGTGATTGTTAAGTTAAGTTTATAAGTGTAGTGTTAGAAATAAATTAATTAGGATAATCGCGTAGTGTTTTAGTCTTGGTCATAAATTGAAATATCAAAACAATTATCCTGTAACTATATGTCAATTAATTGCCTGCTGTGCATAACAATTGATATCTGGAAGAGACAAAATATTTCGTTCATCATGTTTCAATCGTGAATTGGGGCGAATTATATCGGGTGTTTTTTTTTTAAATTTCACCTCATAGTAGGCTGTGGATAGTGTTTGTGAATGCGCCTTACTAAAAAATGTCAAAATTGACATAACCTCACTTTTTTAAGAAAAATTGAAACTGCTCCAATCAGTTACTAGTGTCTTGAAAAAGACAGCTTGGCTCTATTAATTAGGCGTAGATGAGTGAGATGCCTTTTTTAAGACACTATTAATCGATTGGAGCAGTTTAAATTTTTATTAAAAAAGTGAGGTTATGTCAATTTTGACATTTTTTAGTAAGGCGCATTCACAAATACTATCCTCAGCCTACTATGAGGTAAAATTTAAAAAAACACCCGATACTAGTTGAGTTAGAATTTTATTTAATACATTCAATAGGTTGACTTTGCATGCTATAAATAACAAGTAAAATTGACTTAGATTTTTTCGAATATTTCTACCCATAACAAATGTTATGAAATGGTTAGGTTAAGGAATAAAATAAGCGAAAAAGTAGTGTACTGGCATTGTACTAAACACATAAAATTTTGGTTTCGTTGTATTCTTTTAATGGCATGCATTGGTATAAATAAGTGCTACTCAATTTTTGAGGTTAGAATTTGAAATTTGTGGTTATGTTACGAAAATTTGACAGATGATGTTTTTATAGAACAAACGGTAATATGGAGCGCTATAGTCATATAAGCGTCAATATTCCATATTCTAAAACACACTTTATGTTTCAGTTCTATACATTGAACTCTTGTAAAACAACATTAATAATTTTTCTTGTTTCTTGTTATTATGTTCTTGTAAACATAATCATTTCTGCAACGTGTTTCAAAATGATTGTCATCTAGCCGGCTGTGGAATTCCCATGCAAAATAAAAAAAACCGCCTTGTGAAAATATGAGTTTCTACTAGCTATACATAACCTCAAAATAACCTACTTAACCTCTTTTAACTTCTGGTTTTTCTCCGTCAAAAGAAAACGAATTCTGAGTATTTGTCTATTTGTAGTATTTGTTTTGGCCCTGAAAATGATCGTTAATTACCAGCAGTACTGATTGCCAGTTTGCACAAATCGCACAGATCACAGGACACTGTTGTCAGAATTAGATAGGTTCAAATCAATAGAGCGCGGCACATCAAAAATTACATGCACAGAAATTCCAACGCCAACTTGATGACAATCATTTTGAAACACATTGTATTTCTTACAGTTACAATAAACATTTTTCTTTGATTCTTTTAAGTTTTCGCACGCTTTAAAAAAGCCGCATTCTGCCGAAAGCGACAGACCCCCTTGAAGTATTTAAATTTATAACTTTCGTCACTTCAACAACTATTAACATATTACAGATAATATGGAGTGTCGCAAATTAAAAACAATTATAAAAAAACAATCACTTATTTTTTTTCAGATCGATAGAACCCGAATGGGTATTTTCCACACTTAAAATAAATTGTCAGTGAAGGGGGTCATAGTTTTCAATTAACTTTCATTTATCTATTTGATTATATCGGTATAGTGTGTGATAAAATATTTGTGAACTACACTCGAAGGAATGGCAACAAATAAAATATATACTTTGATCGAATTGAAGGGCATGTTTTCTAATTCACAGTAAACTTAATAAGAATGTAATGCATAATGGTGTAAGTACTAGTACAGTTTAATACAGTATTATTATACTGTATATATTATACTATGTATAATGTATTATTACATTATTACACTAGTACATATATTAGTAATTAGGCACAATTAGTTTGATCGAAGTGTAGTAATCAAAAATTAGAAATTAATTACTATTATAGTTTCTTCGGGCGTTACAGTTATTACGCATGGTAATTTTTTTAAGAAGTACCCACCCAGAGTATCTCCGAAAATAAGACAGTAATAAATAACTCCCGAAACATTTCGATTTTCATTAAATACGTGACATCTTTTGATGTATCGTTGAGACGCGTATTACTCACCCCCTCACCCCTAAACATCATCCCACAGAATTCGTTAATGGAGTGACATACGTTGTGATTCCTCATTGGATAGATAATTTTGTGACGAATTCAAATATGTAATTTTCAGGTCTGATTTATTTTCTTTTTATGATTTAGTCCCTTTTAAAAATCACCGTGTATAATAATACAGGTATTACACGCTTGATCGAAGTGGTAAGATTGTCTTGGGATTTACTAACTACAAAGTAAGTATTGCAAGTGATAATGGTTTTTGGAAGCATAGCTTTCTTATGGCGGACTTCGCTCGAAGCGCTGAATCGGTGAGAGGTATGATCGCCGAAAAACCGATCGATCCGAACGGCCAATTATCGCGCCGCGCTAGCTGTTTACTGGCAACTAGTGTTACAATTGTTTTTGTATTGTCGGTTGCCTGCTTCGTGGTGACGCTAACTGCCAATCGTTTCTACCGCGATCCAAACAATCGAAGGCGACTGTCACTTGTCAGTCACTGCGCATTCACTACTTCCGTATAAATCTCGCAACTCTGCTTATAACTACCTAAAAGCTCCGGCGGACGGTTCACAATACGCGAGGAAAGTGTGACGTCAGAAGTTGGGAACCATGGCAACTGTTTCTAGACAATTTTTTTCTCATAAGAGAATAACATGGGAAAATTTTCAAGTAGGTGGTAATCTTGTAGGTATGTGGAAATTTTTTAACTATCAGCTGTGAAAAATAAGAAACATTGAAGTATGTAGTTTTCTTGTATATAAAATAATACATGATACATTATGGAGGAACACAGAAAAAAGGGATTTATTTCGGAGCCGCACTAACTGTTTAGTGGTAACTCGTGTTAAAATTGTTTGTATTGTCGATTGTTGATAGCGCCGCGCTAGCTACCATTCGCTTCTGTACATGATTATATAAAGCTATGCTTCACCTCTCGGTCATTCCCAGAGTGCCTCATTTTTTGGTTAAAGTCGCGATGTTGATGTTACAATCTACACCAAACAGTGACATCAGTGCTGCGACTCTACAGTACACACAAAGTTAATAACAAATATTGAATTTTACATTATAATGAATGTAAATAAAACAATATTTATATAAATATCACCTAAAATTCATCATTTCACAAGGACTGCGATTCATCTTTTCCCGTTAGTCAACCAGTGATTAATTGGTTAGTAAAATATTACTTTAGTGAGAACTAGTAATTTTAGTCAGTTAATCATTGGACCTTATCACCTTATCTTTTGACTATCCATTAACTAATTAGTTATTAAAGCTAATCTTAATTAATCTTAATAAAGCTAAAGTTGATTAGTAAAACTAGTCAGTTAGTAAGTGTTGCACTACAAGCTGACCAAGTTTGATCATTCTGCCTATTGCATCGCATCTAGTTCTATTCTCTACATTTTTTATTGCAGTGAGAACTATAGCATCAATTGCGATGAGTCAGTAAAATAGTTTCACAATGGCTGCAATTTATCTTTGGACTTTAGTTAGTCAGTAATTAAGTGGTCGATAAATGCATGTCTGTTATACTTTCCACCTTACTGAGAACTAGTCAGCCTAGTCAGTTAATCATCGCGCTGGAACAATGAAACAGTTCGACAAGTACCGCACTTAATGATGGTCGACTAACATACCTTTAATTACCAACTGATTAACTTTTATTACCCACATAACTATCTGACTAACAACGTTGCCAGTTAAACTGCAACTAATCAAATAACTCAGTCCTTGTCAAACTATTTTGTTGTCTCATCGCAATGATTAACAAAGTAAGTTGACTAGTGTCCACTAAATTAGAAATTATAGGAAAAATAACTAAATTACATCTAATCAAATAACTAAGTCCTAGTTAAACTATTTCAAAGTTTCATTGCAATGATTAACTGAATTTGATGGCTAGTTCCCACAAAAATAGAACCGATATTGACATGCTGACTAGTTCTTACTACAGTAGAATGTTTATGAAAAATTACTGGATATAATATAGTGTTCATAATACCTAGCTAAATTAACTGAAGGTCGGCTAGTTTAGCTTCAATTGCTAACTGACTAGCGACTAGCGTTTACTAACCAATTAATTTTTGACTAACTAAAGACAAAAGTAAATTGCATTCTTTGTCAAACTGTTTTATTGGATCATCACAATGATCGACAGAACATATTGACTAGTTGTCTGTAAAGTGGAAAACATAGAGAAAATGACTAAATTGCAGATGACCCAATAACTCAGTCCTGGTAAAACTATTCCATTGGTTCAACGCAATAATCAACAGAATAGACTCCTTTAACTAAAAATATTAAGGAAAAGAACTTAATGTCATATAATAACCAGATTAAGAAGCTCACCAAACTGAAAATCGACTGGTTTTGTTTCAATTAACCACTGACTAGCTTTTACTAACCATATAGTTATTAAACTAACAACGTCACAGATTACACGGTACCAGTTTTTATAACTCAGTCCTTGTCAAGACATTTTATTGTTTCATCGTAATGATTAACTGTCTATACTAGCTAGTTAGCAATAAAACGGAGAGCATAATTGAGTACCCTTTACTAACCAATATATTTCTGACCAATAACGTCAAAAGATACATTGCAGCCCTTGTCAATCAATTTCATTGTCTCTTCGCAATCATTTATATATTAGGTTGACTAGTTCTCACTAAAGTTCAAAGAATAAGTCACTAACTTTTACTAATTAATTAATTAATAACCAACTAACATCAACGATGGAATGCCGTCCTTGCCACACTATTTCAATGTCTCATCGAAATGATTAAAATACTAGACTGGCTAGTTCGAACTAACCGGGCTATCTATGAGTCAACGAAATAGTTTGAGATGACTAAGCTGTTCGATCGGCATTAGTTCAGTTTCTGACGTTTGGTAGTCAGTTAGTTGGCTAGTAAAATCTCGTCAGTTAGTTAGTGAAGCAAAGCTAAATTAGTTTCACAAGATAATGATAGTTTGACAAGTACTGAGGTGTTTGATCGGTTGCAATTTAGCTGGTGATGTTTGTTAGCCACCAATTCTTTGAATAGTAAAAGTTAGTCAATTATCCTTTCTACTTAAATAAACACTTATCAGACTTAGTCCGAAGCTTTGTCCTTACACAAAGCTGGTCTGTTATACTTTATATTTAAATGAAAACTAATCAGCTTTATTCTCTTAATCATTTCGATGGGGCAATGAACTGTCTTGTCTTGTCTTATTAAGTTAACGTCTCTTTTTCGCTGCTGTGGCCAATTTGGACGGGACCTACAGTTTAACGTGGGCTCCGAACCACGGTCCTCGAGCACGGTTGTACCCCTTAAGGCTCTCACCCCAGTTGATCCACTCCGTGCTCTACCGACTCAGGGTGTGTGTATCCTAGTCCCGCCCTCCTACAGGATATCCGATCCTATCCGGCCTGGTTACCGGCGTGAATAGGAACTGGATTTTGGATACATTTTACACACTTCCCGCAACAATCACAACATCCATGGATTACGTGGGATTCGAACCCACGACGACAGTGATCGCCTGACTCAAAGCCAGCGCCTAAACCACACTACCACCGCCGCCCCTGGGGCAATGAACTAATTTAATATGTATTGTAATATAAATTTTCACGTTTGTTTGCTTAGTAAAAGTTTAAAGTTAGTTTAAATTTGTTAACTTAATTTAATTTAGTATTGTTAACTTTTTGTTTGATTTTAACTCAGTCTTCTAGACTTCTAGAGAGATAAGGCTAGTCGGTTATATTTCCTACTTTAGTGACAAATGTTAAGAATTATTCAATGCGATTAGATAATATGATAATTTTATGAGGACAGAAATATTTGATAGATTGCAATATAGCGTGTGATGGTATTTACTCAGTAATTAATTTATTAGTAATAAATTCTCCATTAGTAGGTAAGTGAAGCGATAAACTAGTCGTTTTTCAGTTTAGTTAGCTCTGGTTATTAGGTTAAATTACGTTTAGGATTAACTTATGACATCAAAGGAGTTCTGATTCTTTATACTACGGTGAGAATCAGTTAGCCTGGTGTGTTTGTAATTGCGATGAGTCAATGAAATAATTGGACAAAAACTGAGGTGCTTGCTCAGTTGCATTTCAGCTTGTGACGATAATTAATTAGTAATTATTTGGTTAATAAAAGCTAACCAATAAAGAGTATTTGAAGGTAGAACAGTCGATCTTAGTTTAGTTAGTTAGGTCCTCGAGTTATTACATCACAACCAGTTCTGTTTCTATATAATTTCTACTTTAAAGAGAAGTATTGAGCCAATTCTGATAATCATTGTGATGAGTTAATGATGTAGTTTGATGAGTGCCGAAATATTTGAGAAATTGCAATGCAGCTTGTAACGTTAGTTAATCATTAATAGTCAGCCTAATCCATTAGTAATGAGTCAATGGGATTATTTACAAGGATTGAAGTATTTTAGCTCAAAAGGTTAGTCAGTAATTTATAGTTAGTCAACTAGTAAAGGTAGCCAGATGGTAACTTAAGCTAACCTAGTCGTTTTACAGATTGGTTTGGTAGTCACTCTGGTTATTATATCACATCTAGTTCTTTTCTACAATTTTGCAATATACCTTGTGACGATAATTATAAAGTAATTAATTCGTTAGTTAATGCTTGTTAGTTATGAAATGAAGCTGATCTAGTTGATGTTTCGATTTGTCACTGTTTCTACTACACTAAGTCCAGTCCATTTTCTCTTTAATTTCCATTTTAGTGAGAAACAGTCAACCTAGTCTGATAATAATTGCGATGGGTTATTTAAATAGTCTGACAAGGACTGAGTTACTTGATCAGTTGCAATTTATCTTTTCAGGTTAAGTTGACACTAAGTTTTGTTTTCTTTTTAAAATCTTCCTTTTAATTTAATCAACGCAGCACTCTTCCGTAAAATTCTTACTAGTCGACACTGACACCAATAGTTTAGAAAATTCATATTTGAGTGTGTAACGACGTTATTCTTGTACACCGCAACAATAAAGTAATAAAGAAATAGTTTTGCAACACTAACTTAATCAAATATTTGTAGGATTTGTTGTACATACAACTATATTTACTCGTACCACATTTTAATCCAGTGGTCAAATACATACATTAATTAACTGGATATTGGATATAATACAGATAACACATTTAATGAACTTACATGAACCTACTAGTCTGCCGGTTATCGTAGCAATCCCGAAATAGTTAAGGATTAAACTAAGTACTTATTTGTATTTATATTACCTGATTTCAGGAGAAATTTTCGTATAGTGTCAATTGTTTTCTGATTACTATTAATCCATTCGTGCAAACAGTTAATACTACTAATTATATTATATCAATACAATAAACAGGATGCATGAATTAACATGGACTGATATGTTTGGGAGATAAATAGTTTTCACTTGATCATTCAACAATTATAATTACCTACTTATTAATTGAAATGAAAAGCTCTGAAATATTTTTGTTTTGAGGAAGCAGTTGCCAAAATTTCATGGTTTATATATACAACTATATGACAAATATATATTTACTATATATAAGTAGTTGCCAAAAATATTATTTTAAAAATAACACCAGGTAAATAGTAATTTGTTTTATTTATGGGAAACGTTTTGTAATAATTTGTGAAATTTCATTTCACTATATACAAACTTTCGGTTCTATTTCGGTTCTCACAAGTGTAGTTTATTCAAACCGCATAATGCAATTAACAAAATTTCAACATCTCGCACCGCACTAAATTAATTAACACCGCCATTAAGATTAATGTAAAAAACTTACATGCTCCCTCAACATAATAACACTGAACCTCGATGGAATTATAGGACAGAGAAAACCGATACTAATGGAATCGTTAACACTTTTCTATGTTGTTATCAATTCAAAAATGTCAGCGTGGGCAGAGAGCCAGGAAAACGAGCGTATTACATCGCGCTTATCTCTCGTTATTGTAATTCCGACAATTTCATTTGATGAAAAAGAGTTTGTAGCAATGAACAGACGATGTATATATATACTATCCGCGACCTCTCGTCACGCTAAACGCTGAACTCGTCGCTAAACGCGCGGAGTTTAAAAAAAGTTTCCGTTATCACTTCGATAGTACTTTAAGATCATTTTAGCGGTGCTATAATAGGCCAACCAAGAGAGATTTTTGTGCGCACTAAAATTTAACCAGTCACACCTCTACACCTATCGTGTAGAGGATAGCTCATAGATGAAAACCCACCTTTTTGCCCCAGCGAAATCGGTGTTGGGATTTTTATAAACAAATTATAGTGCAAAAAATGCATTTTTTTAGTTTTTTACGAATATTGCGAAAAGTAATGAAGGGATCGTTAACGACCAACAGGACTTTTATAGGGAATCATAAAACCTAGAAAATGGTTTGCTGTACAACACGATCGGACTATTTTTCACTGAGAAATTCCAGAAAAACCCCCAAAAATTTATCTTTTTTGAAAAATTCGTAATTTCGACAAATTTGAGGGTGGAAAAACTATCTTCGGGGTAGTGATAGGTAATAATGTGTAATTTATGTGTGCGGAAGATGCGCAACTTTTGCACAATCGCGTTATAAAGAATTTTCGCAACTTTTCTTGCCAGATGTGCGTTTTTATGGGAAATTAATTTTTCTTAATTCTGCAAGCGGCATTTTAAATCAGAAACCTGTATCTTTAAAAGGTATATCTTGGTTTTTTACATAAGAAGTGGAAAATTGACTGAAAAGGGGCCTAAAAGTTGCTCTGAACGCTCGAAATCGCATAAAAGTCTGGCTTTTTCCCCTACCACAGCTGCCGAAGACAGTCTAGAAGCGATTTCGGGCGTTCCGGGCAATATTTAGGGACTTTTTAAATACATTTCCCACTTCTTACGTGAAAATCCAAGATAAACGTTATAAAGATACCGGTTTCTGATTTAAAATGCCGCTGCAGAATTAAGAAAAACTAATTTCCCATAAAATTGCACAATTTGCAAGAAAAAGTGCGAAAATTGTTTATAACGCGATTGTGCAAAAGCTGCGCGTCGGTTGAAAACCATCTTACGCACACATAAATTACATATTATTACCTATCACTATCCCGAAGCTAGTTTTTCCAGCCTCAAATTTATCGAAATTACGAATTTTTCAAAAAAGATAAATTTTTAGGGGTTTTTCCGGAATTTCTCAGTGAAAAATAGTCCGATCGTGTTGTACAGCAAACCATTTTTTAGGTTTTATCATTTGCTATAAAAGTCCTATTGGTCGTATAACGATCTCTTCATTACCTTCTGCAATATTCGTAAAAAACTAGGAAAAATGCATTTTTTTGCACTATAATTTGTTTATAAAAATCCCAACACCGATTTCGCTGGGGCAAAAAGGTGGGTTTTCATCTATGAACTATTCTTTACACGATAGTATAGGTTGTGACTGGTTAAATTTTAGTGCGAAAATGTATTCTTTTTTAGCTCTGTTAGAGCTAAAGCTAGAAGGTACTTTTTGCGTAGTATGCGTTTTAATGGTAATGATCACGGAGTTCAAAAGGGCATATAATCATAAATATGTCAATCAAACCCTAAAATCTAACATGGGAAATAATTAACTTCTGTTAGATATTTAGTGACGGTCGATTATATGGCAAATTTCAATCACAGATTCCCAAACAAAGCGACTGTAAATTCAAAAATGGATCGTTGATTAAATTTATAATTTTAAGGAGTAAATAATAAATGCAAAAACGAAATGAGGCACTCTGGGAATGACCGGGAGGGGAAGCATAGCTTTATATAATATATATATATATATATATATATATATATATATACGTCATGTACAGGAACGATTGGTAGCTAGATAGATCGCGCCGCTCTAGCTACTCTCAGATTCAGCCCACGATCGCCACCCCTAGAGCAGGCAATCGACAATACAAACAATTGTAACACGAGTTGCAACCAAACAGTTAGGGCGACTCCGAAATAAATCACTTTTATCTACTTTGCATTACTAATGATCTCATTATTACATCGAAAGTAGTATAATAATATGCATATTATTACACTACTTTTGGTAACTTTTAGTTTTGTTAAATTGGTACATCAGCCTGTCACGTAGTCGTGCGTAGACGTCAAGGTTAAATTATTAGTATTTCAATAAAAATAACTTTTAAAATTTCATGAATCTATATTCTTGTCTTCCATTTCGCTCACGTAAGTAAGTAGTTATTGAAGTTGTCCTAGGGCTACTAGATTTTCAAATTGAAATACGAAACGTTAATGTCAGTGACGTCAGTGTAACCAACCCACGCAAAATTCCCTAGGGTAATACGAAAACTTGAACAGCCAAAATTTAGTGAATTAATAAAGTGAGGTAGATAAAATAGTATATTACTCTCGTTTATTAAGACGTATTGTCACATTTGTTCTATTAAAGCACTCCTCGCTTCGCTCGTCGTACTTTAAAACTCTCGTGTGACGATACTCCGTCTTATTAATCTAGTATAATATAATGTACTATTTATACTTCTTTATACTTTTATCCAAGCCAAATCTAACCTTCCGGACCGTAGTCGTAGGCCCAGAAACGTTTCCGTGAAGGATTTTTTCATTCCGTGTAGATCTCAATCCAAGATGTCTACTGTCTGTTTTTACGTTTAAGATCAAATTTATAATGAAATATCTCGGTTGATAGACGAAATAAAGTAATTGCTACACTCAGATAGGTTCTTCTTTAGACGGCGATTATGTTGATATAATTTTTGTTATTGTACAGTTAAAGCATTTCACCACGGAGAAGGCAACCGACAATACAAAAACAATTGTAACACGTTGTCAATAAACAGCTAGCGCAGCGCGATAATTGGCCGTCCGAAGTAGTGAATGCGCAATGCAATGACGCCAATGACGGACAGACAAGTGACGGACGCCTTCAATTGTTTGGATCGCGCGGATCGCGGTACAAACGACTGGTGGCTAGCGTCACCATGGAGCAGGCAACCAAGACAAAAAAAAACAATTGTAACACGGTTGCTACTAAACAGTTAGCGCGGCGCGATAATTGGCCGTTGCGATCGTGACGGTTTTTCGGCGTTTACACCTCTCACCGAATCAGCGCTTCGAACGAAACCCGCCATAAGAAAGCTATGCTTCCAATATAACGCCAAGAAATTAACATAGCTATTACGTTTTACTCGTGTGGGGTTGCCAGTCCTCCATCGGGCGCCTCGCCAGGTGGCGGATAGGGGAATGATATGGGTGGTACCGGGGAAATGAAATACCCGAGGCAGACCAAAACTAGCGAAGCGTCTGTTCTTCAGTCGAGAAGCGGCTTCAAACGACGTCTGATCCTATGTTAAGGGCGGTCGAATACCAGAAGGAAAACTATAAACCCTTCAGAAGGCAACGGGAAACCACTGAATTATTTTTCCCAAGAAAACTACATGGAAGAAGTTGAAAATGAATGGCCCTCAGTCACCGGCAGTAAGAGGGTGCTAAGAATCCCCGGAGGTAAAATTCACCTAAACATAGGAACATGAAATGTACGAAGCTTGTACGAAGCTGGGAAACTGGCAAATACCATTAAAGAAATGCGAAGATTGAATCTGGCAGTGCTGGGAATATGCGAGACTCGATGGCCTGACTCTGGACAGTGTAGTACCGATGACGCGACTTTTTACTACTCCGGCAACAAAGACAAACATCACAGAAATGGAGTTGGCATTGTCGTGAATAATAATGTGAATAGTAGTGTAACAGATTTTATACTGCATAGTGACAGAGCGATGTTATTGAAGATTAAAGCAACACCAATAAATATAAATATCATCCAGGTATATGCACCCACCCTTGACAAACCCGAAGAAGAAATAGAATCATCATCAAACAACTCCTAAATTACACAAAACCACATGATTTAAATATCATTCAAGGAGATTTTAATGCCAAAGTGGACAGGGGGGAAATAGTCGAAGGAATAGTTGGCCCCTGTGGCCTAGGAGAAAGAAACATCAGAGGAGACAGACTAATACAATTCTGTCAAGAAACAGTTCAAAATCACAAACACTTGGTTCTCCCTGCCTGCGAGAAGACTGTACACATGGAAAGCGCCACAGGACAAACCTGGAAACATTGTTCGTAATCAAATTAACTTTATCCTAGTCAACAAGAGATTTAGCACGAGCGTTACGAAAGCACAAACTTATCCAGGTGCAGATGTACCATCCGATCATTGTCTTTTAACGATAAACCTAAAACTGAAGGTAGCCTTGACAAAGAGCAACCAAAGCCAACTTAAAAAAATAAAAAAACTGGATACCAGAAAACTTCACCAGGAAGATATCAAGTCCGATCTCAGAAGCGAACTAAACAAAGAACTGAGACGTATAAATTACAGCACAATAGGTCAACACCCACTAGAATTATGGGAAACAGAAGAAACTTCCATAAGAAATATTGCGACTGAGAAGTTGGGGTATCAGAAAAGACGTAGCAAAAAGAAGTGAATGACCGACGAAATTTTACAATTGATGGACAAACGTAGACAACACAAGAATATTAATCACGATGAATACAAGAGACTAAATTCACTAGTAAGATCTGAAATTAGAAAGGCCAAGAGGAAGTGGTTAGAAGAAAAGTGTGAGAGCGAATACCTACAGCAGACTCATAATACTCGTGAAGAGCACAAAAAAATAAAAGAACTATCTGGCGTGTATAAAAAGAGACCTCCAACAATACTTACTGATGACACGAACAAATTCATAATAGAAGCAAAAGATAAAAAACAACTGTGGGAAAAATATATTATACATTTATTCGCTGACAACTCTCTCGAGGAACTAACGGATAACCATTTAAACTCAGCATTATCTGGACCACCAATATTGAAGGAAGAAATAAGGAAAGCTTTAATGGAAGCAAGAGATCGAAAATCTACGGACGAGACGGAATACCGGCAGCCGTCTTGAAACTGATCAATGATGATAACATCGCCGTCTTACACAAGGTATTCAATTATATCTATGATACAGGACGCTTCCCTCGAAGCTGGATAAAATCCAATTTTATACTGTCACACGCCTGAAGGCCTAGGGCCCAAAGGGAGTGCTCTGGTTGGGGGTGTAGCTTGGTAGAGATGGAAAGACAAATGACGACATGGACAAATGTTTATTTAAACATTAAATGCTATAGGGGAGAGAACATTGACACAGGGCAAAAATGATAATAAGAGGGTGAAAAACAATATAAAAGTGGAAGAAGTGGTTGCTTACTGGTAGGTGACGAAGGGCAGCGGGCACAAGGCTCCTCCAATTAGCGGCATGTCGAAGGGCGGACATTCAGACGGGCAGGGTACTAGCAGACTCATTGATCCCGATCGATCTAATCGATCCGTTTAAATACTTTACGTTTGTTTTATGAACGTGCCTGAAGTTTACCGGCGCGTCACGTGTCGTCCTTCGGTTTAAGGTCGCCTCGGTGCTGAATTAGCTTAGACGGCGACCTATTTTCGCTAATTGGGGCCGCATCGCGACAATACCATTACCAAAGAAGAACACCGCCAACATGAAATTAACCCCGGAATAAAGCTGATACTTACTAATAATTGCAAAACACAATACTGTTTGCATATGACCAAATACTTTTACAAAATCAGAAGACTACCTACAAAAAGCAATTTACCCCTTAAATCAATCATGTAGGAATTATAATCTAAAAATATCAAAAAGAGACGAAAGTTGTGGCTTTTACAGGAAAACAACCGATACGCTCCAAGATTACACTAAACGAAGTGTCCATAGAACAGGTATCATATTTTAATTTTCTAAAGTATGACACAAGCTACGAATATGAAATAGACATAACATACAAACTACATAAATATCAAATGATATGTGGAATAATACAAAGAACACTACAAACGAAAAGAAGTGAAGAAATAAAAATAAATTAAATAAATAAAGAAATAAGAAATAAAAATAAATTCTATAAAGTGATGACAGCACCAGATATAAGGAAGTGAAACTTGGGCACTACGGAAACAAGATAGACAACGCATACGGTCCTCCGAAATGGAATTTTTAAGAAGGACAAAAGGTCGCACAATAAGACACCAAAGAAAAGACGTGGGTGAGCCCAGAAGATGATGCCAAACATGATGATGGAACACGCTGCAGGTCTAATCCTTGAAGTGCAGAAGAAGAAGAAGAAGTTACGCTTTGATAAAATTAATATGAAAACCAATGCAAACGTAGATGTGTTCGCGCGCCGCAACGCCTCCTCCTATAGTAAATTTTTCAGAATTATGGATGAACACCTAAAATAAAATCAATTTCACGATTATATTGCAGTATTTTAGTTGTGTCACGAAAATATTAACAACGTTACTATCTCAGAGATAAACGAGTAAAAAAAACACACTTAACAGGAGTGGAATCAACAGAGAACAATTGCTATATGTCTGCGTTGAATAACCTTAGGCTTAATAACAAATATTTAGTATTTTGAGAGCCCTGTGCTAATATAACTTATAATAATTTGGATAACCAACTCATTGATTGACTATACCATGACCAAAGTAGAATATTCAACCAATATAGGATCAAATCTTACACTGATGTTAGAAATATTAAAAACCTCTACATTATTCAACTCGCAAAAAAACTTTTTATCCATGGGTGCGAAGGTAGCCATATCCAGGCATTCGAGAGGATAAAAACACGTCTCCTAAAATTTATTGCGTAAATATACATCACAAATTTATCAGTTGATTAGAAGGATGCTAACCAATTATTTCTATCGAAGAAGTTGTATTTTTTACCTTTAAAGGTGGTGGAAATAGGCGTGAAATATGAACAATCAAGATTTTTAAAAGATATTTGTTTCGAAGTTACAATATCGCCTCCTCGCTGTAATTACCTCAAAAAACAGAACATCTCAAAAGAGTACAGGATTGGAATCCATCGAATCTTATATTTGCTTGGATATTTTATACGAACGGGAATTTCAATCAAAATGTCAAAGTCAAAGTAAGGAACTGCATAAGAAATTTTAGCGTAGCAGTTAAAAGGAGAGCAACCAAACAAATCGATAAAGATGTCTCTCATCTGTCACAGAGCTTTCTTAAATTTTAACGATTTACTAAATAAATCTATGGTGTTAAATGTAATAAAGCTAACACAACACATAATTTTCTAATGTGTTGTATCAATCTAATATACGTATGTAATATACATTATATATGTACGTTACATAAATGGAAAAACATTTAATCATCAGGATATATTTTATAAGACTAAATACTTGTATCTACATATATTCCTCATAGGTGCCTTGGCCGACCTGATTTAAAGCACACGTATTCCTTGTAACCAGGAAACCAATCTCCGTATGTTTTCGCGTCGAAAATTAAAGCCCAAAACGACCAAAAAATCATAAATCCGAATTTTCCATTGCCGCGTTATATCACATGCGTCAGTTTGACAGATGGAAGAAGGCGACATCTTGCAGTGATGACATTGACACGTATTACACTTCCGGCGCATGCTCTGACGTTATACTGAAACTATAAACGATCTTTCAAAAAAAAGTTTCAGAAAGCACTGGAACGTATGCCGAAGGATGACTACAATTGTTAATTGTTGTAATTATTGCAGTTGTAATTATAATGGTGACTGAAATTACGGCTGATTTAAGACGTTGGGTGAAATATTCTGAACGAAACATATGTGAGTGCATCCCAGTTGTAATGTTTTCAAATAAGTGAGCGATGACTAGCAGATAGTAAATTAAATAATCGTGTTGTTCATCAAAATTTTTATCCCACTTGAAATGAGTTTAGGATTGCCAGAATAATAAATTCGCATGGGTAAAATTTTGAAAAACATTCCAATTCGTCAATAATAATAATTGTCAACACTCAAAAAATTAAATAAGCAAAAAAGTGTAATCAACTTTAAATATAAAACATTAAAAGTGCCGTAATTAGGTATACGTAAGTTGGTGCTAGTTATTAATTTTTTGAAGATATCAAACGAAATATTAGTTGTCACTACTGCTGCTGATACTGGAATGGAATTAGTGGAATTACGATTACGAACTATTAATTGCTATCATAAATAAACAAATGTTGCGCCACCTTCCTTCAATAAGTGCTATCGACTTTTTATAACTAGGCTGCAGAATTTTTCCAATTATCTGGTGATTTTGAGCTAATTTCTCAGGTAACAAGCCCTAATACTTAATGTAATAGTATGGAATCTGTTTATGTCTTCCAATATTTTGTTTTAGTCGACCTTATGTTAATTAAGTTAAATACTACTTATTATATTAGTACATCATTTGTGTGGACTGTAATTGATTTTAAACAAGTACATGTACAGTAATATAATATTTTAGATAATTGCATTTTGATCACAACTAAATAAACTCATCAATCTGTTTCCATTATCTGAAAGAATTCCTTCCGGAAACTGAAACTTAAAATCCGAAACATTTCAACGTTTACAAGTCAAACAGTGTAATACGTATTATTGTATTATATAATATGGTATAGTGATTTTTCTGATGAACTGTATTCAATTAATTGTTTTTTTACTGCAACTACATATTTATTTAATAAGCTTAAAACGTTTGAAGCAAATTGTAAAATAACCAGCAAATTAATATTCTCTGCCTCTCTCTCTATCTGCTAATTCATTAGCGTAATTGAGTTTATTACCACATACTTTCTCAATAATGTTATGACGAGATGGCAGTAAAGAGAAACGACTTATAATCCAGCAAAAAATTGGTGTTAGGTCTTTACAAGTTTATGAAATATCACGTAGAAGTGTTAATGACTGTTATTCAATTACATTCTCAGAGCGTAGTTGGGTATAGCTACTCAGTTTTGCGATTGAGAAATTTTGTATGAATTTTGACAAATTAAAGAAAATGTATAAAAATTGGTACGTTTTTGCCAACAAGGACAACAAACTCAAAGTAGACATGCATCCATTGGAATATTTTCTTATAGGTTATGATAAACATTCAAAATTTAAAAAGAAATTCTTAGAGAGAATTTCGAAAAGATTTGAAAAAAAATCGAAAAGCGTTAACTTCAACATGCTCTCGAAAGAATATTTAGTCAGAAGTGTTACTAAAATGTATTAGACATATTGAATAATAAATAAATATTGAAAGCTTAAAGACATTTTATGAGACTGGTTTCGAGAGAATTTCAAAAATCTGAAAAATGATAAGCGTAAAGTATCCCCTAAAGAATTAACCAAAAATGTTATTTAACTAACAATGACAGTGGATCAAAAATTACAACTATAAAAAAATTCTTATAACAAACATTGAAAGCAAATTTCAAAATCCAAAAATTGACAAGAATATACTACCCCTTGTTTCATTGGTCCTGATAGAGTACAAATTATAAATACAAATGTGAGCCGAATGTGATTTTTAATTTTTGAAAGAAACGTACCACAGATACACAAAGATATATTTCAAAACTGTTTTCTAGACTTACGGAACCTCAAAATGTTAAAAAATTGCTAATAACGCAAATTCAGAAAATAGACCCGATTGCAATAGTACTTATATATGTAAGTGCCTCATGTGAGAAAAAAAAAGATATTGGACTATACTTGTGGTATTTTATGTAAAAATGTTGAAAGGGCAGGCATATCTTTTAATTTTTTTTTTATAGAATAGTTTTCGAATTGAATGATAAAATGTGAAGAAAGTAATACAAACTGTATTTTACCATCCACTCTTAATGTTATTTTTTTAATGTTCTATTTATGATTATCATTTGTTAAACAGGTTATAACTCCGCCATGTACAGCGCTGACAAAAGGTTATTACTTATATAAACAATTGCTAGAAGTTATCGGCAGGCAATAATTTTTAAAATAAAACTAAAAAATATTACTTGTTAATTTAGTTGTTATTGTAAGTACATTTTTGGAGCTTAATTTCGCAGTAACATATTTTTTTAACAGAATACGTTCAAAAAACTAGTAGTGATTGTAAAAATTTCTGGTAGTTATCCGCTGATAGTGATTTTTTACTCAGTCATTATTTCATTTTCTGATATATCTTCGTGTAAATAAAATTATATTATTCAATTTTGTCATATAAACTGTCGTTTATTGACGTCAAATCCACCCTATAAAGTCTTTGGTTATTTAGTTTATTTGGGCAGCGTATTAAAGTATTTTAATCCGCTGCCTATTCAATTTTGCCGTATAAAGTGACGTTTTATAATTTTTTTTTATTAGTACGCTATTTTGCCTATTTAAAACATGCTTTGGCGTGCGTAAATCGGGCTTTTTCGCACGCGCGTGTTTTAAAGTCGCCATGGAAACGTATCAACAACGGCCATATCAACCAATAACAGAGCGTTTTTTGCCGCAGCCGGACAAGCCGATTGGTTGTACGACGTGTGACGGGCCGTCACGAAGCGTCCCGAATGTCATTCAAATTAATCATATTGGGTATGCATTTGGTTTTGGTATAAAAAATGGTACCAATAAAAAAAAATCGCGTAAAGTATTCGTGGATAACTGCTCTTTCAAGCACTTGCTCTATTTCGAACTCGATTTCAAAAACTCGCGCGTGTTTGAAAGAGCTCAATATCCACTCATACTTTAATATACTATAAAATTGATTTGTCGTTGTCAAGGTTGCGGTACAGAAGTTGTGGTCTTTTCAAATTTTCTCTTTAAAATTGGACTCACTCCGCTAAACGCCAGTTTATATATGGCAAAATCGAATAAAACGTAATACACTCGCGGATAAAATGAACGTTTAAGTCGCGATATTAACGCGACTATAGCGCGTTTAAACCTATCGCTCTTTAAACCTTCATTTTATCCGCTTGTATAATAAATAACTATTAATTGTGATGAAGCACATTGTTTCTTTACTTAGCGTTGCATTAAAATATCCCTAAAACTATATTTAAATCATAACTACGGGTTTATCAAATTTTTTATATGAAAATACCTAGTGGTGTATTTAGTAGTAAATTCGAGCATTGTGTCGACCGCTCGTTCTCCACGCTGCAGGGATAGAATCTATAGTAAATGCTACTCACAGTTACAGGACTCTTCGTACCATTCACACGATATTTTCAACATTACACAACAAAAAACAAAACAAATTAATAACGTAAATCACCCATTTTCTCTGTTTAGATACCTCAACTGGATGTGATCGTGCCATGACAACGACACTCGTGAAGTTAATTGCAGCGACATGAAGTTTGCGCTTCAGTTGTAACTGGCACGGGTATACGTTAGAAATATTGGGGAAATGTGTAGGGAAAATATAGAAAAGCTCCGCGAGGTGCAGTTTATGGTGTTGTGTTGGTATTTAGTGCGACATGAGAGAGTATGAAATAACGATTCCTTCAGAGGAATGTTTGTCGGTTAAGTTTGATGGATGCCATTGCAATTTTGTAACTACGTATATCTTCAGTTGAGACATATACATGTATTACAATAATCCTAAATGCTTCTCCGCAATTTGTTTAAATTATAACAATAAACGTACTAACTCCAAGCACACTTCAAGTAAATAATTGCTTTTAGCAATTCTGAAAATAAATTGTAAAACGAAAAGTTGTTTTCGAACTGTCTTAAATATGTAACTCTTTGAGATTTGATAAACACATATTTTCATTTTTATAAAAGTGAATAAAAAACTGTTATCTAAGTACAACCTACAAATACAGTCTACTAATTGTAAGTTAAAAGATCCATTAACTACATAGTACTCACTGAACTTGATAAATATTTTAAATTGTCAAATCAAGAAAGTTTTCATGTTAACAAATTCATCTTTTGAATTTAAGGTAACTTCTTCAGAAATTGAAATTGGTATATCCAAGATTGAAAAAAAAAGTAGTTTCATTAATTCCTGCTGACGGTGCTAACATCACCGTCTTAACATCAAGCGGTATTTTGACAATTTAGTATTTTTAAAAAGTGTAGTAGATTTCTTCAATTTTCACAGATTTCTTAGTGTTTCAAAAATATTTTCTCTAAGAGGTTCTAAAAATGCAATTCTTCAAGCTCTAAAAGATATTAAATTTTTCTAAACTTGAACACTTAAAGATTTGTCAGATTTAAAATTCATTTCTGACTAAAACTTAGCAGCAGCAATTGTAGTAGTATTACTTATAGCAGCAAATTATAAGTCCCTATTCGCTGTTGGAAACACTGTCTTGCATCATACCGTTTTTGAAACGCATTAATTCGGACCTACACTTTCGTCCTTCAGTTGCTGTAGTTCCCTGTAGGTCATTGTCATTACTTTCCCTTTCTTTCCCGTTGTATAAAACACTACAGTTGAAACGGTCTTACCTGTATCTTTAAAATCCGCTTCCACTCCAGGATCCTCGATTCGCAGCATCTGCACCATTTCGACAAGTCCTACAAACGAACCTCAACTGTTGCAATTGCGTCCAATTATCACACCGTCAGATGTTAATCAACGGTGGATATTTTTCGAGGGTAACCTTGGCGCCTACTTCGGACTAATTAGTACCTGCTAATAAACGTACACGTCCGGAGAAAAAAAATCGTTTTCCATTCCCTTGAGGAAGCTGTAATTTGAATATTAACGCGATTATCTCTGTAATTACACGGCATTCAATGTAAATAAAGTGCCATCATGCTCTTCGTCATCTAAACGATTGGTGAAGGTAATAATGTTTACTTTCGCGGTGGTAGAAAGAATTGTTGTTTGTTATAGCAATAACTGTGACGTAAATTGTGTTGTTTACTTCGAGTACTTGACGATGACAATTTTTTCATGACTTAAGAGGTCTTCCCTGTTGTTGTGATTGATAAAGAACACTCGAATACGTAAAATTTTCCATTCAACTAATGCAGTGATATAAATAAAATGATTTCAAATATCAGATGGCGAATCACAGTAATCTGAGCTTTTGTTATCACTAGAGCAAGTAGAATATTACGGTATTTAGGTACTTTTAGTAATACTGTAGTAGTACTTACGGGTGTGAAACTAGCCAAATTCACGGATTTTTGTAGTCCGGTAAAATTGGGATTCTTTTTTAATCTCCAAATTTCTGCAAAAATTTTCTTCGAGAGGTTGTTTATTAATAAACAAATGTATGTGATACGATTTACCACCCTAACTGTCGTTTGGGAGATGATGAATGGGGTGCAATTACGAAAAAAAAAATTGCAACCACCTAAACCAATTTTTCCGCTAAAAATTGTTATCTGGACGTTTATACATAACGTATCCTCCTGATATAGGTATATATCCTATATATATATATATATATATATATATATATATATATATATATATAAACTAAATAGTAACGGGGATGCTTGAATTAGTTTATTAACTAATTTAGCCGTGACTACAAAGTTCTATATATATATATATATATATATATGTGTGGTACGTTCCACGCCGAATTTAGATTTTTTTTTTAGATTTGGCCCAAAATCAACTAAAACGGTCCTTTTGGGTCCCCGAAACTCTCCCTAAATTTTTAGGGCCCCAAGTGGAATTGAACTCAAGTTATGGACAATTGAAAGTTGAAATTTTCAGGTTCGGCTCCAAAACCAAAAATTTTCAACCATCCATAACTTGTAAAAATACCCATTTTTATGAAAAAAGTTTTAAACAAAAGTTGTTTGCAATGCTTTAAACTTTCGGAAACTGCTAAAAAAAAGTTCATCCGACATGGTTCACTATTGACGAGTCTTGGCGCCATTAGTCGTCAGGCCGCCAAAAAAAAAAACATTATCAGCTTTCCTGACCAAAAAAATCAGGAGCGTAGCTGGATTCGATATAAAACTTTTCAGCCCAAACAAAAGTTAGCCAGACCTAAGGGTTTCGAGAAAAAAAAATGGTTTTCAGGTTCAGCTTGAAAACCAAAAATTTTCAACCATCCATAATTTGTAAAAATACCCATTTTTATGAAAAAAGTTTTAAACAAAAGTTGTTTGCAATGCTTTAAACTTTTGGAAACTGCTAAAAAAAAGTTCATCCAGCACGGTTCACTGTTGACGGGTCTGGGCGCCATTATTCGTCAGGCCGCCAAAAAAAAACATTATCAGCTTTCCTGACCAAAAAAATCAGGAACGTAGGTGGATCCGATACAAAACGTTTGAGCCCACACAGAAGTTCGCCAGACCTAAGGGCTGGTCCCAAATTTGAAGATTTGTGTTGAAAATTCAAATTTCCAGAACAATTCTTGTGGAAGGTTGCTTCAGCGTTGTCGTCAACCGTTGTGGACCTTCAAAAACATCAACAAGAGCAACAATTTGGGTGAGAGTCGCTTCTTGGATAAAAAATGTGCGTCAAACGAAGTCATCTGGGATCAAAATTCAAGTATTTTGAGGAATTTTGAGTTTTTGAGCCGCCGGGGACTTGGAAAGTGCTCTATTTATATGAAAATAGCATGCCAACCTTAGTGATGTTGATCCTCAGTCAACTTCTAGAAAAAATGTCGCTCATGGTTTGAGATTAACTGGCAAACAGTGGATTTCTGGGGGCTCAATGGAATTTTGTTGATATCAAGGGATTTTTGCCGGATTTCACCATATTTTTTCTCGGAGCCCTTTGGTCTGGCTAACTTCTGTTTGGGCTTAAAAGTTTTGTATCGAATCCAGCTACGCTTCTGATTTTTTTGGTCAGGAAAGCTGATAATGTATTTTTTTTGGCGGCCTGACGACTAATGGCGCCAAGACTCAATAGTGAACCATGTCGGATGAACTCTTTTTTAGCAGTTTCCAATAGTTTGAAGCATTGCAAACAACTTTCGTTTGAAACTTTTTTCACAAAAATGGGTATTTTTACAAATTATGGATGGTTGAAAATTGTTTGTTTTGGAGCCGAACCTGAAAATTTCAATTTTCATTTATCCATAACTTGAGTTCTATTCCACTTGTGGCCCTAAAAATTTAGGGGGAGTTTTGGGGGGGCCCAAAAGGAACGTTTAAGTTGATTTTGGGCCAAATCTAAAAAAAAAATCTAAATTCGGCGTGGAACGTACCATATATATATATATATATATATATATATATATATATATATATATATATATCCTGGTATAGGTTGTCGGAGTTTCTTTTACACAACAGACTCCATGCCATGAGCTCTTTCTTTCAAAGGAAACCACAACGAAAGTGGACATGGATAAGCCCGGACGGAAATACGAAGAAGGAAATAGATTTCATAATTACCCAGCACAAAGAAAACGTACATGATGTAACCGTCCTGAACAAATGTGGTATAGGTAGTGACCATAGACTTGTTAGGGGAAAAATCGTAATAAATTTGAAAAGAGAAAGGAAACAAATGATAATACGCAAAACTGGAAAACAGGATAACCGTATTAGAGATGTCCAATCTTACAAGGAGCACATAAACGAAAAATTAAATATAACCACCATAGAGGCAGAAGATAACATCGAGAATCTTAACAACATAATCTCACAAGCGATAAAAAGCGCGTCACAGCAGCAACATCAGCAAGGATCAGTAAATGGCGAGAAGATAAGTGAACATACAAAAAAGCTGATGAGAAAACGGAGAGAAATGAAAAATAAAGACCTAGATTCGTCAGACCTGAAACAACTTAATAAAGACATTTCTAAGGCTGTAAGACAAGATATAAGGTAATATAACACTAATATGATTACAAAAATTATAGACGAAAATAAGGGCATAAAAGTTTTGAGGAGGAATCTTGCAACGGGCAGGAACAACGTTTGTAAACTTGCGAGTCGAGATGGGGATATAAAATCAAACAAAGAAGAAATCCTCAATATTGTAGAGTGCTTTTACGCGGAGTTGTACACCGAAACAAGATGCTTGAATGACGCAAAATTGCCAACTATTCAAAACCAGGGCTCGGAAGATTTGCCTGATATTACCTTTCATGAGGATGAAGCTGCGTTGATGGAGATGAAAAATAACAAGGCAACAGGAGAAGATGAGATAGTGATTGAACAGATAAAGGCAGGAGGACGAACATTGATTCAAGCTATATGTAAACTATTCAACCTATGTTTGTTCGATGGACAAATTCCATCAGTGTGGAACAACGCAATAATCACCATATACAGCAAAGTCATGTGTGAAACTGCACAAGTACACGAACAGGTTCCCAATCAGAAGGGGTGTGAGGCAAGGAGATACAATCTCTCCAAAGTTATTTACCACCCTCTTAGAATATATGTTCAAGAAGATCGACTTCAACGATATGGGTATTAACATAGATGGTCGACATTTAAACCATCTTCGATTCGTAGATGACATCGTTCTGATAAGCAATAGTTTAGACAAAACAGCTACAATGCTTGATAGGTTGTACAAGGCTTCATTAGATGTAGGCCTTAAAATCAATGTTGCTAAAACTAAAATCATGACAAACCTTGTTCCCAACCAAAATATAGTTCTAGGTGATTCTCAAATTACACAAGTTACATCTTACGTGTATCTCGGCCACGAACTACGAATAGATAGAGATAATCAAACTTGTGAAATTAAAAAAAGAATATCACTATCTTGGGCTGCCTTTGGGCGACTTGGTTATATATTTAAAGAAAACTTTCCCCTTTGCTTCAAACGTAAGGTGTTTGAAAGCCGTGTCCTGCCAGTTATGATCTATGGAGCCGAAACCCTGACTCTAACTAAAAACTCCGTGAGAAAAATAAGAGTGGTTCAGAGAGCCATGGAACGTTCTATGATGGGAATATCATTAAGACATAGGATTACGAACGAGTATATTAGGAGGCAAACGAAAGTTACAGACGCTGTTGAACGGATAGCTTCCCTAAAGTGGAATTGGTCTGGACATGTAGCCCGTATGAGAGATGGAAGGTGGACTAAAATACTACTGGAGTGGAGACCACGACAAGATGCCACACGCAGTAGAGGACGACCTCCTACTAGATGGCGGGACGATCTGAAACGCTTCAAAAGGAATTGGATGCAGGAGGCACAAGATAGAAAAGGATGGACAAAGTTACGGGAGGCCTATGTTCAGCAGTGGAGAACTATGGCTGTGTAATGATGATGATGGATCCTCCTGAAGCAGTTTCATGTCAAAAATCAGGGGATGAAATAGAATATCGGGAGTTCATAGGTTAATTTACTTTAGGTTTTAATTTAGGCTAATTTATAGGTTATAATTTTTTCAAGCTGAAATAATTATCTTGTCTTCCAATAATTTGGAGTAATGAAACTGACATGAAAAATAGAACAGTAATATCAAATAAGCAACGATTTAAAAAAAATGAAAATTACTGAGTTATTTACAATGTCGTTACCAAAATAAATGCTCATTATTTATAGTTCTTAGTAATTATATCGAATCTAATTAATTGCTTTTTCTCTAATATCTTAATATAGCTATTGAACAATATATTTCGTTACTATAAAATGCTTATTTGAAAGATTATTTAATCGATCTATAGATAGCCATGAAAAAAGCTCATTTCAATTGGTTTGTGCAAAAATTATAACTTTTTTAAAATAAATTTAATTTAGTTACAACAATAAGGTTTAAACAATTACAAAAATGACAGATTTCTTGCAATTATCTCGGTAAATAATTTACCGATTTTGATAAACTAAAAATTAAAGTTAGTTTTAATTCGCACAACTTTATTGTTTAATATTTTTACTTGGAATAAAAGCGAAAAGTGAAACAAGCAGAAAATTGGATTTCCCACACAATTATTTAATTATCCATAGCGCAAAATTAGCCGTACATTTTAAGCAGCATTGTTCAGTTAAACTGTTCCTCCCGTATATAACAATAGCGTCAAAATGCTGTAACAACTTTTTAAAATATGTTTTCCCCTGTTTCTTGGGCTATAAATCGCATACAAATAGTGTTATAGCACCATTGACACAGTTTAGAATATCATATAGATGTACATGACGAGTTACGAAATTGAACATATAAATTCACACATGTTAACATTTTAAGTGAAATATTACTAGAAATTTACGTCACATAAGGTTTTTCACAAATTTTCCTAGGTAGAAAATTACTAATTTTTATCGGGAATTCGATAAAAGTGGTGCAATTTTAACGTCAAATTTACGTGAATAATTCTTAAATTTGGTTAATCCCTATATGCAAGGTATCTATTTGATTGCCGACGACCATTGGGTGGAGTCTCACGTCGAAATTAGGTCTAGCTATACCATGTTTAGTAAATACTTACCATCTCAGTTTACGACTGTCGAAAATATAATGATATTGATTAAAAATTTACTCCATGGTGAAAATTAGGAATGGTATCCTAAACATCTACTCTCATCGATATCACTATAAGGGCTCTTAGTTAGATAGAAATATTTTATAAAATAATTAAATTAAAATAGGTGAATTTAACGTCGTAAATTCGTGCATGTAAGAAATTTTATCGACAGACCTCATACTTGTACTTCGAAAAATAAAAACTCGCCTCAAAAATAAAGATTATTGAAATATTTCATCAAATGTAATATTGTAATACATATATGGTTATAGTACTTTAGTGGTTCGATATGTTGTTTAAACCCTATATTACTATATCAAATAAGTTGTGTTAGAAAAACATAAATTCGCCATATTATTTTCAAAATATCTAAGTAATATTTAATTCGAATTACTTTCAGGTTAATAAATGAAAGCATTTATTGGGATGAATAACTTATAGCTATAAAAATTTAAAAATTTCACCACTTGGTCACAATGTAACGTGCCACATTACTCTAATTAAATTAAAAAAATACATTTTGGTGTAAATTGAGCACTTAATTTGTGCAATATGAATCTCCAACTTATGTCACCTATTAGGTGGTGTTCGTCACACCTACTACATTAACTTTATACGTAGTATAGTGAAAATGTAATTTAGAAGGTGAAACAATTCGCTACCAGCAAATAGACTAACATCTGTTAGGTGAAATAAGTGATATAGTATCACGGTGTAGTATCAGTTCACTATAATATAACTCAATTTCTAAATAAATCGATAAAATTAACTTTGCCTTTGGTGCATAACACTTAAATTGTCAGTGAAGTGATTGATTAGCAAAACATCCAAGCAACAGGTACCTATATAAACTACTTGGCTCCCTTCATATCTTTAAGAAATAGTTAGAATTTTGGTGTCATACATTAAAACCGCAGAGTTTTGACATGCCTGGTCTTATTGTCCCAAACTACTCTAAACTTACTTATTATTCGCATGGAATATTTTCTTGACAGACTTGTAGAATTTATTTCCAAGAACTTTCCTTATTTTTGGAAAGCACATCTTTCCTTTCTACTTTTTTTGTCACAATGATACTCTGGTACCAACAAAACGCAGTGTAACAACAAGTTTCTTTAATAGACTCTAAGAACTAACAGTTTCTTTTTAATTTGCAGCGGTCGCCCGTGCACCCTGCAAAGCACCTTATATGTAGCCAACTTGTTGGTCTGGAAAACCACCAGAAAGTACTTTTTGCCATCTTCAGTCTTACTCAGAGCAGCGATTATAACCTTGCTGACGAAATTTTCCAGGTCCGAACCCAGGACTAACTTCGCCGCGTCCCTCTTCAACTCCTCGGTTATATCCTCGTGGTTCGCCTTGAACTTACCGACACAGGCGCACCATGCTTCAGTCAAGCCAGCCTGTTCGCAGGACCTCTCCTCTGGTATATCGGAGAAGAGCGATTTGCACTCCTGACAAGCCGAGCTGTTGTTGACCAAGTAATCCTCGCTGGACATGGCTAATATCTCCTGGAAGGTCATGTACAGGTCGTATGTGCTGGTGAGCCTGCCGGAGTTATTTAGAAGGTTCCGGTACTTCTCGGGGTACTTCTGCCTGAACCATGGAGGCACCGAGATGAGGTTAACGGGAGTCCTTTCCTCGTACCAACCCTGAACGGTTTTAACGATCGGACCGAAGCGCATCCCATGGTCGCTGAGGAGAAGGACGAGGCTTTCGTCGAGAATTCCGAGGTTTTTCAAATCTTGAAAGAAGTTCTTGGTGCTGCGGTCCATTCTGGAAGGGGTGTTGAGGTAGTTGTGGCTGAAGGTGTTCATCCAGAAAATTCCGAAACTCGGGTGGGGTTGAAACGTTGTCGCGAAATCTTTGGCGAGGTTAAAGACTCTCTCACCTGCAGAAATAGTGGGGGTTTATCTTGAGTGGTATTCTGATAAAAGATTTCATAATGATTTAAAACGGGTCACAATCACAGACGATTTAGTATATCTCGACCAGTTCATTTACAGAATAATATATTGCGAAGACAATGGCACTTTCTAAGTGTTTTTACATTGTTACATGAATGCAGTTGACGATTCTCACTTACTATCTGCATGTAGGTGCATTCGTTGCACATAAATCTATAATAATATTGACTTTCGATAGGAGTGATAACATCGATTCGTATGCTTTCAACTTGACATCATTTGTTAACATTACACTTCGTGAAGTATTTTAGAAATAATTCATTATTTTTCCTCATTTGCATCATGTGCAAAGTGTAAAGCAATCGAGAAAAGGCGTTTGGATTATTGTTCATGGCTAAATATTACAAATTAATAACCAGATTTATAGAGGTTATGTATCGTCTCAGTGGCGTTCTATCGGTTTTCTTATAACGTAAAGGGAATAAAAGGTAATTAGTTTTTACAAAATGCAGTAATGTGTCCATAACAGAGCTCAAGAAATTAAATCAGGTCTTAAATCTCAAAATAAACAATTTTGAATAATAATTTATGATACAAAACAACACAATAAGCCACTAATTTTTTGAAGAAATTCATACTAAATATCTATACTGGTTTAACATGTGGTTTCATTATTAAATAGAAAAATATAAAAAGATATAAAACATTGTTTTCATAAAATTCAGTTAAAAATTTATTTGTAGCATTTCATTTTATAAATTTATAATATGTTTGTCCGTGGGCCCATGACACCAAAAGTGTCGATAATCTATGTTCGTAAGCTCTTTTAGGGACATACTCAGACTGCCCGGGAGACCGGGAAAAAGTAATTCCGAGCGTCTGTGACCAGTCCTAGCACCTGTTATAACCTCAACTTCTTGTTGATGCTGGCATAAATCGACATGCCCTCTCCGGAATCGTATGCAAATGTAGGAATATGGTTAATGGGTCGAAAGGAGCCGTTCCACCAAAGGGCATACTTTGCTCGATCATCGTCTATCACCAGTGCCCATCACCGTTTAGCGATACGGTGATGGTATTTCAGGGGAGGCGAGGACAGACGTCGGACGTGCGACCCTTGGCGAACCACTCACTAACTGGCGACCAAAAAGCCCAGATCGGTAACGCTCTTTGAATTTATAATTTTCAAATCGCGTATTCGGTGGTCTGTTGAACTCGTAAAGACTGCCGAATAGACGATTTAGCACTTGTATTCACCTGATTAATTAGTGAACCTGTCGCTAAGGTCGATATCCGAGAAGCGGATATGACTTGTATGAAAATTTGCACTTACAGGTGAACTAAAGTTTGATAACCGCGGAGCGGATATTAATTATTGCAAGACTTGTAGTTGCAGGTCGGTAACTCGCGGAGATTTCAATGACCTCGGTTGCTTAATTAGGTCGCGACAATAAATTCACAAATTTGTAATCCTCTTGTATCAGCTTCTCCCTCGGAGGTGGCTGATTATCATGGCTATCCTAACTTTTGATACTGCTGATGTAAATAATTCGACGGACGACACACCAAACCATTCCCGAAGATTTCGTAACCACGAGATTCTTCGGCGCCCTATACGTCTTCGGCCCACAATCTTACCCTTCATAATGAGCTTTAGCAACTGATAACGTACACCGTGTGAGATATGTCCCAGGTACTGAAGCTTGCGTTTTTTTATAGTAAAAAGGACTTCCAGTTCCTTGTTCATTCTCTTCAAAACCTCATGATTTGTGACCCGGTCCCTCCATGAGATTTTCAACATGCGTCTGTAGGTCCACATTTCAAACGCCTTCAACCTTCTTGTGGTTTCCTTGTTTAGTGCCCAACCTTCTAAACCATATAGCAACACGGGAAATACATAACATTGGACCATTTTTATTCTTATTTGTAGTGATAAGTCGGAAGCTGTCAGTAATTTTTTAAGTTTTATGAAGACCTTTCTCGTCTGTTCAATACGTGATAGGATTTCCTGCTTATGTTGAATATCTTCATTGATTAAAGTACCAAGGTATTTGTACTGTTGGGCTCGTTCTATAGTCTTTCCGTCTAAGAGGAGTTGCCCTATCTCCTGTTTTTTTTTTCGCTACCAACATCCGTTTAGTTTTGTTGATGTTCATGTGGAGGCCATATTCTTTACTAGCTTTGGCCACGTTGTTTACCAATCTCTGTAGGTTTTCTAGAGAACTTGCAATTAAAACGGTGTCGTCAGTGTACCGGATATTATTAATGTTTTTCCCATTTATTACTACTCCGGCTGGTTCGTCTTCCAATGCCTCTCGAAAAATATTCTCCGAGTACATATTAAATAACATTGGAGATAAAATGCACCCTTGTCTGACACCTTTCCGTATGTTGATTTCTTCGGAGAGAGCGTTTTCTATTTTTACCTTAGCCGCTTGAACCCAATATAGCTTTGATATTATTTGCATATCTTGGTTGTCGATGTTCAGTTTTTGCAGGATTTCCATTAGTTTCTCGTGTTTAACATTGTCAAACGCTTTGCTATAATCGACGAAACAAGTATATAGGTCTTGATTAACGTCTAGGCATCTCTGAGCAAGATCGTTGAAGGCGAAGATGGCTTCCCGAGTTCCAAGTCCGTTGCGGAACCCAAATTGTGTGTCCGATGTTTCAGCTTCACATTTGTTGTATATTCTAGAGTGTACAATTCTTAAGAATACTTTTAATACGTAGCTCATTAGACTTATGAGTCGGTGGTCATCACATTTAGTTGGTCGAGACTTTTTTGGAATTGGGATAACAGTTGACAAAAGCCAGTCATGTGGAATATTACCCGTTCTATATATATCATTGAATAAGTTTAAGAAGATTTGCATCGAATATTCGTTTAGCAATTTCAAAAGCTCACAATGCACATTGTCTGGTCCTACTGCTTTACCGTTTTTCGCTATGTTTATACCGTGATCAATTTCGGTTCGCGTTATTTCAGGGGCGTTCTCTGTATTAGTTAGCTCATGATCAGTTTTTCGTTGATCATCAAAAAGCTGCTTTATATACTTCTCCCAGACACTAAACTTACTTTCTTTATCTAGAATTATTGTATCGTGATCGTCTCTCAGAATACCGGGGTCCTTTTTCGGTCTAATACCCACTACTTCTTTAATTTTTTTGTGCAAGTTGAAGCTATCATATTTGCATGCCAATTCCTCTATTTCATTACATCTTTCAGTTATCCAGTTTTCTTTTGCTATGTGGATTTTGGTGTGAATCCTGTTTTTGATAATATTGTATTCCGTATTTCTTGTGTCATCCACTTATGTTTGCCGACCTCTCGTCCGTCCCAATCGTTTCTTTCTGTGTTTCTGTTATTGGGTCTTTGATGTTTTTCCATTTTTTGTTCAGGTCCCAATCCTTCTTCGTGTAGACTAAGGAATTTCTGGTATTGGTCGTAGTATTCATAATGGCTGGTTGTTTTAGCCGTTGAATATTTTTATGATCATTTTTGTTATGTTGTTTGACCTTTTTTAATCTAATATTCATGTCCATAACTATAGGGTTATGGTCTGATCCAACGTCTGTACCCGGGTATGTTTTCACTGCTTTTATACCGTTTCTGAACCTCTTATTGACCAATATGTAATCTTTTTCATTTCTTATTATTCGATCTTTGCTATCGTCGGGAGCTTTCCAAGTATACAGCCTTCGTTTCGGGAGCTTGAACATTGTATTGCTTACCACTAAGTCTTCTTAAATTTGTAATAATACTTTGATTAAAAAACGGCAACCGATTAGAAACCGTGATAGCTCAGATCGATGACGGCAGTTTTTCTATAAAACCTCCCTAGAGGGCACTTTACTCTTGAACATTTTTAATTTCTCAATTTTTTTTTAAAAAGGCTTTGAATGTTTCCGCTAAACTTTATATTTGAATTAACATAGTTAATGTGTAAAATTTTTATTTGAAATATTTTTTTATAAAACTCTCCTAAAGGGCACTTTACTCTTAAGAATTTTTATATCGGTATTATTTTCTTTAAAACGGTTTTGGGGATTTATACCAAATCTCATAAGTTAAGTCAGCTGTTTAATGCCTATACCTTTTATTAGAAACATTTTTATATAAAATTGCACTAAAGGGCACTTCCTTAAGTGCATTGGCTGGCTTGTTGAGTAATATTGTTCAGTCTAACTGATACTTCTCGATCAAGTAAATTAGTTTTTATCGATTCCAAATCGATGATTGGATTCTTATTTCGAAGTATGGCCATTGAAATTTGTCATTGTTACATTACGTAAGTAAATTTATTTATCGTTCCGTTGAAGTTAGTTGTATTCAAAAACATTTTTCAGAAACCTTTGCCATCTAACAAACAACCAAAGCAAATATTTACTAATAAGAGACAATGTTAATTTTCAGTACTAATTTTGTTTTATAAAACGATTATAATGTTGCCGTGAACATTTTGTCTGGCCATATGAGAAAGTCTTACGATGTTACACATCACCATTTTTTGAACATTTTATGGATGATGGTTCCGTTGTTGGCCACATTTATTTTTCAATAAAGTCAATTTTAAACAGTATTTCACGAATAAAATATACCGTGAAACGACAAGAAATTTACAATTGTTGCAATAAATTGGGATAAGATGCATTTGGACAAAATTAATTTAGATTCGTAATGAATAGAATCTAAATTTTTTGGTTTCTCAGTTTTGCCTCCTTTTGATCTTCATTATCTATTACCTATGGATACTATCGTATCCAATTTCGGTTTAGGTAGTTTTTGCCTCTTCCGATTTCAAGCTGGTCGTATCTGATCACTCCATCCTTTTCTAGGTCGTCTAACATTTCTTATTCCTCGTGGTTTGGTGAAGAATGGCTTTGGGTATTCTATCATCTTCCATTCTCAAAACGTGTTCCTGCCATTTTATTCTATATCCCTCTATTACCTCTGTTATGCTTCTAACGCTCAGTTCTTGCCTGATTTCCGCGCTTCTTTTTCGATCTGTTGGTGTATATCTGGCTAGCGGAAGTCTCTTTCGGCAGCTTCAATTCTCTTCATTTGGTTTGTTGTTGTAGTCCAGGTCTCGGATCCCTATAACAAGGTTGGAACAGCCATTATTTTGTAAAATTTTAGAACAGTTTCTTTCCTGACGTTGTTCAGTGGTGTGCGTTTTATTCTTCCTGTTAACTGTTGGGACCTTTGTAATTTTGCTTGTAGGTCATGCGACTGAGCGTAGGAAATATCGTATCCTAAGTGTATAAAGGTGTTTATTTGCTCAAGCGGCTGATTGTCAATTACTATTTTCGCCCTTGGGTGTTCTGTACCCCGGAATGTCATAATTTAGGTTTTCCTTTCGGATGTTTTGAGGTTGAAGTTTTTGCCACGTTATGTGGAGTCCATATCGCTCTTTGTAAATTATCTTCCGAATCTGCTAAGACTGTCTGGTCATCCGTGAACAGGAGCGTATTCATAATTTTATCACCAACCTTAAAATGGTGTTTTTTTTATGACGTCGTTCATATAACTATTGGAAACTGCAGGTTAAAGGGGGCACCTTTGTCGTATTCCTTGGGAGATATGTCTTGCATTTTGCCTTGTTTTTCCCTCACAATTTTTTTTATTCCATTGCCTATATATACATAACCTTTGAATTGCTCCGATTAGGTGTTGAGGTACACCATCTTGTTTTAATATTTCCCATAGTTTGCTTCGGTTGACCTGACTGAGAGCTTGCTCACAATCAACGAAAGCTATGTAAGTGGGGCATTTGAATTCTCTGTTTCCCAATTATTTGGCACATAGTAAAGACGCTGCCCATATAAGATTTTCCCTGCCTAAATCAATTTTTACTTCAGTAAGATAATTTCCTGAGTTTTTTCTGTTATTAAATATTTTTGCGTATATTTTTTATCCTGAGTTGGAAAGAGTGATTCTACGGTAATTGCAATTTATGCGGTCACCTCTTTTGAATAGCGGTATAATCACTGCAGTTGCCAGTCTTCTATTATTCTATTCTGTTCTAAACTATTGTGATCAGAATAGTTTCAAGTTGAGGTTGTCTTCAACCGGGGATTTTCGATTTCTACTTGTATTCAATGTCGTTTTTAGTTCCTCAAGTGATATAGAGTCAATCTTTAGTTGCTGTTTTAGTATTTTCCTCGTCCCCAGCTCATAATTGTTGAAAGTAGTTTAATCATTCATTTCCAGTAATTAGGTTAGTTAATTGTGGTTGACTAAACCCAAAAGGCGGTAAAAGGTTAGTAAAAGGTCTCGGAGGTTATGTAGTTTGCCGACGCTTACATAGCCACAAAAGTCTAGGAAATGTCTGTTGATTTTCAGCTCTGCCAACAAATACTATTTCATTTCCGCGCCATAACCACTGGGCAATTTAAGGCGCCCAGTAGATGTGCGTTTTGTAGTAAATGGAAGAGGATGTAAGGCGAGTTTCTGGCGCCTTTAAATCATATATGTCATCATATATGTCACTAGGTCTTGAGGTGGCAGCCCCATCAAGTGACTAACCTTGCAATAGATTAATATTCTATCCAAGGGACATTTACATTATACTCCTAAAAATAAATTGTTTTATTGCCCACCACAATTCCTCAACGGCAGCCATATTTTCTTTTTTGCATATTTTGCTTTGCAACGCCGCGTCTATTATCATCTATGTTGGCATGTAAACAAATATTACTTTCTTGTAAGAAAGCTGGATCCAGTTATAAAAATCATCTGTGGTCACATACTTTACACATTTCATAACTTTAACTATAAGTCTCTTGTCATTCAAATCCTAACCTTCACTAACATTAATATTAATTAGACTTTAAGTAATTCAAACCTCTATCATTCCGATTCTTCCAGAATTTGGGCATTATTTCATAACTATAGGGATTTAATTGAAATCCTCAGGAATCAAATGCTTTCATTCTTCTTTTTGGTTAACCTGAAGCTTACATTTCGATTCCTCCAAGATGCCCTATTATTTCATGGATAATCTCATGGAATTAAATCGTTAACAAGAAGCTACCTGTAACTTCTGGTCCGGAGCAGTATGGCATCGAATCGACGTCCATGCCTGCGATCTCGGCCGCCTCGAAGTACGGCTTGAAGTAGTAGTCCGTTGGTGGATCATAGAAACCCTTCTTGATGTAGACGTAGGTGCCGATGTCGGCCCAATCTTCGGCGTAGGCCGTCACGTAACCCTCGTCGCGGAAATCGTACCAGACCATGGGGCATGCGTCCAGGCCACCCACTCGATTAGGCCTGCATATCCTATAGAATATTGAATATATAATATAGCTGGTGATGTTGCATGTAACAATTAAACTAGAGAAGTGCAAATTACATATTATTAGCAAATATACCCCCCCACATGACATAAAAAAGAGATTTTTTTTTCGAAAAACTGGAAGATACAAAAATAGAATACCCAGGATAGAAAAGTTATTTCTGATGGGGGATGATAAATTCTAAACCAAAGTACCATAACATTATATAAAGAATGTCTAGGACAAAAAATTGTTGAAAACCAAATAGAACAACATGATAATGTAAACGAGGCCTTGGGAAATATATCCAATAAGAGAACATCAAATGCAACCTAAGGAATTGGATTGAGGAAAATCATAAATGCACAAAGAAACAACAAACCATGGTTTACAGAAGAAGTCAAACACCTAGCAGACGAGAAACAAAAAGCGTACATAAAATATGAAACAAATAAAATGTCAGAAGAATGTGACAAATACAAGATAGTACGAAATAGTGTCAATCAGGGAATCAAAGAAATAAAGGAAACCTATTGGATAAATTTCTCAATTGAAATACAACACGATGTATATGGAGGACAGAAGAATGTATGGAGTACGCTACAGAATAGAAAAAAAACAGCAAATGAAGAAATTCAAGTAAAAACCATCATAACCCAGAAGAATGGGTTTCACACTTTCAAGAAACATATAGAGATCAAACTGAAATCAAAATTAACCAAGCATGTGAAGAAATTGAAATAAAACAACTAACTACTATATGGACGTCCCAGATTGAAATGACAATAGAAGAACAACAGCAAAAATAAACAAACTCTAAAACAGAAAAGCTGGGGGTTGGTTGACATCAACAAAGAAGTGATCAAAAATGGAAGATTTTTGCTACAGAAATAACGAAACTCTTCAATGAGATTATCTAAGGAGAGAAAGTACCTGAAGAATGGCGAACCAGCATAACCATACCAATATTTAAAAATGGCGATGAAATAGAAACAAGGAATTAAAGAGGAATAACATTAATGAGTCCAAAAATACCATCCCAAAGAATTGAACTGAAGAGAGGAATAATATGCGAGGAGCAGCAAAGTTTCCACCAAACTTTCGGTTCGCGTTATTTCAGGGGCGTTCTCTGTATTAGTTAGCTCATGATCAGTTTTTCGTTGATCATCAAAAAGCTGCTTTATATACTTCTCCCAGACACTAAACTTACTTTCTTTATCTAGAATTATTGTATCGTGATCGTCTCTCAGAATACCGGGGTCCTTTTTCGGTCCAATACCCACTACTTCTTTAATTTTTTTGTGCAAGTTGAAGCTATCATATTTGCATGCCAATTCCTCTATTTCATTACATCTTTCAGTTATCCAGTTTTCTTTTGCTATGTGGATTTTGGTGTGAATCCTGTTTTTGATAATATTGTATTCCGTATTTCTTGTGTCATCCACTTATGTTTGCCGACCTCTCGTCCGTCCCAATCGTTTCTTTCTGTGTTTCTGTTATTGGGTCTTTGATGTTTTTCCATTTTTTGTTCAGGTCCCAATTGATGAATCCTTCTTCGTGTAGACTAAGGAATTTTTGGTATTGGTCGTAGTATTCATAATGGCTGGTTGTTTTAGCCGTTGAATATTTTTATGATCATTTTTGTTATGTTGTTTGACCTTTTTTAATCTAATATTCATGTCCATAACTATAGGGTTATGGTCGGATCCAACGTCTGTACCCGGGTATGTTTTCACTGCTTTTATACCGTTTCTCAACCTCTTATTGACCAATATGTAATCTATTTCATTTCTTATCATTCTACCTTTGCTATCGTCGGGAGCTTTCCAAGTATACAGCCTTTGTTTCGGGAGCTTGAACATTGTATTGCTTACCACTAAGTCTTCTTAAATTTGTAATAATACTTTGATTAAAAAACGGCAACCGATTAGAAACCGTGATAGCTCAGATGGATGACAGCAGTTTTTCTATAAAACCTCCATAAAGGGCACTTTACTCTTGAACATTTTTAATTTCTCAATTTTTTTTTAGAAAGGCTTTGAATGTTTCCGCTAAACTTTATATTTCAATTACCATAGTTAATGTGTAAAATTTTTATTTGAAATATTTTTTTCTAAAGCTGTCCTAAAGGGCACTTTACTCTTAACAATTGATATATCGGTATTATTTTCTTTAAAACGGTTTTGGGGATTTATACCAAATCTCATAAGTTAAGTCAGCTGTTTAATGCCTATACCTTTTATTAGAAACATTTTTATATAAAATTGCACTAAAGGGCACTTCCTTAAGTGCATTGGCTGGCTTGTTGAGTAATATTGTTTAGTCTAACTGATACATCTCGATCAAGTAAATTAGTTTTTATCGATTCCAAATCGATGATTGGATTCTTATTTCGAAGTATGGCCATTAAAATTTGTCATTGTTACATTACGTAAGTAAATTTATTTATCGTTTCGTTGAAGTTACTTGTATTCAAAAACATTTTTCAGAAACCTTTGTCATCTAACAAACAACTAAAGCAAATATTTACTAATAAGAGACAATGTTAATATTCAGTACTAATTTTTTTTTATAAAACGGTTATAATGTTGCCGTGAACATTTTGTCTGGCCATATGAGAAAGTCTTACGATGTTACACATCACCATTTTTTGAACATTTTATGGATGATGGTTCCGTTGTTGGCCACATTTATTTTTCAATAAAGTCAATTTTAAACAGTATTTCACGAATAAAATATACCGTGAAACGACAAGAAATTTAAAATTGTTGCAATAAATTGGGATAAGATGTGTTGCGTAATCACCTCAAGCGACTGGTGATGATGTCGCTTGGTAATCCGCGGTAATGCAAAAAAAAACAGACTTACGAGATGATTAATAAAAAAAAAAGATAGTTGGGCAATAGTGGCTAACGGGTTCAACAGAGGACACCAAAGCGTACCTGGTATTCCCTTTGAGAGTTGGAAGGACGCGTCCTTAGTGGTCTTCTAACTCTGCGTTTGGTTTTGAGGTGCGAAATAAAAATGGCGGGCGTGGTCCGGACGGAATAATGCTGCGGGTTCTCGAAAGAGTACTGTCGCTGCGGGCCCGAATCGCTTCCAGCGTCACTCTCTCTTCCCGAAAGCCACCAATGCGCGTGACAATAAAATTAAAAACTGCGCGGATGCAACATTCTCCCCGGCGAAAATACGGCTTTGGGACGTATTTTATAAAAAAAAAGGAGAGAGAAAAAAGGCAACAAAAAATACAAAGGAACAAGACAACACAAATGAAGAAACGGAAACGGGATTTAATGCGGGAGTGGACATAGTTTTACAAGGGGACGTTCTAACACTCCTGTACGCGTTTTGACTTCGGTGATACGAGCAACGCCATCTGGACCGGGTTTTAACAAAGAGATTCTACCAAGAGTCCATTGGCTTGGAGGTAAATTGTCAACCTTTATTAAAACTAAGTCTCCAATAGATGGGGACAATTTGCAATTGTCGAGCCACTTACTCCTTTGTTGAAGGGTGTGCAAGTACTCAACGTGCCAACGCTTCCAAAAGTGTTGATACATGCGTTGCAGCAATTGCCAACGTGACAATCGGTTTAATGGGATCGCGGTCATGTCCGGTAATGGAAGTGCTGATGCGGGATGAAGATTTAGAAAATGATTAGGCGTTAATGCGTTAATGTCCTCGACATCGGAACTCATTGGACAAAGCGGGCGTGAATTAAGAACAGACTCAATCAAGACAAGTACCGTCTGAAACTCTTCATATGTAAGAATCTGATCTCCAATAACACGAGATAAATGTACCTTGACGGCTTTAATTCCAGCTTCCCAGAGTCCTCCAAAATGAGGAGCTGATGGAGGGTTAACTAATTCTTTCGATGCGGCGGTTTGCATTAGGTGACTTAGTTCGTTATAAGCACCTACAAAATTAGTTCCGCCGTTCCGCGGTCACTATATAAATGACAACAGCGCCCTCGACGAGCTATAAACCTTTGCAAGGCGGCTAGAAATGTCTCAGATGATAGGTCACTAGCTAACTCTAAATGAATTGCTTTCGTGGCGAAGCAGACAAAAATACAAATGTAAGCTTTCACAGACTTTACACCTCTCCTTCGACTCATCGTTATGAAATAAGGACCTCCAAAATCCACACCAGTATGAAGAAAAGGTTTCGCTTGGGATACCCTGCAAGACGGTAATTCACCCATTCGAGGTTGAAAAGGTTTCGGATTCGTTCTCCAACAGGTTAAACATTTACAAAGAACTGAGTTAATAGCACGACGAGGAGATAAAATCCAAAAATGTTGAGCGAGGAGAAATTGTAAAGTACGTAGACCAGGATGAAGATGAATTAGGGACCAGGATGAAGAGGGTAGTTAAACGACTCTGACGCGGCAACAAAGGAGGGTGTTTGATATCGTAACATAATGAAGAGTGTTTCAGTCGTCCTCCAACACGGAGAATATTTTGCGAGTCAAGAAACACACCAAGTTTACGAAATGGTTTCGAAAATTTCTTAGTGGACAATTCATCAGCAAAATGTGTCGATTGAGTGAACTTGATCAGAAGAAGCAATGATGCGTTAAGTTCAGATAAGCTTAACGCTCCGGTTCAACGAGAAGACGGTGATTTTAGGTTCGAGACAAATCGACTAAGGACAAAATGCGTTGAATTTTTAACAAGGAAGAATATCGTTCTAATAGTTGACCTAAAAAATGCGAATTTTCAAAATGCATGAACAAAACAGTGCGGCGTTCTTCCTCGGGAGAAACACAAGTATGCGGATTCTGTGCAAAATTCCAAACAGAATCGGTAGCATAAAGAAAATCAGGCCCTGCGAACCACTGCTTTTGAGAGACAAAAACAAGCGGCAGCGATCCACGGGAGGCCAAGTCAGCGGGATTATTCTTAGAGTCGACGTATCTCCAAGAAGAAGGAGGAATGCGTTCCTGAATAAACATTATTCGATTGGCAATGAAAGTTTTCCAACGGTGCGGCGAAGATTTTATCCAGGATAACGAAATTTGCGAGTCAGACCATGCGACAATTCGATCAAATTTAATGCGGGTTGACAAAAGTATACAACTGTCATTAAGCGCGAGAGCAAGACGGCGGCGCAAAGTTCTAGGCGAGGTAGCGTCAATGATTTTATCGGGGCGACTTTGGACTTAGCGCAAACAAAATAAACCTGAGGTTTAGAGGATGAGTTAAGAACTCTTATGTATACCACAGAGCCATAACCCTTTTCTGAAGCATCACCAAATCCATGTAATTCACACACTTGTGAAGAAAAAAACATGCGACGGGGAATCATAATTTGAGAAAGCCTTCCACATTCAGAAAGATAATTATTCCACATTCGAACAATATTATACGTAGGAGTTTCGTCCCATGATATTTTTTCTTTCCAGACGGTTTGAATGAGATGCTTCATAAGAAATGTAACGGGTGTAAAAAAACCAAGTGGGTCGTAAATGCGTGCCAATTCTGATAACATAGTACTCTTGGTACAACGGCGAGAGTCCAAAGGTTTTACGGAAAAATAAAAATAGCCTGAAGATGCGTTCCAATTTAACCCAAGGACCTTATGAATTTGGTCATGCTTACCATCCGAGAAGAGAACAGGCCCTTTTGCAATATGGTCTGGAGGTAAGTGTGAAAGTAACAATGGTTCATTGCTAGACCATTTGCGGAGAGTAAAACCTCCCTTAGAGAAAAACTCGAATAATTGCATTTGAAGTGATCTAGCCGAATCTAACGAGTCACTACCACAAACAACGTCATCAACGTAAGTATTTTCGGGAACGGTACGTTTCGCCGGCAACGTTTCGCCGGTAACGTTTCGCCGGTAACGTTTCGCCGGGAATGTTTCGCCGGTAGCACGATTCGCCGACAGCACGATTCGCCGGTAGGTTCCTTTAGTTATCTCATCCACAGTCATTGTGCCAAACACATTTATTGATAACTTAAACATTCAAGCTAGAATGATCACTGCATTAGCTTTTGTGCCTGTTCCAAATTTAAATGATTCATTTGACTTACTTTATGATCATCTTGATGAAGCGTTATTGCCTGTTGCAAATTGTTTTGAGACAAACTATTTGGGAGTTCGTAATATGAGGGGAAATGGCAGACGTATCCCAACTTTTCCACCCGAAACTTGGAACTTGCATAACTGGGTTTTGAATGCAATTGAGGTAAAATAATGAAACTAAGATTATTAAGAATAATAGAAGATGTGTTTTTTTTTTAGAAAACTAACAATATAGTAGAGGCTGCTCACAGAAGAATTCAAGCGCAAGTGGGCTCGCAGCACCCCACAATTTGGAAATCCATTTCGGAACTGAAGAAGATACAAAAAATAGGGACATTTTTTATGAAAATTTAGTTGCTGGAAATAAACCCAGTAAAAAAAAGACCTTTATTAAAGAACTGACCGACAGATTCTACCTATTGTAGAAGATTTTCATAATAGAAATATTCTAGATTTTTTGCGAGGGTTAGCTCATAGTTTTGAAATGATTTGAAAAAAATACAGTTTATTTAATGCTTTGTACCCAACATCTCTCTTAAAATATTTTCCAATAAAATACCTGTGTAAAAATGAGTACTTTCATAATTACTCTTATTCAATTTTTATAAAACTTACGTTTAACTGCACTGCTGGCGAACCGACACCGGCGAAACGTTACCGGCGAAACGTTACCGGCGAAACGTTGCCGGCGAAACGTACCCTATCCAGTATTTTCTCTAACAACTTTGGATGCGAGTGAAAATGCTTTTCCTTCATCGTCGGAAAGCTGAAGAAGCGTACGAATTGCCAAATAAGGTGCGGATGATACTCCATAAGTAACAGTGCGAAGTTCGTATTCTTGAAGCGGATCGGCTGGTGAAAATCGCCATATGATGCGTTGAAATTTACAGTGATCGTGATTTAAATGAATCATTCGGTACATTTGCTTTATGTCAGCGCACAGGACATATGCGAAGGTGCGAAAATTCAGTAATATAGCACAAATATTCTTTTGCAACTTTGGACCAGTGAACAGACAATCATTGAGCGACTTCTGATTAGGAAGTTTGGCAGAAGCATTAAAAACAACACGCAATTTAGTTGTTTCACTCTCCGGTTTGAGGACACAGTGATGCGGAATGTAATAAGACGTAAGTGTAGATTCTGAATTAACTAGTTGCATATGTCCTAAGGTCAAATATTCTCTCATAAAATCCTTGTATTGCGAATCAAGATCTAAATTCTTTATCAATCTATTTTCAAGAGATAAGAAATGTCGAACAGCTAAATCTTTAATACCAGAGAACATAGGAAGAGAACTTGTATGGAACGGCAAAGAAACAACATATTGTCCAGCTTCGTTGCGATAGTAAGAATCTTTGAAATATTCTTCGCATTTTTTATCGTCGGGAGACAAAAGAGCGATTTCTGGAACATTTTCTACTTCCCAAAAAGATCGGACAAGATCTTCCAATTTGGAATTATGCGGGGCGCAAAGAAAGGATGAAATTTTAGTGCACAAATTGGTGGTTAGTTTGCCCATTAAAATGTAGCCCAATTGGGAGTTAATCGCGTCAGGTTGGTCTGAGTTCCCTAGAATTCTTTCATCTAAAACGAGCTTTGAATACAGATCTGCACCTATTAACATATCGACGCGGCCTGGAATATTGAAATTAGGATCACCTAACGTCAGGTTCGAAATGTGCTTCCACGTTGACATAGAACCAATAAAGGAGCTCGGTAAGTGATCACAGATTTTAGGCAAAACTAAAGCTTCGATATTAAAGAGTGGTTGCGATTTATTCAATGGCTTGAATACAACTGATACAGATCCTTCAATGACTTTGGATTTCAGAGAACCAATGGTTTCTATTTCTATTGCGAACGCTTGTCGTCGTAATCCCAATTTAGTAACAGCTTTCACTGTGATAAAAGAAGACATGCTACCAGAATCCAGTAGGCACCGTAAGGTTTGATAATTACCTTGCGAATCAAGGACATCAATCAAAGCGGTGGAAAGCAGAACTTTCGTACTTTCAGAAACTAAACCTGCGGTTAAAGGTCGAGAATCCAGTGCCAAAATATTCTTATCTCCTTCACCAGACGAAGGAGTCGGCGAAGCTTCTAGCGTTACATTGTTACAAGTTGGAGATTTGCGAACAGGTTTATCAATGTGGAGCAGCGTATGATGACGGGAATTGCATTTTTTACAATTAGTTTGCGACTTGCATTGCGGCGACTTATGAAATGCGCTCAAGCAGTTAAAACAAAGCTGAGAATTTTTACAAAAATGATATCTATCGTCTCTAGCCTTTGCGATAAAGTTATGACAGCGATATAACAAATGGGGTTGTTGACAAAGCGGACATTTTAATGAATTGGATTGATGCGCTATGAAAGCAGAGGATTTTTTGAAAAAGGCCTGTTGATTTGATGAAGTAGCATTGCTGGAATGAACAGGTTTCCCTTTTGAATTAGTGTTGTCACTGCAGAGGGACGACTCAGTAACAATACATTGTTTTTCCAGAAATTTATACAAATTGCAATATTTCGGGACCTCTCTTGGTCCTACTTGGATCTGAAATGCAGTTGCGGTTCGACTATCAATGCGTTTGAGAAGCATCATAACTAATATGAAGTCCCATTGTTCTACAGGAAAGTCCATATTTTGAAGAGCCAATAAATTATGGGAAGAAGTGTCCAGCAATTTTCGCAAAGCAACAGGATTGTCAATGTTTATCTTGGGGGAATTTTCAATTTCAGACCAGTAAGCCTGAGCGCGCAGTTTTTCATTGGAAAAGCGAAGAATTAATTGATTGTAAGCAATCTCATAATTATCAGAAACAAATTTAATGTGTTTGATCTCGTCAAGCGCAGTACCTTCAACAAAGGCGAGTAAGTATCTAAATTTGTCCATTGCATTCAGAGATGGATTAGTATGAATTCCAGAATTAAACAAATCGATCCAGGTATTAAAAGTCTTGTAATCACCATCAAATTTAGCTAAGTCAAATCGAGGTAAGCGAATGTGACATGTAGAAGAAACAGCGTTAGCCAAGGTTTGATTGGTTTCAGAAAGACTCTCACTAGGAAGATCGTTTGTAAACATATCAGTATAAATAGCCTTTGCATTAAAATATTCGGAAAGAAAATTATCTCTGATTGCACTTTCTACTTCGAGATCAGCAGCTGGATCACCCACTAAAGTGTTAATAATTACGGTATGTTGTTTATTAAACTCTTCTCTAATAGAATCTATTTTCTGATAGCGAGCGCGACATACTGATCGATTTGATTTTTCAGTTTGAGCGCGGGTGCCAAGAGCATTCAATAATTTCATGTCCTGTGTCGACATCTTGCGGTACATTTCTGCTTTCTTCATTTTGTCGCTCATAATGTAGCGACGGAGAAAAGTGAAAGCAAATATATAAACAACACCAAACTGAAAAGTCAAATGAGTTCGACAAACGTAAAAAAAAATTAAACAAGAGGTCAAGCGGTCTTTTATCAACAGGTTTGTTAGAAACGACAAAGGTTAAAAATGGCGATGAATTTTCAACGAGCGTTTAATAAAGATGATTTACTTACGAAAATCAATTTCGGAGCGATAAACTAATGAAAAATGAGGTATGATTGCGGGAAATTACAAAAGAAATTATGAATTACACGTTAGTGATGAAGCGAACAAAGGAAATGAAGATTTAAATGATTCTCAAGACTAACAAAAAATGAAACAAAGGGAAAATGTTAGCCCTAACAGTCCCAATATCCGGCTCGAAGGACCAAAATGTTGCGTAATCACCTCAAGCGGCTGGTGATGATGTCGCTTGGTAAGCCGCGGTAATGCAAAAAAACAGACTTACGAGATGATTAATAAAAAAAAAGATAGTTGGGCAATAGTGGCTAACGGGTACAACAGAGGACACCAAAGCGTACCTGGTATTCCCTTTGAGAGTTGGAAGGACGCGTCCTTAGTGGTCTTCTAACTCTGCGTTTGGTCTTGAGGTGCGAAATAAAAATGGCGGGCCTGGTCCGGACGGAATAATGCTGCGGGTTCTCGAAAGAGTACTGTCGCTGCGGGCCCGAATCGCTTCCAGCGTCACTCTCTCTTCCCGAAAGCCACCAATGCGCGTGACAATAAAATTAAAAACTGCGCGGATGCAACAAGATGCATTTGGACAAAATTAATTTAGATTCGTAATGGATAGAAACTAAATTTTTTGGTTTCTCAGTTTTGCCTCCTTTTGATCTTCATTATCTATTACCTATGGATACTATCGTATCCAATTTCGGTTTAGGTAGTTTTTGCCTCTTCCGATTTCAAGCTGGTCGTATCTGATCACTTCATCCTTTTCTAGGTCGTCTAACATTTCTTCTTCCTCGTGGTTTGGTCAAGAATGGCTTTGGGTATTCTATCATCTTCCATTCTCAAAACGTGTTCGTGCCAATTTATTCTATATTCCTCTATTACCTCTGTTATGTTTCTAACGCTCAGTTCTTCCCTGATTTCAGCGCTTCTTTTTCGATCTGTTAGTGTATATCCGGCTAGCGGTCTTAAGTCTCATTTCGGCAGCTTCAATTCTCTTCATTTGGTTTGCTGTTATAGTATAGTATAGTTATAGTCCAGGTCTCGAATCCCTATAACAAGGTTGGAACAGCCATTATTTTGTAAAATTGTATAACTGGTTCTTTCCATTATTTTCTAAAATTTTATAACTGGTCCTTTTCTAACGTTGTTCAGTGGTGTGCGTTTTATTCTTCCTGTTAACTGTTGGAACCCTTGTAATTTTGCTTGTAGGTCATCTGACTGAGCGTAGGAAATATCGTATCCTAAGTATACACTTATACACTTTCACTTTATACAAAGGTGTTTATTTGCTCAAGCGGCTGATTGTCAATTACTATTTTCGCCCTTGGGTGTTCTGTACCCCGGAATGTCATAATTTTGGTTTTCCTTTCGGATATTTTGAGGTTGAAGTTTTTGCCACGTTATGTGGAGTCCATATCGCTCTTTGTAAATTATTTTCCGAATCTGCTAAGACTGTCTGGTCATCCGTGAACAGGAGCGTATTCATAATTTTATGACCAACCTTAAAATGGTGTTTTTTTTATGACGTCGTTCATATAACTATTGAAAACTGCAGGTTAAAGGGGGCACCTTTGTCGTATTCCTTGGGAGATATATCTTGCATTTTGCCTTGTTTTTCCCTCACAATTTTTTTTATTCCATTGCCTATATATACATAACCTTTGAATTGCTTCGATTAGGTGTTGAGGTACACCATCTTGTTCTAATATTTCCCATAGTTTGCTTCGGTTGACCTAACTGAAAGCTTGCTCATAATCAACGAAAGCTATGTAAGTGGGGCATTTGAATTCTGTTTCCCAATTATTTGGCACATAGTAAAGACGCTGCCCATATAAGATTTTCCCTGCCTATTACTTCAGTAAGGTAATTTCCTGAGTTTTTTTCTGTTATTAAATATTTTTGCGTATATTTTTTATCCTGAGTTGGAAAGAGTGATTCCACGGTAATTGCAATTTATGCGGTCACCTCTTTTGAATAGCGGTATAATCACTGCAGTTGCCAGTCTTCTATTATTCTATTCTATTCTAAAATATTGTGATCAGAATAGTTTCAAGTTGAGGTTGTCTTCAACCGGGGATTTTCGATTTCTACTTGTATTCAATGTCGTTTTTAGTTCCTCAAGTGATATAGAGTCAATCATTAGTTGCTGTTTTAGTATTTCCTTCGTCCCCAGTTCATAATTGTTGAAAGTAGTTTAATCATTCATTTTCAGTAATTAGGTTTAGTTAATTGTGGTTGACTAAACCCAAAAGGCGGTAAAAGGTTAGTAAAAGGTCTCAGAGGTTATGTAGTTTGCCGACGCTTACATAGCCATGAAAGTCTAGGAAATGTCTGTTGATTTTCAGCTCTGCCAACAAATACTATTTCACTTCCGCGCCATAACCACTGGGCAATGCAAGGCGCCCAGTAGATGTGCGTTTTGTAGTAAATGGAAGAGGATGTAAGGCGAGTTTCTGGCGCCTTTAAATAACTGGAACCTGACGACAAAGAGAGACAACCCCAACAGAAAATCATATATGTCAATATGTCACTATGTCTTGAGGTGGCAGCCCCATCAAGTGACTAACTTTGCATTAGATTAGTATTCTATCCAAAGAACATTTACTTTATACTCCTAAAAATAAATTGTTTTATTGCCCACCACAATTCGTCAACGGCAGCCATATTTGCTTCCCATTTTGCTTTGCAACGCCGCGTCTATTATCATCTATGTTGGCATGTAAACAAATATTACTATCTTGTAAGGAAGCTGGATCTAGTTATAAAAATCATCTGTGGTCACATACACATTTCATAACTTTAACTATAAGTCTCTTGTCGTTAAAATCCTAACCTCTACTAACATTAATATTAATTAGACTTTAAGTTATTCTGTCCTCTATCATTCCGATTCTTCCAGATTTTCCGATTTAATTGAAATCCTCAAGAATCAAATGCTACCATTGTTCTTTTTGGTTACCCTGAAGCTTACATTTTGATTCCTCCAAGATTCCCTAGTATTTCATGGACAATCTCATAGAATCAAATCGTTAACAAGAAGCTACCTGTAACTTCTGGTCCGGAGCAGTATGGCATCGAATCGACGTCCATGCCGGTGATCTCGGCCGCCTCGAAGTACGGCTTGAAGTAGTAGTCAGTTGGTGGATCATAGAAACCCTTCTTCATGTAAACGTAGGTGCCGATGTCGGCCCAATCTTCGGCGTAGGCCGTCACGTAACCCTCGTCGCGGAAATCGTACCAGACCATGGGGCATGCGTCCAGGCCACCCACTCGATTAGGCCTGCATATCCTGTAGAATATTGAATATAGAATATAGCTGGTGATGATGCATGTAACAATTAAAATAGAGACACATGACAAAAAGAAGAGAATTTTATTTTCGAAAAACTGGAAGATACTATAAATAGAATACCCAGGATAGAAAAGTTATTTCTGATGGGGGATGTTAAGTCCTATACCAAAGTACCATAACATTATATAAAGAACGTCAAGGACAAAAAATTGGTGAAAACCAAATAGAACAACATGATAATGTAAACGAGGCCTTGGGAAATATATCCAATAAGAGAACATCAAATGCAACCGAAGCAACAGGACTGAGGAAAATCATAAATGCAAAGAGAAACAACAAGCTATGGTTTACAGAAGAAGTCAAACACCTAGCAGACGAGAAACAAAAGGCATACATAAAATATGAAAGCAATAAAACTTCTGAAGAATATGACAAATACAAGATAGTACGAAATAGTGTCAATCAGGGAATCATAGAAATAAAGGAAACCTATTAGAAAAATACAGCACAATGTATATGGAGAACAGAAGAAAGTATGGAGTGCGCTACAGAATAGAAAGAAACCAGTATATGAAGTATATGAAACCAGAAGAATGAGTTTCACACTTTCAAGAAACATATAGAGATCAAACTGAAATCGAAATTAACCAAGCATCTGAAGAAATAGGAAATAAAACAACCAATTGCCAGACGTGCCAGATTGAAATGACAATAGAAGAAACAACAGCAAAAATAAACAAACTCTAAAACAGAAAAGCTGGGGAGCTGGATGACATCAACAACGAAATGATCAAATACGGAGGATTGTTGCTACAGAGATAACGAAACTCTTCAATGAGATTATCTAAGGAGAGAAAGTACCTACTTGAAGAATGGCGAACCAGTATAACCATACCAATATTTAAAAAGGCGATGAAATAGAAACAAGGAATTAAAGAGGAATAACATTAATGAGTTACAAAAATACCAGCCCAAAGGATTGAACTGAAGAGATGAATATGCGAGGAGCAGCAAGGTTTCCACCAAACCAGATCGACCACAGACGCAATCTTCATATTAAGACAAATAGCAGAGAAAGGAATTGAATATGACAAACCAGTATCCATATTCATGGTATACCTAGAACAAGCGTTCGATAGGATAACGCTAACAGATTACATGAAAGCACTAATCAACTATGACCTGGACATTAAATATATACGTATAATAAAATATCTAAATATTAACCGTACAACACTAATAAAAATCAACCAAAACTAACAGATGAAATACTTAAACATAAGAAGCGGAATACGTTAAGGAATAGGCTTAAGCCCTACTCTGTTTAACATAATGATGAACGAAGGAATCAAAAACGTAAAACGTGAGGGCACGGGTTATCGAATGGTCAATAAATCCTTAAAAATATTCTGCTATGCAGATGATGCCGCTTTAATAGCAAGGGATGAAGACGATTTATACCGTCTATTGTTTAGATTTAAGAAGACCGCAGATAACATTATTAACTTTATCTAGAAAACACAATCCAATGTGGTAGCAAAGGAACTCGTTCGATGTAGGTTAGCCCTTGAGGAGAAGTGATACAGCAGGTAATGAAACTCAACGATCTAGGCTCACAAATGTCCAGTAGCATAAACTTCATTGAAGAAGAAAGGGCAAACACTATAAAAGCCGCAAGGATACCAGGGAACCTACGTGACGTCATTTAGAACAACAAATACATGTCAGTAAGATGAGAATTTATAAGGCATGCGTGAGACTCATCCTTACGTATGCAGCGGAAACTAGACCACTAGACAACTAGATTCAAACAACTAATGAGAAACGCTGAAATGAAGATATCGAGAACAATCAAAGGAGTAACATTACGAGATTAAATACGGAGCAGTACCATAAGATAAGATTGCAGATGGAAGACGTGGTTAGATAAGGTTAGATTTGGTAAGATCGAGAAGATCAGAATGGAGAGACCACGTAGACAGGATGGGCCAAGATAGAATTGCAAAATGGGCTAAAGACCAGATACCGCAGAGTAGAAGACCCCCAGGTGGACCTCCCAAGAGATGGCACGAAAGGTGGACGTCAGAATCAGCTGAGGCGCAGTAGCAGAAATAACAGGACATGTCCTAGAAAAAAAAAGAATATAGCTGGTTTATAGCTGCAGTATTTACTAGTAGCTGTGGCTGGTACTTTGCCTGTTACGTCGCCTAGTACACCCTGCACGTCCAGCACTAGTTTGTTTGAGTCTGGTGAGAATTTTGCGCGTTACATTCCCCTAATATCCGTTTCACCAGTCAGACCAAAATAGAAAGAAAAACGATCAACTATTATACCGTCTAGAATTTATAGAATAGTATAGAATAGAATTTATTATTGTCTATAAATTTACAGAGAGAATGAGTTGCTCAAAGTCGTTTCCTTAAATTCTTTGTTTCAGAAGTGCCGTTGTCTCGAGCTCAATCGGTCTCAGACTAAGTGTCAGTTCACTCACCCTCGCCTTCTGACCAACACAAACTACGATATTGTAAAAGACAAGGGCCTATGCCTTTTTCTCTCTCAAAAATTTCATTGAATTAATTAATTTACTTACTATTTTTTAATATTTAATTTTATTATTATTATTGTTATTGTTATCATGATTATAATTTATACAGATAATTTTAACTTTTGAGTCTCTTCATTCACCCTTTCCAGTACATTGGTAGTATACTTGCTTATAATGTTTGTGCAATGGTAAAACATCCATACCCAAATAAGTCACATCCAAAGTAATCTACCCATGTATTCAGTTACCTGTTGGACTGCTCCCTATTCATCCCTGTAAGCATAGCGTTGAAGTTCGGGAAGGTGTTCTCGTCGATCTTATTGTATCCCCGCATCTCGACGAAACCGTTCCCGAGCAAGAAGTGCCTCGTTTCTGGCATCGTCCTTATCAGGTTGAGACGAGACACGCTGTCGATGACTATGAGCAGGACACTCAGCCTTTTCGATCCTCTGGCTTTCCTCAGCCTCTTTCTCACCTCGCTCTTCACGGTGATCACCTGGTGGACGTTCGTGTAGACGTTGCGACAACGCACGAGCACGGTGTCGTGGTCCAGACGCTGGGGGTTCGAAGTCAGCTTAAGGCAGTCGGTGAATCTGACGGGGATTAGTTAGAGAGTTAGGTTTCTGGGTTTGACTCGTTTGGAAAAGTTTGAGAAACCGAAAGTCTTGGTGCTTCACCGAATTTTATTAAATAATAAAATAAAGCTTCAACGTGGTATATTCACTGAATTAACGAATTAACATTTCGCCAACTCACCAAAACATGGGAACATAGGATACTCAAACAGGTAAATAACCCAGTAACCACAGCTTTATTATACATATATACTTATTATAATTATACAGTACATGTATAATTGGTCTTTTTACGCCGTTACATACCGGACGTAAAAGGTACATACAGAGACGGACATGAAATGTAGGTGTTTTTCCGTAAATACATAGTACATAATAAAAGTACGTAGATGTAGATGTACATCTACGTAGATGTACATGTACTGTAGATGTTAGTTCATGTACTTGCTAGACTGTACTAGACGTACATTTTTGGCCTGTTTTACTGCAATACGTACCGGACGTAAAAGTTCACCAATACTGGTAAACATTTATCTTAGCAAACCAAGCCAATTTTAGCGATTTTTTAAATAAAAGAGGACACTATCAATGTATCGGAAAAAGTGATACTAATCTTAGGAACTCAAAAATGAAAAAAATTGCTAAGATTCGTCTTATTTTCAATGTCCCAATGAGTTATTTCTATGAATTTAGCGATAATAATGAACTTTGACTACTCAATTACACATTAATATTTAAATTTAACTGTAACAATGTGGGAAAATACAACGATTTAAAACAGATACGTTTTCCCCCTTTAACCGCATTAAAATTCTTCTAATAGCTGTACAAAACGGAAAAATGGTTGTGTGTAAACGACCGACATAACGGGCATAAGATGAGATCAACGAATCAGAAGAAAATGACCCGAATCTGATAAAAATAGACCGAAAATTAATAAACAACATCGTGAATAATTATTTCGGAGTTTGGTGAAAACAATGCTTGAATTTTCTGGAACTACCCCGATTATTACAAAATTTTCAAAAAACAGGTATAAAAGAGGTCTGTGTGACGATAAAATATTACTACTTCCAAAAAACACATTTTTCATTAAAAACAGTCCTACAACACAATTCAACTAAATTATTTTTAAAACAATTCTATCGTAAATCCACTGAGAAGAAAACATCCACGAAACACAAACGTCGAAATTCAAAGCGCGCGACCAGCTAGCGAATAAGTACAGGGTCGCATTAAGAACGATCGCCTTGACTATAATTTATCTTTTACTAAGATTTTACTAAGGATGTTCATTTCTTTCTTTTCTGTATACATTTAAAATAATGGTTTTCTCCCCGCAGCTTAAGTATGTTCCAGGTCTCTTTTTGGGGGGCGAGCAGGGAAGGTGTCTTTCCATAAGTGCAATAAATCACGGAAATATGCTTATACAAATTTATATCAAAAACCTGAATAACAATAGCGATACGATAAAATAAACCATCAACTAAAAGTCCACTATCACCGTCAACGACTGAAACGCTTGTAAACAGACAACCATAGATCAGACAACTAAACTTGTTAATTTTACTGAACCGACTCTGTACATCAACAATTCCCGTCAAAAGTGTTATCACTTTTCCACTAATAGCTAACGACGTGTATTAGGTGTTGTCTAACTTTACTATCTTTTCTCGTTTCGTGGATGTTTTCTTCTCAGTGGATTTACTATAGTTAGTCTATGAATTATAAGTAACTGGAATGGACACAACAATTGATCATCAATAACATATCGTAAGTCAATATGGATTAAGTTTCTTAATGAACAGAAGTGCCGACAGTAAATGGAAATGGAAATTAGAAAATGAGTGAGCGATTACTAACGATTTCATTCATATGAAACAAGTAAACCTTAACCTTCCCGACTAACACGATTACCCAAAAAGGTAGAAGTAACTTTTTTATGTATATCAAGGAAAACCCAACCAAACCCTAACTTTTCCTATTAAGTTGTCTGTCCAGAAAAACTAAATAAGGTTTTCATATCTAGGTACTTCATAAAACCCAACAAATCAGCTATTTGAATTATAATTAGTATATAGTATATAAGTTATACTGTAGAACATGAATAAAAAAATGTATATAACATGAAACACTAATTTTAAAGAATGTCTTGTTAAAAATTATATATTCCATAAAACCATGACCCACAAAATGGTCTAATCTAACCCTTCTTTATGCATTTATTCTTCTTAACTCTTGACTTAAAAAGTAATACTAATGTAAAATCTAATTAACACAGGGTACTAAGACTATAATTTAATTGTAAAGTTTTCGATGAAAATCTTGCAAAAAATGCTTACCATAGTGTTGTCATTAGAATTCGACATGTTACGTTCAAATGATTCGAATATACATGCTTGATTACTTATATTAATAGTTCACTTATATTTACAGGACTTCACGGTATAAATATTTACTTAAAACAGAGAATATACCTTACATTCGATTACACACCACCAAATTTTTACTCTTTTGTGGTAAGGTTGACGTACCTTCACGTATTTTTTATGTTCCGTGTAAAATATTGCAGCGATGGGCTTGGAATATGCGACTATAAGGAAAGTATTATATTTCAGATAAGTTATCGCAAAATGTCGTGTCAAATCTAGTGAAAATCTTATGAAGGACACACTTTAAAGCTATCGTAGAACAGAAATTAGTGCATTAGTGAAATTAGAAAAGAAAATAATGGTGATTTACGAAAAGCACCTCCTTTCTAACAAACCAAAAGCAAATGTAAAGAAAGAAGTTTTCCATCATTTTTCACATCTTTAGATTGACTAATGACGATTTTTTGGCCAGTTTTTAATTTCAACCCTATAACATCCTGTGTAAAATGGCAATTTTATAGGTATCTTTATAACGGATCATTTCCTAAACTAATAATTTATATTTTGGAAATAGTTATTTCCTGTATGTTTCTCATACTCTGTTACTCATATGCGAGAACAACACCTACTATTAACAAAAAAAAGTTTCTGCCACCCCAAATCGGTGCCATTTTGTTAATAAACAATCATCAATATTGCAAAATAGGGGAGTAATTTGACCGATCTGCACAAATCCCAAAATTTGAATACTGCTTCTTTTCATCAAAAGAAGGCACTTCGAGCTGTTCTGTCATGTCTGACTGGTCGGAAAATCGTTCTGCCTGGGGTTTTTCCACGGAAAAATTTTGACCAATCTGTACAAGTTCCAAAATGGTAAACATGAATTTATAATGTTAATCAAAGTGCTATAATACCATTCTGCCACCTGGAAATGGTTTGAAAACCGTTCTGCCAAGCCATTTTCCGAGAGGAAAATCTGGAAAACTCAACCAATGTGCACAAGCTCCAAACTTTACACACGACATCGTTATGACACATAACCCTTATGCGAACTATTCTGCCAACCCTTTTCGGCCGGAAAAGTGTTCTGCCAAGTAATTTTCCAGTATAAAACTCTTTAAAATTCGACCAATTCGCACAAGCTTCAAATTTTACACACGACTTTGTAATTACGCAGGAAGCTTATGCGAACTATTCTGCCAGCTTGAAATGGAAATGAAAAAGTGTTCTGACAAGCTTTCAAGGAAATCCATAAAATGAGTAGAATAATCGAGTAAAATCCAAACTGTAAATAAAACGGGGCCACTCATAGTTGGTTTACGTTGAACTATACCTCGTGGATACGGTTTTCGAGAAGGAATTCTCCCCATCCTCTATACCAGAGGTTTCCAAACTTTTTTCTCATAGACCACTTTCAAAATTTAGCTGGTTCCGGTGAACCCCCTTCAGCTACATTTCGACCATATTCATAAAACTCGACAAAAAATTTTTAAGATCAGATGTAACTAGAAATTTGCGTTGCGGCTAAGTTCACACCACGAATTAATAATTTTCTAAAAAAAAGGTGAGAATTTATTGGGTAATTAATTAATTGATTATTTCTGCTGTGAGTGGATGTCAAGAAAGTAAAATCAAAACAGTGATTCCGTCCAACTTTACTTATTTGACGTCTACTCACAGCGCAAGGAACCATCAAGGAATGGTTCCTTGCAAGGAATCAATTCTCACTTATTTATTACATAAAACTCCCCATTCGGAGTGGTAAAAATAAAAAGAAAAATAGTACATTTTGTTGTGTTGCATTTATACGAATATGTAATTATTTCATTAATAATTATTATTGTCATCATATTACATTGTTATATGATAACAGTCGTAATATAACTAAAATGAAACATTAATAACGTAACGTTACTTCTACAGTGACAATCACAAAATAGTCTCAACACGTTGTACTAAATATGGAATACCTATGCAAGTGTTTACAAGTAACAGTCGCTGAGTTTCTTAAAATGTTATCTGCCTCCATTGATACGTGAAGTCAAGCTTTTTTTCCGTCAATCCCCTTCGTTGGAAACCATATCACATCGCCAAATTCAACATTTTAAGCACAATTTAATAGAATTAATGTAACATAAAGGGATTAGGTATTATCATGATGTTACTCGAATTGCTTAGAATTTCTCTGAATAAATATTACTGATACCACGTTCTGATTTAATTTTAACGAAAAAACTAGAGGGATGAATCTCTTCAAATTGACCAAAAAATGCGGTGAAATTGCCAAATGAACGTACAAGTTCGAGGTGATTTTTAAGAATTTCGTGGTTTTCTATCCAACACTTGCTTGGCAGATCATTTTTCAGACCGTTTCAAGCTGGCAGAATAGTTCGCATATGCCTCCTGTGTAATTACGAAGCCGTGTGCAAAATTTGAAGCTTGTGCAATTTGGTCGAATTTTCAAGATTTTTTTACTAGAAAATTACTTGGCAGAACACATTTCTGACCAAAAAGGGTTGGCAGAATAGTTTGCATTAGGTTTCTGTGTCATCACGATGTCGTGTGTATAGTTTGGAGCTTGTGCACATTGGTTGAATTTTCCAGTTTTTCCTCTCGTGAAATGGCTTGGCAGAACGGTTTTCGAAGACTTGATTCAACATGACAAACTCGGATTAACCATTTTGGATGCTGTGCAGATTGGTCAAACTTTTGCCTCCATTTTTCCGTCGAAAGAACCTAGGCAGAATAATTTTCCCACCAGTCAGACTTGGCAGAATAGCTCGGTGTGCCTTGTTTTGGTAAAAAGAAGCATTATGCGCATTTTGGGGTTTGTGCAGATTGGTCAAAATTCTTCCGTTTTTTACAACCGTTTTTCTTAAATAACAATAAATATTTACCAGCATGAGGTGGCAGAAACGCAATTTCGTTAATAAAGTGGCATATTCCATCATATGAATGAAGGTAAAAACTTGTGCAGATCGGTCGACTTTTCTGACATCAGCTCTCCTACTATAATGTTTATATTGGTTTGTATACGTACTAAAGACGCACCTTGTAGATCATTTTTGCAGCAGTATTTAGAAGACGTAAAAGGAAGACGTAACTTCATTACGTACTTTTGTCATTTTTCGATTTTTTTTACTTATACTCGAAATCTGCTGCAAGATTTTTTTAAACTATGAATATTTATTCTACTGTTGAATATATATAATAAGGTTTCATAACATTTTTGGCCTAATCGATTTCCAATGGCAGTTTACTATTGACATCAATTAAACATTTCATAATTTCAGATGTCTCATTCTGAAACGCTATTAATAATTTGTTTCTTTTAGAAAGTGGACGACTTAAGACGTGATAATGACATTTTTGATTATTTTAATTATCATTAATTATTATTGATTGTTTTAATTGAATCTCTTGATTGTTTTCACGTCGTCATTATTGATAACGTCTTGATAATTTTTTATAAAACATTGAAATAATGGACGCAGTGCCCATATTTGTTGCATGTATTACGTACGTACATAATACATAATAATGGTTGGTACCGCTAAAGTCGGTTTACGTACGTAATGTACGACGTACATTTTAGGTACTTTTTCATCAATACCTAATCATTCTGTTTCATATTGCAATGAAACCTTATCGATATACATGGAGAACTGCTGTGGTGATTATACAGTTATACCTATTAACAATAACATATAACAATATCAACAGTTATAAACTATAGCGATTAAACAACAGTTCAAGCAACGAGTTACGAACGTCTAACGTCTGCATTTCTTAGACGATCTTTAGAATAATTATTGAAATTTACGTTTATTATTACATTTGTATTATAGGTTTGTGCAATTAAGGCTCAATAAGGTAAGTACCGTAATGTAAGAAGAATATTAGGTCGTCACAATAATATATAATATATTTTATGTTGAATATCGTAAATATAATTATATAATTATATATTATATACCCTATATACCTAATAAAATAATATTATAATATTATATATATAATTTATAATAATAAACGTCTGAAATTAAATAAGCATTATAAAACTAGCTGTCAAAACAGCTACAGAAATGAATTAATGTTCAGTTCAGTGAAAGAATTATTATTAACACTTGTAATCCACCGTAATTATGTGATGATTAGCTAAGATCAGCTGACTCTAAAAGTAGCCGTTTAAACATCTAGTCTTCAGCGACCGTGAATTCATATATACATAGATCAATAAAATGACATTGATTTGATTATGATTTGAACCCTATCTGAAACATTATTTCATCTTCAAGAGTTTATAGGTAATAAGAAATCTGTTAAACAAGTATAAGCACTTCAATCAGGCTAAATTATCAATATCTTTTTTTGACCAAACTGTACATGCTATTTCAAGTTTTGATAATCTAATATCACTATTCAGCGAACAAAATTGTTATAACGAATACGTTCTTTTCGAAAAATTAGTAATGAAATATCTAGGTCGACTCAAGTATTTTATTTATTGATTTAGATGTTTTCACTAACTAAGTTCACGTATAGATATAGTTTTAGTAGTCTGAAATGTGTAAGTGGAGTAAATGACATTGTCAGGATTCCTTATCACGCTGTTTTGGCTTATTAATTACTGAACAACTAGGCTATAATTAAAGTTAGTTTGGAAGACGAGAAAAAAAATTGGCGTTCATAATATGGAAATAGCAAAGGTTCCAGTTAATTTTGGACCCATCTTCAATTCGTATTATTTTTCTATTCCTGTTTCAGATGTTTCCTTAAATTCAGGAGCATGCAGGGAGGGAACAGAGGCCGAGATAGAAATCAGCAGGTGGCTAAAATTGGCTAAAATATAAAAACTGTTAAGGGTTCAAAAAGCCTTTCGCCAAAAACGCCGCCTAGTCGTTTTATTCATTGTGTATATTTAAATTTTAGTATTCGTTTTTGTTTGTTTTTTAAACTATTTGTATTGTTTTTGTATTTGTTGTTCTGTTTTGTCTCATTTATTCAACATTGAAAAACCGCGAACTAGACCTAAATTTGGAATCGTATTCTTTGTACTTCTATTTTTTGGATTTTATAGTTGTTCAATTTTAATAAATTGTACACTTATAGTTCTGAATCCATAATTTCGTCACAAATAATAATGTGTCTGTGCCCTTAAAGGTATAACAAGGAACGAAGAAAATGGCCACCAGAACAACCTCTATCGTCGCAGCGAATAGATCAAAGTGCAAATTTCAAATCTTTAATATTGATCTTTAAAAGGACCTTTAAAAAGAGAGAAAGAGAGAGACTGTCTATTAATAGTCGAATGTAAATTCAATGGTATGAGAAGTCAATATTGGGGATTTTGAGTTAACATGTTGATCTATTCACTCCGACGATTTCGCTTCTTATAATACTTTGTGGGTATTCTCAGCACATCCAAAATACGTACCGTAGTAGATAGAGTAGACCTGACGTGCTTAGTACATAGAATCCACAAGAATCTATGCCCCAGGTAGGTACAGACGGTACGCACAGAGTACATTCCCATCTGTACGTACATAGTACATACCTACATGAACGTTTACTGTTACCGTTACCGCTTGTACATACATCGTACGTACCTCCTATGGGCAAATTGTAGTACCGCCTTTAACGTACTAAGCACGTCAGGTGTAGGTACTGTGATCAAACATTGAACGTATTTCGTACATGCTTAACCTATGCTTAACCTATCGTAAGGGTAGGACTACTTGTCCTACCCGTACGTACTATGTACGTATTGATGCTTACTGGGAACCTTCCTGAAAATCAACTACCGTTTAGGAATTTACGTAATACGATGATCCATTTTTGTAAATATTTTATCTGAATTTTTCTCCCAAACTTTACTCACATCACTAACAAAATTGGAAATTTGGGGATCCGGTCTCCACCTACCTTATGCCGACGTCTGGGTCATCCTCGCTCCCGTTCCTGAATACGTATTGATAGCAACAGTCCACTTCTTCCTTAGACTTGTAATACTGGAATACTTTACTCTCATCTATGTGTAAATATCCATGGTTATCTTTCACGGTAGTGTAAGTCAGCAGATCCGCGCCCCCAGAACATTGTATGTGGGGTAAGTTTTGATACACCGGACTGGTCTCGTTGCTGAAAGCCGGATAATCCGGGATCTGGCACTGGGCGGTGTTCACCAGAAAATCTGGAATTTGAAGCGATCGGATGATTTATGGAATCATTTGAACGTAGGTTACCACCTTAAGAGTATGTTATATAGCTGTAAATCATTCTCAGTGGACGCATTAAACGTAAACTACCTACATACCTGTTTCTTCGGTAAAACAACATACTAACAGCACGCTAAATATAGTAATAAATAATATCATTCTGCTAAGATAAATGCAAAAACTTGACTGCATACGAGACCGACAGTGTCGTACTCGTGCGATAAACTTTAACCTGTTAGAGTGAAGATATTAAATAAAAATTATTTGCTAGATTGCTTGTTATATCTGGAAATCGTAATTGAATTACCTCGAACTTTGATACTTTTTACTTTCTCATATGGGGTACTCAAATAATAAGAGAAAGTATTGTAATCGTGCCGATTTTCGTAATTTGAAATATTGGGATATCTGGACGTTTTGAGGTCCACTTAGTTCGAAAAACATGTTTCCGGAAACATGTCTGCGGGCGCGAGTGCGTTTGTGTGAGTATGGTCAAGGTTTTCTCAGAAACTATAAATAGTGGAAATTTGAAGTGTGCTGTATTTAGTGATATTTATGATAGTTGTATTTAGGATAGGTGCCCTGAAAACTCGCGATCACGTAAATTTCATCACAATCAATTAAGGGTAAAGGGCACTTTACTCAAGTAATTTTAAGGTCTTTTAGATTATCTAAAGAACTGGTCTTACTTTTTTTTTCGAAACTTTGTATATATACTTAATCATTCTTAACCATTACCTACTTAACCAACTCTTGTAAATTTTCAGTTATTCTTAAATTTCTCCAAAATGGCTTTACCGAATCTCACCAAATTTTAGATTTTAACTGACGTGGCTAATAGCTACAACTTGTGTATAATACATTCTTTTCTAAACCCTTCCAAAAGGCACTTTAATAATGTCGCCATGAATATTTGGTCGACCATATGTTACACATCACCATTTTTTCGTTTATAACTGTAATTTTCTTCTTCTCCTTTTATTTTAGGGCCATGCCCAGTTCTTCTTCACGCTTCAAATTTTTGTGTAGTGCTCTTCCGAAGATAGCCAACTTTGGGCCCATCTGTTTTGTGGTCTTCCCTACGTTACTTTTTCTTGGAGGTCTATAATCTCTTGCTACCATAAGATCATTAAAATTTATAACTAGAGTAGGCTATGATTTTTAAATTAGGTTGGCAACACCAACTGCTGACCTGACAGTTTCATTTGAATTGTGAAAGTGACGCTCCAAAATGTTTAATTTAGAGCATAAGATTTTTCTTACGGAGAGTTATTTTAAGAACGCCGAAAGTCAAGAAAATGGTGAATGGAAGTATTCCATACAACGGTGCGTAGATGATTTCCAAAATACATTCCCTAATTTTTAATTATCAAAGTGTATACATAACCTCTAATTTCTTCTTCTTCTTCTTCTTCTAGTTTCGTTGGCCTCCGCTGCCAGGGCGATTCAGCCAAGGACTCCATTTAATGGAGTCAGTTTAAAGGATTTTAATTAGATAGCTAGGGCATTCAGGAGAAGGATTAAATTTGCATATGCGAGAAAGAGAGAAAATTACGAATGTGATTATGAGTTTTTTGGGGGTTTTTAAAGAGGATATCGAAGACAGAAAGAGGCTGTGGAATGTGAAGGTCATGAGAAATACGTTAAATTATTTGTGACCTATTCTCAGCCAACAATGGGCAAACCAAAAGAATATGTTGACGGTCCTGTATCTTTCCACAACCGCAGGAAGAGAGTCCGCCATTGTGATCTTGTATAAATGAGATTTTGATAAAATGTGTCCAGATCTAAGTCTGCATATGGCAGATATTGAACTTCTAGGACAATTACCGATGTCGTCAAACCAAGGCATTTCATATGGACTGAGAATAGATTTACCACAAGATCTTCCTCTCACCCTTATCCATTCAGAATAAATTTGAGACCAAGTTAACCAAATATGTTGTTTAACTCTAGGAAGGAAGTCTGAAAAATGTGCTTTGTGTGTAGCGAACGAAGGTATTCCCCTACTAACGTTGGCCAGTTTGTCAGCAGTCTCATTGCCTGGAATGCCTGTGTGGCCAGGGATCCAAGCTAAGTGAACATTTATCCCTCTTTTGCGAAAACCAAGAATGAGTTCTTTAACAGAGATAGCATGATGGTCTGAAACGGAGGGGAGATGCTTCGAAACTATTTTGGAGATAGCAGCTTGAGAGTCCAGGAAAATAATCCAATCGCTCCCGTTATGATACTCAATTAGCTGGAGAGCTTGCTTGACCGCAAACGTTTCGGCGGAACATATGGAGAAGTAATCAGGATAACGGAGGCTCAAGTTTTTGAACGACTTAGGGAAGTAGATACCCCCACCAGTGTCCTCCAGGGGGCCCTTGGAACCGTCAGTATAAACAACCTGATAGGAAGAGAGACTAGACTCCATGTATAAGAGGAAGTCCTCTCTATTTTCCACATCCTTCTTAAATGGAAGGGACAACACCGGAATTTCTTTAATGGCCGAAGGGAAGGAGCATATATAACAAGGCATACAACTGGAGCACTGTAAGTTGGGGAGGTCCTGAGCCACGAAACGAAAGGCTTGAACAATAGAAGAGTTGTCCATATGCTTCTTGGCTGAGGAGAGGCTCTTGGCAACCTTCTCAATGTAGTGTTTTGTAGAGCCTTCGTATAAGAAAGTTTTCAATATAAATCTGGCCGATAGAAATAGTCTACAGAGGTGAAGAAACCTCTAGTTTACACAGCGAGTCACTTTGACAATTCAAACGAAACGAGTAGGCTATGGGAGTTGGTGTTGCCAACCTAATTTAAAAATTATAGCCTACTTTAATTATAAATTTAAATGATCTCATTGTATTTTTATTAGTTTGATATCGTCTGTTCTTGACACATATTCATTCCAAAATTTTCTTCTTTGTCTTACGAGTTTCGTGATATCGGTTACGTTACACTGTTGTCGTATTCTGAATTTATTACTGTGTCCAGCTTGGTCTTTCCTACTAACGCTCTTGAAGTGTTTATTTGAACTGTACGCAGTAGTTGTTTTGTCCTACTTGTTTCGGCTCGAGTCTCTGTCCCGTATGTCACGATTGGTCGGAAATAAAATCAATACAAAGCTTCAATAGAAAAGACTAAAAATCCAAAAAACAAAACAACTCCATTTAAAAATTAACCAAAATTAACGCATAAAAAATTTATCAAGCATCAGTCAAAGCAATCAATTATTTCATACCTAAGTGATTAGGTAATATATTAAATTGAATTAAAAGATGAAAGACCAGCCATGGGAAAGATATTTATAATGAACTAAATGTGAATTAATGTGGATATTGTAACGCTTTATTTCCTCGATGGTGAGTCGTTGGCAGCACGACGACTCTGGAGGAAAAGGTTTGCTTACTTGTAGAATTGGCGCTTAATTCGGAGGTTTTAATTAATAAATATTATATGTTGAAAAAACAATGCTTTTTAAGAATTAATTGTTTATTAATAATTGATTACAGTTTCCATCATTTGCTATCATTATTTTTCACAAAAAATGAAAAAAAAGTTTGTTTTGCAAAAATCATTGTTTATAATAACTTATTGAATAATCATGAAAGTGTTATTATTTTTAAGTGTTAACCTCCCCCCCCCAAAAAAAAACACGTTGAAATTGGTTCATAATTAACGGAGATATCGCAAAATTTTCAGATTTCGATTTGAAGATATGATTTTCACTTTTGAACGTTGCTGGTATAACCAGCAATATACAAATCATCCCCCCACCACTTTGTACATATAAAAATTTGTTGGATCACGCTTTTACAATCGTTATTTATCATAATAAAATAAACATTTTTCGATATTCATGATGGTCATTGTAAAGATGAAAAATTGGTTTATTCATACGTGCAGTTTCTAGTCTTAATACTGATAAATAAACGAGTGGTATTTTTTTATATAAAATGGCTATCTCGGTTGAAAATGATATTAGGTTAATTTTTTTTAATAAGAACATGTATATCAAAACAACATTGAATTAAATTTATTGCTTACAATGCTATTAACGAAAAACCTTATAAACAAATTAGACAATTATGTAGAATTCATTTGGGGGAGGGGGGGGTAGTATTTTTGAAATTCGAATTTCCAATTATGTATATATATTGAAAATGTAGATCATATTGAATAAAATGAGCCCTTGTAAAGTACTATGACATCAACAACCGCGTTTTTCATTTTGAGAAAAGGCACTTTTTACTAAATAAATAAATGCAAAAACTCGTAAACTAATTAATCGTTTTTAACCAATTTTAACGGATTCTTAAGAACAGCAAAAGGCACCTTTCTATGTGAGTTTCGAGACAATTTATGTTTTTTTCTTTGTTTATTACAAATTCAAATTCCAACGGGTTTTTACAATTATTGAAATAAATTAAACATAATTTTTTTATTAGCTGGTCTAAAATGAAACTCTTTTCAAAAACCTATAAGAAGAAAAAAGTCCAATACGTCTTTTTGTACGTGTTTGTTAAATTCATTTAAAAAACTAATTTTTTGCAATTTTCGCCATTTAATCAATGTTTAAACAATGATCTTGACATTTTAAACTGATACTTTTTGAAAAATATCAGTTCTTTTCACCTTAATTTTGATTTTAAAAAGGTCTCATCCTGAAAAGAAAATTGCTTTATACTTCTTTTTTTTTATTTGACTGGGCTACTAGGCATGCCTCACCTCTGCTGAAACAAGAGAAAGTCATCAGCGAGGACACTATCCGCCGAATGGACAGGATGGTTTGAAAGATCGCAAACGTTTGCGAATTTTCTATCAACGACAATTATCTCTTACAAAGAGATGAAAGTTTTGCCACTACTGTGTTTGGATTGGTTCAAAAAATTACTTTCAACATCTACGTTACGCTACCAATTGATTAGATGAGAACTTTATATCACCAATAGATCAAAAGAACTTACCTGTGAAGTTTGATTATGATTATATAAGTTCTCGTCGAAATAATTAGGTCCAGCCCTGCCCAATTTCTTGATTTCCCGATATCGCAACAATTATACTTTGAAGAGAATAAAGAGGGGAGTGGAGATGAGAGACTCTGGGTAACAGTATGCTCACTTCTTTGATGTCTATGAAAAAGCCGGTGTTTTTTGCGAGTAGTCGTAAAATAATAAAAATATCGTTATCCCGGCAAGTTCGGAGACCGAGGAAGGTGAGAGGACGAGAGGTGGCCGACTCGGTCGGCAAGTTCCGTGGTCGAGGGGGATGCGACGAGAAGAGGTGATGTGGTGTTCGAATAAGTCCAAGTGAGCATACTCTTAGTATTATATATACTGTGCTCTGGGAGGAGGCAAACTGTAAATGACGTGTGCTTCTAGATACATAACGGGGATACTACATTATGATACCTATTTATTTCGATGAGACCTCATATATATAATCAAAATCGAACTTCAGAGGTAAATTAGTTTAATCGATTGATTTTTGAGCCTAGTTCATTTGCAAATTTTAATAGTACTTTATAATTTTTATTTTCTTAATACTGACAACTTTAGCACTTCTTTTGCTTAGCAACTTCATTTTGGACTATTTGTAAATTATTGCCTTATTCGTCATTTCTAGTTTCAGTTCTGGTAAGTCGTGAACGTTGGGCTGCCTATCCTTCCGATACATCCTTCCGAACATTTCGACCCACAGCTGGCTCTTCCAACGGTCACGAGGCAAAAAACCGGTAAAAAATTATCGTGTGTTAAAACCATACATTCAGGCGTTCATACAACGGTATTTCATCTCAATAATTGATCTTCTGATATCGTCGCGAGTTAGCTATCGTCTCACGCGTAGTATCTTCTATTAACTTCCATCATTCCTTGAGATTGAGCAACTCTGAGCGAAGTGCCTTGCCAGATTCAATAGGCCGGGGATCACCACAGAACCGGGGGCAGAAGAAGGTCAATCATCCTTTTTCCCTCGTTTCCTCTCCTCATACAGACTAGAACCCCCTTCTGGCATCTGATTAGTGGTGAATCGACGAAGACCTATCGCCAACTTCCTGAGGTAAGTGCACTCTACTTAATCGGTTGCTTAATATCTTCTTCTGGAATTAATCTTCAACCTTTGGCGATTAATTAAGTTCCTTGAGTTTTTCCGGACCGATTTGTATCAATTATGGAATTAAAGCTGAGAGAAACGGATAGTTAGAAAGGCCCTACAGGTAAAAAAGTTTATTTTTAAAATGTAATCCCACAGTTGCTACAACTAAAAACTACTTTATATCAACTACATAAGTTTTACCCATAATTCCTACAACTACATTATCATAAACTACATAATATGGAGGTTATTTACACATTAAAATTAAAATATGTTTCATTGATGGCTTTAATGTAAAATTTTCTACCTTTTAATGACTTTTTCTTTTTTAGTTTTTTATGTTTGAGTCTTAAGTTTTTAAGTTTAGTTGTTACATTTAACATTCTCGATCTTAATGTATTAATAACCGCATTATAACCCTTTAGTTTAAAATGTAAATCAACATTGTATGTATTTGCATATTCTAAATGCCCCACCTTCTAGCTTAATGAGAGTTTCGTCGTTTTCAGCTCCTCCTGGCATGCTGTGAGGTTCCCATTCAACAAGTCTATTTGAGATTTCAGCTGATGTATTACCTCTGCCTGATCCGTAAATATTGCATTTAATGTTACCACCTTTTCGCCAGCTCTTAACTTCCATGTTTGAATTTGTGCATTATATATAAGAAATTTAGAGTTTTAATCTTAATAAATTACTAAATTTAAGTACCTACTTACTCCAACAAATCTCGTTCTACATTTTAACCCCTTACATTAAAACTATGTTTCCAGTGTTCCACTTCCCTGTAACACTGTTGGAGATCTTCCTCCGCAGCAGCCAGCTTTATTCTACTTATGGAGTCGTCCCAGTTAGGTGGAGAAGTTGTGTACAAGTCGCAGACATTGTACATGATAAAGAAAATCTGAAGGATGATAGTGAAATGCATGTTGATGTGTGCTCGTCAAACTTCAGAACCAAAATGATTATTGTAAGGTGAAATAAAGCACCTGATTCTCATATTTACCGCACTTTTAACTTGAACCTTATTAACCCATTATTTTTGCTGTTTTATAAAAAATCTGTTTATTAAGCATGTAACATGTCAGGAAAATTATCGTGAAATTAAAAACGAATGTTAAATATTTTTTATTTGCTAGAAAATGTAATTTGTTTGTACATAAAGAATCAGACTATGAGATTTTAGTGCTAAGCTCATTCTGTTGTAATACTTCATGAATGAACCAATAATCCTAATAGGATGTTGCCAAGTGTTTTAAATGACACACCCACGATTTACAGTCCTCCCTGAGTTAAAGAACACACACACACACACACACACACACACACACACACACACACACACACACACACACACACACACACACACACACACACACACACACACACACACACACACACACACACACACACACACACACACACACACACACACACACACACACACACACACACACACACACACACACACACACACACACACACACACACACACACACACACACACACACACACACACACACACACACACACACACACACACACACACACACACACACACACACACACACACACACACACACACACACACACACACACACACACACACACACACACACACACACACACACACACACACACACACACACACACACACACACACACACACACACACACACACACACACACACACACACACACACACACACACACACACACACACACACACACACACACACACACACACACACACACACACACACACACACACACACACACACACACACACACACACACACACACACACACACACACACACACACACACACACACACACACACACACA